>CM064525.1:16791689-17391689 GCA_032716605.1 Paralithodes platypus
GAATGATATGGAGCACCTAAATAGAGTCCACGCTAAGGCTACAAAGATTATTCCATCAATATGAACACTGATCTATGAGGAGTATTGATCTCTTTTCCTTAGTCAACTCATTCAAGTTTTTAATGGGTGTGACAACGTGAATTACAACACAATGTTTACTCACATTAGGAATACAATACGCAACCATGATTGGAAATTAGAATTGAAGAAGTCTTGCACGTGTGTGTGCGGAAACCTTTTCACATTGAAATCTGTTCTACCTGGAGAGAACATATCTCAGAAGTTGTAGATAATTATTCAGCAGAACAGTTCAAGATAAGAGTAGCACATTCTGCAATGGTGTGCGCTATACAGTCTCTCTTCTTCCACTTAAAGTATCTCCCGGATTGGACCACAAGGTCTTTAGGATACTGACTATCATTTGTAACTTTCTATTTATCTTTCTCATGCCACCAACCCCCTTTTTTGTCGACTTATTCCACATCCTGTATTCCATCCTATTGTCCCACTACCATCTCTCCCTCGTTAGCACCTTGTTTACCCCCAGCATCATCTCCTCGCTATCAGATCCTCATAACCCCATGCTGCTTAAACCGCCATTAGTGCAACCATCAACTGCAGCCGACCCGTGCATTGTGGCCTTGCAACAATGACCACCAGGGTTTGCAAGTGACAACCCGGTCCTCAGGACACGTGCTGCAGCTTTAGCTTTTTGTGTGTTGAGCGTGAGAGCGGCGGAAAAGTAAATGGAGGGGAAACCTACTCGAAAGCCTGACTCAATCACATTTGTGGCATCCTCTTTTGGTGATAATGTTCACTCGGATTCCGTATTAACAGTCTCTGTGTTGTTGTTTTTTTTTTGTTTTTTTTTTCCTATGTGAGTGAGGGAGACAAAAGGCAGAACTGCCAGTGACGAGTGCCTCCCCCAGAGTTGATAGAGTGACAGGGCCAACATCAAGGGACGTTCGAGCCAAAATGCCTGGACACAAGGAGTTTGAAGCTGTCCACTCCTAAGAATTCGTTTTTATCTTATTGTTTTTTGAAATTATAAGTATCTGGAGTGATAGTTTGATAAAACGTGCTTTTAAATAAATAATATATAATAGTTTTGTAGTTGATGTACAAACAAATATATTCATAAAATAGTTGAAAGAGATATGCTTCCACAATTAGTAATAGGTGAAGTCAACGAATACTTATGAGCGGGCTGGAGACTATGGCATCCGAGTGTACAGTTCCCTGCACAACTTATGAGCGGGCTGGAGACTATGGCATCCGAGTGTACAGTTCCCTGCACAACTTATGAGCGGGCTGGAGACTATGGCATCCGAGTGTACAGTTCCCTGCACAACTTATGAGCGGGCTGGAGACTATGGCATCCGAGTGTACAGTTCCCTGCACAACTTATGAGCGGGCTGGAGACTATGGCATCCGAGTGTACAGTTCCCTGCACAACTTATGAGCGGGCTGGAGACTATGGCATCCGAGTGTACAGTTCCCTGCACAACTTATGAGCGGGCTGGAGACTATAGCATTCGAGTGTACAGTTCCCTGCACAACTTCTACAAGTTAGCAAACCTTATCATGACATGCAGTATAGTTTTAATCACGTGTGTTTTATGTGTGTTTTGTGTGTGTGTGTGTGAGAGAGAGAGAGAGAGAGAGTACTTTTGTATGATGTTTCTATATGTGTGTGTCTGAGTATTTACCACTGATAGTATCCCAAATGTATGGCTAAGCATGCCAGTATATGTCATAATTTACTAAACAACTATTTCAAGTAATAGAAACAACATGCTGAGTACTAAAAGATACAACGGTAATCGACACTAACGCCATCTACAGTTGTGAGGTGGTGTGAACACTAGGCTTGTGGGTTTGTATATAGTATACTGTATTTAGTTTTGTAGTTGATGTATAAACAAATGTTCTTCATAAAAACGTTTCCAGAGACATACAATACCTCCATAATTTGAAGTAGGTGATATCCATGATTTGCTATGAGTGACAGTGCAGCGGTCGTAAAGTATTTCTCTATGCTTCGACCGTAGTGATGAAGCTCCGGAACAGTAAACTCTTACTCGCCTTTCTTTCTTTCTCTCTTTTTTTTCCTCTTTCTTTGGGTTGTATCCATTCGGCCCCGTTCAGCCTACTGTTTGAATACGTTTATCCCTATCCAAGTGTCTATTTTTTCCTGGCGAGCGATAGCGAGCCAGCATTGTTGGAGAAATCCGGCTGCGCCGGAGATATTTTCTGTCGAAAAATTTACACATTTAACCTGCTGTCTAATTCTTTATCCAAAATATGCTGGCTCGCTATTGCTCGCCAGGAAAACAAATTGATGGATGGGGATAAACGGCTTAAAACAGTAGACTGAATGGGACCAAATGGATACAACCCAAAAAGAGAGATAGAAATAGAGAAAAATATCTAGGTGGTCCCCTTACGACAATTAAAGCTCCTTGCCCAATATGAACCCTTCGAACAGTAAAACGAACCTCCGAAATGTAAATATCAGATAGAAAATTAACAAGAAGATTCGATTTAGTTTGGGATAGCTTCGATAACTTAAGGGGAGATTTCCACTTGAGGGATTTTTTTCCGGACCCCTTTCTCCCAAATGTGCAGCTCCATTGCTTTTGAGATTTTAAGACGTACTGTACAGTACACCCCATTAGTTTGGCGATTTTTAGAACTTTCGCCCAACTTCTTTCAATTTTAAGACCTTTCGTGCCATTTAGGTGTCGATTGTTTTCTGGTGAGCGACAGCGAGCCTGTAATTTAAGAGAAACCAGTCTTCGGCTGCAACATTTTTCTACCGAAAAATTTACAAATTTATCTTGACAGGGGTCTGGGAGGTATAATTTTTGGCTTGATGGAGGTCTAGGAAAAATAACTAAAAACCTCCCCTTAATACAAAGCTCCTGGCCCCATATGAACCTTCGAACCACACAAACGAACCTTTGCAATATAAATACCAGATAAAGCATTAATGAGAAGATTTGATTTAGTTCGGGATAGCTTCGAAAACTCAAGGCTACGATTTATGTCCTAGCGTGTACTTAACCTTTATAAAAACTGTGAATTATTGCACATAGGGTCTATGCAGTTGCAAAATAATATTCAATGAACCACTTGTGAGTTTCAGGCTATAAGGAAATTAGAGTCGTAAACATCGCAAATATATAAGAGAAATGTGAGAAAGAATTTGACTACACCGGAATCTGGGAAGTGCTAGAAATAGCCTTCATTTAGGGTAACCTCAATAGAGTGAACCATTTCCTACCAGAGTCTGGTGATTATAAATATTGTAAAACAATAATTAATATTAAGTCATTTAGAACTGTATACAATTACCTTGGCCAGGTAAATTTAGTTATAAAACCTCGTGTGAATAAAATACAAGGTACTGTATTTGGGATGAATTAGGGGATCCACGATTTGTTGTGGACTCCTGGATAAGATGTTGACTATATCGTTGTAAAACGATATTTACAGTACATTAACCCGTGGAGCCCCGGCTAGTTTTGTAATGTTTGCGCACCAGAACCCGGCCGGTTTTCAAAAAATGGTTTTATTCCAGAAACAATAGCGAATGGGTTAGGAATGAAGGAAAAACCACGAAAAACTGCTCAAAAAGCTTAAAAAATGGTCCTACAGAGCCCCCGAAAATGGGTTTTACAAGAGTAAAAAATTGAAGGCAATAATCCCAAAAAAACAGGTTATTGAGCGCTCGCGCGCACGCACGTGGACTTTGAGAGTTTTCAACCATCTGCACGGTTGCGTGGGATACGTACACAGTTCCCATACAAATCTGAGCCCTCTTGAGTGGCTACACCTGAGGTTACGGTCGGCGCAATTAGGGTGACGCGTCAGGCGCGTCTCTGGGGCTGTGCGTTACATACATCGCCGACGCGTCAGACGCGTCGCTGGGGCTGTACGGGTTAATATAAATATAGCAAACAGCTTATTTTCGTTTATATGATTAAGCGTGATTCACCCAATAATTGGCGCCATTTGGCGCCAATGACGCTTCATTTTCTTCAGATTGATGGATAATGGGTAAGTTAATGCAAATCCTCCACTCAAACCATAGAAAACAATAATAAAACATTATATACCTTGAAGACACAAAAAACATGGTAAATACGGCCGATGTAGTCATCTTGAACGGCACTGGTAAAGGGGGCGAAGCCTCCTTGATAATATTTGTTTTCCATTAACCCATTCAGTACTGTTGATGTGTTATTTAATGTTTATTTACTCTTAGTGTGGTGTGTGTGTGTGTGTGTTTGATGTGTGTGTGGTATTGGTGTGTGTGTGTGTGTGTGTGTGTGTGTGTGAGAGGGAGAGAGAGAGAGAGAGAGATTAGTTTGTACCACCTGAACCAACGTATTTCTTGATCTACAGTACCTCTGCTAACTGCGGCTCACTCCATGTTCATAAACTATCTTTTCTTAAAGGAAGGAGGGGCGCATTTATTTGCTTATTTATTTATCTTTTTACTATTTATTTTAGTTTCTTCTCTAAAACTCCATCAAGCTTATAAAAAGACCTTCAAGATAAATTTGTACATTTTTCGATAGAAATATTTCCTGGCCGGAAACCGGTTACTACTAAATTACAAGGCACGTTATCGCTCGCCAGGAACAAAAATAGACACCTAAATTGTACGAAATTCTTAATATTGACAAATAAATGGGGCGAAAGGTCTTAAAATCGCCAAACTAATGGGTCGAAAATCTTACATTCTGACAACTAATGGGGCTGCACATGAGGTAGAAGGGGGACCAGAAAAACGAACCATCCCCCCTTAACCAATTTACTACCATCCATCCTTTCCACATGTCCATACAATCTACGCATCTCCTCACTAATATTTTCAATGCCTAAACGCCCTCTGAATTCCACACGGGGGTTCTGTCTCAAATTTCAATATTATTTAAGATTACTATATTGGGCACCATCCAGCTCTTCTGAGCTATCAGCAGAGACTGGATGTCTCCGTCTACGACACTTGGCCGGGATGTAACACAGCACTCCATACAACTGGACACATCCTAGAAGACTGCATTTCACACCATCACTTACGCCATCAACATAATCTACACTCCTTGAGAGCTCTGGGGGAAAGCCCGACCGTGGTCATGGCCTTCCTTCGGCAATCGGGGCTGGTCGGCCAGGCACCATAGGGAACGACAACAACAACAACAACAACTGTATTGCAATTATCTTATTGAGTACTTCCTCAACTTTGTACTATATATATTATTTTAATTTGTCCTGCATTTCAGCGAAACATAGAACATATAATCAAGTTATTTTAAAGTCATCTCTCTTATTTATGTTGATGAAATTTATTCCGATTATCATAGTTCAAAAGAAATTGAATAGCATCACCGTGATCAATTTAACCCTTTGAATACGATCACGCATTTTGAAAGTTTATTTTGGTTATCCTTAGACGATTTTATACAGCTTAGGAAGGATCTGTGGGAATTACAAGGGCAAAGCTACCTCAATTAACCCTCCGAGTTCTATATACCCTTCCTAATCTAAATACAATCGTCTAATAATTGCCAGAACACAGAAAAGAAATGCGTCATCGTATCTACTACGGGTTAGTTTAGCCCAGGTGAGAGCTGGGATAAAGTGCATGTAAGTGGCTTTATTGTGAGGGGGGGGGGGGGAGAGAGAGAGAGAAACGAAACGCATGGGGGAGGGGAAGATAAAAGTAGGGGGGAGGGAAGATAAAAGTAGGGGGGAGGGAAGATAAAAGTAGGGGGGAGGGGATTGATTCTCTGAGGGGTTCAGGTAGGCCTACTGTTTGATTCACAATAATTTAATCTGTTTCAATTCCCAATTTAGAGCTTATCTGAAAAATAGGCCTATGCCAAACGCACCTGCCTCTGTCTCTCCTGCTCCCCCTCCCTGCCTCACTCCCTCTTATCTCCCCTCCCCCCCCCCCCCGTCCCGCCTCTCTCTCTCTCTCATCCCCACCCCCCCCTCTCATCCTCCATACAACTATTATATAAAGCTGTATCGTATTAACCCACTCAGTACCGGTAAAGTTATTTTTATTTTATTCCGGCAATTATCAAACTATATAATTCAGCTTTGGAAGGACCTCTACCAATTAAAAGGCCACTTACTATATCAAGTAATTCTTTTATCTACCGTTAATCATTCCTAAGCTGACTAAAATCGCTTAATAGTTGCCAGAATATGATGAAAGGGACGTCACCGGTACTGAATGAATTAAAATATGTCGGCTTTATTTTCACAATATGGTTGACCGAAGCGAATTATTTGATAATTTTAGATATATGCTCATGTTAGGCATAAGAGGTAGTGCTTGTTTTTTGGTGTATGTATTTATATATCAATTTAGTTTTGACTTTCCTCGCTAGACCTCGATCGAGCTTAGAAAGAAAACCCTCTAGACCCCCTTTAAAGATAAATTTGTGCATTATGAGGGAGACAAATATCCCAGCCGAAGGCCGGTTCCTTCTAATCTCACAGGTTCGCTATTAATATTGACAAAGAAATGGGGAGAAAGGTTTCAAAATCGCCAACATACTGGAATGAACGGCTTACAATCACAAAACTATTATGCTAAACATGAGAGAGAAGTGGGTCCAAAAAAACGACTACATCCCCCTTAAATAATATAATGTATCATATTTATATATAAAACCGTTTGAGGATTATGACGCATTTTGACTATATTCTGGCTATTTATATGGTATAAGCTACTATTATGATGTATATACTGTAGATTATTACTAATATGGTATTTATATGGTATAAGCTACTATTATGATGTATATACTGTAGATTATTACTAATATGGTATTTATATGGTATAAGCTACTATTATGATGTATATACTGTAGATCATTACTAATATGGTATTTATATGGTATAAGCTACTATTATGATGTATATACTGTAGATTATTACTAATATGGTATTTATATGGTATAAGCTACTATTATGATGTATATACTGTAGATTATTACTAATATGGTATTTATATGGTATAAGCTACTATTATGATGTATATACTGTAGATCATTACTAATATGGTATTTATATGGTATAAGCTACTATTATGATGTATATACTGTAGATTATTACTAATATGGTATTTATATGGTATAAGCTACTATTATGATGTATATACTGTAGATTATTACTAATATGGTATTTATATGGTATAAGCTACTATTATGATGTATATACTGTAGATCATTACTAATATGGTATTTATATGGTATAGCTACTATTATGATGTATATACTGTAGATTATTACTAATATGGTATTTATATGGTATAAGCTACTATTATGATGTATATACTGTAGATTATTACTAATATGGTATTTATATGGTATAAGCTACTATTATGATGTATATACTGTAGATCATTACTAATATGGTATTTATATGGTATAAGCTACTATTATGATGTATATACTGTAGATCATTACTAATATGGTATTTATATGGTATAAGCTACTATTATGATGTATATACTGTAGATCATTACTAATATGGTATTTATATGGTATAAGCTACTATTATGATGTATATACTGTAGATCATTACTAATATGGTATTTATATGGTATAAGCTACTATTATGATGTATATACTGTAGATTATTACTAATATGGTATTTATATGGTATAAGCTACTATTATGATGTATATACTGTAGATCATTACTAATATGGTATTTATATGGTATATGGTATAAGCTACTATTATGATGTATATACTGTAGATTATTACTAATATGGTATTTATATGGTATAAGCTACTATTATGATGTATATACTGTAGATCATTACTAATATGGTATTTATATGGTATAAGCTACTATTATGATGTATATACTGTAGATTATTACTAATATGGTATTTATATGGTATAGGCTACTATTATGATGTACTGTAGATTATTACTAATATGGTATTCTCGGGGTTGTCTGCAATGCAAGCATCAAGCGAAACTATTACACACATACACACACCAAGCACACACACACACACACACACCAAACATACACACACACCAAACATACACACACCAAACACACACACCACACATACACACACATCAAACATACACACACCAAACACACACACCACACATACACACACATGAAACATACACACACCAAACACACACACACCACACCACATACACCACAATACACACACCCCATCACCACAACAACCCCTCTTCTTCCTCAATGTTTACTCTCACTATACACAAACAGCATCATATTACATGAAACAATTATACTCTCTCTCTCTCTCTCTCTCTCTCACCACACACACGCACACACACACACACACAAACACCATTACACCACACAAATCAAACATATATATATTGTTACGTATCTTGATCCTCAAGTGGTTAACTTGATGAATCTAGATAGCACAGAGATATATATTAAGGTATCAGTCAGCTGAAGGCAAAACAAAAGTAAAATCTAATAAAATTATTTCCTGTTGTTGCTTCCTTTCCTTTTGGATCTTAGGACTTGGTATCCTTTATTGACTGATACTCTTTAATTATAAAAAATACTGAAACTAATTAAAGTCATGTAGTATTTATAAATAATTATTATTTAACCGAAGCTTAGTAGGCTATGGTTATGAACCGAATAAGTTATAGCTAAAGAAGGACTATTAATTCTATAAAAAGTCATGAAAGATAAATATTAAAGTAAGAATATTTCTGTCTATTACCCTTTTTGAAATGAATAAATAGTTTTCTTATATCCTTTTCATTTATATTTAATGTAATTATTCTTGGTTCTTGTCTTACGTTAATAGTATTATATTATTATTATCATCAGGATTAATAGCAAAGTCACATAAAAAGTTAGATATATATTTAATAATTAGTTAAATGTATTTCTTAACCACGTAACATTGAGGTTTTATTATGAGTAAATTAAGTTACAGGATCGCTTCATAGATTCGATGCAGGTCTCACTCAAATAATATGAAAAGCAAAAATAATATTTTGAAGCTAAAATAATTTTCTTCAGCTTAGGAAATCACTAGAAGGAACATTAAAACAGCCATGTTAGTCTAAGGCGATATTACTAATATGAGACAATAGTATCACGGTACTAAGCACCGTTAACCCTCCAGCCCCGGGGGCTATAGCTTGCGACTGTGCTCCGGTACCGGGTGTTTTGACGATCTTTGGCCTATGTTAACTACTCTGTAAGTCAATGAATATGTCATGTAATGTTGTGAATAAAAAATAATAATGTTCCACAAACCTTCCTCTGTCGAATGGCGTTGAGTAGAGGTCTCTAGCCCCTCTGGTTGCATAATGGTGAGCGCGGGAAGACGAGTGCTTTTCGGCGGAAAATTCTTCCCGCGTTCGGACGCGTCGCCTCGGCCATGGCTACGACGCACCTAGCCGCTCGCCGCGCCAAAGTATTTATCTCCCTTAGACGATTTTAGTGTTTGATATTGAGAATGTGATGTTTATTTGATATTTTCTAGTTATTTTGAGGCCAATTATATAAATATGTTTATTAGGGTATCACTGTCACTGATATTGCTAATTTTCACTCGATACCGTACATTTTATTAGTAATTGAGGTAGCTTATTGTTGTATTAGGCACTGATTATTCGTTATCTCAGGTGTTTATTATACTTTGGCCATCAAATATTAGGTCTTGTGTCACTTTCACTTTGACAAATATGCTTTAGAGTGTCACTGTCACTGATAATGCTCATTTTCACTCGATACCGTACATTTTATTAGTAATTGAGGTAGGTTATTGTTGTATTAGGCACTGATTATTCGTTATCACAGGTGTTTATTATACTTTGGCCATCAAATATTAGGTCTTGTGTCACTTTCACTTTGACAAATATGCTTTAGAGAGTGTCACTGTCACTGATAATGCTCATTTTCACTCGATACCGTACATTTTATTAGTAATTGAGGTAGGTTATTGTTGTATTAGGCACTGATTATTCGTTATCACAGGTGTTTATTATACTTTGGCCATCAAATATTAGGTCTTGTGTCACTTTCACTTAGTTATATGATTTGTAAACGATTTATATACAATTTATTGTGTCTTTTTTCACTGATTTCTATATTTCTATAGGTTCTAATCATATGAATGTCACTTGGTATATACATATGTGTCACTTTCACATATTATTATGGTGTAATTGTATTTGTATCAATGTTCTCATAATACATGACTTTTGTATTACAATACATTGGTTTTCTTCCACTTTTTGCCTATATATAATTATAGTGTACATATTGTCATTTTATTTGGCAATTTCAGTATGATTATTAGAACTCCAGCTTGGAGTGGTAATCAAAGAAGCAATCTACAGCACAGAGTGCCACCTTGCACTCCACACACTCCAGGGTTGACTTTTTACCTGACCTCGGCTTCACCCTGCTGTTGTAGCAGACATGGCACCGCTTCTGCTGTGTTCTTCCGGATTCATTCTGAGGCAGGGAACCAAGCCTGTGCCTAGTCAAGTATTGAGCAGACTGCAAGCGGTCAATAACGGCGGGCCCAGGATGTGCCACTGCCTTCTGTGGCATAGCATACTTCTCCAGGAGCTCCGTCAACACCTGCTTTTGGAACCTCCGCAGGCTATTGAACTTCATGGGTGTGTTCACATTCCGAAGCTTGTATATGTTGTAGGCATTCAGAACTGACATGTCCACCATATGCAGAAAGAACTTTTTGTACCATCTGCACGAGGTACGCAGGCAGTCAATGAAGCCTATCTGCATGTCGGACTTGTCCACCAGCCTCATGTTGATGTTGTAGTCCAGGACAGCATCGGGCTTGGTCACCCTGGCCTGGGTGCGGCGATCCACCTTGCCAGTCTCCACCATTTCCCCCTTGTGGATGGTGGTCAGGAGGTTGACCTTCCGCTGGTCGTGCCAGTGGATAGCCAGAATGGGCCCCGACTTCTTCTTGAACACATCACCTTTTTTGGTCTTTGGAGGGAAAGGTGGCATGCCCTTCCTTTTCCCTCGTACTGTGCCTACAGTCCCCGTCTTGCGCTCATGCAGGTACTGTGAGAGAGTGGGGGACGTGTAATAATTGTCCGTGTAGAGGACGTGATTCTTATGAAAGTAGCGGTCCATCATGGCTTGCACCACTGCTCCGCCAAAGCCAATGAGGGGGTCCACAAGCAAGTCCCCTTCCTTCCCGCTGTAGACCAGGAAGTCCAGGACATAGCCAGTTTGGCAGTCGCACAGCACAAAGAATTTTATGCCAAAGCGATGTCTTTTTGAGGGGATGTACTGCCGGAAGCTGAGTTTTCCCCGGAACAGCACAAGAGACTCGTCAATGACGACCTTGCGGAAGGGCTTGAAGTAGGAGGTGAAGCGTTCTCGCATCATCTCATACAACGTCCTAATCTTCCACAGCTTGTCTGGGAGGTGGACGTCAAGGTTGGTGACAAGATGGAGCGCTGCGAGGATATCAAGGTACCGGTCGCGAGACATATATTTCCCGAAGGCAGGGGTGGATATCAGATCATTGGTGATCCAATAGTCAGGCAACCTATGCTTCTTGACATGAGGCATTAGCATGGTGAGTGCCAGGAACACCATGAACTCTTTATGAGTCACTGGGGTCCACTGCCTCATGTGGCCCTTGGTCACCTTTCCCAAAAAGTGGACCTGGAATTGGTGCTGCTTATTTGTCTCTTTGACAACATAGCCTACCACCTCCTCATCAAAGAAGGCCTCAAACAGTTCGTGTGGTGGAGCATTGGGGCCTGCAGGAAAATTGGGGGTAACGCCTGAACCCTCCAGTACCTCATCAAAAGCTGGCACATCAGGGTTGTATGCATCCTCATCAACTACGTCTTGCCACTGAAAAACGTAGAATGGGTCTTGTCTACGCTGACGAGGAGCTCCAGCTGGTGGCCCAGCACGCCCACGGCCAACTCGGGAGGCGCGCGCCCTAGGGCGGCGAGGGCGGCGGCCAGGGCGGTGGGCAGCACGACGGGCAGCACGACGCCGGGCCAAGCGGATGGGTCGAGGGTCGTCGATGTCCATATAGTCATCGTCAGAGTGGTCATCTTGCCCTGACGGTGGACCTATGTAATCATGGCCAGAGTCTTCAGAGAGGTGCCCTTCATCATCAGTGGCCCCCACATAATCTGGCGGGGAACCAGTGATGCGTGGGCGGCGTGCGGGTGGGCGAGGTGGGGAAGGAGTGGCAGGTGAGGCTGTGTCCCCCCGAGGTCCCGGGCTCCTTGGCCTGCGACGAGTGACAGAAAGCAATGTTTCACTGTCACTAGGGCCAGGTATTGGTGATGCGAGCTCAAAGACTTCTTCAGGAAGACATGTTGAAGGCGGGAGAGGTGGGGAGGACCGTGGGGAAAGTTGCGGGGACGTATGGCTGGGGCCGGCCGGGGTGGACGCCGCGGGAGCCTCGAACAAAACTCTCTTACTTTTCTTAATTTTCTTGGTATATTTCCTACCTTTCCCCTTTTCGGCAGCAGTATGTCTCCTGTCGGGGGACCTAGGAGGCAAATAGGCCGAAAGTGTGGGGTCCTCAACCCTTGGCAATGGTGGGGGTGGTGGGGAAGAATGCGGGGCATCCGGGTCATCTTGGGTGGCGTGGGTAGATAAGGGAGACAATGGCGGACGAGAAGGGTCACCACGCTGACCCTCACTCACAGCCTCATCCTCACCAAGTAGTTTTGCTTGTTCCCTAGCTGCCGCGGCCGCCTTCTCAAGTATTTTCTGCTTATACAAATGTAGCTTGAAAGGCGATTTACCAGGGGAAGGGCTTGGCGTCGTGTCACTTAAGCGAAATTTGGTGAGTGACCTTGAACTCTCCCACTCGCTCACTCTCTCAAGTTCACTGTCTTTAGGTAAACCAGCTTCCTCAACAACTGGTACATCACCTTCATCACTCTCATCACTGTCATGTTCTCTCGCAACTCCCAGGAATTGCTCTTCTTTATCACTCTCATGGCCATAATCACTCGACTTATAATTACTGGAGTCGTCACTGACTTCATCATCAACATTATGCTTGGCATCAGCTCGCTCATAAAGTCTCAATGTCGTCTCAATACCTCCGGGAGATAACACATTTAGGCGATGGCGTCGGGGTAAGGCGCGACGAACAAGCAAGGGCGTCGTAGGAAGCACGGTATCGGACACAGCGGAATCACTATTTGGCGTACTGTCCATGATGGCGTCGGGGTAGATACTGTTGCTGTGGCGGAGTTTACGCCTGGTGGCGCCACCTACCGTCCCACGATACCGAAAATGTACGCGCGGCATTCGAAAGCACGCATGCAAGCAATGGGCGTTCAAGAGCCCTTCCGGGTTGCGCGGGCCGAGGTTGTTATGGGCGTTCAAGAGCCCATCCGGGTTGGAGGGGTTAAGCAATGTAAGCTTAATTAAAAGAAAATGAAAGAACACTTAAGTATTAATATAAAACAATAGTATTACTTTCATCATAACCCAATTACTTAAAGAGTTGCTTTAGTCCACAAGTCAGTCAACTAAAATAGTTAAGTACATAATAGTAGCGCTAACGTTAATTCCCAACCAAATAGTTAAGTACATAATAGTAGCGTTAACGTTAATTCCCAATCAAATAGTTAAGTACATAATAGTAGCGTTTAACGTTAATTCCCAATCAAATAGTTAAGTACATAATAGTAGCGTTAACGTTAATTCCCAATCAAATAGTTAAGTACATAATAGTAGCGTTAACGTTAATTTCCAATCAAATAGTTAAGTACATAATAGTAGCGTTAACGTTAATTCCCAATCACATATCTCACTAACCAACATAACGTAAGTGGTTACACCGAACACACTTAACACACATTTATATAATCTGACTGACAGTCACAATCCCATTATAATACTTCACCCCGTCTTCCTCCAGCTGCAAGTTCACCTTCCCCAACTCCAAATGAGACTGATTTGAATGCCCATTACTCGGGTCTTATATACTAAACAATGATGGTGTAGGAACGAATCAGGAGGCGAGGGATGGTGCGCGCTCCAATCACAGCTCCTCGAGTTGCGTAGCAGGTGCGTGGTCCAATAGAGTCTCCTGGCGTCGATCATAGGTCATAGCGTCGGGTCATCGGGTCATCGAAGTAGTTTGCAGGGTCCCCTATGACGCACGCAGGTGTGAAGGCTTGTTTGCTGGTATGCGGACGAGCTGGTTTCCCACTCGCTAGTTCGCTCGCTAGTCTGCTTCGCCGCCTGGGTAGTTTGGCACTCCTTTAACTCTAATTCTAACTCTTAAATTAACATACAGGGCTCCATATGTCAGAATATATATATATATATATATATATATATATATATATATATATATATATATATATATATATACACATACACACACCATTACCACAACCACCACCACAACCACACACACTCACTTCCCCTCTCCTTTCTCAATGTTTACTCTCACTATACACAAAGGGCATCATATTACTCTCTACTATACACAAAGGGCATCATATTACTCTCTACTATACAACAAGGGCATCATATTACTCTCTACTATACACAAAGGGCATCATATTACTCTCTACTATACACAAAGGGCATCATATTACTCTCTACTATACACAAAGGGCATCATATTACTCTCTACTATACAACAAGGGCATCATATTACTCTCTATTATACACAAAGGGCATCATATTACTTTCTACTATACACAAAGGGCATCATATTACTCTCTACTATACACAAAAGGGCATCATATTACTCTCTACTATACACAAAGGGCATCATATTACTCTCTACTATACAACAAGGGCATCATATTACTCTCTACTATACACAAAGGGCATCATATTACTCTCTACTATACACAAAGGGCATCATATTACTCTCTACTATACACAAAGGGCATCATATTACTCTCTACTATACACAAAGGGCATCATATTACTCTCTACTATACACAAAGGGCATCATATTACTCTCTACTATACACAAAGGGCATCATATTACTCTCTACTATACACAAAGGGCATCATATTACTTGATATTGGTTCTCGCATCAGCCTGTGTATCGAGCTGTGTCCGGGCCACCACAATTATGGGGCCGGGTTGAGGGGGGTCACCGGCTTTTTATATCATTCGCTCCTTTTCTCTCTTTCCTGGCTTATATCCATTCGGCCCCATTCAGCCAACTGTTTTGAAACGTTTATCCCCATCCAGGTGTCGATTTCTTCCTTTCGAGCGGTAGCGAGCCAGCATTGTATGGAAAATGTACAAATTTAGCTTGCTGTCAAAACAAAATATATATATGCTGGCTCGCTACCGCTTGCCAGGAAAATATTGACACCTGGATGGGGGTAAACGTCTTAAAACAGTAGGCTGAACATGGCCGAGTAGATACATGCCAAAGAGAGAGGGAGAGAAAGAGAAAAAAAGCGAGGTGGGCTCCCTTAAGTCAATATTAGAATTCCCCTACGTACTGAGATCGCATTAATGCCATTACGATCTGAGAATTTCCACTGCACGGATTTAATAACCCTCTGAGGCATAATTGTAGCGGTGGCTCCAACTCGATCTGTGCATTAAAATTATTCCCGTTCATATATGTATGTCCTTACTTATTGGTTTCTGGTATTCAATATTGGATAATTTTCGCTTTAAAATTATGTATACTAGGTTAGGTTAGACTAATAAAAACTTAATTGCACTAATTCTTAATATCGCATAACATGATAGAAAACTAGGGAATTAAAAGATAATTAATGTTAAAATGCTAAAATCGAATTTGAGCCATTGTTTGAATGTTACCCCGCCTGACTTGTAGATGCCTTGATATAGTCGTAAACATCGCCTGGTGGTAGATGAAGTATATTAAACCTGTCTTCGTAGTGAAAGAGTAGATAGTGTTTAGCTGTACTGACCACCATATATATTATTCAATATTTAAGTTGCATGTAGAAGATATATTTTCTGAATGACATGCATTAGTTCTCGTCCTCCCTAATGTCTTTCTGAGAGAAGTAAAACCCCCTAGTGTTAGTAAGGGTAAGGTCAAGACTTCCTACTAACAGATTTAAGGGAAGGTTTTTAATCTGTTCCCTAGACCTACATCAAACTTAAAATTGCACGACCTAGACCCCATGTCAAGATAAGTTTGTAAATTTTTCGGTAAACAAAATGTCCCGGACAAAGGCGGTTGCTCTTAAATTACAGGCTCGCTATCGCTTGCCAGGAAAAAAATAGGCACCTAAATGGCACGAAAGGTATACAATTTACAGAAAATGGGCGAAAGTTCTTAAAATCGCCAAACTAACGGGGCGAACGTCTTAAAACCTCAAAAGCAATGGGGCTAAACCTGAGAGAGAAAGGGGTCCAGAAAATAAATCCCTCAAATGGAAATCTCTTCGTACATTTGCTTTATAAATTAAATATTTACGTTAATTAGAGTAAAATCGTCATTTAAAATGTCATTGATATATACATTTCCGAAATAAGACGCGGGGTTTGGTATATTGTCGTCAATTATAATTTTGATATTTAAATTGTAGAACTGCAATGTACAGTTGCCCCTATATGTTCTGTTCCTCGTCGTGAACTTATATATGATGTATTTAACCAACTTAATAAACTTTGTGTTTAATTTTAATATAATTTGACTCTGGAACGCTACAAGATCCGCTCAACATCTGGAACCTATCGAATTACATCCCAAACAGACTCTTGGACCTTATGGGGGGACACCCGTTGCAATACCGAGGCGGCTACATTAAACCCGAGTTACAAAGTGGTGGTGGTGAACTTAGATGGAGTTGAGAGTTGGGAAGTGGTTTGGGAGGCGAGCTGTGAAATCAACCTCCAGGGGGGAGAGAGTTAAGGGGTGGGGGGGGATCCTTTTTATGGCCCCCCTTCTCCCTCATGTATAGCCTCATTAATTTTCAGATCTTAAGATGTTTGGCTCATTGGTTTGGCAATTTTAAGACCTTTCGCCCCATTTTTGTTGTCAAATATTAAGACTTTTCGTGTCCTTTAGGTGTCGATTTTTTCCTGGCGAACGTAAGCGAACCTGTAATTTAAGAGGAACCGGTCTTCGACCAGGATTTTTGTTTTATCGAAAAATTTACAAATTTATCTTAAAGGAGGGTCTTGGGAGGGTGTCCTTTTAAGTTTGGTGGAGGTCTAGGGAGGAAACTAAATCAAATATTAACAAGATACATACATGAGCAAACAAATACGTCCATCCCCCCTTAAGGGAGGGTGAAGAGGGAGAAGAGAAAGAGAAGTACTGTTGTGGCCAGATCATTATTTGATTTGGCTTGGGAGAGACGTATCCTGACCAAGATACAGTATACAACATGGCCGCTACTGTGAAGATAATGTCTAAACGTTCACTAAATATTATGATTATTATGTTCTCTCCACCAACCAACTTTACTCCTAAACTCGATTAATGAAATTAACAAACACATGTGGCAGTCCGGGGATTCGAACCCAGGACGCTCACACCGAAAATCAACACACTTATGCATTGCACCACGAATACAGTTAAAGAATGCTGCACTAGCCTACGATTTATTTTGCAGTTTCGAATCCTGCATACCAATCTTAGCATGCACATTCATTCCAACTGCACTATAGGAGGCTATGAATAGGTGAATGGAAATAGTAATTAATGGGGCGCTTAACCCTAGGGAAGGCCTCTCGATTAACTACTACTGAACCAGAATTAATTATTTATTGCATACGAACCTACCAATTTATTTATTTTTCACTTGACTGGTAAAGTCGAAGAGACTTGGTGTTGTCAAGGAAGATAACCTACCGAAGATAGATAGATAAAATGAGAGAGATAGATATTTACATAGATTTACATATATACACTGGCCACACAGACCTTACGAACCAAACGATGAGTAGGACTTAATTCTAGTAGAAATGGCATATCCGATAGAAAAGGAAGGTTAAAGGAACGGATAGAAAAGAAGAAGGCTCTCTCCCCACCCTCCGGTCCCTCCGGCAATTGCCGTACATAACAAAGTTGGAAGTGATTAACCTCGCTGGGCTTCGAAATCCCCAGAGGATATTTACAGGAAAGATTGGAAAAAAGAAAGGGAAAATGTATGCAACCCTTCGCCTTAGTAGTATGTACATTTTGGGGTTAATTAGAATCATACAACCCATCACCCTTAGTAGTATGTACATAATTATTTAATGATGATATTTATAATGATTTGTCTGTATTTGTTTATTTACTTCTTTCTTTTTTTCTTTTTCTTACTCTATCTTCAGCTGAAAAAATAATAACGGTAATAATTACTGCCTACTCCATACCAATTTATCTGGGGTATGAGTCTAGATTTGTCTTAAATGTATTTATAGAGGAGCTGTCAATTACTTTATTTGGGAGTTTGTTCCACTCATTAATCATGCTGTGCGTGAAGAAATTTTTTGTTGTATCTAGATTCGCTCTCCTACCTAATAATTGTAATTGTTTCCTCTTGTAGATATGTCTTCGGCTTTTTTGAATAACTTATCTAGGTTGATGTTACTGAATCATTTTAGAATTTTAAAACACTCAATCGATTGACCTCTTATCCTTCGTTTCGTAAGTGAAATAAGATCAAGTTATTTTAGTCTTTCATCATGTGATTTATTTCATAATGAAGGGATTAGTTTAGTGGCTCGCCTTTGCACAGATTCCAATTTTTTAACATCCTTTATGAGGTGGGGTGACTAAAATTGCACAGCGTATTCGAAGTGCAGTCTCACCATAGCAAAACTATGTCTTTGCTTTGATAGTGAAAGTTTCTTCAGATGAAACCTATAGTGCCCTGTTTGCTTTGTTTGCGGTTGCTGTGCATTGATTGGAAGATTTTAAGTT
Source organism: Paralithodes platypus (assembly GCA_032716605.1). Classification (NCBI taxonomy): domain Eukaryota; kingdom Metazoa; phylum Arthropoda; class Malacostraca; order Decapoda; family Lithodidae; genus Paralithodes; species Paralithodes platypus. The sequence continues at coordinate 16,810,597 of CM064525.1, forward strand.
TTCGTTTATCAGCACTCCCAGGTCTTTTATTTGCGCTACATTTTTTATCTTCTCTTCATTCATAAAGTATTCATATTTGTTTTTGTTGGAACCTATTTGCAATGTCTGACATTTGTTTACATTAAACGGCATTTTCCACTGCTACGAGCATGCCGTGATTTTATCTAAATCAGCTTGTAGGTTTATTCTATCACTTTCGGAAATTATTGCATTACGTGTCTTCGTGTCATCCGCGAATTTGGAAATAATATTATTTATGCCATTATCTATATCATTGCTGTATCTTATGAACAACAGAGAGAGAGAGAGAGAGAGAGAGAGAGAGAGAGAGAGAGAGAGAGACGGTGTGGGGGGTGGTTAGAGTTAATAGACGGATGGGCAGTTCTATATGTAAAATCCATCTACTTGTCCTTCCCTTTTTCGTGCATGCTTCCATATATCTATCCTCCCCCTCCTGTATATAGTTCAGAACATAAGAGAGAAAGAGAGAGGGGGGGGGGGGAGGGTTAATAGTTATACAGACGGTTAGGTAGTTTACATATATAATTATTTTTTATTAATTTTACTTCAACACCAAACACCTCCAATGAAATTAATGAAAGCATGTGATCCACAGGGATTCGAACCTGTGTTACCACACACAGATTTATAAACACTCGTAACCATTACACCATCAAGACAGTTAAAGGTTTATTTTATGCACAAGCCATCTTGTCTGGTCTGGCAATTTTTTACATCTAGCGACATGCAGTCTAACGATGTTCTAGAGATTTGAGCCATTTACAGCGATATTGTAGAGATTGGGGAATTATTATAGCGAGTTTCAACATTGTATTTACTATCTAGCGGACTTGATTTGGTCCCCCTGTCTTTCTCCCCTCTTGTACAGCTCAAAGCATAAACCAATACCCATCCTTCTCTGTCCTACCTCCTCTCCGGATTGTGCTATAAACTTAATGGATGGCTTTATAGCCTTTGAGGGAAGATTTATATTATTTATCTACATGGGTTTCATTATGAACTAATTAGTTTATTTATTATTTATTTGCTTATCTATTTTTTATTTTATTTTTTTATTTTTTTAGTTTACTCCCAAACCTCCATTAAGCTTTATAAAATACTTTTTAGAACCCCCCTTTGATATAAATTTGTGCATTTTTCGGTAGGGAAATACCTAGGCCTGTTCCTCCAATGGCAGGCTCGCTATCACTCGCCAAGACAAAATCGACACCTAAACAGCATGAAAGGTCTTAAAATCATCAAATGTATAGTGCAAATGTCTTATAATAAAATATCTAATGGGGCCTCAACATAAGGGAGAAGGGTGGCCAGACGTAACCCAATACCCATCCTTCTCTGTCCTACCTCTGCTCCCGCTTGTGCTATAAACCAAATGGATGGTTGCTCGCGTTCTGCTATATATCTTTCCTAATTCTATCCATCCCCTCTCTGTAACTACTATTCGTTACAGAACCCATCTTTATATTCAGCTTGGTTTGCCACCCAGTCTTTTCTTTTAAGGGGGGATGGGCGTATTTATTTGCTCATTTATATATCTATTTATTACTATTTTATTTTCCTCCCTAGACTTCCATCAAGTTTAGAAAAATAACCCCTTAAAGAAAAATGTCCCGGCCAGGAAAAAATTCGACACCTAAATGACAGGAATGGTATATACTCTATATTGTCAAAGAAATGGGGCGGAAGGTCTTAAAATCGCTAAACTATTAGAACGAACGTCTTACAAAAAATTCCAAGTAAATCATTGCTCTCGGAATAATGGTGAGTTTTCATAAAGGAATAGTAGTACAATACAAATGAAATGTACATAGTTTTCATAAAGGAATAGTAGTACAATACAAATGAAATGTACATAGTTTTCATAAAGGAATAGTAGTACAATACAAATGAAATGTACATAGTTTTCATAAAGGAATAGTAGTACAATACAAATGAAATGTACATAGTTTTCATAAAGGAATAGTAGTACAATACAAATGAAATGTACATAGTTTTTAAAATGGCTCTTGCTTGTGGAAACTAAGTCACCAATAAAAAAAAAAAAAAAAAATATATATACTGTATACTGTATACTGTATACTGTATACTGTATACTGTATACTGTATACTGTACCGTAGATACATACATAAATATATTAAAATATATAATAATACTAATAATTCTAATACTACTACTACTACTAATAATTATAATGATAATATAATAGTCTGAGGCAGATCTCTATATGTGCTGCTGTAGATTATCCACTCTTCCATTCACTTCCCCTTCTGCCCAAGTGAAGCAAGCCAGTATATTATACACATGTCATATTAAGGGGAAATAGCCAGGTTTTTCTGGCCCCCTTCTCCTTCATGTTAAACACCACTGGTTTTTAGATGTTAACACGTTCGGCCTATTATTTTGCCGATTCTAAGACCTTTCACCCCATGTTTCTTGTCAATACTTGGTCGTGCCATTTAGGTGTCGATTTTTTCCTGGCGAGCGATAGCGAGCCTTTAATTTTAGGAGGAATCATGCTTGGGCCGTGACATTTTTCTACAAATTTTTTCTTGAAGAGGGGTCTAGGGAGTGTTTTTTTTAGCTTGATGGAGGCATAGCGAGGAATCTAATAATATAATATAATATATATATATACAGTATATATAAATATATATATATATATATATATATATATATATATATATATATATATATATATACAATATATATATATATAAACCGACCAAAATATAACCCTATCCCTTTAATAATTATGATTAAGCAAACATGTAAATCCCATAGAAATAGGCCCATATAATTTTACCTGACACTGAGACAGACAAATGAAGGTAATATGTTGTATATCTGCGTGTATGCATAGGGGCAATAAGTTGTGTTAAGGGGCTAGTGGCTGGGTTTTTTGTTTTTTTCTATTAATTCATGTATTCCTATATGTTTTAGTTTCCTCGCTATAGTCTAGTTGCCGCCCCTATACTTCCTATAGTAAACCCTGCAATGTTTATTACTGTAAACTTTTTTTGAGGAAATGTATTATATATGGTTAGGAGAGCAAAATTAGCTTGGTTGCTACTTGTGCAACCTTTAGCATTTCTCAGAATTCAAGATGGCGCCCTCCGACATCTTGAATTTTGGGCCAATTTTCAACTTTTGAACTTGATGACATAGAGGGTCGTGTAATACCTCTTTTTAGGGGTTTTCCAGGACGGGGAGTCCATTTGTGGGGTTAATTTGTGGATATAGGGTGAGTATCAAGGTCAAACCAGAGGTCAAAAATCAAATTTTGCCTAAAATCTGGAAAAATCACATTTATGTGGTTTGAATATGAATTTATTTGTCAGCCACTACAATATGCAAATATATATATATATATAAAAGAAGTGAATCATATGTTTGTTTATTCATTATCCACATCTAGCTCCCCTTCTTCGTCTTCTATATCCATGTGCTTCCTGGTGAAAGGACTACAGCAAATGTCTCCTCCCTCGCACTTACAGTAGTCCGTGCATGAAAGGCCTGCACTGCTGCAGCTGCATCGTGTGCCACTGCAAGCCTTGCCCTCTGCAGTGCAGCTACAGCTAACTACATCCAGGAGTGCTTGGGGAGCAACTGGCGCTGTTGAGACGGCCGGTGTGATGGTGGAGCTTTCGATGTTCCAACCAAAATTGGCAATATTTCTAGCTTCTACAGGTGGATCACGTTGGTCCGCTGCCTTCCACAGTAGCATCTGAAGATGAGCTCGGAGCACGTGCAGCTGCAGGTTCGCATCAGTCGGTGGCAGTTTCTTCAGTGCTGGAGGCTTCTTACGGGCACGGTAGAAGTGAGCACGTGTGTCATTCATTGTTGTACAGCTCTTCTGTCCGTAGAGTGGTAAGAAGAAGGTGCATGCTGTCTCCTGCGACTGAGTGTGGGTCACGCTTGGCTGTCCGAGCACTTCATCAAGACCTGGTATATCTATCTCTAGGAGTTTGAGTGCTGACAGCTTTCCCTTTCCAAAGGGGTATGATACTGTATCGCAGCCTGACAGTGCATGGATACCAAGAAGTTGGCTGCACTTTCTCGGGCCTAACCGCCAAACAGTTTCGTTGATGTCCAAGACATCCCCATTCCATTTTTCCATTTCAATCTTGGCGGAAACTCGCATCCTCGATGTCCAGTACACCAAGAGAACAAAGACATCAGTCTCATCACTGAGGATGCGGATGGTCTCGGCACCTTCTTCCACTGCTATCAGCATGTAGCTGCAGAGGGTTATGTCTGCCTCGTCATGGGTAACGACACATTCCAGCTTGTTGATGAGTTGAATATTGTGTGGAAGTTGATAGCCGCATAGAATGTTGTTGAGCAGATTCTTGTTCTTGGAATTGTGAAGAATAGCTTCTCGACATGGAAGGGGAGTATTTGCGGTTAGCCGAACTTCCTTGGCTCTTCCTCTTCTTGTTCGCTCGTGGTCCTTTGAACTGGGAGCTTCTTGGTCATATCTGTCGAACAGAACTATTTTCTTGGAGACAGGAGAGTAGTGGGCCAGTCTAGTGCCGAAACTTGCAGCCAGGTCTCCTGTAGTCCCGGAGACTGGCCATACAACGTGGTACAGAAGCTGACCGCCATCAACCAGCACCACATCTGGAGCAGATTGAGTCGTGACAAAGACGCCAAGAGATTTGACGAGCACTGCCTTGTCACCCTTCCTCAAGCAGCCATACTCGTCGATAAGGGCTGGAGGGACCGGACTCAGTTCAAACTGGAAGACAGTGGCTATATCAATGCTGCGCTGCTGCCCCACGACTAACAGCCGACTGAACAAAGTTTCGATGTCGTAGACGGCCTTCCCTTTGATAGTGACTGCCTTCTTGAGAGACTCCATTGTTTTGACCTTCTTCTTTATTGTCTTGTGGAATTCACTGCTCAGCGAAGCAGAGATGTGCCTGCTCTGCTCACTTCTGCAGTCTGGAACTATGCCTGATCAGTGGAAGATAGCCAACGTAACACCGATATTCAAAAAAGGCAGCAAATCCCTACCTAGTAACTATCGTCCAATTAGCTTAACCTCAATTGTATGTAAAATGCTAGAAACGGTCATAAGAGACAGACTCGTAAATCACTTAGAGGAAAATAACATACTTAAAGATACTCAACACGGCTTTCGTAAAAAACGTTCCTGTTTAACAAACCTCTTAGACTTCTTCCACGATATCCTCAACCTCTACGATGAGAGTGAAGCTGTAGATATTATATACCTTGATTTTCAAAAGGCCTTAGACAAAGTTCCCCACAAACGTTTACTGCTAAAACTAAAAGTGCATGGAATACAAGACGGTGTGTTGAAATGGATAGAAAATTGGCTCAGCGACAGAAATCAAAGAGTAGTCATAAACGGTGAGGCATCTAAATGGACCAATGTACAAAGGAGTACAAAGGAAATCAAGCAACAACATATCTAGTGACCCTTCTAGGTTGCTTGTCCTCCAAAACACTGAGGATCAAGTGTCCAAACAGTAGTTTAGAGTGGGTAAGGGAACATTGGAAAGCGAATTACTGCCCTGGAACTAATGTCCGTGGCAGGATTAGGAAGTTAGTAGGGGACAGAGGGGTTAGTAACTGAGGGGGGGATAAAATAAAGTTATTCATTTACAAACGCAGTCAGTCACGGGTTTGATGCGAGATATTTGTCTAGGCGGAGTTTAAATGAATCAACGGTGATGCAGTCTATCACGTTTCGGGGAAGACCATTCCACAAGTTGACAACTCGATTGAAGAAGAAATTCTTAGATTCGTGTGAGTTAAAAGATTTACCAATAATTTTGCAACCGTTTCCCCGTGTGTAATTAGCTTGGAAATAGTGAAGTACTTACTACAGTTCATATTGTCGATGCCTTTGATGATTTTGAACACTTGAATTAAGTCACCTCTTAATCTGCGCTGGGTTAAAGGAAATAGATTTAATTCTCTAAGACGCTCTTCGTATGGTTTGTTCTTTAGGCTAGGTATCATTTTGGTAACTCTACGTTGAACTCGTTCTAGCTTGTTTATATCTTTTTGGTAATAAGGGCACCAGGATTGAACGCAGTATTCCAGAAGAGGGCGGACTAATGAATTGTAAAGGGTTAGGATAACTTCTTTGGATTTATGCTCAAATGACCTGCCTATAAAGCCAATTATTTTGTTTGCCTTCTTAACAACTTCTGAACATTGTTGACTCGGTTTTAGGTTACTCGATATTGTTACTCCCAGATCGGTTTCTCTGTTTACATTCTTAAGCTGAGTGCCATTCATCGAATAGTTTGCTTTCTCATTTAGGTATCCGATATGTAGTACTTTACATTTATCCGCATTGAAACTCATTTGCCAAATTTGGGCCCAACATGACAATTTATCTAGATTGTGTTGCATATCGTCAACTTGTTCTTTTGAGAGTACGCTATTTGCAATTTTTGTATCGTCAGCAAATTTTGAGATTGTACAGGTGAGACCCTCATCTATGTCGTTGATGTAAATTAGAAAAAGAATTGGTCCTAGTACCGATCCCTGGGGTACCCCGCTACTTACATTGGTCCATTTAGATGCCTTACCGTTTATGACTACTTTTTGCTTTCTGTCGCTGAGCCAATTTTCTATCCATTTCAACACACCGTCTTGTATTCCATGCGCTTTTAGTTTTAGCAGTAAACGTTTGTAGGGAACTTTGTCAAAGGCCTTTTGAAAATCAAGGTATATAATATCTACACCTTTACTCTCATCGTAGCGGTTGAGGATATCGTGGAAGAAGTCTAAGAGGTTTGTTAAACAGGAACGTTTTTTACGAAAGCCGTGTTGAGTATCTTTAAGTATGTTATTTTCCTCTAAGTGATTTACGAGTCTGTCTCGTATGACCGTTTCTAGCATTTTACATACAACTGAGGTTAAGCTAATTGGACGATAGTTACTGGGTAGGGATTTTCTGCCTTTTTTGAATATCGGTGTTACGTTGGCTAGCTTCCACTGATCGGGCATAGTTCCAGACTGCAAGGATTTATTGAATAGTAATGTCAGTGGTTTGGAGAGCTCATCCTTAGCTTTCTTTAGAACTCTAGGCGAGATTTTATCAGGTCCAGGCGTTTTATTTACCTTGAGTTTATCTAAACAATTCAATACTTCTCTCTCTGTAACGGTAATATTGCTTAGAACATCTGAATTATCAATCTGAATCGGCGATGGTGTAGGGATATCACCGAGGTCTTCTGTTGTAAAAACTGATGCAAAGAAGGTATTGAGGGCATTACTCATTTGTACTTCGTCTTTGGTGTATTCTCCATTTTCATCAACTAACGGTCCAACAGTTGAAGTAACTACTTTTTTCTTTCTGATATAACTATAGAATTCTTTCGGGTTTGTTTGACTTTGATTCGCAATATGTAACTCTAAGGTCTTTTTACTTTGCTTAATTACCTTTTTGGCTTTGCGTCGTAGCTCTACAAATTTCAGCCGTTCTTCGTCATTTTGTGAGGATTTTAATCTATCATTAGCAAATTTTTTAGCAAGCAGGCAGTTTGAAATATCTTTATTCCACCATTTGGGCTTATTATTATGGCCTGGACGCCGTATTTTCGATGGTATGCAGTCTTGCACTGCTTTTAGGTAAGTGGCTTCGAATAACTTCCAAGATGTATTTATGTCGTTATTGTGAATTAAAAAGCTCCAGTAAGTTTCTTTAAACATAGCTCTAAGTTTATGGAAGTTTGCTTTCTTGAAATTAGGGACTTTTTCGATGCTACTATTTGGTTCGTTACTAGTAAAGTTTAAAGTGAAAGTTATCATACGATGGTCGTTGTTACTGAATTCATCACCAACATTCAAATTCTCTATTAATTCTTCTTTTGTTGCAAGTACAATGTCAAGAACGTTATTACCACGGGTTGGCGTTCGAACAAATTGATAAAGCGAACTCTCTTGCAAGTTCGTATACAAGTCATGTCCGGAGTGTGAAGTAAGAGTATCGCCCCACTTGGTCACAGGTAAATTAAAGTCGCCAAAAATTACGGTATCTTGTGAGTTACTTACATCTGCAATTTGTTCGCAAATTTCGTAAAGTTCGTAAGTAGCGGGGTACCCCAGGGATCGGTACTAGGACCAATTCTCTTTCTAATTTACATCAACGACATAGATGAGGGTCTCACCTGTACAATCTCAATATTTGCTGACGATACAAAAATTGCAAATAGCGTACTCTCAAAAGATCAAGTTGACGATATGCAACACAATCTAGATAAATTGTCACATTGGGCCCAAATTTTGCAAATGAGTTTCAATGCGGATAAATTTAAAGTACTACATATCGGATACCTAAATGAGAAAGCAAACTATTCGATGAATGGCACTCAGCTTAAAATGTAAACAGAGAAACCGATCTTGGAGTAACAATATCGAGTAACCTAAAACCGAGGCAACAATGTTCAGAAGTTGTTAAGAAGGCAAACAAAATAATTGGCTTTATAGGCAGGTCATTTGAGCATAAATCCAAAGACGTTATCCTAACCCTTTACAATTCCTTAGTCCGCCCTCTTCTGGAATACTGCGTTCAATGCTGGTGCCCTTATTACCAAAAAGACATAAACAAGCTAGAACGAGTTCAACGTAGAGTTACCAAAATGATACCTAGCCTAAAGAACAAACCATACGAAGAGCGAAGAGCGTCTTAGAGAATTAAATCTATTTCCTTTAACCCAGCGCAGATTAAGAGGTGACTTAATTCAAGTGTTCAAAATCATCAAAGGCATCGACAATATAAACTGTAGTAAGTACTTCACTATCGACCAATCTAATTACACACGGGGAATCGGTTGCAAAATTATTGGTAAATCTTTTAACTCACACGAATCTAAGAATTTCTTCTTCAATCGAGTTGTCAACTGTTGGAATGGGCTTCCCCGAGACGTTATAGACTGCAGCACCGTTGATTCATTTAAACTCCGCCTAGACAAATATCTCGCATCAAACCCGCGACTGACTGCGTTTGTAAATAAATAAATTTATTTTATCCTCCCCTCAGTTACTAACCCATATGTCCCATACTAACTTCCTAGTCCTGCCACGGACATTAGTTCCAGGGCAGTAGTTCCCTTTCCAATGTTCCCTTACCCACTCTAAACCACTGTTTGGACACTTGATCCTCAGTGTTTTGGAGGACAAGCAGCCTAGAAGGGTCACTAGACCTGTTGTTGCTTGATTTCCTTTGTACTCCTTTGTACTCCCGATGGCCAATGCGTTCTGAACATTCAGTTGTGTCTGTTGCCACTTGTCCATTGCATTTGTTATGAAGACCTGGTTCCGGGTCATTGAAAGGGTGACTGTACTTCTCCAGCTCCACCGCGATCTTCCTCCGATCGGCCTCGTCCAGTCTCCTTCTTCTCTCTCCTTCCTCCTTGTGCTTACTCTTCTCTTCCCCATCTACTCCACCGTGTGGCTTCTGTTCCTCCTCAGATTCATCGTACATATGTTCCATGGCAATGTCAAGGTGGGCGCACACACTGAAACTAATCACCCACACAGCCACTTGCTCAGTGCTCGTTGAAATGCCCTTTATACCTCCAGAACCCTTCCCTCGTTTGATGTATGTCTGCTCTCCGAACTGATCTGCAGGCACTGCGGTTCCGCCATCTGAGTGCCGACACACGTGCGTACCTGCCAGTAGGATCTCTTTGGCATGCTGGGGAAGGTTCTCCATCTGTCGCACATACCAGCTCAGATAGCGGGCATAGTTCTGATGACCTGCTGCGAAGAAGTATGGCAGCATCTCCTTGAGACAGTGCTGTTGGAGTAGGAATTCACCGTTCCTCTCTCCGCGCAGGAACATAAGCGACAACAATGTCGGTTTGACAAGGCAGTCCACCCATAGCCTCCTGGTCGGGTGTTGTCTGACTGACTCCAGGTAGACACTCTGCTCCTCATAAGTCTTAGCGCCATTCGAGAAGAAATTCTGCAGCAACACGGCAATGATGAGACGGTATGCCCGTAGAGCATTGGTCCAGGCCTTTCTGTTGCCAGTGCTGGTGATGCCAGCAAACGCTGCACTGATGAGAATGTCCACACCAGATGCCTTCATCAGTTTTCCTATACAGCCCAGGAAACTCATGAGAGTTTGCATCATACCTGGGTGAAGTATGACGCCGGTCCAGCGCAGAGGGTCATTCCATTGAACTAGGCATGCAGTCTAATACAGTTGGAGGTCAACTGTGAGGTGAGTGTACTGCATCCCAAAACTATTGAAAGTCCTCTCAAGATATACAAGCGTAGTTATTACAGTGTCGGGGTGAGCAGGCGGTGAGTCGATCATCGGTCCGAACACGACCAGTGTCTTGGGCTTCTGGGCAGAACCTGCCACCAATCGGTCTTGCTGAGCATTGAAGCCTGCCCACTCAACTGGCTTATCGTTCCCGTGGACTTGTGACAACCATGTCGCATCTCGCTCCTGACTAAACATGACTGATGCGGACTGAACCTGCAACTCTTCAGCGGACAGAGCTTTCATCGGAAGCAGGGGTGGATTCACCTTGGAAGGCCCCTTATAGTGCTCCAGCTGTATACTCTGGTGGGTGAATCGCACAGAGGACATGTCATGTTTCTTGAGCCGAGGAATAGTCAGCTGCATCACGCCAATGTTTCCTGTGTTGATGATACCAGCAGGATGCTGGGTGAACTCCATGACCATGGCGTGGGTGCTCTTCATTCCATTTGGGCTCGCAATGTACAAATCGTAGTTGTCAGCCCAGCTGAAGATAGGGCCGATCTCTGTGCTTAAGCCAAGTTTCTTGTGGTAATCTGATTTGTTGTCCAACACGAACTTGGCCACTGACTTGCGGAAGCACAGCACTTCATCATATGTGCTTGTGATACCATGCTCATTGAGAGTCTTGATGAGCTCTGAACTACCATGCTTGTGATGTAGTTTCACTGCGAGCCCGAGTGTAGTCTGGTTTCTGCCGGCACCGCAAATGTGCTGTTGAATGCACTGAGCTAGGGTCAGGGATGGCTTTGTGATGTTGCCTCCAGATACAAGGCTAGATACTAGTTTAAGAAGAGTAGCACTGGTGTTTTCAATGATCTTGTGACGAACATAGTCACTGAGGTTGTAGTCTCCAGGGCTATGTGTCGCCCTGACCTCGCCACGAATCTTCCTCACCATCTTCTCCAGCTCGTCATCGTCGCTGCTGCTTTTCTTGGCAATTTTGATAATCTGTCCGAGGCTGGCTTTAAATCCAACTACGCTTTCACAACCCTCGATGTGGAGTACAAGCAGCTTGGCGCCGAAGTAATCTGTGATGTTGGACACAAACTGTCTTCTTGTTACAGTGCCCGAAGCAGCGATGTACATGGAGTACAGCTCCGCTGTCGTCCACGTCTCTGTCATATTTTCAGCCATCGTCGTGACCACGGACCTCAGCGCCTCTTCCACAGGTGCCGTCATGGAGGGGCAGGACATTGGGACAACTCGAAATTTATCATAACAGCAGACATGGTATTGTGCGTCAGAAGCATGCAGATCAATGACCCCACTGAGTCGAACAACTACCTCATTAGCCCACTGGTCCTGTCTCTCATCACAGATGTCCTCCAAGTGTTGCTTGAACGTGATATCACCACTTCTATCTAAAGTTTTACACTGTCTGACCTGCACCCAGCTGTGTGGGTTCTTGCTGTCTTTCGGCTTACACTCTTTCCCACACAGCAAACAGTCTCGCTTGAAAACAAAGTCACTACATTGAGACTTCAACAATCTTTTGGAAACACCATTGTCAATTAGTGTAGACTTTCTCTTCGGCTGTTCATTGTTTCTACTTCTTGAAGTATAGCTACAGTAACATGACTTGTGAGCTAGAATATTACTTCCAGAGAGAGTTCTATACAGTTCATCCTGCTTCACTTTGCTTGTAGCGATGATCTTCTGCACAGCGACGGTCTTGAATGTTTGCAGCGCTCCACTGGCATTACATGGACTAAACAGGCACTTCTCCCTCCAGCAGACATGATGAGTGTGACAGCCTGGGGGTATCAATGCTGATTACACTGGTTTGTCACAATCTGAAATGAGAAGAAAAGTTGTTAAACCACTGATCGCACAGCGTGGGGAGTGCATGCATGGTGAATATTGGTGTTCAATGAACTCTGACCCATTGCTCAACCTGCTAAACAAAATTTAATACAAAATATATAATGATTCCCGTGATATACCTACATGTAGACATAGCAAACATATTATATCTACCTACCTACCCAACCTAGTGAAATGCTGGAATAGAAAGACAATGAACCACATACAATCGGTCAATATTGGTGATTTTCCAGATTTTAGGCAAAATTTGATCTCTGACCTCTGGTTTGACCTTGATACTCACCCTATATCCACAAATTAACCCCGGAAATGGACTCCCCGTCCTGGAAAACCCCTAAAAAGAGGTATTACACGACCCTCTATGTCATCAAGATCCAAAGGTGAAAACTGGCCGAAATTCAAGATGGCAGAGGGCGCCATCTTGAATTCTGAGAAATGCAAAAGGTTGCACAAGTAGCAACCAAGCTAATTTTGCTCTCCTAACCATATATAATACATTTCCTCAAAAAAGTTCACAGTAATTAACATTGCAGGGTCAACATTTTGGCAACATGACTACTAGGCCATCATCAAGCTTAGAAGAAAAACAACCTAGACCCCCCTTTATGATACAGTTATACATTGTTCAGTAGAACATGTCCCTGCCAAAGGCATCAAAGGCTCGCTATCGCTCGCTGGGAAGAAATCGATACCTAAAGGGCAAGACAAGTCTTAAAATTGACAACGAAATGGGGCGAACGGTGTTAAAATCGCCAAAGTAATGGGCCGAACGTCTAAAATCTCAAAACAAGTGGGGTTAAATGCGAGGGAGAAAGAGGTCTAGAAAAAACAACCATCTTCACTGAAGCTTTGGTCGGTTTCCTATGCATATTCACATATGTCCATTGATTCAGATATAGGGTCTATCTTGGTCTTTGATTGTCTAAGCACTCCTATTAATTCCTCAGTTTCATTTTTTATTCCGTTACGTTTTCCTTTCCTCTTCTTGCATTCCTATAATGGGCATGTATACTGTCAGAAAATGATGAGTATATAAATGATTAACGAACGAAAACTTTTGCTCATGCTCTACTCGATAAGACGAAACAAAAAAGGACTAAAACTTTCATCTGCATAAAAGAAGTATCAATGTAGTTAACCCCTTCTGTACCGGCGACGTCTTTTTCATTGTATTTTAGCTATATTTAGACGATTTTGTACAGTTTAAGAAGGATCTGTGGTAGTTAAAAAGGTTGATTAAGGTATTTCGAAGCATTATAATTGCTAGAGATCCTATCTAAAGTGACTAAAATCAATTAGTAATAGCCAGAATATGTAAAAAAAAATGTCAACGGTACAGAAGGGGATTATACAGGAAATAATTGCAAATTATAAGAGCCCCGTAGCCTCCTACGACAAATAGGAAATAACTTTTGACGATAAAATTAACCCCTTGAGAATCATGAGGCATTGTGACAGTTTCTATCTATCTATCTATTGCCCGACGCCGTGATCCCCGAAGGGGTGGCCACGAACGAACCGCCTCCATGCACCTCTGTCCCCAGTCAGTCGACGCCCCTCCCCCCAACCAGCACCGCCTTCGTTCATATACTTCCTCACTCCATCCTTCCACCTCTCCTTCGGTCTACCTCTCCCTCCACCTCGCTCTCGTAGTCATTCTCTCGTTTTCCATACGTTTCATATGGCCGAAACATCTCAAGTTGTTCCTTTTCACACTTTCCAGCATATCTACCTCCACACCACACCTCCTTCTTACTTCTTCATTAGTCTGTCTATCCCTCCATGTAACTCCGCACACACTTCTTAAGTAATTCATTTCCACTGCTCTCACTCTTGGTCTGAGTCTCTCAACCAACGTTCATGCTTCACTTCCGTAAGTCAGTGTCGGGATTACCACACTGTCATGCAAGGACTTCTTCACTTTCATACTGACCACCCTATTTCTTGTTACTGCTTTAAGCGTTCCTACAACCCTCTTCCCCTGTTGTACCCTCTCCTGCACTTCTTCATCCATAGTCCCATCTTTACCCAACACACTGCCCAGATACTTAAAAGAGTTGACGATCTCCATAGCCTGACCGTTCAGCTTCACCTCACACTCTGTGACTTCACCCCTTTCGAAGACCATAACCTTGCTCTTCCCCACATTTAGCTTCAAATTCCGTTTTTCGCACACTGTTCCAAACTCATTTACCAGACCCTGCAACTCCCATTCATTATCACTCGTCAGAACTGTATCATCCGCAAACATCAGTATAGGTAGCTTCCACTCATTTCCCTCCCTTTTCAGCGTTACACCAACATCCACTGCTCTTGATAGTATTTCTTTCATGACTCCATCCATATATACAGTAAACAACCACGGGGACATCACACACCCCTGTTTCAAACCAACATTCAGGTCAAAGAACTCGCTCTGCTCACTCTCCACACGTACTGCCGCCTTTGCACCCTCATACATGCTCTTCACTGCTTTCAGCAACTTGCCATCTACTCCATATATTCTAAGTACTTTCCACAAACCTTCTCTATCCACTCTGTCATAGGCCTTCTCCAAGTCCATAAGGGCAACATACACCTTTTGTTTCTTCTCCAGATATTTCTCCACAACACAATTCAGGGTAAAAATCTGATCTACACATCCTCTTTCCTTCCTAAATCCTCCCTGCTCGTCGCCTATCCATTTCTCCGTTCTCACTCTCTCAATCACTACCCTACTGTATACCTTCCCTACTACGCTTAGATAACATATTCCTTGGTGGTTACCACACACTCCTCTTTCCCCTTTGCCCTTATATAGGGGAACAGTTTCCTCTGGCTATATATCAACGATTTAATTCAGAGTAGGAGGAAGGGTATAAGTATGGGGGTTCATTGAGCTACTTATAACCCTTTTAATTCCCACAGATCCTTCCTAAGCTATGTATAATTGCATAATGATTGCCAGAATAAACTGCCAAAAGGCGTCAAAATCCTCAAGGGGTTAAGGTTACGTTATAATAAGATAAAATGTGCAGGCAAATTAGTTCTGAACTCTTCTTAACCGTATTCTGCCTATTATTAGACGATTATACTCAGTCTTCATTGGCCTCCAGCACTTAACAAGCTACGAACTATATCTCCCAACCCATTTTACTGCCACAGATTCTTCTTAAATTGCACAAAATCGCCTAAAAAATATAGCTAGAATGAAATTCAAAAGACGTTGCTGGTATAGGAGTGGCTAATGTGAACGAAATGACTATACTGTTTCTTTCCAACTGACGATAAATTGAATACCTTATCAGCTAATTTGTCGATACTTAATTGAAAAATATGTAACTACTATATCTCTGCATCTAATTAAGACCAAGTTTATATAATTAGGACCATTTTTCATTACAAAATCTTCAAAATAACTGAGAAATCTTGATGAGAACTTTGCAATTTACCATCAGTTGAAAATAAACAGAGTATAGTGTAAGAAGCGACCATACACAAACTCCATACCCTGGTCATCTCGGCCCATAGATCGCACAACACAATAGAGTCATTATGGGCAGATTTCCACTGGAGGGATTTTGTTTTTGACCCCTTTCTCTCATGTTTAGCCCCATTGCTTTTTGAGATTTTCAGACGTTCGCCCCATAAGTTTGGAGATTTTAAGAACTTTCGCCCCATTTCTGTCAATTGTATTACCTTTACTGCCATTTAGGTGTCGATTTCTTTTCCTGGCGAGCGATAGCGAGCCTGTCATTTAAGACGAATCGGCCTTCGGCCGTGTAATTTTTCTACCGAAAAATTTACAAATTTATCTTGACAGGGGGTCAAGGGGGTGTGATTTTAAACTTGATGGAGGTCTAGGGAACAAACTAAAACAACTCCCCTTAATGTGAACGAAATGACTAGTGTAAGAAGCGACCATATACAATCTCTATACCCTCGTGACCCCAGCCCATAGATCGCACAACACAATAGAGTCATTAAGCTGCCGGAAGCGGAAGCGTCAGTGGCCGTGCAGAGAGGAACTACAGCCTTGATAAATGATTGCAAGGGCTCGTCCAGGGTTGCATAGAGGCTTTCTTAACCCTCTCAAGATTATTATGCATTTTACAGTTTATTCCGGGTATTAATAGACAGCCTTATTTAGATTAGGATGGGTAAATGGAAGTCTGAGGCTTAATTGAGATAGTCTTTTAGATAAGGATGGGTAAATGGAAGTCTGAGGGTTAATTGAGATAGTCGTTTAGATTAGAATGGGTAAATGGAAGTCTGAGGGTTAATTGAGATAGTCGTTTAGATTAGGAATGGGTAAATGGAAGTCTGAGGCTTAATTGAGATAGTCGTTTAGATTAGGATGGGTAAATGGAAGTCTGAGGCTTAATTGAGATAGTCGTTTAGATTAGGATGGGTAAATGGAAGTCTGAGGCTTAATTGAAATAGTCGTTTAGATTAGGATGGGTAAATGGAAGTCTGAGGCTAAATTGAGATAGTCGTTTAGATTAGGATGGGTAAATGGAAGTCTGAGGCTTAATTGAGATAGTCGTTTAGATTAGGATGGGTAAATGGAAGTCTGAGGGTTAATTGAGATAGTCGTTTAGATTAGGATGGGTAAATGGAAGTCTGGGGGTTAATTGAGATAGTCGTTTAGATTAGGATGGGTAAATGGAAGTCTGAGGGTTAATTGAGATAGTCGTTTCCCTTATAATTCCCACAGATACTTCCTAACTGTACAAAATCATCTAATGATAGCCAGAACTAGCTGCCAAAGTGCGTCATGATCTCCAAAGGGTGAAACTATCCC
This sequence comes from Paralithodes platypus, assembly GCA_032716605.1. Classification (NCBI taxonomy): domain Eukaryota; kingdom Metazoa; phylum Arthropoda; class Malacostraca; order Decapoda; family Lithodidae; genus Paralithodes; species Paralithodes platypus. The sequence goes on from CM064525.1 coordinate 16,827,484, forward strand.
CTCTTGCAGGAAGCGGAAATTGCAGCGCGTTGCAGAAAGGAACTACAGTCTTGATAAATGATGGCAATGGCTCGTCAAGGGTTGCATATAGGATTTATTAAGGGGGGATGGCCCGGTTTTTCTGGAACCCCTTCTCCCTCGTGTGTAGCCCCATTGTTTTTTTTATATATTGAGACGTTCGGCCCATTAGTTTGTCGATTCGAAGGGTTTACGCCCCATTGCTTTGTCAATATTAAGACATTTCGTGTCATTTAGGTGTAATTTTTTTCCTGGCGGGCAAAGCGAGCCTGTATTTTAAAAATAATAACTTCTTCACATGGGGTTGGAACACTCGCATCATAGAGTCATGAAAGGTGATCAACTCTAGAATTAAGTGGAAATGTGCCGTTTATATGGTCGTCTTTCTTCCCCATTAGTTTTGACATTTTAAGACGTTTGCCCCCATTAGTTTGGCGATTTTAAGACCTTTTGCTCCATTTCTTTGTCAATATTAAGACCTATCGTGCCCTTTAGTTGTCGATTATTTTCTTGGCGAGCAATAGCGAGCCTGTAATTGTGGAGGAACCTTTTCTACCAATTTGTTTTAATCTCGTAGGGGGACCTAATGGATGTTTTGTTTTAAGTTTGATGGAGGTCTAGGAAGGAAACTAATAGATATATGAATATATACGTAAATAGACCCCCAAAATAACCAGTGTACACTTAATCAAAAGATCACCCCCTAAGATTTCTGCTCTCCCCTCTCTGTCCACTGTTATCATAGAAGGTGGATTATAGCCCTCTTTATCCTTCATCTTTACTACCATTTAGTGTTGAGATATTAAGTAATCTCCCCCCCCCAAAAAAAAACAACAACAAAAACAACAACAACAACTAAGTTTAAGTGTCTTTTAGGTGTCGATTTTTTTCTGGCGAGCGATAGAGAGCCTGCAATTAGGAGGAACTGCCCTTCGGCCAGGGGCATTTACTTCTGAAAAACGAACAAATTTAGCTCGAAGCGGGGCTTGGGGATATTTTTTAAGCTTGATCGAGATCTTGGGAGGAATATGAAAATATATATATATATAAATAAAGACGAATTAATAATAATTATATATAAATAATTAAATAAATTAATAAATTAATATAAATCCGCCCTAAATCAAAAGTTAATCCCCTCACATATCTGCCCTCCCGTCTATCTTACGTGTTAAGGGGCTAGTGGCTGTGTTTTTATTCTATTCAATCATTTATTCATTTATTTCTTAGTTTTCTCGCTAGACTGCCATGAAGCTTGGAAGAAAACAAAACCTGGACCCCCCTTCAAAATATATTTGTACATTTATTGGTATACAAATTTCCTGGCCGAAGGCCGGTTCCTCATAAAATTAAAAGCTCGCTATCGCTCGCCAGGGAAATATCGACTCCTAAATTGCACGAAAGGTCTTAACATTGACAACGAAATGGGGCAAAGGTGTTAAAATCGCCAAACTAATGGGTTGAACGGCTTAAAATCTCAAAACTAATGGGGTTAAGCATGAGGGAGAAAGAGTCCAGAAAAAGCAACTACCTGGCCCTTATAATGCGGGTTCATATTAAGTTCCCTGCGTGCATGACAAATTACTGGGGAGCGGTGCATGGCGGTACGGGGACGACAAGAGGATGACCAGAAGTAATATAACTACATTATACTATGTTTCCTTCCAGACAAGAGGATGACCAGAAGTAATATAACTACATTATACTATGTTTCCTTCCAGACAAGAGGATGACCAGAAGTAATATAACTACATTATACTATGTTTCCTTCCAGACAAGAGGATGACCAGAAGTAATATAACTACATTATACTATGTTTCCTTCCAGACAAGAGGATGACCAGAAGTAATATAACTACATTATACTATGTTTCCTTCCAGACAAGAGGATGACCAGAAGTAATATAACTACATTATACTATGTTTCCTTCCAGACAAGAGGATGACCAGAAGTAATATAACTACATTATACTATGTTTCCTTCCAGACAAGAGGATGACCAGAAGTAATATAACTACATTATACTATGTTTCCTTCCAGACAAGAGGATGACCAGAAGTAATATAACTACATTATACTATGTTTCCTTCCAGACAAGAGGATGACCAGAAGTAATATAACTACATTATACTATGTTTCCTTCCAGACAAGAGGATGACCAGAAGTAATATAACTACATTATACTATGTTTCCTTCCAGACAAGAGGATGACCAGAAGTAATATAACTACATTATACTATGTTTCCTTCCAGACAAGAGGATGACCAGAAGTAATATAACTACATTATACTATGTTTCCTTCCAGACAAGAGGATGACCAGAAGTAATATAACTACATTATACTATGTTTCCTTCCAGACAAGAGGATGAACAGAAGTAATATAACTACATTATACTAGGTTTCCTTCCAGACAAGAGGATGACCAGAAGTAATATAACTACATTATACTATGTTTCCTTCCAGACAAGAGGATGACCAGAAGTAATATAACTACATTATACTATGTTTCCTTCCAGACAAGAGGATGAACAGAAGTAATATAACTACATTATACTAGGTTTCCTTCCAGCGGACGCTAAAGTGTCATTTCTTCCTCTTGATTTCTTACCCGTTAACAGGATTTTGTAGTGAAACATGTCGTTAATTATGAAATTTTGTATAAATAGGATGAAGAGACATAGTATTTTCACGTTTCCATTAACTATCGAGAAATAAGTAACTATGCGATTCAACTTACCGTCAGCTGTAATGAAATCAACTAAAGTATATGGTACTATAGGTAGCACCAACGAACTTGACAATAATCTTGACTACTTAACTTCTTATAACTCGAAATGAAAGAAAGCAATCGGGCTGACGTTTCTATCATTTGGGAAGAGTCCACCAGGAAATAGGTGTGAATATTTACAGCCAGTTTACTCTAGGCACTTTTGAATTAAATAAAGGTAATGTATCAAGATTTTTGGCAAGTTCGTTGGGGATTGCAAAACTAAGGGGAGATGGGCGAATTTATTTGCTCATTTATTTATCTATATATTAATTTCTTAGTTTCCTCCTTAGACCTCCATCAAAGCTTTAATAAACACCTCAAAAATCCCTTTCAAGATAATGTTGTACATTTTTCGACAAACAAAATGTCCAGGCCGGAGACTGGTTACCACTATATTAGAGGCTCGCTTTCGCTCGCTAGGAAAATAATCGACACCTAAATATGACGAAAGGTCAAAATATTTATTGACACAGAAATTGGGTAAAAAGTCTTAAATTTTGTTTTCAGATTATAGGACGTTCGGTCCATTACTTTGGCGATTTTAAAACCTTTCGCCCCATTTATTTGTCAATATTAAGACTTCGTGTCATTTAGGTGTCGATTTCTTCCTTGCGAGCGATAGCAAGCCTGTAATTTAAGAGAAACCGGCCTTCGGCCAGGACATATTTCTATCGAAAATATATCTTGAAGGAGGGTCTTGGGCGGGTGTTTTTTAATCTTGATGGAGGTCTAGGGAGGAAAATAATAAAATAATATAAAGATACATAAATAAACAAATAATAATGAACCCCCCCCCCCTTTATGGTGTTTTACTTTGCTCCCTAGACCTATATCAAACTTGAAATAGTAACCCAAATCCCCATTTGTGATCAATTTGTTCGAGAGAGAGAGACAGACAGACAGAGAGAGGGAGTCCACCCTTCCTTTGCTATATTTCCATCTCTCAATATATCAACATATATCTCTCTATTTACAGTATATCTATTATAAAGTAACTATTATATATTATATATTTGCATTGTATATTTACCGTACTATTATTTATACTGTATACTATCCATCTTTACATCTATCCCTACCCATTATATACTCAGACACAATACCCGATTAGCTGGGGGTGGCCAACTCAAGACAGAGCCCGAACAGAAACACATTTAAAGTTCCGATTCTTAAGGTAGGGGACCACTTTCTCATTCCCTCGCCCCTTTCTCTGTCTTCTGAAGTAGGTGAATTTTAGAAAGAGAGGAGGAATCCAGCTATAGCCTAGCGCCCCTAAGTAGCACAACTAGTACAAGAAAAGAGACAGACAGAAATGGCTAAGGTTGGGTAGAAGATGCCAAACCTCACTCTTGACAGGACCAGCCCTCACCCTACCCCTACAGACCCAAAAGGTTAGGTCCCTTGTGGATTCCTGCTCACCCAACTGATAAAGGGGGGGTGGGCGTATTGATTTGCTAATTTATATATATACAGTATGTATATATATATATATATATATATATATATATATATATATATATTATATTATTATGTGTTTAGTTTCCTCCCAAGTACTCCCTCAAGTCTTAATTTTGTTTACAAAATACAACAAATAAACAACCCCCTAAGACGCTCATTTGAGATATATTTGTACAATTGTCAATAGAAAAGTGTCCCGGCCGTAGGTCGGTTAACCTTAAATAACAGTCTCGCTATCGCTCGCCAGGAAAAATCGACACCTAAATGACACGAACAGTCTTAATATTGACAAAGAAATGGACCGAAAGGTCTTGAAATCGCCCAACTAATGGGACTAAACATGAAGAAAAAGGGGGACCAGAAAAACGACCCATCTGATTAATTACTGACCTTCCATGACTCTCTCTCTCTCTCTCTCTCTCTTTCCCCACAAACGTTTACTGCTAAAATTGAAAGCGCATGGGATACAAGACGGTGTGTTGAAATGGATAGAAAATTGGCTCAGCGACAGAAAACAAAGAGTAGTCATAAACGGTAAGGCATATAAATGGAACAATGTAAGTAGCGGGGTACCCCAGGGATCGGTACTATAGTCCAGCCGATCTTAACAGTCAGTTTTACCCACGGTCAATCCCTTTACATTGGTACCACATGTATAATTCCTAACAACGAAATTATATTATTTTCGGTACCTTAAGTCTGTTTGAAATGCTCAGGCTATTTCTGCATGTACAAAAAAGCTTTATTGTTTTCATAATTAATTCGCTTGTTATTAGTAAATACAACAAACATTGTACACAACCTGACAGCGTAGCTACTGCGACGTTGTCAAATTAGGTGAACTACACACTCACTCACAGATTGACCATTTAAACTAATATAAGCAAACATCACGGGATGGCGCGCTGTCAGGCGCACGAAACTAGTACTGTCATGTGTAAACTAAATACATTCGTCACAGTTCATTCCTGACTTTGCCACCATCCACAGTGGAAACCCCTCAAAATCTCCAATATATATATATGAGAGAGAGGGAGAGCGCGAGAGCGAGGGCAAAAGAGAGAGAGAGAGCTAGAGAAATACACTTTTACCTCTTGGGTGGTGTGGAAAGAAAGCCAAAATATAAAATGGTAATATATTACCAGTACACATATACTGTATATATATATATATATATATATAAATATATATATATGAGAGAGAGAGAGAGAGAGAGAGAGAGAGAGAGAGCAAGAGCGCGAGAGTGCAAGAGCGAGAGAGAGGGAAAGAGAGATAAATAATAATATAATTTATTATAGCAATAATAATCTATACATTCATGTGGGCTACACAGTCTTACGTGCCGAAACTTTTACCTCTTGGGTGGTGTGGAAAGAAAGCCAAAATATAAAATGGTAATATGTTACATACACATATATAGAGAGAGCCGTTCTCCCTACATTGACCTTGACCGGGGGAAATAGCGAGAGTAATTTGGAAAGGTTGTCGTACAGAAAGGGTCAAGTGAACAGCCGGCATCAGTGTAGGCAGAGCTGACCCCGCCCAAAACTGCCTGTTAAGATCGGCTGGACTATAGGTCCAATTTTCTTTCTAATATATATCAACGACATAGATGAGGGTCTCACCTATACAATCTCAGAGTTTGCTGACGATACAAACATTGCTAATAGCGTACTCTCAAAAGAACAAGTTGACGATATGCAACACAATCTAGATAAGTTGTCATGTTGGGCCCAAATTTGGCAAATGAGTTTCAATGCGGATAAATGTAAAGTACTACATATCGGATACCAAAATGAGAAAGCAAATTATTCGATGAATGGCACTCGGCTTAAGAGTGTAGACAGAGAAACCGATCTGGGAGTAACAATATCGAGTAACCTAAAACCGAGTCAACAATGTTCAGAAGTTGTTAAGAAGGTAAACAAAATAATTGGCTTTATAGGCAGGTCATTTGAGGATTAATCCAAAGAAGTTATCCTAACTCTTTACAATTCCTTAGTCCGCCCTCTTCTGGAATACTGCGTTCAATCCTGGTGCCCTTATTACCAAAAAGATATAGACAAGCTAGAACAAGTTCAACTTAGAGTTACCAAAATGATACCAAGATAAAGAACAAACCATACGAGGAGCGTCTTAGAGAATTAAATTTATTTCCTTTAACCCAATGCAGATTAGGAGGCGACTTAATTCAAGTGTTTAAGGAAAATTACGATGTTATTGGCATAACAGAATTTTGGCTCAATACAGAAGACATACGTTTTAGCAGAGTATTCACTTCCCGGTTATGTAATGTTTGAGAAAAGCAGAATTAATAGAAATGGAGGTGGAGTTATATTTTTTATCAAAGAAAGTCTTAACCCGACCCACTTGTCAAAACCTCAAATTGTGAACGTCGACACATCCTTTGTGCTAATAAAGAATAATAACGGTACAAAAATAATACTTGCACTATTATACAGACCTCCAGCTCAATCAGTGCAAACTGACCGAGAAATTTATGAGCAAATCGGACTTAAGTAACTCGCAAGATACCGTAATTTTTGGTGACTTCAATTTACCTGTGACCAAGTGGGGAGATAGTATTACTTCACACTCTGGACAAGACCTGTATGCAAACTTGCAAGAGAGTTCGCTATATCAATTTGTTAGATCTCCAAACCCGTGGAAATAATGTCCTTGACCTTGTACTTTTAACAAAAGAAGAATTGATAGAGAATTTGAATGTCGGTGATGAATTCAGTAACAGCGACCATCGTACGATAACTTTCAGTTTAAAGTTTACTAGTAACGAACCAAATAGCAGCATCGAGAAAGTCCCTAATTTCAAGCAAGCAAACTTTCGTAAACTTAGAGCAATGTTTAAAGAAACTGACTGGAGCTTTTTAATTAACAATAACGACATAAATACATCTCGGGAATCATTCGCAAACACTTACCTAAAAGCAGTGCAAGACTGCATACCATCGAAAATACGGCGTACAGGCCATAATGATAAGCCCAAATGGTGGAATAAAGATATTTTAAACTGTCTGCTAGCTAAAAAGTTTGCTAATGATAGATTAAAATCCTCACAAAATGACGAAGAACAGGTGATATTTTTAGAACTACGACCAAAGCCAAAAGGTTAATTAAGCAAAGTAAAAAGACCCTGGAGTTACATGTTGCGAATCAAAGTAAAACAAACCCAAAATAATTCTATAGTTATATCAGAAAGAAGAGAGTAGTTACTTCAACTGTAGAACCGTTAGTCGATGAAAATGGAGAATATACCAAAGACGAAGGAAGTACAAATGAGTAATGCCCTCAATACCTTCTTTGCATCAGTTTTTACAACGGAAAACTTCATTGATATTCTTACAGCATCGCCGATTCAGATAGATAATTCTTATGTTCTAAACAATATCACCATTACAGAGAAATGTTTAGATAAACTCAAGGTAAATAAAACGCCCGGACCTGATACAATCTCTCCTAGAGTTCTAAAGGAAGCTAAGGATGAGCTCTCCAAACCACTGACATTGCTATTCAATAAATATTTGCAGTCTGGAACTATGCCTGAGCAGTGGAAGCTAGCTAACGTAACACCGATTTTTTAAAAAGGCAGCAAATCCCAACCCAGTAACTATCGTCCAATTAGCTTAACCTCAGTTGTATGTAAAATGCTAGAAATGCTCAAAGAGACTCGTAAATCACTTCGAGGAAAATAACATACTTAAAGATACTCAACACGGCTTTCGTAGCAAACGTTCCTGTTTAACAAACTCTTAGACTTTTCCACTATATCTTCGACCTCTATGATGAAAGTAAAGCTGTAGATATTTCATACCTTGATTTTCAAAAGGCCTTTGACAAAGCTCCCCACAAACGTTTACTGATAAAACTAAAAGCGCATGGAATACAAGACAGTGTTTTGAAATGGATAGAAAATTGGCTCAGCGACAGAAAGCAAAGAGTAGTCATAAATGGTAAGGCATCTAAATGGACCAATGTAAGTAGCGGGGTACCCCAGGGATCGGTACTAGGACCAATTCTCTTTCTAATTTACATCAACGACATAGATGAGGGTCTCACCTGTACAATCTCAAATTTTGCTGACGATACAAAAATTGCAAATAGCGTACTCTCAAAAGAACAAGTTGACGAAATGCAACACAATCTAGATAAATTGTCACGTTGGGCCCAAATTTGGCAAATGAGTTTCAATGCGGATAAATGTAAAGTACTACATATCGGATACCAAAATGAGAAAGCAAACTATTCGATGAATGGCACTCAGCTTAAGAATGTAAACAGAGAAACCGATCTGGGAGTAACAATATCGAGTAACCTAAAACCGATCTGGGAGTAACAATATCGAGTAACATAAAACCGAATCAACAATGTTCAGAAGTTGTTAAGAAAGCAAACAAAATAATTGGCTTTATAGGCAGGTCATTTAAGCATAAATCCAAAGAAGTTATCCTACCCCTTTACAATTCCTTAGTCCGCCCTCTTCTGGAATACTGCGTTCAATCCTGGTGCCCTTAATACCAAAAATATATAGACAAGCTAGAAGGAGTTCAACGTAGAGTTACCAAAATGATACCTAGCCTAAAGAACAAACCATACGAGAAGCGTCTTAGAGAATTAAATCTTTTTCCTTTAACCCAGCAGAGATTAAGAGGCGACTTAATTCAAGTGTTCAAAATCACCAAAGGCATCGACAATATGAACTGTAGTAAGTACTTCACTATCGACCAATCTAATTACACACGGGGAAACGGTTGCTAAAGTATCGGTAAATCTTTAACCTCACACGAATCTAAGAATTTCTTCTTCAATCGAGTTGTCAACTTGTGGAATGGGCTTCCCCGAGACGTTATAGACTGCAGCACCGTTGATTCATTTAAACTTTGCCTAGACAAATATCTTGCATCAAACCCGCGACTGACTGCGTTTGTAAATTAATAACTTATTCTTATCCCCCCGTCAGTTACTAACCCATCTGTCCCCTACTAACTTCCTAATCCTGCCACGGACATTAGTTCCAGGGCACTAGTTCCCTTTCCAATGTTCCCTTACCCACTCTAAACCACTGTTTGGACAATTGATCCTCAGTGTTTTGGAGGACAAGCAGCCTAGAAGGGTCACCAGATCTGTTGTTGCTTGATTTCCTTTGTACTCCTTTGTACTTTGTAAGTGTTCAAAATCATCAAAGATATCGACAATATGAACTGTAGTAAGTACTTCACTGTCGACCAATTTAATTACACGTGGGGAGACCGTTGCAAAATTATTGGTAAAACTTTTAACTCTCAAGAATCTAAGAATTTCTTTTCAATCGAGTTGTCAACTTGTGGTCTTCCCCGAGATGTTATAGACTGCAGCACCGTTAATTCTTTTAAACTTCGCCTAGACAAATATGTTGCATTAAACCCGCGACTGACTGCGTTTGTAAATGAATCACTTTATTATATTCCTCCTTTCAGATTCATCATATACAGTATATTGCTAAGACGTTAGTCTCTTTTTCCCAGATATACGAAAGATCACTTATAAATGTCTTATGTTACTTACCCGTCTGTCCCCTACTAACTTCCTAATTCTGCCACGGACATTAGTTCCAGGGCAGTAGTTCCCTTTCCAAGTTTCCATTACCCATTCTAAACCACTGTTTGGACACTTGATCCTCAGTGTTTTGGAGGACAAGCAGCCTAGAGGGGTCACTAGACCTGTTGTTGCTTGATTTCCTTTGTACTCCTTTGTACTTACACACACACAAACACACTCCCTCTCTCTTGTTACAAATTACTTTTGACAGTCATTGTAAGTAAGGGGTTAACTCCAAATAATGAGTATTGGGACGTTTTGAGGTACGATCCTAAGTAGTTATTATAAGGGTTAACTATTATCTCTTAGTAAGGATGACTAAAGGTGTCTCTCTGTCCTTATGAGTTATATAATAGGTTGATTGAATTTGATGTTGGAAGTAGATCTCAGCTCTCCGTTCTCTGCTTGTTGAATGGTAGATATTATGATAGATTGTAGTAGTAGTAATGTTGCCACCACCAATTACCATAAATATTAGATTGAATACTTATAGGTAAAAGGAAATTAATTAAAGGACTGTGGTATCCAAACCAACTTTGATATTTATTCAAGTAACAACTGAAATATTTATACAGAAGTACTAAATATATAAGTAAGAGAGAATTCCCTATATTGAGAGGGAATCTCTAAGGGTTTGTTGTCTTGCCCGTTGCTAGTCTCTATCTGTTAGGCCTCCTGTTGTGTCTAAGGCCTGTCTCTTACTAACTCAAATCTTCCTTCAATACCTCTCACCTCCCCCTTATCTGCCACACCTTAGAATCATGGAAAATTACCAAGACCCCTCCTATCACATGTTCAGAGAGTGGTGGGGAAATCAAGAGTGTTCAGGTGGGAAAGGAGTTTGAGTCATGAAAATTCGTATGGTTAACGATCTCCAAGGTGTAGAGCACCTCACATAAGTATAGAGACACTGTAACTAACACCTTAAAATTATATGAGAGTTGTAATAAATGATTGCATAGTAAATAGTACAATCGTGAGATGTAATACTCTCTCTCTCTCTCTCTCTCTCTCTCTCTGTGTATATATATATACTGTATATATATCACACACACACACTCTCTCTCTCTCTCTCTCTCTCTCTCTCTCTCTCTGTCACACAATTAGTTCCCTCTTCTCCAATACTCAGGATTTATGGCTTCATTGCAACATTAGCTTCGGTCATTGTCGAGTGGCCTGCATTGTGTGTGTGTGTGAGAGAGAGAGAGAGAGAGAGAGAGAGAGAGAGAGAGAGAGAGAGAGAGAGAGAGAGAGAGAGAGAGAGAGAGAGAGAGAGAGAGAGCTACATAGATACACAGACCTCAAGGTCCTTACTACCCAGTTTGGCCTTACAAATTATATACTTATATAGATACAATAAACATACATACACATATATACACGCATACATATACACATACATATATACATATACATATATACATATATACACACATACACATACATACATATACACATATACATGTACATACATATACATATATACTGTATACATACATGCACATACACATATATATATATATATATATATATATACAGGGTGTCCTGCGAGTGTTGTCAAATACTTCCCGAGATGAAATATTAAGTAATTCTAAGTAAAAACTGTTATATACACATAGGCTTTTGGGGGCATTTTTTTGTAGTTATGGACCCATAAAGTTGGCATTTTGGTGTTTTTTGTAGTTGCTAACCCTGTTTTTCTTCAATAAGATGAGGATAAGAAAAACAACTATTTAAGTGTATTATGAAGCATGATATCAATACTACAAACTGACACCAAAAACTTCCCTACATCATACTTCATATTCCCTTGGCATGGAGTTGAATATTACAAGAAACCAACAAAACTGAATTTTAAGCTCATCATCACGGAAAGAAGAAAGGAGCTACAGAGGATTTGTTGGTGTTTTCATTAAGTATTGATACCATGCACCATCATACAGCATTTAACGTTATCGCTATTCATATTCATTACTCGGAAAATGTGTTTAAACTGACAGAAAACACCAACAAATCCTCTGTAGATCCTTTCTTCTTTCCGTGATAATGAGCTATAAATTAAAGTTTTGTTGGTTTCTTGTAATATTCAGTTTGAAGTATTGATATCATGCTTCATGATACACTTAATAGTTTTTTTTTCGCTCTCCACCAATCTCGCTGGTAGTTTAGTCCACTCTGTCACCACACTGTAGGTGAAGAAACTCTTTGTGACATCTAGGTTTGCCTTTTTGGTTTTAATTTCATTCCATTTCTGCGAGTTTGAGTAGTATTGTTTAATGTGAATAGTGCATTTATTTCGACTTTGTCGAAGCCTTTTAGTATCTTAAAGCACTCAATAAGTTGACCCCTCAACTTCCTCTGTTTTAATGAGAACAGGTTCAATTGTTTAAGTCTTTCTTCATAGAGAGAGAGAGAGAGAGAGAGGGAGTACAAAGGAGTACAAAGGAAATCAAGCAACAACAGGTCTAGTGACCCTTCTAGGCTGCTTGTCCTCCAAAACACTGACGATCAAGTGTCCAAAATGTGGTTTAGAGTGGGTAAGGGAAGATTGGAAAGGGAACTACTGCCCTGGAACTAATGTCCGTGGCAGGATTAGGAAGTTAGTCGGGGACAGATGGGTTAGTAACTGAGGGGGGGATAAAATAAAGTAATTCATTTACAAACGCAGTCAGTCGCGGGTTTGATGCGAGATATTTGTCTAAGCGGAGTTTAAATGAATCAACGGTGCTGCAGTCTATAACGTCTCGGGGAAGCCCATTCCACAAGTTGACAACTCGATTGAACAAGAAATTCTTAGATTCGTGTGAGTTAAAAGATTTACCAATAATTTTGCAACCGTTTCCCCGCGTGTAATCAGATTGGTCGATAGTGAAGTACTTACTACAGTTCATATTATCAATGCCTTTGATGATTTTGAACACTTGAATTAAGTCACCTCTTAATCTGCGCTGGGTTAAAGGAAATAGATTTAATTCTCTAAGATGCTCTTCGTATTGTTTGTTCTTTAGGCTAGGTATAATTTTGGTAACTCTACGTTGAACTCGTTCTAGCTTGTTTATATCTTTTTGGTAATAAGGGCACCAGGATTGAACGCAGTATTCCAGAAGAAGGCGGACTAAGGAATTGTAAAGGGTTAGGATAACTTCTTTGGATTTATGCTCAAATGACCTGCCTATAAAGCCAATTATTTTGTTTGCCTTCTTAACAACTTCTGAACATTGTTGACTCGGTTTTAGGTTACTCGATATTGTTACTCCCAGATCGGTTTCTCTATTTACATTCTTAAGGGGAGATCTCCACTTAGGGGATTTTTTTCTTGACCCCTTTCCCCCTCATGTTTAGCCCCATTGCCTTTGATATTATAAAACGTTTGCCCCATTAGTTTAGCGATTTTAAGAACTTTCACCCCATATTAAGACCTTTCAGGCAATTCAGGTGTCGATTTTATCCTGGCGAGCGATAGCGAGCCTGTAATTTAAGAGGAACCTGCCTTTGGCCGGAAAAATGTCCAAATTTATCTTGAAAGGGACTCAAGGGGGTGTAATTTTAAGCTTGATGGAGGTCTAGGGAACAAACTAAATACCTCCCCTTAAGATGAGTGCCATTCATCGAATAGTTTGCTTTCTCATTTAGGTATCCGATATGTAGTACTTTACATTTATCCGCATTGAAACTCATTTGCCAAATTTGGGCCCAACATGACAATTTATCTAGATTGTGTTGCATATCGTCAACTTGTTCTTTTGAGAGTACGCTATTTGCAATATTTGTATCGTCAGCAAATTTTGAGATTGTACAGGTGAGACCCTCATCTATGTCGTTGATGTAAATTAGAAAGAGAATTGGTCCTAGTACCGATCCCTGGGGTATCCCGCCACTTACATTGGTCCATTTAGATGCCTTACCGTTTATGACTACTCTTTGCTTTCTGTCGCTGAGCCAATTTTCTATCCATTTCAACACATTGTCTTGTATTCCATGCGCTTTTAGTTTTAGCAGTAAACGTTTTTGGGGAACTTTGTCAAAGGCCTTTTGAAAATCAAGGTATTATTATGTTCTCTCCAACAACCAACCTTACTCCTAAAGTCAATTAATGAAATATTACAAACACATGTGGCAGTCCATGGATTCGAACCCAGGACGATCACACCGAAAATCAATATATAATATCTACAGCTTTAATCTCATCGTAGAGGTTGAGGATATCGTGGAAGAAGTCTAAGAGGTTTGTTAAACAGACACGTTTTTTACGAAAGCCGTGTTGAGTATCTTTAAGTAAGTTATTTGCCTCTAAGTGATTTACGAGTCTGTCTCTTATGACCGTTTCTAGCATTTTACATACAATTGAGGTTAAGGTAATTGGACGATAGTTTCGGGGTAGGGATTGCCTTTTTTGAATATCGGTGTTGTGTTACGTTGGCTAGCTTCCACTGATCAGGCATAGTCCCAGACTGCAAGGATTCATTGAATAGCAATGTCAGTGGTTTGGAGAGCTCATCCTTAGTTTCCTTTAGAACTCTAGGCGAGATTGTATCAGGTCGAGGCGTTTTATTTACCTTGAGTTTATCTAAACAATGCAATACTTCTCTCTCTGTAACGGAGATATTGCTTAGAACATCTGAATTATCAATCTGAATCGTCGATGGTGTAGGGATATCACTGAGGTCTTCCGTTGTAAAAACTGATGCAAAGAAGGTATTGAGGGCATTACTCATTTGTACTTCGTCTTTGGTGTATTCTCCATTTTCATCGACTAATGGTCCACCAGTTGAAGTAACTACTTTTTTCTTTCTGATATAACTATAAAATTCTTTCGGGTTTGTTTTACTTTGATTCGCAACATGTAACTCCAGGGTCTTTTTACTTTGCTTAACCTCTGAAGTGCGCATGGGGGTAATTGGAAACGTCCCCCTGTGCTTCGTTTTTGAGGTGTTTCCGTCACTAAAATATTCATTGTGCCATTAATAGCATTAATACTTATCCATATGCGCCTATTATGGGTTGATTATAAAGGTATTAACCTGAAACAACAATAAAACGAGTGAAAACAGCGTTTGGATGGTCAAAATCGGAGATTTAGCCCGCGAGTTGTTTAATGTATGGGTGAGGCAATCTGCTTTCCCCGCAATTTCCCCCAAGGCCACTGAGACACAGTCGATCGATACTCTCTCTCTCTCTCTCTTGCACTCGCTTGCTATCAGTGATGACCACACCCTCCAATCGGATTTCTAATGTTAGCACGAAAATATACCTCAGAATAAGGGAATAACAGGGAAAATAGGTGATAACTGAAGGAGAGGAGGAAAGTGGGGAAGGAGGGGAGGTAGAGGACTGAGATTTAGCATGGCCCAGGGGCCAAAAAAAAAAAAATAAATAAAAAAAAAAAAAAAAAAAAAAAAAATTTGATGTCAAAAGTTGATTTTTTTTTTCTCTGACTCTTAAGAGTCTCCCCGCAGTGCGCCGGGGGAACTCTTAAGAGTCTCCCCGCAGCTCCCGGGTTAATTAACTTTTTGGCTTTGCATCGTAGCTCTACAAATTTCACCCGTTCTTCGTCATTTTGTGAGGATTTTAATCTATCATTAGCAAATTTTTAGCAAGCAGACAATCTGAAATATCTTTATTCCACGATTTGGGCTTATCATTATGGACTTGACGCTGTATTTTCGATGGTATGCAGTCTTGCACTGCCTTAAGGTAAGTGGTTGTGAAACACTCCCAAGATGTATTTATGTCATTATTGTTAGTCAGAAAGCTCCAGTCAGTTTCTTTAAGCTTTGATTTAAGTTTATGAAAATTTGCTTTCTAGAAATTAGGGTCGTGTCCAGAGTGTGAAGTAAGAATATCGCCCCCTTTAGTCACGGGTAAGTTGAAATCGCCAAGAATTACAGTATCTTGTATGCTAGTTATTTCTGCAATTTGTTCGTAAATTTCACTGTCAGTTTGCACTGATTGAGCTGGGGGTCTGTATAATAATGCTAGTGTTATTTTAGTTCCTCGTTTATTATTTAATAGTACATAAGATATGTCTATATTCGCAATTTGAGGATTTGACATTAAGACGGGATTAAGCCTTTCCTTTATAAAAAACAGAACTCCTCCTCCATTTCTATTGATCTGACTTTTCTCTAACATTGTATAACAAGGAAGCGTATATTCGGCTAAAAAGTCTCTGTCTTCCGTATTTAACCAAGATTCTGAGAGAGAGAGAGAGAGAGAGAGAGAGAGAGAGAGAGAGAGAGAGGGGGGGGGGAGAGAGAGACTTGCTGCATCGTCCACGTGTAGCCACTATCAACATTTATTGAATACCTCTTCGATTTCAGGATTTGTTTGATCTTGTAGCCTAATTGACCACTTGCAAGTTTCAGGCTATAAGGAAGTTGGAGCCATACACATCGACATTAAGCAGATATATAAACATTGTGACAGTTTCGGATGGAGAGGAAGATTTCTATATTTGGCATTATATATCTATCTATTGCCTGATGCCATGATCCCCGAAGGGGTGTTATATATACAGTATATATATATATATACAGTATATATATATATATATATATATATATATATATATATATATATATATATATATATATATATATATATATATATATTGTAAATATGTATTTACAGTATGTATATACTGTATATATATATATATATATATATATATTCTTTAATACATTCGAGGTTGAAAGAAATGGCAATTTCTGCGTTAGAAATTTTATTATTCAAGGTTTCCAGGTCTCTGATGAGTTTTCGCTGGGTGGCAGGAAGTAGATGAATGAGGTTAGCAAAATTCATGGTGGTACAAGGTTACATTACATCCCTGGTTATGCGTACGGAACCATCAAAACACACAAACCTGGGAACCCCCTCCGCTCCATCATCTCCCAGATCCCCACTGCCACCTACCAGATCGCCAAGGCCCTGAACAACCTCCTCACCCCCTACGTGCCCTGCCAATACAACCTTAACTCAGCCCACGATTTCTTGGAAATTTTACGAGACGCCCCCCGGAACAACAACCACACAATCGCCTCTCTCGACGTAGAAAGCCTGTTCACCAACGTGCCAGTGGATAGGACCATTGACATGATTTTACGTCGAATTTACCATTGCCCCGATACTCCAACACTGGACATCCCGAGAAGGCCCTGAAAACACTGATGGAGCTATGTACCAAGGAGGCCCCCTTCCTTTGCCCCCGGGGCAACATGTACAAGCAGATAGACGGTGTGGCGATGGGCAGCCCCCTAGGAGTTCTTTTTGCGAACTTTTTTATGGGTACCATCGAGGAAGAGCTCCTAGCTGCCCAACGACCCGCCGTCTACTGTAGATACGTGGATGACATCTTTGTGCAAATCAAGGACCTCCACGAACTACAGGAACTCCAGCGTCGCTTCATGACCTCCTCCGGACTTGACTTCACCTTTGAAAAATCAAACAATGAACAACTCCCCTTCCTCGACATCCTCATTGCTCTGAACGACCATGGGTTCAAAACCACCGTCTACAGTAAACCAACTAACACAGGACAATGCCTCAACGGCGATAGTGAATGCCCCCGCCGTTATCTTCTATCCTCCATCTCCGCTTCTGGAAGGAGAGCCCTCACGCACTGCTCTACCTGGGCCGACACCCACCAGGAACTAGAAAGACTATCCCAAGTTTTAGTGAATAACGGATACTCCAACTCCGACGTCTCCAGCACCATCAACCACCATCTTAAAAAATGGTACACCCATAGCCCTCCCAACATTGACCCTCCCCAATGAAATCAAGATCTTCTACCGCAATTTTATGTCCTCTGAACACAAAAATGACGAGGCCGTCTTAAAAGAAATTATCTCCAAGCATGTCCACCCTACCAACCCGGAAAACAAAATAAAATTAATAATTTATTACAAATCTCCCAAGACCTCCAACCTCGTTCTCCGCAACAAACCAGCTTCCACCAAGATAAAGAGGCCGATGACCGACGATCACGTCATTTACCAACATATCTGTAATTATGAGGACTGTGGACCTCATTCCTATATTGGCATGACACAGACTCATCTTTCACGTCGGTTAACTCTTCACCTTCAGGCTGGAGCCATCAAAGACCACTATCTCACCCCTAACCACCCCCACCTCACATGCAACAAGTTAGAAAAACACACCACCATACCCGATAAAGAAAGTGACCCAAGGAGATTACCAATACTCGAAGCGTTATATATCCAAGCCTTACATCCTAACATCAACAACCAGGCTCTGGACCTTCAGATCCTTCTTTCTGCCAAAAGGCACTATCCTACAGGACCTAACGCCCCCCCTCGCCCCCCGGTGCCCTTGACGCATCCCCCCTCGCTACCTCCTTCAGCTTCGTCTTCTGCCGGCGCCACACGTACTACGCAACTTAGGCCACGCCCCTCGACACACAGCCAATCAGCTTCGACCCCGCCAACCGACCACCACCTTCCCGCATCCAGTGCGCCTGCGTGATGCGGATCTCTCTCTAACACTCCTAGAATACTCCTCCACCAATAGCAGACTTTTGCCCCCTGATTTTCGCCTCCTCTGATCATCCACCCTCTATATATACCCTTCCTGTTTACCTTTTATATCATTCTATCCTTACTTGAAAATGCTGGATGTCCAGTGAAACGCGTCGTATATCCTGTATCATTATGTACATTAATGTAACACTGTACCACCATGAATTTTGCTAACCTCATTGATCTACTTCCTGCCACCCAGCGAAGACTCATCAGAGACCTGGAAACCTTGAATAATAAAATTTCCAACGCAGAAATTGCCATTTCTTTCAACCTCGTATGTATTAAAGAAAATGTATTACCTGGCTTTACTAATATATATATATATATATAATGCAACCATGATTAGTCGGTAATTGTGGTAAATATAGATATACACAAATCCAACCTCCTTATAGCCAGAAACTCGCAAGTGGTCAATTGAATGGAAGCCTACTCATTATTATACCTTATATATGGGTGTTTTAGAGATCAGAAAAATTACTTAGATCACGTTTATATATTTCTTTTAATGGGAATGGGTCGATTTTCTGGTCCCCTTCTTCCTCATGTTTAGCCTCATTAGTTTTCAGATTTTAAGATGTTTGCCCCATTATTTTGTTGATTTTAGGACCTTTCACCCCATTATTTTCGTGCTATTTAGGTGTCGATTTTTTGTTCCTAGCAAACGATAGTGATCCTATAATTTTGGAAGAACCGGCCTACCGAAAAAAGTACAAATTAATCTAGATGGGGGATTTAATGGATGTTTTTTTTTTTTAAAGTTCGATGGAGGTCTAGGGATGAAAATAAAAAAATAATAATATATATACCCGGTATATATATTAAATAGTATACCAACAAATATATCTTACCCCTTAAATAAATCCAACTAATATTTACAACTACGTACGATAATAACCAACATCTTCTTGTTTGGAAACATGTTGACAGATATTTGTGTTACTGTCTTGATAGCGTGATGGTTAGTGCGCGGAATTTCGGTGTGAGTATCCTAAGTTCGAATCCTTTGAGTGCCACAAGTATTCATTAGTTTAATTTATTTAATTAATTTGGTTTATTTGTAGGTTAATTGGTGGGTTGGTGATAATATTGATGTAATTACTTATAACACATAAGTTGTTGTTGTTGTTGTTCCCTAAGCTGCCTGGCCGAACAGCCCCGAGTCCTTAAGGAAGGCCATGGCCACGGTCGGGCTCTCCCACAGAGCTCTCAAATAGTGTAAATTGTGTTGTTGGCGTAAGTGGTTGTGTGAAATGCAGTCTTCTATGATGTGTTTTATGGTATGGGGTGCTGTGTTACAACCCGGGCAGGTGTCGACGACGGAGTCATCCAGTCTCTTCTGATAGCTCAGAAGAGCTGGATGGTGTCTGCATCTCAGCCTGGCCAGGTGGACTCTGTCCTCGTGAGGAAGGGAGGATTCAGAAGGATGGATTTCGGGAGGTCGTGCTTCCAGCTGCGTGTTGTCTATGAGTGAGTGGATGGAACGGCGAGTGATATGAGTATGGATGTGCTTCCGGTAGTTGGTTTGGGGTGGGCAGGGAGGGAGAGAAGGCAGTATTTGTGTGTGATAGCGTGTGCTGGTTGTTGTTTTGATATTTCTTGGTGTCTGTGGGTGTGTTGCCATTTAGTGTAGTGGGTGGTGTTGATTCGTGGAGGCTGCTGCCAGGAATTGAGTGCCTCTCATGTCTAGATGATCTTTGACTTTTAGGACTTTGGTTTCTTGATGTAGGTGATCTGTGGGTCTAGTAGCTGTGCATCCTGTGATGATTTTAAGGGCTTTATTTTGAATAGTCTGCAAGGTCTTATGATGTGTTTCAGCTAGGTTAGAAGCCCAGGCCGGGCTTGCGTATTCCATAACTGATCTTATGTATTGTTTGTAGACTGTGGTGGTGGTTTCTTTGTTGTGTCCAAATTTCGTGTGGGCAAGTGATCTGAGGGCGTTAAGTCTGGGTGTTAGTTTCTTTTTCGTGTTTGTGGTGTGCTGTTTGAATGTCATTTGGGTGTCGTATGTTACTCCTAGGATTTTGTGTGTGTGTGTGTGTGTGTTAGGGGTGTGTTGTTTATGTTGAGTCCCGGGACGTAATCGTGCTCTTCTGTCCAGCTTGTGAGGAGGGTTGCAGTGGATTTAGCTGGAGCTAAATTGAGTCTGTTTGTAGTGCACCATTCATGTAATGTGTCGAGATAGTCTTGAAGGAGTCTTGTTGCTTTGTCTGGGTTTTGGTGCGTGCTTGTGAGTGTTATGCCATCTGCGTAGGAGGCTATGGTTATTTGGGGTGAATTTGGTGTATTTATATCATGCATGTACAGATCACACACATTCTAACACATAAGTAATTATCTTTGGTGTTATTACATTTTCAAGAACAGCAATTGTATTCCTTTCGGTACGGGTAATGTTCTCTTAATTGTATTGAGGCTATTATTAGACGATGTTATTCAACTTAGGAAGGACCTTAGCAATTAAAAGGTCACGCACTTTTTCAAGGAACATTTTTTCTTGAAAGTTTGTGACCACCATATGCTCTTCCTAAGCTGCATAAAATCGTCAAAGTATGGCTACAATAAAATACAAGAGACGTCCCCCGCTCTGAAATGCTTAAGTATACCCCTATCACCCTCATTCATCCTCTTATTCACACTCGGCATTGCTTTTCCGGCTACATTAGTCGCTGTCTTGAACGCTATAGAGGGAGAGAGACGAAGGAAGGGAGCCGAGGATATGCAGGCAAGGGGGAGTCTGGGAGAGAGGTAGGGAGGGAGACCAATGCAGGCAGTGATCATTTATAGTATGGAAATTGTATATATGGGGTTCTTGTTTAATTATTATTGAGGATATGGATTGTGTTTACTATATACAAGCCATTTATATTGAGAGAGAGAGAGAGAGAGAGAGAGAGAGAGAGAGAGAGAGAGAGAGAGAGAGAGAGAGAGAGAGAGAGAGAGAGAGAGAGAGAGAGAGAGAGAGAGAGAGACGGGGGAGGTAGGGGGAGTCTGAGAGGGAGGGAGGGAGAGCAATGCAGGCGGTGATAATTTATAGCTTGTGAAACTCGTGCTGGCGACAGGAAGATGGGGATTAGTGTGAAGGAAAGCCAGATACAAGGAGTTGCAATAGATAATGACTGTTACAGAGATAGTGTCGTTCATTCCTGGGAGATTATCTACGATATAGAATATATAGACTGCACAGTGTACTACAATGTATAGACTGCACAGTGTACTACAATATATAGACTGCACAGTGTACTACAATATATAGACTGCACAGTGTACTACAATATATAGGATGCACAGTGTACTACAATATATAGACTGCACAGTGTACTACAATATATAGACTGCAGAGTGTACTACAATATATAGACTGCACAGTGTACTACAATATATAGACTGCACAGTGTACTACAATATATAGACTGCACAGTGTACTACAATATATAGACTGCACAGTGTACTACAATATATAGACTGCACAGTGTACTACAATATATAGACTGCACAGTGTACTACAATATATAGACTGCACAGTGTACTACAATATATAGACTGCACAGTGTACTACAATATATAGACTGCACAGTGTACTACAATATATAGACTGCACAGTGTACTACAATATATAGACTGCACAGTCTACTACAATATGTAGACTGCACAGTCTACTACAATATATAGACTGCACAGTGTACTACAATATGTAGACTGCACAGTGTACTACAATATATAGACTGCACAGTGTACTACAATATATAGACTGCACAGTGTGCTACAATATAGACTGCACAGTGTACTACAATATATAGACTGCACAGTGTACTACAATATATAGACTGCACAGTGTACTACAATATATAGACTGCACAGTGTACTACAATATATAGACTGCACAGTGTACTACAATATATAGACTACACAGTGTACTACATATATAGACTGCACAGTGTACTACAATATATATATAGACTGCACAGTGTACTACAATATATAGACTGCACAGTGTACTACAATATATAGACTGCACAGTGTACTACAATATATAGACTGCACAGTGTACTACAATATATAGACTGCACAGTGTACTACAATATATAGACTGCACAGTGTACTACAATATATAGACTGCACAGTGCACTACAATATATAGACTGCACAGTGCACTACAATATATAGACTGCACAGTGTACTACAATATATAGACTGCACAGTGTACTACAATATATAGACTGCACAGTGTACTACAATATATAGACTGCACAGTGTACTACAATATATAGACTGCACAGTGTACTACAATATATAGACTGCACAGTGTACTACAATATTTAGACTGCACAGTGTACTACAATATATAGACTGCACAGTGTACTACAATATATAGACTGCACAGTGTACTACAATATATAGACTGCACAGTGTACTACAATATATAGACTGCACAGTGTACTACAATATATAGACTGCACAGTGTACTACAATATATAGACTGCACAGTGTACTACAATATATAGACTGCACAGTGTACTACAATATATAGACTGCACAGTGTACTACAATATATAGACTGCACAGTGTACTACAATATATAGACTGCAGTGTACTACAATATATAGACTGCACAGTGTACTACAATATATAGACTGCACAGTGTACTACAATATATAGACTGCACAGTGTACTACAATATATAGACTGCACAGTGTACTACAATATATAGACTGCACAGTGTACTACAATATATAGACTGCACAGTGTACTACAATATATAGACTGCACAGTGTACTACAATATATAGACTGCACAGTGTACTACAATATATAGACTGCACAGTGTACTACAATATATAGACTGCACAGTGTACTACAATATATAGACTGCACAGTGTACTACAATATAGACTGCACAGTCTACTACAATATATAGACTGCACAGTGTACTACAATATATAGACTGCACAGTGTACTACAATATATAGACTGCACAGTGTACTACAATATATAGACTGCACAGTGTACTACAATATTAGTTGCAATGTGTTTAATTCTAGTTACTCTTTATTATCCCCTTCTTTACCAGCGACGTCTTCTTTACTTTATTCTGGCTACTATTAGACGATTTCATTAAGCAATTAACAAGCTTCGAACTATCTCGCTTGACCTTTTTACTACGATAGAGCCTTCTTACTTTGCACAAAACCGTCTAAACATAGCTAGAATAAATTTCAAAACACGTTGCCGGTACAGAAGGGGATACAAAAAAACTACAGTATAATTATGTAATTTGCGAGAGAAATGTGCTGCATTCAGTTGGCTATTGAAATATAACATATTACATAGACGTGTAGCAGGAACTATAGAAATGTAACTATGGAGAGAGAGAGAGAGAGAGAGAGAGAGAGAGAGAGAGAGAGAGAGAGAGAGAGAGAGAGAGAGAGAGAGAGAGAGAGAGAGAGAGAGAGAGAGAGGAGAATGTGAAATGTTATTATTTTCACTTTGACTAGCATCATATGTATAATAATGACCAAATGAGAGAGAGAGATAGATAAAGAGAGAGTGAGAGAGAGAGTGAGAGTGAGCTAGTGAGATTGATAAAGAGAGAGAGAGGGGGAGAATGTATAATGTATTTCTTCACTTTGACTAGCATCATAAACAGTATGTATCATAATGTCCAAATGAGAGAGAGAGAGAGAGAGAGAGAGAGAGAGAGAGAGAGAGACAGAGATAGAGAGAGAGAGAGAGAGAGAGAGAGAGAGAGAGAGAGAGAGAGAATGCGAGAGAGAGAGCGAGAGGAGGTGGGGAGATATAACATGACCCCATCTCCAATAAAGATGATATAAAAATGCATGACGAATGGGTATGTCAGGGAGGGAAATTTATGGGAGGAACCTGTGACACTGGACGGGGCTGCTGGGAGGAGGAGCGAGTTTAAGGGGGGATGGTTGGTTTGTCTGGCCCACCTTCTCCCTCATGCTTAGTCCCATTATTTACGAGATTTTAGGAGGTTCACCCCATTTGTATGTTGATTTTTTCACCCCATTTCTGTGTTAATATTAGGACCTTTCGTACAATTTTGGTGTTGATCTTTTCCTGGCGAGTGATAGCGAGCCTGTAATATAGTAGTAACCGGCCTCCAGACGAGACATTTTTCTATTGAAAGATTTACAAATTTATCTTGAAATGGGATCGTTGGGTGTATTTTTTGTTTAGCTTGATCGATGTTTAGGGAGGAAACTAAAAATTAAAAAACATTGAGAACATAAATACATAAACTGATAAAATTAATACGCCCATCCTCCCTTAAGAATCCTTGGTGTTACTGCAATCCTTTCTGTACGATGACACTCTTCTTTGTGATGCTTTGGAAACATTAGACGATATTACCCAGGTTGGGGGCTCTTTTAGCTTTCAGAGAGTTGATTGCGATAATATAATCGTCTAATGATAGCAAGAATAGAAGCAAACTGGGTCCCTTGTGTCATCAAGAGGTTTGCCAGCACCTCCAATGGACCCACCATAACTGCCCCTCTCCCTCACAACACTAACTGCCAATAAGTCATGCACTTTTATATACGTCATGGACTTTGAATTTCGGTTTTATTAAGGGGGAAGGGTATTCTTTTTGGTCGAATTTTTAGTATAAAATTATTTAGTTTCCTCCCTAGACCTTCATCAAATTTTTTTTTGAAATCCCCAAAACCCCCCTTTGAGTTAAATTTGCAAAAATTTTGGTAGAACAATGTCTCGGCCAAAGGCCGGCTCCTCATAAACTGCCGGCTCGCTACCGGCAAAAAACGACACCTATATAGTACATTAGTTTTTAAAATTGACAGAAATGGGGCGAAAGGTCTTAAATCATCAAGTAATGAAGCGAAGGCCTTAAAATCTGAAAACTAATGGGCTAAACATGAGGACCCACCATAAATTCTCCTCTCCCTCACAGCACTAACTGCCATTAAGTCATGCACTTTTATACCCGTCATGGACTTTGAATTTTCTCAAAAATTTTGTCCTTGGGAAGTACTCCTGTTTGATGGTGGTGATGGGCTGGTCTATCAAAGTGAGAACTGAGCGATCTCTGCAATACCCATAGCTTACTCTGACTGTTCCTTTTACTTATATATTTTCTATATCTCAAGTGACGGCGTCTCTTCCGTGGATTGACCTCCCAATCTACCAAGATTGGAAGCCAGAGCGTCACATTTTTCCTTTGTCGCTCAACTTTCTCTTCATAATTGCAGAGGGGCACAGGGCCCGGGGTGGGGCTTTGGTTTCCCGGGCGTTTCTGCAGTCTCCTCAGCTCCCCGCCATGGAGTGGCTTCGGTCACCCAGGCTTTATTGTGGTCAGCAGGGAGGGTTCTGTGGGGGCACTCGGTTATGGCCTTGGCCCTGCTCGGGGTCTTAGGGCTGTTCGGCCAGGCAGCTTGGGGAACAATAACAACAACAACAACTCCTGTTTGAATCATATCGTAGTGGGGCTAGAAATACGTTGATCATATATATTTTGTTCTAACTATCCAGCCACACCACATCAAAAATAACTGAATTAATGGTGTGATTTTCTACGAAATGCACGGTAGAGTAAATTACCTTACCTATTATCCTGGGTGGAGGGTGAATGGGACTCGTCAGCCTTGGTCGGCAAACCATCTAGGGGAGACAATCTTATGCAAATCCGGGTGGATGGGACTCGTCAGCTTTCGTCGGCAACCAATCTTAGTTAGTTATTTAAAATGGGACATCAGAGGCTATCCACCCTATTGGATTATTAAGCCAGCACACTGTAAGTCAAGAATTTTGTCAGGACTGGAACCATTTTTCGAGAACTCCAATCCTTTCCAACCCATCTAGGGGGGACAACCTTAAATAAATCTTTACTGCTTACCTAAGGGTGAAGCAGGTTGGTGGATGAACTAGCCGCCCACCACTGTAGAAAATGTGCTAAAAATACATAGAAGGCCTCTGAGTCGGACGGTCCCTAAGATGAGTGTTCAGTCCTGTAAGTCCTTCATAAACTGGCACGGATTGTCTTCATGGGGAATAAGTCCACTTGGGGCGTTTTGTGTATGGCCACCCTCAATAGGAGTTAGGCGTCGGGCAATATATAGATAGATAGATAGGTAGATTATCCTGAGTACACACAGTTAGTATACTCAACGACTGTAGGGTAAGTGGGCCAGACAAGCTTAAGGGAACATGGGCCGTTTTTCTGGTCCCCCCTTCTTCCTCATGCTTAGCCACATTAGTTTTCAGAGTTTATGACGTTCGGTCCATTAGTTTGGCGATTGTAATACCTTTCTCCCCATTTCGTTGTCAATGTTAAGACCTTAGTGCCATTTAGGTGTCGATGTCTTCCTGGCGAGCGATAGCGTAATTTTAAGAGCAACCGGCCTTCGGTCGGGACATTTGTCCCGAATTGTTACAAATTGTTACAAATTTATCTTGAAGGGGAGTCTAGAGGTGTTTTTTTCTAAGCTTGATGGAGGCCTAACGAGGAAACTAAAAAAAAAAAAAAAAAAAAAAATCATGAATTAATAGACCAAAAAACCGGCCACTAGCCCCTTAACTGAGCGTGTGTGACAGTCTTCAGCCCGGGTCATATACAAGCCGTGGGGTCATTAACAGTCCACTAGCTAATGGGTCATTCAGGGATCACTGTCATAACTTAGTATTAGTCCTTGTAATTCAGGGTTATGAGCCGGTAAGGCGCAGCTACTGGGACGTAAATTTTAACCCCTTCTGTACCGGTGACGTTTTTTCGTTTATATTCTGGCTACTAGTATATGATTTATTCAGTTTAAACAGGGCCCCAGCATTTAACAGGCTTCGAACTATCTCACATAACCGTTTGTACTACCACATACCCTACTTACACTGCATAAAATTATCTAAATATAGCTAGAATATAATTTGAAAGACGTCGCGGTAGAGAAGGGGTTAATGGATAAAGCGGAGCTGGGCATAACATAATAAATAGGTAGATACACATTTGTAGATATTATTAGACATTTAGATAGGTACACAGGTAGTTAGGTCAACAGATAAATAGGTAGATAGAGATATATAAACATGTAGATACTTAGTGAGTGATGCTAGCAGGTAAGGAGAAATATAATAATAAAGGACTTCCCAAATTTGACTAATTCCTTGAACGTGACGATAGTGCGTTGTTATGTGTGCGATTAGTTTGCTTGGGAAACAGATTAACTTGCGCATGTAGTAGTGTACACCCTATGTGGTGGATTGTGTTCTTTTATTTCATAGATTTCATTTTAGTAAGCGTTGTTTCCACATAGCGATTTTGATCATTTAATTTTACTTTATATTGTCCTTGTCCCAATTTTTGGTTTGTTTAGTTTGCAAGTTTTACATTTTAATCAAAACACCTACGACCCAGGAGATGATATACCGGAGACTGTGTTATGGATTAATGGCTAAAATTACGTTGGTTTTTTCATCCTGCATAAACAATATATGGCTATGTATTTACAAATACATACAACAACTACAAAACATTACATAGACCTTCATATCGGTATATTTATCTAAAGTACTTGAAAGTGTAAATTATACGACCCATAAACATGATTAAAATTGCATTATTTACTCAAGCAAGCTAAGGGGTTTCAGTATATCAACTAATTTGTATAAGAAACATGAACCTTTCGTTGACATCCTCCTCCATCGCTAGGGATTACATCTATTATCTCGTAACTCATTATTTTACACATTATATATTGATTAAGCAGCCCCTTTTCAAATGCATTATACGAACTCTAATCTGCACCATCCTAAAGTCAGCACGAAATTTCAATCCCATAAATTGTGTTCGCCTGCATTGCTCTCCTACCATTTATCTCCCCCCCCCCCCCTCTCTCTCTCTCTCTCTCTTTCTCTCACTCTCTCTCTTTCTCTCTCTCTCTCTCCCTCCCTCCCCGCATCTTCTCTCTCCTCCATCTCCCCTCTCCTCTCCTTCCCTCTCCCCCTCTCTTTTTTCTTCACTCCTTTCAACTTTCCTCCCCCCTCCCTCTCGTTCCTTCCATCTCCCCTCTCTCTCCTTCCATCTCCCCTCCCCTCTCTCTCTCCTTCCCTCCCCTTTCTCTCTCCTTCCCTCCCCTCTCCCTCTCCTTCCCTCTCTCCCTCTCCTTCTCTCCCTCCCTTCCTCCTCTCTCTCTCTTCTCTCCCCTCCCTCACCCATCCTTCCTTCCTCTCCCCCCACCTCCCTTCTCACTCTATTCCCTCACTCTTATCTCCCCATATCCCCTCCCCTCCCCCTTCAAAAAATTATTACAACGATAAATGTAGCTGGTAGGAAGGGACAGACACAAAATGGCGAGAAGGAGAAGAGGAGAGTCGATTATTTCATATATTTCATATCCATCAAACTTTAAAAGAAAATCCACGAGATCCCTCTTCTAGATTATATTGTACATTTCACATTATAACTAAACTTAAATTATTACTAAACATGAAGGAGCAGGGGGACCAGAGAAACGAACCATCTCACCTTAACAAGTAGGGTGGTAGGAAGGGACAGACACAAAGAGAGAGAGAGAGAGAGAGAGAGAGAGAGAGAGATGTACAGTCGTGAATATATGTATATCATATTCTGGTTACCATTAGACGATTTTCTATTGCTTATATCTACCACCAGGACTCTGAGTGTTGTATACAATCTCAATGAACCCTCTGAATAAAATGACTTTTTTAAACTGCATAAAATGATAGGTAAAACAGTGTCATCGTGCTGAAGGGGTTAACCACTCTATGATTTTCATTACGCAATTAAAACTTTTATAATAAATTTATGAATAAACTTTCTTTGGCATAAATTACAAATAATACATTTGTAATATATGCAAAAGAAAGTTTATTCGAAAATTGATTATAAAAGTTGTAATTGCATAACGAAAACCATAAGGTGGCTAAGAACATATTTATTTATGACTATACTATACGTACGAGGGAACCTTTCTGATTCCTGGATATATAACTATAGTGCATTAACGCCTTACGAGCGGGCCCGTCAGAAACATCTACTACCTGGCAAGCGGGTGGTTTTACCCTAAACGACCTTGTTTCCGTGCTCTTTTTCATGTATAAACAAGAACCAGAGCGTAATACAATTATGTATCCCTGAAAGGGCATAAATTGAGCTTTCCAATGACACCAGAACCATCCTTCTATGACCACGCGTTCTCTTTCAACGATCGTGCAAGACAAGTGCAAAATCCCTAAAATACGGTAATATCCTTACATAATTCCCTGTGTAGCGAGGCAGTGAGTGTGGATGTGTGTGGAGGGAACATCAGTAGTCGCGCGGGACCCGTGCCGAGCGGTCATGAGCCAACCTATGCTCCTCCCATTGCTCGTCTCTCTCTCAGAGCCATTATTGCTCAAAAATTGCACACAGACTTAAGTCGGGCCCCGCCACATAGTCCTTGGTTCTCTAGCCCGACTTAAGTCCACCCCCGCTAGACAAGGGTTAAGGGAAGATGGGTCGTTTTTCTTGGCACCTTTTTCCCTCATGTTTAGCCCCATTAGTTTTCAGATTTTAAGATGTTCAGCCCATTAGTTTGGCGATTTTAAGACTGTTCGCCCCTTTTCTTTGTCATTTGTGTTATTTAGGTGTCGATTTTTTCCTGGCACTTGATAGCGAGCCTGTAATTTAGGAGAAACCGGCCTTCGGCCGGGCCATATCTCTACCGAAAAATTTACAAATATATCTTGAAGGGGGTCCTGGGCTTGTTTTTTGTTTTTTTTAAGTTTGATTGAGGTCTAGGGAGGAAACTAGACAAATAATAAATACATAACAAAATCGACCAAAAATTACCCAATTAAAGCTAACCTGGCAAAAATTGGTAACGCTGCCTTTCCAAACTGCTCGTGTGACGCAATCTTTATTAAATACTGGCTACGCAATTATATATATTACATTCTCAAATCAATAGAGCCCAGGTGTTACTTTTAAGTGGAGATGGGCCGTGTTTCTGCTCCCCATTCTTCCTTATGTTTAGCCCCATTAGTTTTGAGATTATGTGACGTTCGGCCCATTAGTTTAATTATTTTAACACCTTTCACCCCATTTCGTTGTCAATTTTAAGACTTTTCGTGCCATTTAGATGTCGAGTTTACCCTGGCGAGCGATAGCAAGACTGTAATTTGAAGAGGCACCGGCCTACCGAAAAATTTACAAATTTATCTTGAAAAGGGCCCCCCCCCCCCTTTTCAAGATAAATTTGTAAATTTATACAAATTTCTAGGAGGGGATTTTGTTTAGCTTGATGGAGGTCTATCGAGGAAACTAAACAAATAAATGAATATATAAATCAATGGACCAACAAACTAGCTACTATCCCCTTAATATAATCTCCCTAATCCACTTGAACCAGAACACCAGCAATTAGAATGCGTTAACAGGGTAACCTTAATTATGTAGGCCTATGTTTACTCGCCCCTCTAATATAGGCCTAAGCTGACCCCGAGGCTACCTGGGTTGAATATCTTATTGTATGTGAGCAACATTGAGTATTTGGTTTAGATTGAAATAATAACTATATCTATCTATCTATATCTATCTATCTATCTATCTATTCGTGTATCTATCTATTTATACCTGATTATTTAACTATCTTTCTATATATCCTACTGTTGTCTAGCTATGCAAGTAAATATATTATATAATTTTATTAAGATTAAGATTACGAAATACTGAGCACCAATGCAACACTTAGTTACAAGCGAGAAAGAAATATATATTTTATTTTGTATATCATAACTATTAAATTTAAAGGAAATCCAATTGCATAATACCTGCGTAGATAAATAAAGAGATACACATATCTATGCTCATGTTTGTATAAACCGCGTAAGTTTTAAATTCGTGACTAAAAATAGCTTCATCATTATTAAGCAATCCCTGTTCCTGAATCGCAAGCAGAATATGGGGGGGGGGGGACACTGGTCTGGTCAAGCGTATTAACATAACAAAAACCACAGTGTAAATATCCCAATGCCACCCCCTGCATATCCTGACCAATGTTGACTCTCTCGGTATGCACTCATTCTACAGTCGGACAAATAAGTCATGTCACGGCACCAAGTATATTTTTATCAATATTTTAAACTTTGATGTATTAGTTGCGAAGGAGATATACCGGTACAAACATGTTCCTACATTTACCCACGCTATTCAACATCTGAAGTTTATTTGTGGGTTGGTGATATTACAAAATAATAAATTCTGGTTCAGGAGTAATTCCTAGCGAGGCCTTCCCTTGCGGTTAATGCCCCATCAATTACTCTCTCCATTCATGTAATCATTAGCCTATCATAGTGCAGTTGGGTCTAAGTACATGCCTAGATGAATATTCAGTATTCGAGAATGGACAATATTTCGTGAGCGTTGCATTAACTGTCTCCATAGCGTAATGATTAGTGAGCTGGATTTATGTGTGAGTATCCTAGGTTTGAGTCCTGGGAGTGCCACACGTGTTCATTAATTTCAGTGATTTAATTAATTAGGTGTATTCGTAAGTTAAGTTGTGGGTTGGTGATATTACAAAGACATTCATGCAGCACAGAGTGAGCCAAACGTAACGACAGCTGAGCGTGACTTATTGGCGCCACTGTACATGGTTCAGGTTGCTACTAATTGGCTTTCTCTCTGTATTTGTGTCTAGCTATGGTTCACCTCACGGCATTATGCAGCTGGGGTGGCTCAATATTTACTCTGGTCGTGGTGGAGACGTGGGTAATTGTGATATCATCATATTCAGATTTCCGTCACTCTAGGCTGCGGGGAACAATTCATATTAATTAACTATCTTGTTTTGTCTAGATGGTGTAATGGTTAGAGTGTGTAAGTTCTGTATGTGATATCCTGGGTTCGAATCCTGGGAGAATCACATGTTTTAATTAATTTCATTTGGGGTGTTATTGGTATTAAGAACGATGTTAGAAATATATGCTTTTATTTTTATAACGTAAAACCTGCAAAATATGCAAACCAAAACAGGAACTGCACAATAGAAAGACAACAGAACTTATCAAAACAACTTAGTAGAAATAACGATTTAGCAAAATACAATGTTGAAATCAAAGAACACAAGCTAACAGCATTCAGTACTTGTATAGCTAACATTTTTCATAATTTTATTTTTTGTTAATAATGGTAGGAGCGTGTAAGTTCTGTATGTGATATCCTGGGTTCGAATCCTGGGAGAATCACATGCTTTCATTAATTTAATTTGCGTTGTTATTGGTGTTAAGAACGATGTTTAAAAAACAATGCTATATAATAACACATCTGAGGGGTAAGACTAAAGTTGATTTGGCGCTCGATAAAGAACATGTCAATATACACCGACATATCCTCATAATGTCAATATACACCGACATATCCTCATAATGTCAATATACACCGACATATCCTCATAATGTCAATATACACCGACATATCCTCATAATGTCAATATACACCGACATATCCTCATAATGTCTCAATAGTGATGCCTTAAAGTTGCATCAAAATACATAGAGTTAAGGGGAGATGGGTCGTTTTTCTGGTCACCCTTCTTCCTCATGTTTAGCCCCATTAGTTTTCAGATTTCATGATGTTCGCCCTATTAGTTTGTCGAGTTTAAACCTTTCATCCAATTTCTATATCAATATCAAGACCTTTCGTGCCATTTAGGTGTCGATTCTTTCGTGGCGAGCGATAGCAAGCCTGTAATTTTAAGAGAAACCGGCATTTGGCCGGTAAATGTTTCTATCGAAAAATGTACAAATGTATCTTAAAAGGGGTCTAGAGAGTGTTTTTTCTAAGCTTGATGGAGGTCTGGCGAGGAAACTAAACATTAAATTAATATATAAATAAATAGACCCCCCAATAATAACCACTGTCCCCTTAAGTGTTTGTCGAGTCTGTCTCTCCATTTATATTGGATTGGAATTAATCTTCCTTTGCGGTTCAGAAACTCATATTGCTAATTAGTTTCCCACAATCACACACCCACCTACACAAACAAACATACATTCCCAAACACACACCACACACACATACATCACACACCACACTAACACACACACACACACTCACAACACACACCACACAAACACACACACACTAACACACACACACACACACACACTCACAAACACACTCCACACAAGCTTACACACAGTGGTCGCAATTCCTGGACATACAATCTCAGTGTGTGTTGAGTGTTCTTGCGGCTCACCGTTATAATGAGCAAACGGCCCAACAAAAGGTAACACAAGGAACTCAATTTGATTTTTTAATATACAACAATACGCCCCCCCTCCACCCACACACACACACATTTACAAGTCTACCTACCTACCCCCGCACAAACACGCACCACACACACACACCTACCTACCTACCTATCCACTAACACAAACACACACCACCCAATCATCGCACACACACACTTTCACCTACCTATCCAACAACACAAATAAACACACCATCTGTCTACCCACACACACACACACACACACACACACACGTCCACTCACCCCCTAACCCATACACAATCAAATACACACACACAGACACACACACACATAAATAGTGGTCGCTTGAACACACAACCTCCCTGTTTGTTGTGGCCACCATTACAATGAGGAAATATACCCAACAATAGGTAACTCAAGGAACTCAAAATTTGATCATGCAACTCAACAATGATTGTAAACAAAGAGACTCGTTGAGGATAATAGGAATGTTCCTTACACTAGGGAATATGTGTGAGAGAGAGAGAGAGAGAGAGAGAGAGAGAGAGAGAGAGAGAGAGAATGTGTTTTCGTACATGTATAATTGTGTGTGTGTATGTTACTTTGCGTGTCTGTTTGTGTATCTGAGAGAGGGAGATATTTTGTGTGTGCGAGTGTGTATGTATGTATGTATGTATGTATGTATGTATGTATATATGTATGTATTCATATGCATACTTAAATACCATACAGTTCAATATACATTTGACGATGGGAATATATTTATATATAAATGAGTCCTAATTACTAATTTAAAGAAAAGGAATATTATAATAATGAATGTTATTTGTTTTTTATGTATGTTTATTATGTAGATGATATTTACAAATTATCAAAGGTATCTTAATAAGGTATGTGATATTTAAACTTGACCATACAAATACATTACATACAAAATGTTTTACAAAAAAGTCCCTTTCATTGCTTAGAATAAAAGTCCCTTTCATTGCTTAGAATAAAAGTCCCTTTCATTGCTTAGAATAAAAGTCCCTTTCCTTGCTTAGAATAAAAGTCCCTTTCATTGCTTAGAATAAAAGTCCCTTTCATTGCTTAGAATAAAAGTCCCTTTCATTGCTTAGAATAAAAGTCCCTTTCATTGCTTAGAATAAAAGTCCCTTTCATTGCTTAGAATAAAAGTCCCTTTCATTGCTTAGAATAAAAGTCCCTTTCCTTGCTTAGAATAAAAGTCCCTTTCATTGCTTAGAATAAAAGTACCTTTCATTGCTTAGAATAAAAGTCCCTTTCATTGCTTAGAATAAAAGTCCCTTTCATTGCTTAGAATAAAGTCCTTTGCTTAGAATAAAAGTCCCTTTCATTGCTTAGAATAAAAGTCCCTTTCATTGCTTAGAATAAAAGTACCTTTCATTGCTTAGAATAAAAGTCCCTTTCCTTGCTTAGAATAAAAGTCCCTTTCATTGCTTAGAATAAAATATAGAATGTATCTATTTACATTGTTCTTAATTCTAAACCCCAGTTTCACTGTACATACATGACACAACAGTAAATTAAAATCTTGCAATTTAAGATTACATGGGCCGTTTTGCTAGTCCCCCTTCTTCCTCATGGTTAGCCCCATTAATTTTCAGATTATATGACGTTCGGTTCATTAGTTTGGCGATTTTAAGAGCTTTTGCTCCATTTCTTTGTCAATATTAAATCCTTTCTTGTCAGTTAGGTGCCAATTGTTGCCTGGCGAACGGTAGCGAGCCTGTAATATAAGAGGAACTTCCGAAAAATGTATCAACCTATCTTGAAGGAAGGTCGGTGTGGGGGGGGGGGGGGGGGAGTTTGATGGAGGTTTAGGGAGGATGCCAAAAACATTATAAAAAGAAATACAAATGAAGAAATAAATACGCCCATCCCCTCTTAATGTAATATCAACTAAAAGTTTGCCATTACTTGTATTATTTCACGCCGTATAGAACTTGGTACAACAGTCAGTAGGTGCGTTTCAGTTCTGATTACAGTTATAATGGTACGATTATTCATGCAAGGAAATTTGTACTATCTATATTTATCGGCGGTTGCACACGCGCGGTCCATAGTTCTACATACATCTGGCTAGGTAAAAAGTGAAACCATGGATAAATGGGGCCAGGGAAAAAAAAAAAAAAAAAAAAACAATCATACATAATTTGCTTCAACTATTTATATGGGCGCATATATTTGTTCATTTATATATAATTTTAATATTTTTTTAGTTTCCTCAGTAGACCTCCATCAAACATAAAAAACACCCGCCCATGACCCTCCTTCAAGATATATTTGTAAATTTGTTGATAGAAATGTCAGGCTCGCTGTCGGTCGCCAGGAAAAAATCGACACCCAAATGACCTTTCTGGGCTATTTAAAAGCCTTTGTGACCATCAGGGGTGTTTAGAAACCTTTAGTTTAGTTATTTCAACCTATGCAGTTGTCTTTGAGTTAGCTGTGGGTTAATCCTCTGTATCAATATATAGAGGACAAGTAATTATCAGATTGAGATCATTTTATTTCTGAATGCTAAACGGCAACCCCTACGTCCACACGTGCGTGAGAGGGTTAATATTGACATAGATATGGGTCGAAAGGTCTTAAAAACGCCAAACTAATGAGCCGAACGTCTCAAAATCTGAAAACTAATGGGGCTAAACATGAAAGAGAAGGGAGGCCAAAAATATGCGACCCATCTCCCCTTAACAGGGGTAAAAAATAAGTAAAAATAATGAAAATAACCTTAGATCAATATTGTACGAACACGTTAGTACTAAACGGTAAGGGCGGAGTCAAACCGAAGCTTTCCTCACCAATATTGACTTGGCATAATTATATTTTCTGGCAATATGTCGAAGTTCCATGGCATTGATAGAGGAGACTCGAATAATTAAGGGGGAAGGGTTTATTTTTGGTCGATTAATTCATATACAGTATATATTTTGTTCTCCTCCCTGGACCTCTATCAAACTTAAAAAGAAAAACACCCAGTAGATCCCCCTTCTAGATAAATTTTTAAATTTTTCGGTAGGGAAGTTCTTCCAAAATTACAGGATCACTATCGTTCCCCAGGAAACAAAATCGGCACCTAAATAGCATAAAATGGAGCGAAAGGTCTTAAAATCGACAAACTAATGGGCCAAGCATTTTAAAATATGAAAACTAATGGGGCTAAACATGAGAGAGAAGGGGGTCTGGAAAAAAGACCCATCTCCCTTTAAAGTTGTTGGCTTTAGATTTCTGAGTAATTACAAATATGCAAATGACCACCTGCGAGTTTTGGGCTATACGGAAGTTGGAGCCGTAAAAATGTATATATATTAAACCAAACTACAATGATAATATATAGGTTTCTGATGGATAGAACATATGGTTATTTTGGTTGTATGTATATAATTATTCATTACTACGACCGTATTATAATTATAGATGTTAATTCTACTAAATATCTTTATCTTTTTTTATCTTGCATCTTTTTCATCCAACCTTCCACGGACAGCTTCATAAAAGTTTGATGTGTTCAACCGTCTCTGTGCGTTCTTCACCCCCACACAGCTTCTTCCTCTGTATAGAGGCACAGTGAGCTCCTGTATTGAGTATAGTTCGCATGTGTGGGGAGGTTCCACCGCATTTCTCGAAAGAGTAGAATCAAAAGCTTTTCGCCTCATCATTCCATTTCCTCTTACTAGTTCCGTACAATCTCTTTCTACACGCCACAATGTTGCATTTCTTTCACTCTTCTATCGGTATTACAACAATCAGTGTTCTTCAGAGCTCTCTCAGTGCATACCCACTCCCTTGCGGCGAGTGTGAGGCACTTGCCTTTCAACACAGTCCCACTCCTATTCTGTTCAGCTATCCAACCCAAGAATTGGCAAAAAATTTCAGTTTTACTTCTACTCAACAAGTAGGCTAAACTCTGGAACTCGCTCTCTCTCATTTAATCTTTCCTTCATCCTATGACTTAGACTCCTTTAAACTGCGTGTGTCCAGGCATATAGACTGCAACGTCTCTTGAAATTGGCTCTCTGTCACTCTTTTGGCTTTGGAGGAGACGCTCGTTACAGTCAACCTGCCTTTTGTCTCCTTCATACACATAAAAACAAAACATCAATGGCTATATCTCAAATTTCGTTATAATCTGAAACGAGCAAGTGGTTAATCACTAAATTAGAAGAACCGAGAATGAATGAGAAACTAATTCCTCCATACATGAGATGGGTTGAGTTTGAAAGGGATCTTTCCTTGCCAACTATATGAAAGGGATCTGCCGTGTGTGGGCCAATCGGCTCTCTGCAGACTCCCGTTTTCTTATGTTCTTATATACGAAGAAGGATATGTAGCCATGCTTCCCCTCCAGTGAGTAGATCAACGAAACATATCCTGGATCAGTAAAACACACTTTTCCTTACCTAAGTGAAAGACTTTATTCTGACGAGTTAGCGCAACATCTGCCTCTGTCAAAGACTTAAGGGAAGTTTTTTATTTGTTCTCTAGACCTCCATCAAACTTTAAACAAACATCCCAAAGATTCCCCTTCTAGATAAATTTGTACTTTTTCGGTAGAAAACATTCACGGCTGAAGGCCGGTTCCTCCTTAATTACCGGCTTGCTATCGCTCGCCAGGAAAAAGTCGACAGTTAAATAGCACGAAAGGTCATAATATTGAAAACGAAAAGTGGGGCGAAAAGTCTTAAAATCGCCAAACTAATGGGGCTAGCGCAACATCTGCCTCTTATCTGTGAAAGACTTAATAATTAGGAACGACAAAAAGCACACCATTGAAAGACTGTTAGTGTATTTGGTCAGTGGGTTCCTTATCAACTACTGAGTTCAATAGGTTCACAGGGAATAGTTTAAAGGGGATAGTGGTTACTTTGTTATTTATTTGTTGTTATTTATATGTTTATGTTTTAGTTTCTCTGCTAGACTCCATCAGGCTTTAAAAAAACACCCCCTAGACCCCCTTTCAAGATAAATGTGTAAATTTGTCTGTAGAATGTCCCGGCCGAAGGCCGGTTCCTCCTAAATTACAGGCTCGATTTCGCTCGCCTGGGGAAAATCGACATCTAAGTGGCACAAAAGGTCAAAATCGCCAAACTAATGGAGCGAACGTCTTAAAATCTCAAAACTAATAGGGCT
Organism: Paralithodes platypus; assembly: GCA_032716605.1. Lineage (NCBI taxonomy): Eukaryota > Metazoa > Arthropoda > Malacostraca > Decapoda > Lithodidae > Paralithodes > Paralithodes platypus. Next base: position 16,866,270 of record CM064525.1, read on the forward strand.
AAATGTGAGGGACAAGGGAGTCCAGGTAAAACAACTACCTCCCCCTTAGTATATATATATATATGTATATATACGGATTCCCCCCTGTATAAGTGAACAACTTGAGATGGTTCGGCCAAACGTATGGAAAGCGAGAGAATGACTAAGAGGGTGTACGAGAGCGAGGTGGAGGGACAGAGGGGGAGAGGTAGACCGAATATGGGGGCGGTTCGTTCGTGGCCAATAGATAGATAGATTCCCTCACATGTCAATTCATACTGGGAATGGAAATAATGTTTTCATATAATTTGTTGTGTCGCTTCACGTGATGTTCAGTTATCATCTTTGGTTGTGTTCAGCTTCCTGATTTTAAGGGGAGGTTTTTATTTTCCTCAATAGACCTCCATCAAAAGTAATGGACTAAGCATGAGGGAGAAGGGGTTCCAGAATACCCCCTTATGTGAAAAGTTCCGCTTAAGCAGTAGGAGAAAAAATAATATGCTCTAAATGTTAGAATAATTTGTTGGGCATTCTTTAACTTATTATAGTAGTCATTTTCAGAATTTCCGAGACCGTGTTTAGGATACCAAAGTTTCTCAGTGAATTTAACAAGGGCAACTGATGCTAAAAAAAATAAGCCCCCATACACCTCACCAAAATGGCGGGAAAGTTGTTATTTTAGACGTTTTTCAAAATGGCCGCCGCCGTCATCTTAAAAAATTGATAAAGTTCTATTTCTTGAAGTGAATGGCCAAAAATGAAAATTTTGGTGTCTATTCCCACTAATTTTGGTGTCAGAAAACCAATGGGATGGCATAATTAAAAAATAATTAATAACTAATTACCAAATAATTAAGAAAATAAGAAAATAATTAAGAAAATCAATGGGATGGCATAATTCATGATTTAGAGTCCCATTAACCTCAACATCTAAGACAAATATGATGTTGTTAAATCCACTGAGAAACTTTGGTATCCTAAACACGGTCACGGATCCTCTGAAACTTACTCAAATAATATAATATATAATTTAAAATGTAAACCAAGAATGTTGACTGATCAATTCCTTCTTTTTCAGGTTTGTTGCATCGAATTTGGCGTGAAGAATCATAAGCATGGAACGTAGAGGAGTTAGTGATGTGCCTGACCCAGGACTTGGATTAAAATGCATATTATGTCAACATCCCTGTATAGCTGATGATAGTACGGACAAGACATCTGATACAAAGTGGGAGAATCTAAGGAGCAAGTGTTTTCGGTGGAAGGAACTTGATAAATTTCAGCATGCCTATGCAGCAGTGGAGTGGGACAAGGGGCCTAAAGGCCTGTACATGCATAGTAAATGTTACACCCAGATCAGTAGTAATCGCTATATTCAGCAAGCACAGAATCGTAAACGGAAATCTGAACAGGAAGAAGTTCAAGCATCAACTTCAAGTCAACAACTCCCAGGAAATGTGCCTAAAAAGCTTCATTCTAGTACTGGAGTGGTTCATGATAAGAATCTCTGTGTGTGGTGTATGAAAGGACCACAAAAAACCAGTAATCCTGGCAAGTCCAAACTTTTGCTGCTGTCAAGAGTAGATGCATGGAACCGGTTCAAGTTGCATACAGTTTGTCTGTCAGATGAGCCTATAAGAGAAAGATTGAATACCCTACTTGCATCTATCCCAGACAGTCGAACGGCGTTTGGATTGGAAATTCGTTATCATCGTGAATGTTGGCGCAATTATGTCAGCAACCCTCTGAAGGAGTCTTTTCCTGATGAAAAAAACAGAGCATCTGCAACATGTTAATCTTCGAGAGGCCCAAAATATCTTCTTTCATCATGTCCGTCAAGTTATCTTTGAAGATCATGAAATCCGTACACTGCAAGGTCTTGTAAAGGATTACAAAGGCATTACTTCAAATTATGGTTACTATTCCACAGCAAAGTCCAGTTTCGTGAAGGAAATTCTGATCAAGGAATTTGGAGATGACATAGCATTTCATGAACGAAGTCAGAAGAATGTGAGTGAACTGGTATATGATGCAAGAGCTGCAGGTTCATATCTTGAGGCTGCAATATCCTCTCTAGGTGTAAGTGACGATCAGCTGGTGAAGAATGTAGCTGGGCGACTCAGAGATCAGATCATCAAAACAAAAACTGTTCCTTGGCCTCCATACATACATGAGCTAGAAGAATATGAAGACCTGAATGATCTCCTATTGAAGCTCATCACTTGGTTAAAGCACCCCACAAAGTCTGAAGTCGATGACAAGCCCCAAGTCAGATCAATTGCATCTATTTTGACCAGCTACATCACTGGAAGACGTACTGCATTTGAGACAAACCTCGGTGTACTGCACATGGTATGACAAAGAGCAGAGAAATGGTAGACATATTACATAAGGATGGCCTGGGAATCAGTTACAATGATGTGCTTTTGCTTAGAGATTTCTGGGCAGTTACTGACCTGAAGCATTCAACTGAGTGTCCTTTTGAACTTTCTGAAGGAACACCGGCAATATGTATAGTCGACAACGATGACTTCAAAAGTGACACTTTGACTGGAAGTGGCCAATCACATTGTACAAATGTCATGTTTGTTCAGCCAGACCTACCTAAGCTAAATCTACCTACCCTAGATGATGATAGACCAGTTGCAAATAGCACCTTGCCTTCGTACCTCTCTGATAGCCTCAAAGAACTTGGGAGCCAGATGCAAAGAATTGAACCATACAAAACAGTCAAGCGTGGTGAACCACCCATCAGACCAAGGATAACGGATGAACAACATCTGGACACAGTTCCTCAAAGAATGAGAGGTGTCATCCATGCAATGGCCCGAGCTAAGGCAGACGGAACAAGACCAAAGCCAGAAGACCAGACTGTACCAGCCTTTTCTGGCTTCCAGGCCACGCTATCACCAGAAACCCAGAAAAGTCAAGCGATTTATCATATGAGTTATCCTGATCCACCAAGCAAGACCATTCTGTATGATGCCCTACGCAAGCTTGCAAAGGCAATTGATGACAAGAAGATGCCATTTGCCATTATCGTCGGTGATCATCCTGTCTACGCATTATTGCTAGAATTGAAAAGTGAGAATCCAGAGATATTTGCTGACATATTGACATTCATGGGGCCCTTTCATATACAGATGTCTTTCATCACTGCAATCTACAAAAGGTTCAAAGGCTCAGGCATTTCAGATGTACTGGTGGCTGCAGGCGTCGTTGCAGATGGATCCGTGGATCAAGCTCTGTGTGGAAAACACTTCAACCGCGGTGTGCGTTGCTTTCGACTCTTCTACGAGGCTTTACTTCCAACATGCACTAGACAAACGTTTGGAAGGTGCCACTCTGTGTGAAGAGATCCAGGCATCACTCAATAAGTTACGCAGTTCAGTAGACCAACAAGAACTTAATGATGCACATGCTGAGTTAGAGAGCAATGCCGATCACAAGGGGCTCGTTGACTCCCTATTCCAGAACTTAGATGGTGCTCCACTAGCAGAATTCTGGATTTCATTCTTGGAGATGTCATGCTATAAGGACAAGAAACTGGATCGAGTTCAAGTCTTCACTGAAGTTGATGCTTCCTTGGATGCATATTTATGACAACGATAGATATGGGCGCCATCTTCCAGATTTCATAGCAGTCCTAGAAAGTCTTCCCCATATCCAAACACCATTCATGGAGAGTGGCATGTTTGCACAGTTAATGACCGGTAAACCCTACTCATGTGTTGCCCTTGACATATGGATAGAGTCAACGATGAATAAAGGATCCAAGCTTAAGTGTGGATGGTTGGCTATTCTAAAGAATGAGAAGCAACTCCTGTCAAACACGCGGAATGTTAACAACGTCAACTGGATAAGAGGCTGTGTTCATCGTCACGCAAATCACAAGAGACGAGGTTCAAGAAAGCATGCAGATTGTGCCCCAAGTAAGATGAAGATAGATGAACAATCTGTGCAGGATATCAGTGCATGTCTCACCGAGTTCCATTGTGATCCTTTTGACCAATCAGATCTGACACTAAGATCCCTACAATCTGGAATTCAAGCCTCTCCAGCTCTCTTTGCTGATCTGAAGTCTGCAAAGGCCGATGGAGAAAGAAAAGTGGAGGAATTTGTAAATGAAAGAGTCTATTCCAAAACAAAGTCCCTCAATGCTCGAATACCACGTGGTAAAAGAGGCAATTTTGCAACTCAAGAAATCGAGAAGACAGCAAGTGAAAACCTGAAACAGACAACTGAAGAAATGGAGAGTAAGGCATTTACCTCGGTCATCAAACTTGTTGAGGCAAGTGACGGCTTAAAGATGGAAGACTTAATGCAGCATCGAGTAACAGTGCCTTTCAATTTTCAATGCAAATGGTACTATGCGCAAAACGCAGAAGAGTAAGCTACAGGAAAAACTGACAATGACATCCATACCGTACCCTGATATTTACACATCAATAGTAGACATGGGACTAATCTGGCGTCTAACAACGCCTACTACTGAAGACAGAGAAAAAGCAGATGGAACCAAGTTAACGTGGGGAGACTATGGTGAGAAACTTGTGAACTTTGTCCTGAATAGACATTCGAATGCAGAATGTGTTATCTTATTTAATGACTCGTACGAGCAAGACTTCTCCATCAAAGATAGTGAACGACAACACCGTCAACAAAATCAGTCCATTTGCAATGTGTTTATGAAGTCAGAGGACAAATTTCCTTCTAATAGAGACTTTCATGCTCTTCTTGGTAAGCCAGAGAATAAAGTTCGCCTTCAAGCATTTATCAAGGCTGCTTTCAAAAGAAAGGCATCTACAACCACTATTCAGCTCATACACTGTGTTGTTGGCAAACCAGCAAGGAATCTCACCACAGATGAAGTTTTGCAGAATCTCACATACGCCCATGCAGAAGCAGACACAGCTCTGTTCACTCTTTATGGTAAGCTGTGGTCAGAAGGGTATACAGAAGCAGTTGTCATAGACACTGAAAATACTGATAACTACGTTCAGGCAGCCTATGTGGCTCGGCAAATATCAGGACTCTTGTGCTTGAAACGCAAATCTCAGCTGATAAATGCTCGGTGTTTGTGTAGTGAGGCAATGGTGGAGTCTTTGATCCCACTTTATGTTCTTACCGGATGCGACCATAACTCCGGCTTTTATGGAATAGGCAAGAAAACTATTGTTGACTGTGTAGAAAAATCACCAGAAGCTCGCAACCTCCTTAAAAGTTGTGGCACAATCATCCCAGTCACACAGGAAATCATCAATGACTTACAGAAATTTGTTATCCGGTACATCTATTGTGACACCAAACTCAAGACCCTAGCAGAGGTGAGAGCAGCAAAGTGGTCAGTACTCAAGAAAAAGAAGATCATCAGACTGGTACCTGATTCTGACAGTCTACGACCACACTTAGAGCGCACCAATTACCTCACATATCTGCAGAAGAATTTCCAGCTTCAGAATCATCCATCACCAATTGGCCATGGATGGCACCTTGTAAATGGCTTATGCCTCCCAGTATGCTATACCCAACCCATCATTCCTGGATCTTCTAAAAACTCCAAGTCATCCACAAATGGAGAACAGCGATGATGACAGCGGAAGTGATTCTGACAGTTGTGCATCATATTTGTCCTGCAGTGATAGTGCATCTTAATGCAGTAGGTCTCATGTTTTATTAATTTAGGATACCAAAGTTTCTCAGTGGATTTAACAACATCATATTTGTCTTAGATGTTGAGGTTAATGGGACTCTAAATCATGAATTATGCCATCCCATTGATTTTCTTAATTATTTTTGTATTTACTTAATTATTTGGTAATTATTTATTAATTATTTTTTAATTGTGCCATGCCATTGATCTTCTGACACCAAAATTAGTGGGAATAGACACCAAAATTGTCATTTTTGGCCATTCACTTCAAGAAATAGAACTTTATCAATTCTTTAAGATGACGGCGGCGGCCATTTTGAAAAACGTCTAAAATAACAACTTTCCAGTTATTTTGGTGAGGTGTATGGGGGCTTATTTTGTTTAGTATCAGTTGCCCTTGTTAAATTCACTGAGAAACTTTGGTATCCTAAACACGGTCACGGAAGCTCTGAAAATGACTCTACTATTAGACTGATAATTTGATTTGTAAAAAAGAAAAAGAATAAAAAACTGCAATCGTAATTCAGCCACTTAAAGGTTTCTTCTTTAAATACACTCACGAATAGGAACTGTACTAATTTACGGGACTGTACAGTTGGCCAAGTAGCTTTTCATCGCCCTATTACTGAGATATATAGCCATATAAGTATCAAACTATTATACTCCGTTTAGTTTGTTGTTGGACGTTTATTATTTAGTTAATTGAACACTTAAAACTATCACATAACTTATGATAGGCTTAGTTCCACAAGTAACCTAATGGGCAAATATAAAACTTGTAATTTGCTTAAGATCTCTGCTAAATCGTATGCAAAATATATCCTTCTAGACCGACAATATAGCGATTTTATAACACATAGTATGTAAATTATATTCAATATTGAAGAAGAAGGTTATTACATCCGTTCTTGTTGGTGAGAAAGGGGCTTTAGTCTCGAAGGATAAATTTACGTAATGAAAACACACCATGTTCAAGATATTTTTTGTATAGTTCATTTTTCTTAGTTGACGGAAAATTGGCATGTTTCTATCTTGATTTTCGCTAATTATCGTGTTTTATATGTTAATTATGCAACATCTATAATACGATGGATGGACAAATCAATTTTGTATAGTTCATCAATTGTCGAAAAATCAATTGCTAGCGGACTGTTTTCTTCGCGAAGTAATAGCCATTCAAGTATAGGGACTGTATAATTAAATGTGAGTTTCCCAGGTGACTGTGAAGGAGTGTGTTGTTGTTGTGACGTCACTCTCATTCCGCAGGTCACCAGCTGATCTACAGTCTGAAAAGAAAAAGTATTCTCTTAAGTTCATTTTTGTTTTCATTAAATTATTATGTTTCTAGTGTCTTCCCTAGACCTCCATCAAGCTAAAAAGAACAGCCCCCCCCCCCCCTCAGACACTCCTTCATGATAAATTTGCAACAAAGGCCGGCTGAAGGCCGGTTCTTCTTAAATTACAGGCTCGCTATCGCTCGCCAGGAAAATATCGACACTGACACGAAAAGTTTTAATATATACAAACAAATGGGGCGAAAGGTCTTAACATCATCAAACTAATGGGCCAATCGCCATAAAATCTGAAAAATAAAGGGGCTAAACATGAGGAAGAAGGGGAACCATCTCCCCCTGATTTTAGTTTCTAGTAGAGGTGACAGACAAATTATTACTATCAATTTATATCCATATACTGTGAATATACTTGTGTGAGGGTTGGTCCTGTCCAGAGTTAGGTTTGGCATCCTCTACCCAACCTTAGCAGTTCCTGTCTGCCTCTTTTCCTGTACTACTTTTCCCATTTCGGGGGCGGGTGGCTAGGGATCCTCCTCCTCTTGCAATTTACACCTACTAGACGAGACTTGGAAAGGGGCAAGGGAATGCGAAACTGATCCCGGATCCTTAGAATTTGGAGCTTTAAGTGTTGTTTATGTTTGGGCTCTGTCTCGAGTCGGCCACCTCCAGCTATGGGGTATGTGCCTGGATCTATACAAACATACATGCACACCTGTGTATTCACCTACAGCACATGTAATAATGATCTATTCCATGGTTTCATACTAGCATGAGGGCTCAGCAAAATATTTTGCGTTGAAGATTTCTGTCAATCTGTTCAATATGTGTCTTTCTCTTCCAGAAAATACAGAATATCAGTTATAGTCCGGTTCCTTATGTAATTTCGTTCACTTTTTATGGAGATTAGCTAAACTATACATTTTTGAAAACTACATTTAATAACAAATCAGAAAACACATCTTTCCATTTTCCCACAACCCTATAAGGCGGCCATCTTGGATTTTTTTAAATGGCGACCTTAAAATTGGATTTTATCAATATCTCATATCCTAGATGACCTAAAACTATGTTATTTGCGACTAAAGCTACATTTTTGGGTACAAGGAATCCAAATATGTTAATTAAATAAAGGGTAGCCTACATTTTGCCAAAGGCACATTTATATTGTAGTCATCTTTGTGTTTTACATAAACATAACTTAATTTATTTCTGTATATCTCTGCATCTAGGCGTCAGGATTCTGATTTGATTGTCTAAGCCCACACACATAGACACAAGCAATCCAGTTCAACTACTTACTTATATATTTATTTGATAAAGAGGCCGATGTTTATGGTGCTGCAACAACAAGACAAATCATCAAGTGTACACATTACAAGCGTTCTCTGCAGGCTCACATCTACTCATATGCAGCTCTATATGAAATGGTACTGGAGGAGTTTTTCAGAGAACATCCACAGCTGAAAGATGTTTGCTGGGAGGCAACAGAGCAAGTAGAAGCAGCTTGCTCTGAGAAGATATCTACTAAGGCTGAATCTACCAAACAAGCCCACACTACCCTTATGGAAGCCTTGACAACTGTGAGGTGATGGAAGTATTCACAGAGTGGAAAGCACAGAGATCCACAAATGCCATGTTTAGGTCCATCATGAACTACCTACACCGAGTGGAGATAATCATGCTCTTTGTGGCAGCAACCCGAAATGCTGATCTGGCACTCCATCTCCAAGCTGCTGAAGCACTGAGTAAGCTGTTTTTTGCATTTGACCGGATCAAGTACAAGCGACTCTTCCCCAGGTACATAACAGATATGCATGACTTGCGAACCAACCATCCTGGGACCTGGAAGGAACTGGAAAATGGCAACTTGTCAGTCACCAAGAATATAATACCATTTGTGTCCATTGGTGCAGACCATGCGTGTGAACATCTGAACAAGATGATGAAAGTTCACTCTGGACTGATTGGCATCTCTAATAATGCTAATGCTAGACAGAGATTCTTTATGGCTACACCAGAACTGTCATGCCTGTCAAGGGAGTTACAGGCTCAGTTTGGTATCGGAGCAGGCAGCAAAGACAAAGAGCATCCTGGTCTCGGACCTAGTCAGATCAGGAGAGGTCATCAAGCAGTTAACAAGATCAAGGCTGCCATACTCGCCCATGGTAACCCAATTATGACAGAAGGTGACAGCTTGTATAACATGATCACTCATGCTTATGTCCCACAGGAGTATTTTCCAACAAATCTTAAATATTGATAACACAAGCCAAAAACTGTATGAGGACTATGTTTCAGAGAGAATCAATGGAGATGTCAGCCTCTGGGCACCAGTCAAAAGGGAAAACAATAAAATGTTCATGTCAGGAAACAAGAAAACCAGCGTGAAACTGCGAGACAAGACTGTAGATATGAAGGAGACCAAGGATCTATATGGAAGGCTTCTCATCCTTGCCAGGTCTAACAGGCATATCAACCTCAAACATACTATTGGAAAATACGAGTTCACCCTTACACCAAGAGCACTGTTTGCTGCCAGTGGCACAATGCTGGCATGCACTGACAAGTCAAAGTTAATTCATCTTCTAGAAAATCTGGCAAAAACAGACACAGCAGATCAGGACAATCCACAAGCTGCAGAATTCATACATGAAAAACCAATGGATTAAGAAACTGGAGTCATGCATGAAGAGCAAATGGACACAGAAACCATGGTATCCACATCCAGTGAAGATAGTCATCCTAGTCACAAAATTGCCCTGGTGGATTGGATGGTAGTTGTTCAGAAGTTGATAAAGAAGCCAGCTACTGTGGTGACGGTTAAGAATTTCAGTGAATGGTTCTATGACATTGTGATGTCTCTCACCAGAGACTATGATGAAGTTATTCTGGTGTTTGACAGCTACAAGACTGATTCTTTGAAGCATGCCACACATGAGAAAAGGAGACAAGGAAGGGATCCAGTTCAGTATCAGATCATGGATGAGACCAATATCAAGAACATCCCAATGAACCGTTTCCTTTCCCATGACCAAACAAAAGATCAACTTACTAAGTACCTGGCATCAAAGACTATTAAATACAGCAAACAATCCCCCAAGCTTGTCATTGTATCTGCTGCAGGTTGGAGCAAGAGTAACAGTCACCTGCATTTTGAAGACAATAACCACGAGGAAGCAGACACACTCTTGATACATCATGCAGTTCTGTCATCACGTCGAAACCCTCCTGATGCGCAGCTCATGTTCTTCTCCCCAGACACAGATGTCCTGGTGCTAGTCATTGCCAACTATGACATCTTGCTGAGAAATACTTGTATTGCAATGGCATCTGGAGTTGTAGAATTTAATCCAATATGGTTAGCTTTAGGTGAAGAGCGAGCAAAGGCTTTGCCATCATTCCATAGCTTCACAGGAGCAGACAACACTGGGAGGTTTTCCAGACTAGGCAAAGCAACATGGTTTAACATCTACCTCAAATCAGACAATTATATCATCAAAGCTCTTCAGACACTTTCCAACACCAATGAAGTCACGGATGATCTACTATTCACATTAGGTAGGTTCACATGTGCAGCTTACTCACCAAAGGGGATCAATATTGACAGTATCCCTGAGTTGAGGTGGCATCTTTTCTGCAAACACATGGCAGAAGGTGACAAGCTGCCACCTACCATTGGTGCTCTCAAGCAACACATCATGCGAGTCCACATCCAAGCCAGAGTGTGGGGCCAGGCAACCATTGCTCAGCAGGAGTTCCTTGATCCATTGCAGAATGGCTATTACAAGGACAAAGATGGAAAACTGACACCCCTCACAACTAAGGAACTCCCAGCACCAGAGGCCATCACTGAGCTGGTTAGATGCCAATGTAAAAAAGACTGCTTTTCACACAAATGTTCTTGCAGATCAAACAACATACCATGTACAGATCTGTGTCAGTGTGGCACCAACTGCCAGAATGAGGAAGACTTACAGGATGTTACATTCACTGATGGAAGTGATGATAGTGATGTTGATGACATTTTGTAGACTGGTAACAGACCCTCAGAAAATATTTGGATTTGAATATTTAAAGCATGTATGTAAAACTACTAAGATGACTACCAATATATGTGCCTTTGGAAATATGTACCCTTTTTTAATTAGCATAATTGGATTCCTTGTACCCAAAAATATAGTTTTAGACACAAAAAACATGATTTTAGGTCATCTAGGTGCCGAGATATTGATATATTTATATATTAGGGTCGCCATTTAAAAAATCCAAGATGGCCACCTTATAGGGTTGTGGGAAAATGGAAACATGTGTTTTCTGATTTGTTATTAAATGTAGTTTTCAAAAATGTATAGTTTAGCTAATCTCAAAAAAAGTGAACGAACTCCAAATTCTGGACACAAGGAACCGGACTATTACACTTATTAGCGAGTGGCTGACTGAAACTAGAATACATTCGGCATTTAATTACATATAGAATATGACGAAAATACTATTCGATAACTGATAAATATATTTTTATGTATGCCTAATATCCTACAATATATAAGAAAATTGTATGCCTTTCATGGGTCAGAAATGCAGGACTATGCAAAATCATTGAAAAGTAGGTTTATGTATTTTACTTTTGACCATGCATATCACACGTCACTGATAATAATGGTAATTTCAGAATATTAAATCTTATTGAATATTAATTTACACAAATTCTGGTTCGGATTATAAATTATATACAATTAAATTACGTTTGTGAATGTTTTCTATAAAGAAAACAAAACAGGAACAAATATTGTTCTTGGTGGATAAACCTGACTTGAGTATTTCTACTCATATGTTGCTATTCCTTTTACTTGATAAATCAATATTATATAAACAAGTAAGAGTAACATTCCATGACAATTATTTACACCCACCAGACAAATATATTAAGTTGAGACGATGTCTCCGAAGTTTAATGTTAATAGCAAATATTATTTAATACATGTTTAATAATACTTACTTGGCATTTGCTGACAGAAGGTGTCAGCGATGTGCCTCAAGATTCTGCCCTCCTGTTTCCATCCTAGTTGCTCTTCCCTCTCCCTCTCCCCTTTACAGGTGATTCTGTCGTTGGGCTCCCTTCTCCTGCCGTAGTGGATGCAGGAGCAGGTCTGTCTGTCGCCCATACCGTCTGTCCTGCAGTAGTGGAAAAAAGGGCAGAGCTGGCAGGGGTAGGGGGACGACGAAGGGGGGCGCTGAAGGTCCGTAGGTTCGCACAGTAATATCGTGAACGCCTTGCAAAACTGACCCAACCAAGATCTGTCCATACTCGTGCTAGATTATGTTGTGTGCTTGTGGGCGGTGTATATGTGGAGAATCGCGGGCGGCTCAGGGGATATATCACACCCTGCGGTATGGGCGTGGCTCAGGGGATACAGTAGGCGTGGGTGGGCGTCATCAGGCGAGACGTTGTGGAATGAGCGGTGGCTTGGGTGGTGGAGCTGCTCTCTTGTAGATAACTTTTTGGATGTAAGGTAGCTGGCGATGAACAACTCTGGATAGGGTAAGGTATCGGGTTCATATCTGAGGAATGAAACAGAAAATGGTGTAATGGATGTTGAATAGTCCTTAAGAGGATGTTATATTATATATGTGTTTGTTATTTAATATTACCGGTACATATATTTGTTTTCGTTTACTCCCTAGACATCTATCAAGCTTAAAAATAAAAAAAATACATGAATAAATAAATACCCCTAAATCTCAGCTTCGAAAGAAACTTGTGCATTTTTCGCTAGAAAAATGTCCCGTTCGAAGGCTAGTTCCTCCTAAATTACAGGGTCGCTATCACTCGCCAGGAAAAAAACAACACCTTGATAGGGCGAAAGGTCTTAAAATCGCCAAACTAATAGGGCGAACGCCATAAAATCTCATAACTAAATGGGCTGATCATGAAGGAAAAAACTTCCCCTTAATGCCGACGGAATGAGATTAATACACCATAATGAAGATGGACAATTATTATGATCATGGAATATTTATATAATGCTCCAATAGGGCATAGCTAATTAATATGCTCTATAGATTATTTTATTTCCAGCTGAGGATAAACTGCTTTGTCCCCATTTTGAGTATTCAGCTATTATGATGACACACATACACTTTTATTTGTTTTGCCTGAGTACATACACACTCTGGGGGCAGAAGGCTAGGAATCCTCCTCCCCTTGTAAAATTATCTTACTCACCAAGACAGAGCAAGGGGCGAGAGAATGCGAAAGTGGCCCCGGACCCTAAGAATTGGAACTATAAATGTTGTTTCTGTTCGGGCTCTGTCTCGAGTCGGCCACCCCCAGCAATGGGGTATGTGCCTGAGTACATACATACATACATACATACATACATACATACTTACAGTACATACACTAAAGCACCAAAGAAAATTAACTCACAATCACATTTATCTACGGAATCGTTGCATGTTGGCCTACAGTATATGGTGATAGCAGTTTCCCTGGTATCTGAAAGGGGTATTTCCGGGTGGATGGGGCTCGATAGCCTTGGCGGGCAACCTAACTAGGGTAATAAACCCTAAACAAATTACCGATGGGCGATACGCTAATCGGTGCCATTTACAGGTGGCGATCTCTATAACAGAAGACAGTTAACAGATGGGGAGATTGCAGGCACCAGTCGAACAAGGCAATACCCAGGGGAGGCCTATAGGCATATGATAAGGAGTTGCTGGAACTCCTGTTTCATTTGTCTGGCTTCCCTTACTATTTCTGTTTGTGCCTCACCTACACATAGTGATCCAGCTGGCTCTCACAAACACCTCCTCCTGCTATCTACAGTACTTCACTACACTAAACAAGCACACCACACTTCTTTCTGTCACAAAAAAAAAGTATTCGTCTTTTCCAGCTGAGTCTGGCTTGGTAGTTTGTTCGTCCCCACTTGGGTTTATTCGGTCTGATTTGAGTTTTTTTCGTCCTTACCTACTTTCAACTCTGCGGGAGGCACTTGTCACAGGCATCTCTGCCTTTTCTCTCCCTCATCCATATACATATATATATATATATATATATATATATATATATATAGAGAAAAACCAGCGCTGGGATGAACATCTTTATTGTGGGACGTTTTGGCTTACACACAAGCCATCTTCAGGCTAAAGTAAGTAATCATAATTCTCCTACACGTTTTGAATATTAACCATTAGTAATAAGCAAATATTTATGTAGGCCCTTTTTGTCATACTTTAGGCTGAAGATGGTTTGTGTGTAAGCCGAAACGTCCCACAATAAAGATGTTCATCCCAGCGCTGGTTTTTCTATTTATTATACGCCTCCGCTTCCCCCGTGAAGAGAGCATCGCTTCTCTCTCTCTCTCTCTCTCTCTCTCTCTGTATATATATATATATATATATATGTATATATATATACATACTGTATATATACTTTTTTCTTTACAAACAGTAGCTAATATAAATACAATCACTACTTGTGATTAATATAGTTTGAAGTGTGTGTAGTGTGGTGAGGTGGGGAAGGGTGCACAATTCCATTCAAAATTTCATAAATAATTATAAAACCTCAAGATTCATCAATTACGCGAAATGGTGATAGTCATATTGCTACATCTTCTTAAAAATACGGTTATATATGACAATTCACGATGCCAGTGGAACTACCAGAACATAGTTCAAATAATACCCAAACAAGCATAATTTAAGTGATACATATATATATATAATATATATATAATTTGATATGTCGATATTTGTATACAGATTATTTTGATCACAGGTACTTCCAAATTTTACAGTAAAAGGAACTCACTTAAATTACAAATGGCAGTTACTAAATACTATTTTCTGATTAAATTACATGCTCGCTATCGTTTGTCAGGAAAAAATCAACACCTAAATGACACGAAAAGTCTTAATATTGTCGAAGAAATGGGGCAAAAGGTTCGCCAAATGAATGGGCCAAACGTCATAACATTTGAAAACTAATGGGGCTAAACATGAAGCTAGGAGATGGGGGGACCAGAAAAATGACCCATCTTCCCTTAACAAAAGTGGTGAGCTGTGATAACCATACACAATTTAATTAATTGAAGTTATAATTTACCCTTTCAGTACCGATAATTTTTAATTTAAATAATTCTAGTCGATTTTATGCAAATTAGGTTAGATTTGTAGTAGTAAAAGGGGTAAATTCAAATAGTATGAAACCTTATATTTGTCAGAAGCCCTTCTTAAGGGGAATTTAGTCGCTTTTTCTGGATCCCCTTCTCCCTTATGTTTAGCATGTTAGTTTTTATATATCAAGACGTTCGTTCCATTAGCTTGTCGATTTTAAGACCTTTCGCCCCCATTTCTTTGTCAATATTTAGACCTTTCGTGCCATTTAGATATCGATTTTTTTCCTGGCGAGCGATAGCAAGCTTGTAAATTTAGAAGGGGATTTTTTATCGAAAAATTAACAAATTTATCTTGAGAGGGGGTCTAGGGGTTGCTATTTTAATCTTGATGGAGGTATAGTGAGGAAACTCAAAAATATAAATAAATACATAGACCAAAAAAAAAACAAGCACTACACCCTTAAACTGAATATAATCATCTAATAGTAGCCGGTACGGAAAGGGTTAAACAAAACAATTTGTGTATAAATACAGCCCCCTTCAGAACGATTACGTAGTGTTCATCATAATCTGGTTACCATTACACAATTTTCTTTAGTAGCTAGGAATCTACGTCTAGGGGTAAATACGATCTCAATAAACCCTCACAATAGCATAGGCCCTTCTTAAACTACATACAATCATCTAATATTAGCCAGAATCAAAAGAAAACTGGCGTCATTGTGCTGTTGTGTTGTCCTAAAAGAGCTAACTATTGTAACAATGAGGTAGATTATATTATATCCATCCTTTAAGGGGAGAATTTTAATGTGTTCCCTAGTCCTCCATCACCTTAAAATTACACCCACTAGACCCTCTTTCAGGATAAATTTGTACATTTGCCCCCAGACCCCGCTGGTATTATCATCGATATAGAGAATGACAAAAAACTAAGAGTACAGTGGAAAAGTGAACAAAATAGTTCTCCAATGATCCAAGATGGCCACCATTTTTCACTTCCACTCATATTTAACCAACATATTCTAATGGAAAATAAATTTGTTTGCGGCAGTAACGACATATATTACGGTGAATAATACTTTAAGACAAAGCTCAGAAAACACATAGATAATTATTTCCCATACGTGACCTCAAATACATATTCTCCAGAACATTAATCGGTATGCAGTTGTTAGAACCTTGTAATAGAAGTCCTGTCACGGTCGCCACTTGTAATAGTATTCCTGGACTAATAGGTTACTGTAACACTTGCCCATTATCTAGGAAATAAACCTATAATTGATAGTGTCGTTACTTTAGATCAAAAATAGACAAATGTCCGGTGTGAAATTATGGCAACAAAAGTCCCAGAACATGCTATACATTTATATCTATATTGACTCGATGCAGTAATATATTTGAAAAGAAAATTGCAGTTCCCAGCTTGAGGGATAATAGAGTACACAGATTTATTGTAATGATAGGTATATATTGATAATAATTATATTCTTAAAGTTAGTAAGAATTAAAGAAACAAACATTCCTACTAAAATGGTTTTATTGAATAGCGACAAATGGACTATTTCGTTGGGGTCGGGCAGGAGAAGAATAAGGCCTGTCCTGGGCATTCCTGCCCCCTTTATAACCTCGGTTTTCCCCTCCCCCATCACATTTTGAATTTGGTGCCAATGAAAAGACTGGACACTCCCTATAGTCCATGAGCCAAGACCCGAATTTTGGGATATCGGTACCACCCGGGGTGACTAATTCTCTTAGGTGTTTTTAGCTTGCTACATGTCTCTAGTTTATGTTTTGATATGATAGCCCTTGCACATTGGTAGCTTAATGGTCGTTATCACTTCTTGAATAGACATACCCTACCGAAAATTCCGAAATTTTTTAAAATGTCAAATTTGGGGACAGGAATGCCTAAATGTCAACAAAATGCATATAGTAATTGTCACATTTAATACAAGTCCTGTAAATACACACTAAGCATGCCATGGGCTTGTACATACTATTATGGCAAATTACTACTCCTAAATATCATCTACGTCAGACTCGGAATCTGACTGTTGTGCCACCGGCTCTTCTTCAATAGCCTTGTTCTGACATGTCTGTAACCTGCACATGTCCGTGCATTTTAGACCATTGCTGAGGCAAGTACACTTAGGGAGTTCGCATGACCGCACACACTTGCAAGACAGTAGCTGCATAACAGCATCTGGTGCTGGTGAGCCTCGCATCCAGTTGACGGCAAGCTTACCGTCCTCATCTGTCATCCAACCGCAGTCTGTTGGGTTCGCAACAAATGGCTGGCTCTGAAGACTTCTCCTCCAGATCGCAGCCTGGTAGTTTGCACGCAGTGCATGCATGAAGAGGCAGTCCTCACAAGGAGGGAGTTGACTTGACTCTACCTCTCCACGTCTTGCACAGAACAGCTCATACCGAAGCTTGTTTACCTTAGTTGTGTGGGTAGATGGTAGGTACATGTGGCAGGTGATTTCCTGTAGCTTCTCAAAGAGTTCAGGAGACACTTCCCATGAGCGTCCAAGTTCGTGAAAAGCATGCTGGTATGTCTTGTCCATCTTCACCTGCTTGAGTGTCGTCATCTTCCCTCGGCCAGCGAATGCACTGACGGTATCACAGCCTGTAAAGGCATGCATACCAATCAATGAATCACACACGCTGCCTCCCAGTGTGCGGCTCAGTGTGGTGATATCCAGGAATCTTTTCCGGTTCTTCGTCCCGCACTTCTGGAACAGATGGGATGGGATCTTGTGGCACATGCCAAGACACAACACCATGACGTCTGTATCTTCTGCAGTGATGATGACAGACTTGTTCCCAGATTCTGCTGCATGAAGTGCATGGAGAAGAAGGCGTGTGTCTGCTTCTTCTTGAGTTGACTTAAGCTCAGGAGCCTCTTCCTACTGCTCTTTGGTGATCTTGAAGCAGCGCTGCTCACATGTGACATACAGCTCCTTGTCCTTGAGCTTCTCCCTGTGCTGTGGTGCCTTCCATTCTTCTACCAAGAACTTGATAAGACTTGCCTTGTTGGAGGAACTACCGAGTAACTTTCTCCACTGCTGGATGTTGTGCCCAGGTTGAATGTTCTTGAAATGAATTCCTGTGCCTGCACTTCTTTTGGCTCGTTCTGCATCCTTGATGGATGTCTCCTTGTAGATATCAAACACAACATCAATGCGCCTGCTCTTAGCACCTTCATGAACAGCGTGACTCAGTGCTGTACCTGCAAGCTGTGAAAAAGTTTTGTCGTTTCCCTTCAGTTTGTGGACCAGGCTCATCCCATCAATTATGGTAGCAGAGGGCTCGGGTATCACTTCTGCAGGAGAAACATTCCTCTCTAACTCCTTTGCGAGGGCAGCCTTGTTGGTCTTGCGGAGAGACCCATCACCGCTGGCAAGTGCCCAAGGCAAAGGCCCCAGGGGATGAGCCAAGACATCACTCATTTTGAGCTTTCTGTTCTCGGCAACAAGGATCATCTGGCCAAATAGGTTCCTGTCAGCCTTTAAGATAACCTCCTTGGCATGGTCTTGTGAGCGTGGCTTCATTCTGATGTTAGTGAACGTTCTCAGTTTCGTCTTCGTCATCGTGTCATGAAACTGTATAGTTGGCGTATCGATCTCCAGGCGCTCTTCCTTGAAGGCTTGATATGCATCCTCTCCTATTCTGTAGGCCCCTAGAAGGTCTTTGACAACTTCTGGTGGTGCCATAGTCGCAGTTGACAAACTGACAAGATCTTCTTGCTCTGCGTTGAAGGGGTTCAACCAGCTGGTCTCCATCAGTTGAACTAAAGATTGGACATCGGCCTCATCTCTTCTAATCCTGGGCATCTGTAGGTCTGGGTGGCTGAAGTCAGTATACTTTTGGCCTACTACCATAGTCCTGAGCTGCCTTAAGTACCTGCTGCGATACTCCGATGTCAGGTAGTACCTGGCGACAGCTCCGCCTTTCAGGCTGAAGCCTTTTGTGCCCCCTGGTGTCTGGGTGTCTTTGTTGATCGTCTCTTCGATTGTCTGGTCCACAGGGATCCGTCCAAAGGGATTCTTGCTACCGATCTGGACCGAAAAGCCACCTTGCATGAAGTGTTCATGGACCTCTGGGTGTTCAATGGGCAGTCGAGACATCAAGGCATAGTAGTAGGTTAGGAACCGGGCATAGTTCACTTTGTCATAGGCAAAACACCACGGTATCATCTGTCGGATTGCTCCTAGGTGGAGCATCCAGTTGCCTTCTCTGGAGGCTCGAATTAAGTCCAGCATGATCTCAACCATGTCCAGGTATGACATCCAGAATGCTGAGAGGTTGTGTTCATCTCTGAGGGTCTCAAGATAAACTTGGAAAAGCTTCATGATATGTGTGCATGATTCACTCTCCATCAGCTCTTGAAAGAGTCCCTGAGACACATTGCTGTGAAAGCTGTTGATGTCCTTCAGTGTTTCATCTAGATGGTGTATGTCCCTTGAATGGTTTTCTTCTAGCCATGAAAGGAAGCCTTTCCATGCAAGCCTCATCAGTGCTTCATACACGAGCTTGTGTAGTCTCACTGCTCTGTTGTACCTCTTGCCGTTCATCACTCCTGACACTGATCCTTCTGCGATGATACCTGATTCCAAACACAGATCTCTGTGTCATCCTTTGAGCATTCCAGCTTCTGGATACAAAGGGCTGTATCGATCTCCTCAAACATTGAGTAAGACACACAGTGACCAAGACGATTCAGAGTTCGGATCAGTTCTGTGTTTCCTGTCAAAGACTTTACAGCATTGGTCAGCAGTACGTGCTTGGGTGGTTTTGTCTTGCCACTGGTAACAGCAAAGACCAAGTCACTGCCAAAGGAAGTGGCAAGACGTTGAGCTCTTTCAGAGGGAGTTTCACACTCACACTCTCCTGTCAGCAGGGTGTGCAGGAATTGAGTGACTGCTGCAGGAATGACATTCTGATCTGTATCGGGAGGCCATGGCTGACTCACATCTTGTTTATTGATCTCATTCCTCAGCTGCATTCCTGCTTTGGTTAAGACATCTTCAGAGTTAGCTGCTCTTGCTTCTTGCAGGTCTTTTGCCATTTTGTGTGCTTGCCGGGCAAGGTCGTCCATTGAGAGGCTGCGTGGATAGATTAGAAGCTTTCCTTTCTCATCTGGGACAAAGCGTAGTGATTCTCCAAACTCGGTTTCAATCTTTCGGCGAACATGTTTCTTTGTCGCTGGTTTCAGTTGGATAATACCACGGGACATCATGGATCTCTCAAGCCTAGATGTGAGGTTTGTCATAGGCAGTACCTCTGGGTTGGGGAATAATTTGGTCCTTATATACAAGCAGAGTTCCTCGAGGGCTTCTGTCTCAACCTCTTCGTAGCGTGCTTCCTCGCTTTCTTCCTGATTTTCACCTGCACCCGACCTGGCGGCCGCTGGGAAATCATCTTTTGTGAAGAGTTTGTAGCACGACTTGTGGTAGTGACCCTCTGCAGCAACAAGGTCTCTGCTAACTAAACCAAGGATTCTCTGGTTGAGTTTCCTTATTGCTGCTCTGCGAATCTTCTCATCTGCTCGTAGCTCAACACACTGTATGAGTGGCTCCCTTGTCTTTGTTGTTTTTATGTACTTGCTTGACTTCTCGCAGAAGATACATACTTTGGCATACACCCTGCTAGTACTAGGGCATCCCTTGATGCCCTCCTCCTGGGGTCGACACTTGCTGATTCTATCTTGACACCCTTGGCAAGGATAGAATCCAGTGACTTCTTCATTGTAAAGAGACTACGACATTTACGGTGATAATGTATGTGTGGTATTCCTCCTTCTTCAAGGCCCTTGGCTGCTTCCAGGACTGGATCATGCTGCCTGATTTCTGCAGCCCTGAGCAATGTGTTCCAGGAGTCCAAATCCTGTGGTGACACCAGAGCATCGCTGTCATCATCAGAGCAGTGGATGATACAGTCGATCCGTGCTCTCTTCCTCGCAGATGGTTCCATCCTGCCGTCAAACAGTCGACACACACCTGCAAAAATATCACCATTAAACCATGAACAAACAAACACATTACATGGAAACCACTCTACATATGTTTGCTCCTTCCAATAATAAATTATCCCCAAAATATAACAAAAAATCCCCAAATATGAAATAAACCCCTAAATATGGAGAAACTTGAAATACACATCGGAATAATTCTTGTAGAGAATCAAATAAGCTACAAGAGCTGTTAGAATATATTTTTCAATGTTCCCCATATTTAAGGATTTATTCTAGATTTAGAGGAAAATACCCAAAATATAGAGTATATTCCGAAATATGAGGAAATTTGAAAAATACCTAGGAACAACTCTGGTAGAGAATATAATTCTACATAGGTGTTCAAAGTTTCGCGATGATTGTGTGATGGATTTTAAAGAAAATGAGGAAAACGCCGAGCGTCACGCTAAAAATCTTTATTTTTGGGTAGCGCCCCTATTGCATCAAAAAAATTAGACTAAGCTACCAGTGCGAGAAGGCTATCATATCTTAATGTACTTACAGTCACTCTATAAACATTTTAGTACCATTCGTGTTTAGTCACCCCAGGTGGTACCGATATCTGGCCTGGCTCATGGACTACTATGACCACGCCTACAACATGAACGCACACACACATGTACGCGTAACGGCGGCCTACCCACGCTCACAAGCAAGAACGCACACACGCACACGTGTACGCGAGGCGCCTAGCGGTACATAGGCCTATGCCCGCGCCTCCACCCCTCACCTCACTCCTTTCTCTACAGCTGTTCCCGCCTCCCCAATTTTTCCCGCGCTCAAGAAATATACCTAACTACCTCTAAGTATATAATCTCAGTCACGGACCTGTGACAAACCTAAACAATCAAAGAGGAATAACATAGATTAAGACAGAAACATTGTGAAGAAAAATTAGGATGAAATGGTAGAAATAATCCAACGCCTCTCATTTTATGAGGAGCTAGGACGTTTTCCTGGTCCCCCTTCTTACTCATGTTTAGATTTAAAGACGTTCGGCCCATTAGTATGACGATTTTAAGACCTTCCGCCCCATTTCTTTATCAATAATTAGAATGTTCGTGTCATTTAAGTGTCGATTTTTTCGTGGCGAGCGAAAGCGAGCCTGCAATTTAAGAGGAACCGGCCTTCGGCCAGGGCACTCTTTGATTGAAACATTTACAAATTTGTCTTGAAGGAGGGTATTGGGGGTGTTTTTATTTAGCTTAACGGAGGTCTAGAGAAGTAACTAAAACAATTATAAAAAGGTATATAAATGAGGAGATAAATCCGCCCATCCTCCCTTAATTAAACTAGACCTTTGCTTTGATGTGATGAAAGACAAACCTCATACAAAATATTACAAATACATACTGTATTATGTAGTCACTTTATTGATGTTTGAATGTAAAAAATAGATCGATTGGTCACTGGAAAAATTCACCACCCGCATGACGTAATATGTTTAATGCGAAAAGAATAAAACATGCTCTATCAATTATGAAAACTATTATCAATAAGTAAGTATTGAGAACCTTGGGCCTAAATCAGTTTGAACAAAATATATATAATAATAATAATAAATAAATATAATCCCTCAAGCAAAGTTAACCTCCTCAGTATATGATGACGCTTTTCTTTATTTTTATTCTGGCTATCTATAAACGATTGTAATCAGATTAGAAAGGACGGTGAGAGTCAATTAATTATTTGAGATACATTTTACCCCAATTGATTCTTAGGTCTACCAAAGCTGAGTACATTACCACTTTCAGTACGGGTGACGTCTCTTCATTATATTCTGGCTGTTACTAGATTATTTTATTCAGCTTAGGAAGGACCCCATGCAATAATAAAAAAAGGCTAACTATCTCAATGTACTTTCTTAGCTACTACATATCCTTTATAAGATACTAAACAAATATTAAGTATAGATAGAATAAAATAAGATACACATCACCCGCAATGATTATTGAGTTAAGCGTCTAATATTAGACTAAATTAAAAAGGCGTTATCGTATAATGAAAAAGTTAATTACTGATATTAATATTACTTACCAGTAGATATATTCTGGCTCGACTGTTGCTTGATTTTGGCTCTTGTCACTCTTTCAACTCTGATGGAGGCACTCGTCACAGGCAGTTTTGCCTTTTGTCTCCCACATTTCTCCAAATTTTCTTGCAAAAATACAACGATCCTCCAAAGCACAGCAAATGACACAACAACAACAACAACAGTGCTCTTCCGGGTCACAGGTAAACATCAGAGGCACTGTACCAAACAGCCTCATCATCACTAGTCTAAACACACACATACACACTCCCCCAGTACCTCCTCACTCCACGCCTGGCCCTGCCGAGCAAAAACTGGCGCTATAGGGATATTGCAGGCAGGGCTACCAACTCATTACGCAAAATACCGCTAGATCCACTCTCAAAAGTCGCTATAATGCCGCTACGCAGTAAATATATGCCGAAAATCACTAGAATAATACCGCAAATCTCTAGAGTATCACTCAAAATGGCTTAGCGCTTCAGAATCTTGCTAGAATTCATATCCTTTGATATCAAAATGTGCCATTACATCAAAGTAATTACCTCCAGACCTAGCGGGAGAGTAGCTAGACTGGCAACACTGATTTGGCGAGGGGTAGCAGGTTGTGAGTCAGCTTGTGAATGGAGTGCGCAGCTGCCCCTTCCTACACCCTCAACTTTAGGGCGGGGCTTCTGGTTGGGGAGATGCAGGTCAACTCGGCCTGGCGGACTGGTCTTGCCACTAGACTGGTAATCCAATGGACCCGGGTTCGATTCCCAATATGTCAATGGGAAGATATTATTGAGATGGAATTTGTGCTGTACCTAGTTTCAGTGCAATACCACAGCACACTGAAATACCAAAAAAATACCCTCATTGTTCCCTGATTAAATAGCATTGTATGAATATTCCCATATTCAAAATATGTTACAGGGGGGCAATGCCTAGTGAGTTAATTGCTCAATAGGTGGCATTCTGAGAGTGAGGGTCCGAGTCTGGGGGATGAGACGGTGAAGTGTGGAGGCGAAGCAGCTCCAGAGATGGGGTTGCTTCTAGCCATGAATGGGTGCTTCGCATGTCTCACTCCCTAGACTGGAACAAGACCTCACGGGCCTCACCGTTTTCAGCGGTGGAGTGTACAGGCTCTCAGCCTATTCCCGAGAGGGAGTAGTTGAAATATAGAAAAAACAAAACAAATCCAAACCGCCTCTTAAGGGGAGATGGGTCTTTTTTCTAGATCCCCTTCTCCCTCATGATTAGCCCCCTTTTTTCATATTTTAAGATGTTTGCCCCATTAGTTTTTCGATTTTAAGACTTTCCGTCCCATTCCCTTGTCAATAATAAGACCTTTTGTGTGCTATTTAGGTGTCGATTTGTTTCCTGGCGAACGATAGTGAGCCTGACATTTTGGAAGAACCATCCTTCGGCCTGGACATTTTTCAACCGAAAAAATTAAACATTTATATAGAAGGGGGATCTAATGGATGTATTTTAAAGTTTGATGGAGGTCTAGTGAGGAAACTAGAAAAATAATTAATACATGAAAAAAAACCCACCAAACAGTGAATCATCCTCCCTTAATACTTAACCCGTACAGCCCCAGCGACGCGCCTGACGCGTCGGCGATGTATGTAACGGACAGCCCCAGAGACACGCCTGGCGCATCACCCTAATTGCGCCGACCGTAACCTCAGGTGTAGCCACTCAAGAGGGCTCAGATTTGTATGGGAACTGTGTACGTATCCCACGCAACCGTGCCGATGGTTGAAAACTCTCAAAGTCCACGTGCGTGCGTGTGAGTGCGCAATAACCTGTTTTTTGGGGATAATTGCCTTCAATTTTTTACTCTTGTAAAATACGTTTTCGGGGGCTCTGTAGGACCATTTTTTAAGCTTTTTGAGCGGTTTTTCGTGGTTTTTCCTTCATTCCTAACCCATTCGCTATTGTTTCTGGAATAAAACCATTTTTTGAAAACCGGCCGGGTTCTGGTGAACAAACATTACAAAACCAGCCGGGGCTGGACGGGTTAAAGAGCGGGGCCCGACTTAAGTCCGTATCTAAAAAGCAGCAAGTTAGGAGCATTATTAAGGCTTTTAAAGGGTTAAAATCGAGTGCAAATGGGCGGTAGCGCAGCAGGCCACACGTCCGACACCCAGGGCTTACCGCCGCCCACTGACTCACGCTCCCTCTGTTCTCGAGAGGCTGGCAGTGTAGCCAGTAGTGAGCGTAGCTGGAAAAAATATGCCGCTATACGCTAAACTCCCATGTTAGTGGTACCACTGCATGAAAAAGACGAGTGCTACGTAGCTCGTTCTGGTCTCATTTTTAAGCTTGTAGCGCCTAGTTTTTTGCTGAATACATTATTTTCTTGTCATGCAGATACTTGATTGATCATTCAGGAGGGCCTGAATATGCCCAAAATAGCCCAAAATCCCCCACTAGACGAGGGTTAATACACTTTACTGTCTTCATCCCAGTCCCTTGGTTGTTTTGTGTTGGCATAGCTATGGTTGTGAGTGTTGTCTGTAACCAGTGTAAGCAGCTATTATTGAACGATTTAATTTTGATTAGGATGGGTTTATGTACGTCATAGGAATAACTGAGATGTTCTTTACCCATTTTATTCCTCAGATCCTTCCTAAGTTATATAAAACACTGTCTAATAACAACCCGAATAAACTGTCAATATGCGTCATTATCTTCAAGGGGTTAATACGGCGAGCTGCTTACACAGGTTACAGACA
This sequence comes from Paralithodes platypus, assembly GCA_032716605.1. NCBI lineage: Eukaryota > Metazoa > Arthropoda > Malacostraca > Decapoda > Lithodidae > Paralithodes > Paralithodes platypus. Next base: position 16,892,097 of record CM064525.1, read on the forward strand.
ACACTCACAACCATAGCCACTCCAACAGTACAATAACATTCAACATACACTTCACACATTGCACAAAACAACCAAGGGACTGGAATTAAACATGATCAAGAATTCAAAGCATTACATGCAGAGTATGACTGTGTAGAGTGAAAATTATGTCATTCTCTCTCGCTCTCTCTCTCTCTCTCTTTAAGTTAATGATCATCACTAATAAATAAATCATATCATAAAAAGAAACACATCTGTTGGGAAAAGAAGATTGAGAGGTCAATTAATTGAGTGTTTCAAGACATTAAATGGCTTTGACAAAATTGATGCTGAGTCACTGTTCACAATAATAGTTCATCATTTGAGGAAACGGGATGAAATTAGAAACCAGGAGGGCCAAACTCGATGTTCCAAAACAATGTATTCACCTACAGTGTGGACAACGAGTGGAACAAATTTCCGGGGAAAGTGGTGCAATGTAACACAATCGATGATTTCAAAAGGAATCTAGAAATTCATTTCGAGGAGGTTGGGGTATTATATGTTTAAATAAGATGAAACAAAGTAGGTTAAGTATCAGTAGTAATTATTGTTTTCCAAATTCCATCTTTAATTTCCCGGTAAAACTGTTCTCATTCTAGTGGGGGGCTTTCTTTCCCAGCTGTATATCATGCCGAGCCTTGGTCAGATTGAATGGTGGGTGGGGAGAGAGCCTTCTGCTTTGCTATCCTTACTTTCCACTGAGTAGCCAATTTTGTTGGAATTAAGTTCGGACTAGTTAGTAGGGACCGCAAGGTCTGTGTATATATGTAACTCAATGTAACACTCCTCAGCTAATATTCCTCAGCCTGTGTATCAATTACCCCTTTCCTTCCCTCTCCATTGTTCTTTCTGCATTATGTTCTTATAATTACTTCTATTGCCACATCTCCCTTCACATTTCCATTTCCTTAACCCCCATTCCTTCCCTCAGTGGCTGTTGCAACTTCCTTCCTATTTCGCTGCCTTTCTTTCTTGGCATATTTTCCCGTATATCCTCCTTTTGCAAGGGACTGGAGTTCTCGAAAAGGGGCTACAGTCCTGACCCTATTCTTGACTTACAGTGCGCTGGCTTAATAATCCAGTAGGGTTGATAGCCTCTGAAATCCTATTTTAACTAACCGGTGACCGGACAACTCATACAGTAGACCATTTCAACCAGTAGCTCTCAACCAGTACCAACTCAACCAATACGGTTAGGATAGGTTAGGTTAGGTTAGTACTATATGTTGGCACTGGTTTGGTTGGTCTTGGTTGATTTGGCACTGGTTGAGAGCCTCTGGTTGAAATGGTCTACTGGTTGAGATGTCCGGTGTTAAGACCTTTCACCCCATTTATTTGTCAATATTAAGACTTTTCGTGTCATTTAGGTGCCGATATTTTCCTGACGAGCGATAGCGAGCCTGTAATTTAAGAAGAACCGGCCTTCAGCCGGGCCATTTTTCTATCGAAAAATGTACACATTTATTTTGAGGAAGGGTCTTGAGGGTGTTTTGTTTAAGCTTGATGGAGGCTTAGGGAGGAAAATGAAATAGTGATAAAAATATATATAAATGAAGAAATTAATACGCCCATCCACCGCTAAGCGAGCTAGTGTATTGTGAAATGTATGTATTTCTTATAATAGCTTCCATTTATAATATTGTTTATTTACCAAAAGGTTAAAATGCTTTTAACGATACGCAGACAAAAGTCATTTTTCAGAGTTGGTTTTCAAAATTATCATAATTTACCAAATAATGTCTCTCTCTCTCTCTCTCTCTCTCTCCTCCCATCAGGCAATATAATGTAAAATTAATGTCTTCCTCTAACAGTGGTTCTTAACCTTTTTAGCACCGCGCCCCCCTTTGGTCAGGACTGTATTCATGATGCCCCCCCCCCCCCCCCCCTGCCTCTGGTGCCTAGAAAACGATTTTTTTGTTTTTATCCATTCCATATGGATGCTTAAGACACAAGACAAAAAAGGGCGAACAAATAACCAATATGCATGCAAGGATTAAAACTGATTAATGGTTTTATGTCAACACTACAATCATGTGGTTGCTCGGAATGACGGTTGTGAAGTTTTCCTATCAAAGTTTCTTATTTATATATATATCTTTGCGATTACCCTGTATGCATTTGAATGGCCTAGCCCTATTTTGAAATTTGATTACCCCACGCCCCCCCTAGCATTGTCAAACACCCCCCTAGGGGGGCGCGCCCACCAGGTTAAGAACCACTGCTCTAACTCATAACTTGACCAAATGACCAACACGTGTTTTTACTCCCCTTTTTTGTCAGCATTTTTGTGTTCTATGTGGATAAGGGAGACAAAGGGCAAAACTGCCTGTGACGAGTGCCTCCCCCAGAGTAGAAAGAGTGATAGGGCCGAAATAAAACAAAGGTCGAGCCAAAATGCCTGGACACACGGAGTTTGAAGCAATTTAAGTCGTAGGATGAAGGAAAGATAGATCAGGAGAGATAGTTCCAGAGCTCAGCTGTTGAATAGAAGAAAGATTGGGAGTATCGTTTCACACTTGACTTAGAGAGTTGCACAGAGTAGGGGTGGGATTGTGTTGCAAGACGGGTACTACGTACCCTACGTAACCTACATAGAGGAGGTGGTATACACTGGGAGAGCTCCGAGGAACACTGATTATTGTAGTAGCGATAGAATAGCGAGAGAGATGCAACATTGCGGCGAAGAGAGAGAGATTGCAGAGAGTCGGTGAGTGGACAGGGGTTAATGATAAGAAAGGCTTTCCTTTTGACTTTGTCTAGAAGTGCTGTGTGAGAAGATGCTTCTCACATATGTGAACAATACTCAATACAAGGACGCACTGTGCCTCTGTACAGAGCAAGAAGCTGTGCAGGGAAAAAGAACCCCTTGAGGCGGTTAAGCACTTCCAGCTTCTGGGAGGCCGCCTTAGCAAATCTGATAATATGGTCCTTCCAAGAGAGAGCAGAAGATAAAGAGACACCGAGAATACTGAGAGAAGGTGAAGGGTTGAATTTTGTATTGTTGAAGTATAAGGGATAATCCTCTGGGAGTTCACAACGGGTAGGTAGATGGAGAATATAGGTAGCGTGTTAGGAACATATGATTGGAAGCCCATAATTGAGTATTAACAATGTCCTCTACTGAGAAATTTTGTAGAAATCTGAGAGAGACTGCCCATTTCCTGATATCGTGAGCCCTGCCTATCACGCCGGGATTACTTTCCCTAATAACGTCCACAAGCAAGGAAGCTAACTTTCGTTTTGCAACACGCTTACCTGTCCGGTTGACCCATAAAGCACCTGGTTGGCGAGGCTGCGCAGCCCTCAAAAACATTGTGAATGCTTGCACAGGACATAAAAGGTGATGATTGAGGCCCCTTTTCAAGGCCGGGACGGAAAATTCAGAAAATACATGTTCAGAATGTTCGTTATTAGCTATAAATGTGGGAGACGGCGCGATTTGCACATGATCGCGTAGTCTCCCAAACCTAAGACAATTAGGTTCGTTGCTCATTGCCGCCAGCTCAGACACCCTATTTCCGGTGGCTAGAGCCATGAGGAAAACAGCCTTTTTCAAAAGTGAATCAAAATCCGGCGCACTATTATATTTGCGTGATTGAAGTACTGATAAGGCTTTGTCAAGTGACCAAGTGGGCATGAGCTGGTGGGGCGGTGGACATAGCTTGAAACACGCCCTCATAAAACCTTCCTCCTCCGCCTGCGGTATGGAAAGGCCAGTGAGATAAAAAAAGGGGGTTCTAATAGCAGACAAATTATTTTTTAGAGTGGTTACTGAAAAATGTTTTTGTTCGAATTGTGACGCCTCCCGGCGTTAACAGAATGGTTGCGTGGGGCATTGCAGCTCGCTAGCGCTCGCCAGGATGGGGGGATGGGCTACAGTTGTCCTAGAATGATCTGCTTTATGTAATTAGTGTCGTGTTGCCACAGACAGTCTAGAAATGGTCTTTGTTTTGGTTTGTGACCGCGCCTTATATTTTATATTCGCTATAATATAAATGTTGCTTGTGTGGGAGGCGAGCGAGAGAGGGTGAGGGAGTACAACTGGCAGCGGGGTGAACTATGACGCGGCTCGCTTGGGCGCTGACGGCGTTGGCGGCCGGGTGGTCAACTAGTCCCTTCCCGTCGCGGCCTCATGTTTTTTACCAGCTCAGAGCTTGCTTGACACACGTATCGCCTACATCCTTTGCAATTCTGTCCCCCATACTCGCCACTTTGCATACTATTTCTCTCTCTCGACTTCTCCTTTCTCATTCTCTAATCTTTATTAAACTCAACATCCCTTCTGGTTTCAGCATAGACGTTCACCGTCGACCAGTCGTATTGTACGCGAAGCTCTCAGAGATTTCCATGTATTAGGTTAAGGAGGTATTATGCTTTATTGAGGGTTAGAGAGACGGACTTTTCCATATGTGTCCTCTCTCGGGAAGGTTGTAGACCGGTATATGTCTCCCTGGCAAGGTGTTGAGTGATTGCTTGGTTATCTAAAGCTAGACTAGGGGTAAGGTTACTGTGTCATTGTCTCCGATGTGTGCAGTGTTAGCTAAGCCCTGCACGACATCGACAGGTACTGTGGGAGCCTAAGTTGTCTTCGGGTGGGTTTACTTTGCGAGCACAGCGCTGTGGTGTGAGAGGGCCATAGCCTATCCCTCACAACATAGTGCTGCCTCTTTGTGTTGACTTCTGAGGGATCGCCAGGATAGAACTAGGTACTAGAGACCTAGATTTATCAAGAGAGCATCCCCGTCATATAACGTAATCTTCATTATACCACCTTCGGACAACGTTAGGCTACGAGCCGCATGCTCACCCATTGTTGCCCTGCCTTGATACCCCAGCTAGACTTTATTAACTGAGCAGACACTGGTTAGAGATAAGCCCCCATTATTATATGTATGCAACATTATTATTCACTGCACTTTTGAGCCGAGGTTGTTGTTGAGTTGCACAACCCTAGTAGGCTGTTGCGTTGTGTCACGAAGCATTTCTTTAGTTGTCGAGCATTACTACCTTTGCGCAGTCTTTATTATTCGCCTGCCTATTATTACTATATGTCCTAGCATTTATTGTGACCCGTATTCTGCATTATAATTGTTCAAGATTCTTTACGAACATCTTCCCAGCATCAGACTTATTTCAGAAGTTTCCAGTTGATGTTGCAGGACTAGCATTGCACTTTCTTTAATACAGGGGTGCCAGTTATTTGAGTATCTACCGTAACTTTAATTAATCACGTTAACTATCATTTCTTTGTGTAACATAATCGAGTAATCTTTTACTGTTTGAGAATAGGCTGTTTCATTGAGCGTCAGCCTAGTGTGTGTGCACCAGTTACCGAGTCATAGAATACCTCGTTGTCCAGGCACGACTCAGGGCGGTAATGGTGTTTTGTTTTCCAGTGTTTAAGGCAGGGGTTGGATCTAGTGTTACCGTTGTTGCATTTTGCCATTATCTAGTCCAATGTTGAAGAGCCCTGTGTCTTTGAGAACCTGGATCGTAACAAATGGCGACCTAGCTCAGGATCTTGTGAACTAAGAGATAATTGCAGGATTGTTGTGGTCATTTGTTTTATTGAGGAATATAGTGGGCACGTTAATTTTTTTTTGGCAAAGTAGTATAGCACTTGAGAGTCTTCAGACATTTTTGGCAAGTGAATAGTGCTACATAAGAGTTTGGGGTACTTCTTTTCTGAATATTGTGGTGAGAAATTTTTGTGAGCATCATGTCTTATACCGGGTCAGAGGAGAATGGAGACACAGTACGTAATGTCGAAACTGAGTGTTACGACTGGGGTTCAAATATATCAGGGCTCTTATTCATTGGACTAGTAATGGCATAAATGTTACAACGGAAAGCGCTAGCTCCAACCTCTGATGTATATTCCCAGTGAACAAAGAACACAAATACTCTACAGAGTTCTATATGCAATAATAGGCTATCAAACTCTCAATAAATGTGCGTCTACTCTAGGCTTAATGTTATGTGAAAACAGCCTATTACTACCTATAACCGAAGGTGCTTGGTTATGGTATACAAAGTAAGGTGGTAAGAGAAGTTACAGCTTACGTTACTTTAATCAATAAATGTCAGGCCCTCCTGCATGAAAGAAAGTGCACTAAAGTCCTTCAACACTAACAAGGAATCTTCTTTAAATGTTAGATGCTATAAAGATGCTCGTATCTGAAATGGAACCCAAAAAGGCAGGCAGCGGAACAATGCTCGTGCAGGCTATGCACACAAAAAGGCAGAATATATAATGCCGTCGGAGCCAAGAATATCCTAAACACTACAACAATAATAATCGCCACGACAATGCAGTATTCCTATCAACAAAAAGAGCCTAAGTCGTTTGTGTCTCAATACATCAAACTAGGCTGCCAAATGCTTGTGTAATCATAAACGGGTATACATAAAAAGAGTAATTAGGTTAATATACTTAATGTCTACTATGATTGATAAAGTCTAGCTAGAGTCAATGATACGAGATACTGGTGCGCATGGCATGCTGCATAGCCTAGTGCAAATCTCAAGTCTGTGCGTCAAATATTACGTTATAATGAAGGGTAGCTCTCTTGAGAAACCTTAATACCGAAGTATTAAGCGTTCTCCTGGCGTACCTCAAAGACAAACAATCGAGACTAGAACAGTGCAGAATGGTATAGGCAAAAAGCCCTCATTCGTGCATGCTCTACTCTCAATGGCACACAGACTAGAATTTACTCAATCAACTCCAGTTCTCAGGTATGTCGTGCAGCTTTTAACTAAAGCCAGCACCCATAGGAAACAATACCTTATAATATCAGACTCCTAGTCTAGCATTATCTAATCCAGCAGAACACTAATAATTATAGGAAGCGGCAATATGAAAGCCAACCAATGCTTCGTGATCCACTTATCTTAACAACTAACATACATGGGTTATATCAGACCTTAACGCACAATACAACTGGCCAGCATAAAGCTGATTTTGCAGAGTTAACCAGAGGGGGTATAATATTAATAAAAAGGTGGTGAAAGATATGAAAAAGAGAGAGGTAGGCAGAGGAAAAGATTCTCAGGTACGGAGAGGAGGACAGGTAGCAAGGGAAAAAGATGGATGCATTCTAGAAACCAGATCTGAGGGAGAGATTGGCGAGGAACTGTATATATACTCGCACTAGCTCGAGCCGCGTGGGAAAAAAGCGGTTACAAGTCCTCTAGCCACTAGCAAGGGAGCTAACAGCATGGGAAGGACCTCTCTCAACCAACCCCCACGAGGCAGCCAGCCGTGACGTCATCGAGCGGGACAAAAACACTGCGCGCTCCCTCTCACTCTGTTCTACTCTCTCTCTCTCTCCCAGATCCCATCATTACTAGTTAATGATAAAACCTATACTTTACAATTAAATATATAAAGCCTTGACATGGGTGAAAACAAAGAGCCTTTCTGGACTGCCGATGACACGAGCTTTCATAAACATAAACTGTAGCCCCATCCACTGCTCTGGCGATCCTAGCGAGTCACTGTAGGACAAGCCATGCGGTTCTAACGGAGTGGTCAACGTCACACCCCCCCCCAAGATTTTTCTCAGAGGCCCCAAGACTCACAAAAATCTGATGGTTAGAACCCATGCTATATCTCCACTTCCCATCACCCAGTGGCAGTAAAATATCTGGCACAGTTCTTCAACAAAACATTTTTCAAAATTATAACCCTCCCCAACACCATAGGTTAAATTATATGTAGTTATGCTCCTTAAGAGCGAGCTTCTCTAGCCCAGCATTCTGAGAGGAGTGCAACTCAGAATTACTGCTATAACATACTAAAAAAAATCAACTATCAAAGAAAGAGTTTTTATTTGATTTTTATGTTTATAATTTGTTTATTTCGGCTGCACTATAGGGGCAAACCTAGTTTTTTCTTCTATACCAAACGCTCAACTCCTGCTTTACGACCCCATACGCTGGGCTACAACCGCGAGCCAACAAGCACCAAGCGCAATATACTATCCAAACTAAAGCAGGAGGCTACCCGTGTGTCAATCTACCCAGGATCATATACCCTTGAACGACCATCTGCAACCACGTTGTCACAACCGGCAATATGGCGTATGTCCAGGTTATATACCAGTAACCTTAGTGACCACCTGGTCAGCCTCATATTCCGATTGTGAAACTGGTCCAAGAACTTGAGAGGGTGATGATCTGGGTAAACTACAACGACCGGACCATAGGCTGGAACATAGACCTCGAAATGCCCCAGCGCAAGCACAACCGCCAGCAGCTCCTCCTCGACAACAGAGCAGCTCCCCTGGGCCGAATTGTACTTCTCCGAGCAGAAACTAACAGGATGCTCCAGCCCATCATCGTCCTTTTCCACAAGGACGGCACCAGCCCCCACACCACTAGCCTCCGTTGCTAGTTGGAAAGGTAGGCTAAAGTCAGGGGCCCTGATGATCGGGTGAGTGCACAACAGTGTTTTACTTCCCTAAACACCTTCTCACACTCAGGCGCCCATTTGAACTTCTTATCCTTCCAGTTATCCTCCACCTGAGCTTGACTGTCCCGTTCTCCTTCTCCACCTTGACTGCTAAACGTCATCACAGGCACAGTGAGAGGCTCAGGGGGGTGCCTCCCATACTCCTTCATGGGATTAACATGACATAACTGATTGCGCTTCCGTCTGTCTGGAGTGGCTACCAAGTAATCCAGGTCTGATAGCTCCTCCACCACCCTATAAGGACCAGCGTACTTCGCGGATAAGGGGTGACCTACAAGGGGCAGTAGAATCAACACCTCCTGACCCACGTGAAACTCCCTGAGTTCAACCTTGAGGTCGTACCTGTCCTTCCTGAGGGCCTGAGAGCTAGTCAAATTACGGCCAGCCAACTCCAGACTGCGCAACATCCGTTCTCGACTGTTGAGGACACACTTGAGCATAGAACAAGGTTTTTCTGCGCCCTCCCATACTTCTTCAACCATATGGAGAGGCCCTCTGACACGGTGTCCAAAGACGAGCTCATTAGGGCTGAATCCCAAACTCTCCCCAGGTACCTCCCGTACAGCAAACAAAACACATGGCAGGCCAAGATCCCAATCCTTCCCACTCTCAAAGCAACAACAACGAAGCACAGATTTCAAGGCTGAGTGCCATCGCTCTAACACACCCTGGCTCTCCGGATGATACGCAGATGACACAACCCCAACAATCCCATGCTGCGGCATTGCTTGGACAAAGAGGCTAGAAGTGAAGTTGGGTCCCTGGACTGACTGAATCCCCTGCGGGCAACCATACCGGGAGAAATACACTAGCAAGCTTTGGACCACCGTCTTCGCCGACCCATTTCTCATAGGGTACGCGTCAGGGTACCTTGTTGCTACATCTCCCGACTGTGCATCACTGTCCTCCTTCAACTCTTTCGTCTTTTTAAGCCCATCCTCTGCCTTTTCCACAACAGTTACTGGGTCTTCTTCAGACTCGATATTTGGTCCTAATACTGAGTCCCCGAGAAGGGCCGTTGATACTAAACTCTCAACCGCATCAACTTTCAACCCCTTCTCGGTACCCTTCCTCCGCTGATCTAAAGATTGTTGACCAGAATGTGACTCCTTGGATGCAGAATCTCCGGTGACAACACACGCCATAGGCTGCACCGGACACTTCTCAACCCACTCCTGCTCCTCCCTACTCACGTCGGCCGGCTTCTCGACAACGACTAAGGGTGGAGCCTCAGAAGTAGGCCCCGCAAAGTCGTTGCCAAGAAGGAGGTCGACGCCCCCAACAGGTAACTTCTCCACAATTCCTACATCCAGGTCACGAGTCACACCATCAACTTCCACCTTCATTCTTACAAGCGGGTATGACCTTGTCGTATTAACTCCCTGAACCACAACCACCCGCGCCGTATTGACAGGTTTACCAGTGAAATTTCTCAACAGTGTTTGCGATGCCCCAGTGTCACGCAAAATTCTCACCTCATGTCTTCTACCCCCCCACTCCACACAACCGAGTCCCCTGTGGTCACTAAAGGCATCACGGACAGGGAATAAGCCTTCCGGATCCTTCTGCACTGGCAGTGTATTTACCTCGGAAGAAATGCCTCTAACAAACTCCGATGTCCTCTTGAACACTCCAATGCCGTGAGCAAAAGACACGGCTGCCGGAGGAGGTCGACTAGGGCACTCATTTGCCTTATGACCCTCCTGTTGGCAACTAAAACACATAAATTTCGGTTTCGGGTTATACTGTGATGTAAAAGGCCCCTGACTTTTCACATACGGTGTGGTGTAAGGTCTGGATTCAGTTTTAGTTTCATGGCTCTTCTGTTTAAATGTGTCATTGTTCCGGGGAGGGGGAGGATAACGGTCATTAGCACTTACATCGTACTTCTGTGAGGACCCGCAACCCCGAATCAACGACAGCCGTCGATCAGCCATTTCTGCTGCTTCGACTAGAGTTCTTGGGTTTTTTCCTTCAAGTTCAAAGTTAGATCACCGCCCGTGCTCTTAAAGAACTGCTCCAACATCATCAACTGCTTAACTCCATCAAATGTTGTGACCTTCTCAGATCGGAGCCAGTTCCCCATAGCATCGGACAAGTCCCGGGCTTGTTCCAAAAAGGTGCTATCTCTTCCCTTAGTTACACCCCGGAACTTCAAACGGTACGTTTCTGGTTGCAGTTCGTAAGCCCTCAGGACAGCCTCCTTGAGATCCTCATACACAATACATGACTCCAAAGGTAACGCATCGTAGGCTTTAAGACCCTTGCCTATTAATCTAGAGGATACAAGTGCTGCCCATTTATTCTCTGGCCACTGATGTTCCTGGCACTTCTTCTCAAAGCGTGTGAAAAATTATGTTACACCACTCTCATCAAACACCGGAACCAGTTTCAATAAGTGCGAGAGAGACTGCTCATGAACACGGTTACCAGCCCCAAGTCGCTGTCCCGTTGTCTCTACTCGCGACTTCTCTACGTCCATGTCGGCACAGTACCTAGTCGACTCTACATCAGCTTGGATTTTTGCTAGCTTGGCTCTCTCTTCTATCTTGGCTAATTCTAATTGCTGCTCACCTGCCCTGATAGCCTTTCTCTCTTCGATCTTAGCTAATTCGAGCTGATACAATAATTCTGGAGTTAACCCTGGAGGAGGTGAAGGTGCTACAATGTTTGAAATTACCGGTGGTCCCCCCTGGGGCAACCCACCCTGCCAGTCACCACCCAACTGTGGAAGCGTACCCGGGGTCGGCAAACTACTGGGATGGCTGGGAGTCGAGTGTAGGGGAAGCATGGCCGAAGGGCTCTGAGCACTCAACCCATCTCGCTCACCAGTCACCCTGCCCAGTACACACGTTATCAAGTTATCCTGGGTCATGCTGCTAGTAACCGCATGACCGATAGCTGTGGCCAGGCATTGAAGACCGTACCGATCCATACCCTCCAACCGCTCGGCAGTAACAGGCCATTGCAAAAATATCCTAGCATCCTCCTCACAGTTCACCCGATTAACCCTTTCATCATGCTGCTGTTCCTCATGTGACGTTGACCACTCCGTTAGAACCGCATGGCTTGTCCTACAGTGACTCGCTAGGATCGCCAGGGCAGTGGATGGGGCTAGATTAGAGTGTGCTTTATTTCATATGAAAGCTCGTGTCATGGGCAGTCCAGAAAGGCTCTTTGTTTTCTCCCATGTCAAGGCTTTATATATTTAATTGTAAAGTATAGGTTTTATCATTAACTAGTAATGATGGGATCTGGGAGAGAGAGAGAGAGTAGAACAGAGTGAGAGGGAGCGCGCAGTGTTTTTGTCCCGCTCGATGACGTCACGGCTGGCTGTCTCGTGGGGGTTGGTTGAGAGAGGTCCTTCCCATGCTGTTAGCTCCCTTGCTAGTGGCTAGAGGACTTGTAACCGCTTTTTTCCCATGCAGCTCGAGCTAGTGCGAGTATATATACAGTTCCTCGCCACTCTCAGATCTGGTTTCGAGAACGCATCCATCTTTTTCCCTTGCTACCTGTCCCCCGCTCCGCACCTGAGAATCTTTTCCTCTGCCTACCTCTCTCTTTTTTTCTTATCTTTCACCACCTTTTTATTAATATTATACCCCCTCTGGTTAACTCTGCAAAATCAGCTTCATGCTGGCCAGTTGTATTGTGCGTTAAGGTCTGATATAACCCATGTATGTTAGTTGTTAAGATAAGTGGATCACGAAGCATTGGTTGGCTTTCATATTGCCGCTTCCTATAATTATTAGTGTTCTGCTGGATTAGATAATGCTAGACTAGGAGTCTGATATTATAAGGTATTGTTTCCTATGGGTGCTGGCTTTAGTTAAAAGCTGCACGACATACCTGAGAACTGGAGTTGATTGAGTAAATTCTAGTCTGTGTGCCATTGAGAGTAGAGCATGCACGAATGAGGGCTTTTTGCCTATACCATTCTGCACTGTTCTAGTCTCGATTGTTTGTCTTTGAGGTACGCCAGGAGAACGCTTAATACTTCGGTATTAAGGTTTCTCAAGAGAGCTACCCTTCATTATAACGTAATATTTGACGCACAGACTTGAGATTTGCACTAGGCTATGCAGCATGCCATGCGCACCAGTATCTCGTATCATTGACTCTAGCTAGACTTTTTATCAATCATAGTAGACATTAAGTATATTAACCTAATTACTCTTTTTATGTATACCCGTTTATGATTACACAAGCATTTGGCAGCCTAGTTTGATGTATTGAGACACAAACGACTTAGGCTCTTTTTGTTGATAGGAATACTGCATTGTCGTGGCGATTATTATTATTGTTGTAGTGTTTAGGATATTCTTGGCTCCGACGGCATTATATATTCTGCCTTTTTGTGTGCATAGCCTGCACGAGCATTGTTCCGCTGCCTGCCTTTTTGGGTTCCATTTCCGATACGAGCATCTTTATAGCATCTAACATTTAAAGAAGATTCCTTGTTAGTATTGAAGGACTTTAGTGCACTTTCTTTCATGCAGGAGTGCCTGACATTTATTGATTAAAGTAACGTAAGCTGTAACTTCTCTTACCACCTTACTTTGTATACCATAACCAAGCACCTTCGGTTATAGGTAGTAATAGGCTGTTTTCACATAACATTAAGCCTAGAGTAGACGCACATTTATTGAGAGTTTGATAGCCTATTATTGCATATAGAACTCTGTAGAGTATTTGTGTTCTTTGTTCACTGGGAATATACATCAGAGGTTGGAGCTAGCGCTTTCCGTTGTAACATTTATGCCATTGCTAGTCCAATGAATAAGAGCCCTGATATATTTGAACCCCAGTCGTAACAAATGGCGACCTTACCTAGGATTTGGTGAACCTACATTTATTAGCAGGGAACATTTGTTGTTTTGGAGAATATTTTGCGGGGATCAGCAAGAATATTTTTTTTTTGCAACATAGTATAGCCCTTGAGTATTTCCGAGAATTTTTGTGTGTATATTGAGGTATAAGAGTTTGGGGTACTTCTTTTCTGAATATTGTGGTGAGAAATTTTTGTGAGCATCATGTCTTATACCGGGTCAGAGGAGAATGGAGACACAGTACGTAATGTCGAAACTGAGGAACAGCAGCATGATGAAAGGGATAATCGGGTGAACTGTGAGGAGGATGCTAGGATATTTTTGCAATGGCCTGTTACTGCCGAGCGGTTGGAGGGTATGGATCGGTACGGTCTTCAATGCCTGGCCACAGCTATCGGTCATGCAGTTACTAGCAGCATGACCAAGGATAACTTGATAACGTGTGTACTGGGCAGGGTGGACTGGTGAGCGAGAGGGGTTGAGTGCTCAGAGCCCTTCGGCCATGCTTCCCCTACACTCGACTCCCAGCCATCCCAGTAGTTTGCCGACCCCGGGTACGCTTCCACAGGGTGGGTGGTGACTGGCAGGGTGGGTTGCCCCTGGGGGGACCACCGGTAATTTCAAACATTGTAGCACCTTCACCTCCTCAAGGGTTATCTCCAGAATTATTGCTTCAGCTCGAATTAGCTAAGATCGAAGAGAGAAAGGCTATCAGGGCAGGTGAGCAGCAGCAAATAGAATTAGCCAAGATAGAAGAGAGAGCCAAGCTAGCAAAAATCCAAGCTGATTTAGAGTCGACTAGGTACTGTGCCGACATGGACGTAGAGAAGTCGCGAGTAGAGACAACGGGACAGCGACTTGGGGCTGGTAACCGTGTTCATGAGCAGTCTCTCTCGCACTTATTGAAACTGGTTCCGGTGTTTGATGAGAGTGGTGTAACATAATTTTTCACACGCTTTGAGAAGAAGTGCCAGGAACACCAGTGGCCAGAGAATAAATGGGCAGCACTTGTATCCTCTAGATTAATAGGCAAGGGTCTTAAAGCCTACGATGCGTTACCTTTGGAGTCATGTATTGTGTATGAGGATCTCAAGGAGGCTGTCCTGAGGGCTTACGAACTGCAACCAGAAACGTACCGTTTGAAGTTCCGGGGTGTAACTAAGGGAAGAGATAGCACCTTTTTGGAACAAGCCCGGGACTTGTCCGATGCTATGGGGAACTGGCTCCGATCTGAGAAGGTCACAACATTTGATGGAGTTAAGCAGTTGATGATGTTGGAGCAGTTCTTTAAGAGCACGGGCGGTGATCTAACTTTGAACTTGAAGGAAAAAAACCCAAGAACTCTAGTCGAAGCAGCAGAAATGGCTGATCGACGGCTGTCGTTGATTCGGGGTTGCGGGTCCTCACAGAAGTACGATGTTTTTTTTTTTTTTTTTTTTTTTTAAGAGACAATGAACGGAGGAAGGAAAAACACAGATAAAACAAAAAGGTGCATGTGCCTAAAGGCATCCTCCATCATAAATGTAACAACTGGATTTAACATTTGTTGATTGTAAGTTTGTGGGAAAGCATTCGAGGGAATGAATTCCAAAGAGTAGTAGCTCTGGGGATAAATTAATTCTGATAAGCAGAAGTTCTGCATTGTGGAGGAGAAAGTGTAAATTCATGGGCGCTCTCAGCTGCCCTAGTTCTACGGGGAAAGATGTGGAGAGGGCGGCACAATTGAAGCAAGTTCCTCGGAACAATTGCTGTGAAAATATCTGTAGAATAATGCAAGGGATGCAACGTTTCTTCGTATGGCTAATGTAGGAAGGTCCTGTGTGATTGCAGGGTTATTGATTAATCTAATAGCTTTATTTTGAATTTTGTCCATCTCCCTCAATGCAACCACTCCACTTCCACCCCACAGAGGTGAACAGTAATCCAGCTGAGAGCGCACATGACTTTTATATATTACGCCAACTGCTCGTCAGTGAAGAATTCTCGAACTCTGTACAGGAGTCCCAGTTTTTTTAGAGGCATTCTAGCAATGCTTCTAACATAATGTGTAGAGCTCAAGTTAGCAGTTAGTGTTAGACCCAGAATCTCAATAGTAGCGGAACAGAGAATATTTACATCATTAAAAAATATATGGGAGTCCGTGAGATTCTGTCGGTTAGAAAATTGAATGTACTTGGTTTTCTGTGCATTAAAGGAAAACTAGATTCTCTTGTCCCCATTCATTAATTCTAGAAAGGTCCTGGTTCAGAGAAATTGCAGTGTTTATTTTTTGAATTTATAAGATCGGGTTGGTGAAAGAATTGGTAAATGTGAAGGAAACTGTGGAGTGTTGAGTCATCTGCGTAGGAATGTATTGGATTATGAGTGGTAGATATGAGATCATTGATATGAATGAGGAACAGAGTTGGGGCCAAAACTGATCCCTGGGGAACACCAGCATTTATTGAGTGAAATTGAGAATAAAGGCCATCTACCATTACACATATTTTTCTGTTATGAAAGAAGAAATTAGTGGAACTAATGATGCAAGGCGTAGTGTGACATCTTCGACAATAAGGATTGATGCCAGACTCTATCAAATGCCTTTGATATATCCAGTGCTATTGTATGTGTTTCACCATGTTGGTCTGTAGCTTGGTTGATTTGATGCGTAAGAAGGCAGGCAAAGAATGTCTGCAGTTGATCGACATCGTCTAAAACCATATTGCCTATCACTGATTAATTTATTATTCTCCAGATGCTTAATTATGTGATTATTTAATATAATTTCAAAAACTTTGCCAAGAGTGGAAGTTATAGCTATTGGTCTGTAGTTGATGGATCTGAAGAGGCACCTTTTTTAGGAACTGGATGGATGTTTGCTTCTTTCCAGGGTACTGGGAAGCATGAGGTATGAGTACACAGACGGAAAAATTTTGCCAATACAGGAGCGAGCACCAAGGAGCAATTCTTAGTACTATTGGAGGAATTTCATCTGGACCAGGAGCCTATCTACTGAAGATTCTGCAAAATAGTTTTGACATGTCTGGTGTGGATCTTAAGTGAGGGAATTTCAGGTGAATTAAAATTAAGTACAGGGACATCTTGATTTATGTCATCTAAGGTTGGGTTGGTGGAGAAAATATCTGCAAGAAGGTTAGCTTTACCTCGTGCGTCACTTACAAGATTGCCAGTCGGAGATTTTAATGGTGGAATGGATGAAGCAGTAGTGAAGTTGGATTTGAATGAGTTAAGAGTAGACCAAAAAAAATTTGTTATCATTTTGATTATTTAGAAGTTTATTTGCCTGCTTATGGAGAAAGTTTGATTTAGTTAGGTTTAATACAGTTTTGGCATGATTTCTGATGTTTTTAAAGTAATTAAAGGCTTCATGTGTTTTTGATCTTGTGTATGCATTGTAGGCTATTGCTTTTTGTTCAGTTACTCTAGCACAATTATGGTCAAACCATTTAGGTGAATTAGATCTTTTACTGTACTTTTGATGAGGAATAAAAGTTTCCATTCCAATTTTTACAAAATCTTGTATGTGGCTCAAGGTGGAGTGTGCATCATTAGAAAAGAAAGAGGTCCAGGGAATATCAATATAATGACCGTTATCCTCCCCCTCCCCGGAACAATGACACATTTAAACAGAAGAGCCATGAAACTAAAACTGAATCCAGACCTTACACCACACCGTATGTGAAAAGTCAGGGGCCTTTTACATCACAGTATAACCCGAAACCGAAATTTATGTGTTTTAGTTGCCAACAGGAGGGTCATAAGGCAAATGAGTGCCCTAGTCGACCTCCTCCGGCAGCCGTGTCTTTTGCTCACGGCATTGGAGTGTTCAAGAGGACATCGGAGTTTGTTAGAGGCATTTCTTCCGAGGTAAATACACTGCCAGTGCAGAAGGATCCGGAAGGCTTATTCCCTGTCCGTGATGCCTTTAGTGACCACAGGGGACTCGGTTGTGTGGAGTGGGGGGGTAGAAGACATGAGGTGAGAATTTTGCGTGACACTGGGGCATCGCAAACACTGTTGAGAAATTTCACTGGTAAACCTGTCAATACGGCGGCGGGTGGTTGTGGTTCAGGGAGTTAATACGACAAGGTCATACCCGCTTGTAAGAATGAAGGTGGAAGTTGATGGTGTGACTCGTGACCTGGATGTAGGAATTGTGGAGAAGTTACCTGTTGGGGGCGTCGACCTCCTTCTTGGCAACGACTTTGCGGGTCCTACTCGTGAGGCTCCACCCTTAGTCGTTGTCGAGAATCCGGCCGACGTGAGTAGGGAGAGCAGGAGTGGGTTGAGAAGTGTCGGTGCAGCCTATGGCGTGTGTTGTCACCGGAGATTCTGCATCCAAGGAGTCACATTCTGGTCAACAATCTTTAGATCAGCGGAGGAAGGGTACCGAGAAGGGGTTGAAAGTTGATGCGGTTGAGAGTTTAGTATCAACGGCCCTTCTCGGGGACTCAGTATTAGGACCAAATATCGAGTCTGAAGAAGACCCAGTAACTGTTGTGGAAAAGGCAGAGGATGGGCTTAAAAAGACGAAAGAGTTGAAGGAGGACAGTGATGCACAGTCGGGAGATGTAGCAACAAGGTACCCTGACGCGTACCCTATGAGAAATGGGTCGGCGAAGACGGTGGTCCAAAGCTTGCTAGTGTATTTCTCCCGGTATGGTTGCCCGCAGGGGATTCAGTCAGTCCAGGGACCCAACTTCACTTCTAGTCTCTTTGTCCAAGCAATGCCGCAGCATGGGATTGTTGGGGTTGTGTCATCTGCGTATCATCCGGAGAGCCAGGGTGTGTTAGAGCGATGGCACTCAGCCTTGAAATCTGTGCTTCGTTGTTGTTGCTTTGAGAGTGGGAAGGATTGGGATCTTGGCCTGCCATGTGTTTTGTTTGCTGTACGGGAGGTACCTGGGGAGAGTTTGGGATTCAGCCCTAATGAGCTCGTCTTTGGACACCGTGTCAGAGGGCCTCTCCATATGGTTGAAGAAGTATGGGAGGGCGCAGAAAAACCTTGTTCTATGCTCAAGTGTGTCCTCAACAGTCGAGAACGGATGTTGCGCAGTCTGGAGTTGGCTGGCCGTAATTTGACTAGCTCTCAGGCCCTCAGGAAGGACAGGTACGACCTCAAGGTTGAACTCAGGGAGTTTCACGTGGGTCAGGAGGTGTTGATTCTACTGCCCCTTGTAGGTCACCCCTTATCCGCGAAGTACGCTGGTCCTTATAGGGTGGTGGAGGAGCTATCAGACCTGGATTACTTGGTAGCCACTCCAGACAGACGGAAGCGCAATCAGTTATGTCATGTTAATCCCATGAAGGAGTATGGGAGGCACCCCCTGAGCCTCTCACTGTGCCTGTGATGACGTTTAGCAGTCAAGGTGGAGAAGGAGAACGGGACAGTCAAGCTCAGGTGGAGGATAACTGGAAGGATAAGAAGTTCAAATGGGCGCCTGAGTGTGAGAAGATGTTTGGGGAAGTAAAACACTGTTGTGCACTCACCCGATCATCAGGGCCCCTGACTTTAGCCTACCTTTCCAACTAGCAACGGAGGCTAGTGGTGTGGGGGCTGGTGCCGTCCTTGTGGAAAAGGACGATGATGAGCTGGAGCATCCTGTTAGTTTCTGCTCGGAGAAGTACAATTCGGCCCAGGGGAGCTGCTCTGTTGTCGAGGAGGAGCTGCTGGCGGTTGTGCTTGCGCTGGGGCATTTCGAGGTCTATGTTCCAGCCTATGGTCCGGTCGTTGTAGTTTACCCAGATCATCACCCTCTCAAGTTCTTGGACCAGTTTCACAATCGGAATATGAGGCTGACCAGGTGGTCACTAAGGTTACTGGAATATAACCTGGACATACGCCATATTGCCGGTTGTGACAACGTGGTTGCAGATGGTCGTTCAAGGGTATATGATCCTGGGTAGATTGACACACGGGTAGCCTCCTGCTTTAGTTTGGATATTATTTTGCGCTTGGTGCTTGTTGGCTCGCGGTTGTAGCCCAGCGTATTGGGTCGTAAAGCAGGAGTTGAGCGTTTGGTATAGAAGAAAAAACTAGGTTTGCCCCTATAATGCAGCCGAAATAAACAAATTATAAACATGAAAATCAAATAAAAACTCTTTCTTTGATAGTTGATTTTTTTTAGTATGTTATAGCAGTAATTCTGAGTTGCACTCCTCTCAGAATGCTGGGCTAGAGAAGCTCGCTCTTAAGGAGCATAACTACATATAATTTAACCTATGGTGTTGGGGAGGATTATAATTTTGAAAAATGTTTTGTTGAAGAACTGTGCCAGATATTTTACTGCCGCTGGGTGATGGGAAGTGGAGATATAGCATGGGTTCTAACCATCAGATTTTTGTGAGTCTTGGGGCCTCTGAGAAAAATCTTGGGGGGGGTGTGACGTTGACCACTCCGTTAGAACCGCATGGCTTGTCCTACAGTGACTCGCTAGGATCGCCAGGGCAGTGGATGGGGCTACAGTTTATGTATTAGAGTGTGCTTTATTTCATATGAAAGCTCGTATCATGGGCAGTCCAGAAAGGCTCTTTGTTTTCACCCATGTCAAGGCTTTATATATTTAATTGTAAAGTATATGTTTTATCATTAACTAGTAATGATGGGATCTGGGAGAGAGAGAGAGAGTAGAACAGAGTGAGAGGGAGCGCGCAGTGTTTTTGTCCCGCTCAATGACGTCACGGCTGGCTGCCTCGTGGGGGTTGGTTGAGAGAGGTCCTTCCCATGCTGTTAGCTCCCTTGCTAGTGGCTAGAGGACTTGTAACCACTTTTTTCCCATGCGGCTCGAGCTAGTGCGAGTATATATACAGTTCCTCGCCACTCTCTCCCTCAGATCTGGTTTCTAGAACGCATCCATCTTTTTCCCTTGCTACCTGTCCCCCTGTGCATTTTTCAAATGCACGGGCGGCGACCTGATGTTAAACCTTAAAGAAAAGCAACCAAAAACTCTACAGGAGGCAGCTGAGATGGCTGACCTCCGGCTATCACTAATTCGTGGGTGCGGGTCTGCCCAGCGTAGTGAGGCAGGTAACAAGGGGCGTGACGCCCCACCCCCCCCGAGTTAGTGATATACCTTATGCAAACAAGTACAAGAGCCATGATACCAAGACTGACCACAAGACTAGCACCGTCCCGTTTAAGAAGGGGCCGGGCCCTTCCCAGTACCAAGGGAAGCCCAAAGGGGTGTTGGAGTGTTATCATTGTCATAAAAAGGGGCACTTTGCAAGAGTCTGTCCTAGCAAACCACCTACAGCAGCTGTGTCTTTGGCCTGCAACATTGGTGTGTCTCCGAAGTCATCTGAGTTTGCCCGGGGCAGTTCGTCAGAGGCTGAGGCACAGCCAATGCAGAAGCACCTGGGAGGCTCGAACCCTGCTCAGGATGTTTTTTGCGACCATAGAGGGCGGGGTTGCGTGATGTGGGCGGGGCGCAAGCATGGAGTAGAGGTCTTGCGTGATACAGGTGCTTCCCAGACTCTGATGAAAAACTTGACTGGCTACCCTATAAACGCGGCTCGGGTGGTGGAGGTGCAGGGTATTAATGCAACTCGGTCATACCCGCTGGTGCGGGTGGAGTTGGAGGTGGATGGTGTGGCACGTGAATAGGATGTCGGGATTGTGGAGAAACTGCCAGTGGAGGGCGTCGACCTTCTTCTCGGCAACGACTTTGCAATGCCCGCTTCTGAGGTTCTACCCTTAGTCGTTGCCGAGAGGCCGGCCGACGTGAGTAGGGAAGAGCAAGAGTGGGTCGAGCGGTGCCAGACACAACCCATGGCGTGTGTTGTCACCCGAGCTCGGGCAGCTAAAGTGTCACAGCCTAGTCCTCCGTCTTCAGACCAGCGGAGGAACGATCAACAGGAGGAGGCTAAAGCTGGAGTTGGTTTTAAGAGTTCTGACTCGGCGGCTCTCCTGGGTGATTCAGTATTAGCACCATTACTTAATTCTGGAGTAGCCTCTGGGCCTGTCATCGAGAGTGACGAGGCTGGGCATGACGAGTCTCCACGACAGCAACGTTATGTACATCGAGAGAGACAGAGGGAGCAGCCCAGTATCGGGGAAGGTCATGCATTGCTTCGGGTGCAGTTAGATCGCTTGGCACCCTCAGATATACGTCGGTTGCAACTAGAGGACCTTGAGCTCCAAACGTGTGCTAATGGAGCTGTAGAGCTCGACGAGGACGGCGATGCACAGCCAGGAGATTTTTTTTATTTAGAAGGCATCCTCTATAGGCGTTTTCAAGCCCCTAAACGTAGTTGGCAAGAGGGGTCCGGAGTAGTGGACCAGTTGGTGGTGCCACGGGAGTGCAGGGATAGCCTACTGAGGTTGGCACATGACATACCACTGGCAGGACATCTAGGGGTGAGAAAAACGGTGGCGGCTTTAGAATTTTGTTTTTGGTGGCCGGGGTTGAAGGGGCAGGTGGTAACCTGGATAGCAAGGTGTCATACGTGCCAGAGGGTTGGAAAACCTAACCTAACAATTCCGAGAGCCCCGTTGCACCCCATTCCTGTCAGTGGACCGCCCTTCAGTAAGGTCATCATTGATATGGTCGGACCCCTACCCCCTACTAGTGCCGGTAATAAATTTCTATTAACTATCATGGATGTGGCCACTCGTTATCCTGATGCATATCCAATGAGAAATGGCACAGCAAAAACTGTTGTCCGGAACCTGCTCTTGTATTGCTCGCGGTATGGTTACCCGCAAGAGGTGCAATCGGACCAAGGTTCTAATTTTACATCTAATCTGTTCAAACAAACTATGATTCAGCATGGCATCAGCACTGTCGTCTCTTCTGCGTATCACCCGGAGAGTCAAGGGGTGTTGGAGAGGTGGCACGCCACGCTGAAAAGCATGCTTCGATGTTACTGCGCAGAGAACGGAAAGGATTGGGACCTTGGTCTGCCATATGTTTTGTTCGCGGCAGGAGAAGTACCTGGAGAGAGTCTCGGTTTCAGTCCGAATGAGCTTGTTTTCGGGCATCAGGTGAGGGGCCCTCTCCACATGGTGAAGGAGATTTGGGAGGGTACCGCTAAGCCATGTTCTATGTTGAGATACGTCCTCGAGAGCAGAGAGAGAATGCTTAGAAGTCTGGAGCTGGCCGGGCGTAATTTGGTGAGTTCGCAGGCCCGTATGAAGGACAGGTACGATACTAAGGCGAAACTCCGGGAGTTTCAGGTAGGTCAAGAGGTGTTGGTCCTGTTGCCTTTGGCAGGTCATCCTCTGGCTGCCAAGTACGCTGGGCCTTATCGGGTGGTGTCGAAGATCTCCGATCTAGATTATCTCGTTGCCACTCCAGACCGGAAGAAGCGTAACCAACTATGCCACATTAATTTGTTGAAGGAGTATGTGAGGCGCCCACCTGAGTCACTAGCTGTCCCTGTGTTGACCTGCTGCGGTCATGGTGGAGAAGGAGAGGGGGGCAGCAATGATCAGGTGGATGATAACTGGGATTGTCATGTCTCGGCTGATCAGTGGGCGGGGAATTCGAGCCAATGTGCGCATGATGCTCTGGCGCACCTGCCGGAGGAACAGCAGGTGGCAGTGCAGCGCCTGTTCGATTCATACCCCACTGTATTTGCCGAGCACCCAGGCCTCACTACTCAAGCGGTGCATGACGTCGATGTAGGAGAGCACCCCCCCTTCAAGTCGATACCTTATCGGGTGCCACCCATTAAACTCCCAGCGCTCAGGGATGAGCTGGAGTATATGCTGGCGAGAGGCTTGATCGAGAAGGGGGCAGTACGGTGGACTTCTCCTGTCACTCTGCAGCCCAAACCTGATGGAAAAGTTCGGTTCTGCATTGACTTTAGGCGGTTGAACGGGTTGACCCCCACCAACGCATATCCTCTTCCCCGGGTGGATGACAGTGTGGATAAGATCGGGAAAGCAAGGTACTTGACCAAGGTAGACCTCGTCAAAGGCTACTGGCAAGTACCACTGTCTGAGCGGGCTAAAGAGGTGTGCTGGTTTGTGGTGGATGGCAGTACTTACCGTTGCAACGTGATGCCATATGGTCTGAAAAATACACCGGCCACTTTCCAGAGCTTAATGAACGACATCGTAGCAGACATCCCAAACTGTACTGTCTACCTTGATGACGTGATCATTTATGACAATGATTTCCAAAGTCACTGTGAGCACATAGAAGCCTTATTTAGTCAACTTAGTAAAGCAGGCTTGGTGGTTAATCTGGGCAAGTGTGACTTTGTGCAAGCCACGGTGCAGTATCTGGGGTTTGTGGTTGGGTTAGGGCAGGTGAGCCCGCCCCAACAGAAGATACAGGCTATCGACTTGTTCCCCAGGCCGACCACCAAGCTGCAGATCATGAGATTTTTGGGCATGATTGGGTATTACCGCCGCTTTATAAGAGGTTATTCTACTGTGTTAGCTCCTTTGACAGATCTACTAGCTAAAGATAAAAAGTTCCGCTGGGCACCTGAGTGTGAGCAGGCGTTTCGAGTAGTTAAACACCTTTTATGCACTCACCCTATCCTCAGGGCCCCGGACTTTGAACGACCATTTCAGTTGGCGACTGATGCCAGCGGAGTAGGGGCTGGTGCCGTACTTTTGCAGACAGACGAGGAAGGTCTTGAGCATCCAGTCAGTTTCTTTTCAAAGAAATTTAATTCAGCACAGAAAAACTATTCGGTTGTTGAAAAGGAACTGCTGGCAATCGTGTTAGCGCTCAGACACTTTGAGGTCTATGTTCCTGCCTATGGGCCAGTCGTGGTAGTGTATACCGACCACCACCCGCTTAAATTCCTCAATCAATTCCACAACCGGAATATGAGGCTGACCAGATGGTCGCTCATGTTGCAAGAGTACAACTTAGACATTCGCCATATTGCCAGTTGTGAGAATGTGATTGCGGACTGTTTGTCGCGGGTGGAGGATCCGGGGTAGGCAACCACAGTATGTTGGTATAGCCTCCTGTCTTGGCTCGCGGTGTATTTTTGCGCTGGTGCTTGATGGCTTGCGTGTGTAGCATCAGCGTAGGGTCGCAGGGCAGGAGTTGTTGGCTTTGATTAGAAGAAAATTAGGCTACATCTATAGTAGCCGCCAAAAACAACATTAAAATAAAATATGAAAAATTCAATAAAAATTCTTTCTTTTTGATAATTAATTTTAAGATAATATTGTAGCTGAGTACTGAGTGCAGCTGATTTTCCCTCAGTAGGCTGTGTTTCTTAAAGCTCGCTCTGGGAGCACAATGTTATGAATTAATGTATTATATTTGGGAAGGGTGATAAGATTTGTTTTTATATATAAATGATGTTGTATTTTTTTGGAGGAGACTGAGCTTGCATTCCATGAGTGGCAGAGTGGTTAGGAGTGGCAGATTCTAGCGACATTCTGCCTGTTCAGATATGGGCTCATGGTTGAGTGTCCCATATCTTGGGGGGGGTGTGACGCCTCCCGGCGTTAACAGAATGGTTGCGTGGGGCATTGCAGCTCGCTGGCGCTCGCCAGGATGGGGGGATGGGCTACAGTTGTCCTGGAATGATCTGCTTTATGTAATTAGTGTCGTGTTGCCACAGACAGTCTAGAAATGGTCTTTGTTTTGGTCTGTGACCGCGCCTTATATTATATATTCGCTATAATATAAATGTTGCTTGTGTGGGAGGCGAGCGAGAGAGGGTGAGGGAGTACACCTGGCAGCGGGGTGAGCTATGACGCGGCTCGCTTGGGCGCTGACGGCATTGGCGGCCGGGTGGTCAACTAGTCCCTTCCCGTCACGGCCTCATGTTTTTTACCAGCTCAGAGCTTGCTTGACACGCGTATCGCCTACATTCTTTGCAATTCTGTCCCCCATACTCGCCACTTTGCATACTATTTCTCTCTCTCGACTTCTCCTTTCTCATTCTCTAATCTTTATTAAACTCAACATCCCTTCTGGTTTCAGCATAGACGTTCACCGTCGACCAGTCGTATTGTACGCGAAGCTCTCAGAGATTTCCATGTATTAGGTTAAGGAGGTATTATGCTTTATTGAGGGTTAGAGAGACGGACTTTTCCGTATGTGTCCTCTCTCGGGAAGGTTGTAGACCGGTATATGTCTCCCTGGCAAGGTGTTGAGTGATTCTGCTTGGTTATCTAAAGCTAGACTAGGGGTAAGGTTACTGTGTCGTTGTCTCCGATGTGTGCAGTGTTAGCTAAGCCCTGCTCGACATCGACAGGTACTGTGGGAGCCTAAGTTGTCTTCGGGTGGGTTTACTTTGCGAGCACAGCGCTGTGGTGTGAGAGGGCCATAGCCTATCCCTCACAACATAGTGCTGCCTCTTTGTGTTGACTTCTGAGGGATCGCCAGGATAGAACTAGGTACTAGAGACCTAGATTTATCAAGAGAGCATCCCCGTCATATAACGTAATCTTCATTATACCACCTTCGGACAACGTTAGGCTACGAGCCGCATGCTCACCCATTGTTGCCCTGCCTTGATACCCCAGCTAGACTTTATTAACTGAGCAGACACTGGTTAGAGATAAGCCCCCATTATTATATGTATGCAACATTATTATTCACTGCACTTTTGAGCCGAGGTTGTTGTTGAGTTGCACAACCCTAGTAGGCTGTTGCGTTGTGTCACGAAGCATTTCTTTAGTTGTCGAGCATTACTACCTTTGCGCAGTCTTTATTATTCGCCTGCCTATTATTACTATATGTCCTAGCATTTATTGTGACCCGTATTCTGCATTATAATTGTTCAAGATTCTTTACGAACATCTTCCCAGCATCAGACTTATTTCAGAAGTTTCCAGTTGATGTTGCAGGACTAGCATTGCACTTTCTTTAATACAGGAGTGCCAGTTATTTGAGTATCTACCGTAACGTTAATTAATCACGTTAACTATCTTTTCTTTGTGTAACATAATCGAGTAATCTTTTACTGTTTGAGAATAGGCTGTTTCATTGAGCGTCAGCCTAGTGTGTGTGCACCAGTTACCGAGTCATAGGATACCTCGTTGTCCAGGCACGACTCAGGGCGGTAATGGTGTTTTGTTTTCCAGTGTTTAAGGCAGGGGTTGGATCTAGTGTTACCGTTGTTGCATTTTGCCATTATCTAGTCCAATGTTGAAGAGCCCTGTGTCTTTGAGAACCTGGATCGTAACAGAATAGATAGTCCAAGTATTTAAAAACTAAAGCCCCTGAGGCAGTAGTTTGCCCTGACTCTACAATCCAGGTTGTGAAGGTTTTCCAATGGGATTCATATTGTCTCCTGGTAGACATGATGTATTGGTTCATTAATTTATTAGTGACACTCTCCCCAAAATGAGCTAACCATTTGGCATGCTAAATATCCATAAGGCAAAACTGAGCGAGGTCCAAAGGTTGCCAATTGTTTCCAAGTGGAAAGCGGAGACGTGGAGGGACACCGGGTTCCTGCACCATTGTTGCAATTGGTGGTACCACACCTGGGCTGGCCATAGCGGCGCGATCATCGCAACTCTGTCCCGGTAATCTGTCCCTCAGCTTGTGAATTACTTTGCACATTAGCACAGAATCTGGTGGAGGAAACAGATAGATTGAGGTCCACCTGTTCCAATCTACCAACAATGCATTGGGTCCCCCCGCCGGGGTGACCTCCTGACGAGTGAGGAAGAGGGGGAGTCTGTGATTCTCTGTGGATGCAAACAAATCCACCTGCGGACGGGCTGGCTTTGCAATCATCTTGTCGAAGATAGCCTGTTTGATTGTCCATTCTACTAGAGTGCTCCACCGGCAAGAGAGAGCGTCTGCCCTGACGTTCGCCATGCCGGGGAGATATGCTGCATGCAGGGAAATTCCTAGTGATTCGGCTAGGGCAAAAATCCGTTCGGAAACCTTCAACAACTCTCGTGACCTCACTGAGCCCTGTTTCTGAATACAAAAGACTGCAGTTTGATTGTCCATTCGGAACGCAATTGATTTGTTTGTTAAAGTCATGCCGTGAGTTTGGAGAAAAAAGAGGGGGACTAAAAGCTCTTGCTTGTTGATATGGGACTGACTGTCTGCCGGCCATGTGCCTTGACCTTGATGGCTCAGGGTGGACTGATAGCCCCAACCTAGTGCCCCTGAGACGTCTGTGTCTACCCACTCCGTAGGAGGGGGAGAAACCCATGTCGTGACAGAGTGGAGAACTTCTCGCTTGGCTCAGACCAAGAGTAAGCTGTGGATTAACGGAGGAATTGGCCATAATTTCTTCTCCGGCGAGAGAGGGAAAACTTTGTTGCCTTCCAGGATTAATCGTTTGACAGGCCGAGCGGAATGAACGGAACGAACCCAGGTGCAACCGGGGTCCGATCGTCGAGGCAACTCTCAAATCCTGTGTCCTTAAGCACGGCATTGGGATGCTGAGAGACTGGGTGCCTAGTATTTTGGAGGAGGAGGTGGGTTGGTATCTGATGCTTGGCTAGATTTGACTGATGGCTGGCCTTGAGTACCCTTCTGAGGGGCCTTACCTTTATACCCAGAACGTTTATCTTGTTTGGGCTTGTAAGAGTTACCTCCCTGCTGCGGCGGGAGTCTGAGATCCCTTGGTGACTGTTTAGATTGTGGTTGGTATTGTTTGGTACCACCCTTTGATTTATGAAAGGGCTTCTTAACAGGGTCCTTCCGAGCTTGGGAGGTAATCTGCTTCCAACCACTAACCATGTTAAACACTAGACTCCATGTTTCAGAGTTAAGGAGGGTGGCAGTAAGGACCGGAGATAGAGTTACCCGGCGACCTATGTCCGCTGGAAACTTCCTCACTAGATGGACTCTCAGATCTTGGCGGGCTCGAACCGCCTCCATAATAGCAATTCTGATGTCTCCTAAGGACTGAATAGAATTTTGTAGCAACAGTCTCCTAGACAATTCGGTAGCTCTCTTAATTTGGGGTTCAGCTATAGCTGAAATAGTACGGGACAGGGAGGCGGCGATCTGGTGACTAACCAAGTACTGAGAGAACATCCGGTAAGCCTTATTTCTTAACTTGAAGTCCCTGTCAAGGTGAGCAGCCGGGGGAGTAGAAAAGGGTTCATCAAGGGAGTGCAAGGAAACTTTGGGGGCCAAAAGAAAGGTAAGTAAATCTGAGGACACTCCCTCTGCTTTGGCTACTGGCAAGGAAAAGTAAGCATGATTTTCTTGGGGAACCTGATGTGAAGACTTAGAAGAAATTGTAGCAGCAAAAACCTGAGCTTCTATCTCCCAGTCTACCCATGGGCCTAACCCCACCAGTCCAATCTGCAAGACTGGTGTATGCGTCTGGTCTAGGACCGGAGTTGTAGCCAACTCCGGCGTGAGAGCATTCAAAGCTTTGACATCATTGATGCCATCTGCTTTTGACCAATCTGCAAACAGTCATGCAGACGCGGCGGGAGGGATCGCCGGGGCAGCTGTATACAGAAAATAATCCGGGTTGTACGAACTCGGTACACCCTTAATTGATACATCCATCATTCTCCCTGCCTCATCTTTTGCCCTAAATTTCCTGGTCTTATTGATTTCAATATACCACTCGCTGGGTACCGGAAGTTCACCTGACCCAGAAGGTTGAGCTAAGTGAGGGTTCACTGGAGTCGCAGGGATCCAGGAACAATCCGCGCCATAGAGGAGGGGCATGGGGCCCTTCTTCAGAGGCGCCTTATCTAAAGGAGGTGGGGGAATATCTGCAATAACCCTCAAAGAGGAGGTGGCCAGCGCCGCCGGCACTGTAGTGCCAGAATCCACGGCTACCACCAGGGTAGGACATGATGGAAGAAAACCCGGGGAAGCTAGGGGTTTGACAACAGAATTACTAGGGGCCACCAAAGGTCGAGAAACCGGGGGGGTCCGAAGAGGCAGGGAGTTGATAATGTTGCATAACCTTACGCAAGAGCTCACTTAACTGATCAGAAGTCACACACTTACTGTGGGAGTCCCTGGATGAGAGGGATCCTGCCTCAGAATCTTCACCTGTGAGTGACTGGGGAGCCGGAGAGAACCTAACCTCTCCCGGCTCTCCACTCATCTCGGCATTATCCTGTTCTATCACTATCTCAGTATCCGCCGAGGGCCACGTTAAATCTGGAACCGATGACGGCAACATTTCTATGCTACCTTCCTCAGTCCTTTCGTGATTGACGTTAAAAGGAGATTGAGAAGGTTCAGATTGACGCCAGTAACCCCCTGCCACAACGGGCTGGGAGTCTGGAATCACTTGAGAATGCAATTGTGACCCCGACGGATATCCCCTGTACTGGTCAGCCAGAACCCTACATGGGCCTGCCGATCTAACACTACGAGGCACATAGTTCAGTTTAGGTATGGCAAAAGTAACACTAGGAGACACACTCAAGGATTGTTCATGACTAGGTGTGGATTCCAGTGTATCAGTCCCCACTTCTGAATCCCCAAAATCTTGGTGAGGTATGTCAGAGGTAGGGGTAGGGGGCGGATGCTGAGGGGTGTCCCTTCGGCTGCTGCTGCTTGCTTGACTCGTCGTTCCCTCAGAGTCCTCTCTCCGGCGTTTGGTAGACCGGGAAGACTCTGCGGACGAGTGTCTAGATTGTTTGGGGGGGGATCTAGACCTTGACCTCGACTTGCGCCTAGGGGAGGGTGATCGTCTCCTCTTGGTACGGTCGGAGGGGGGAACCTCGGTGACCTCACTCTCACTGCTATACTCACTACCTCTTTGCTGAGGGCTTTCGACTTGACTTTAGGTCTGACAGATTTAAAGGAACCGGATTTCACAAGGGGTGACTTAATAATGAGTTGTTCCCATAGTACTTCATCATCACAGTGAAGCGCCTTATGGGCACTGTCTTTGGCATAAGAATTAAAGGTACTCTTAACTTCCTGTAAGGCCGATAAGTCTTTATTTGTTATTAACGCAGTTTTCAATTCAGAGCAAATGGAACAACGTTTAGATAACCACAAGCCTCTGGAACGATCCAAACACTTGACGCACTTAATGCAAAGTTTGTGAGCAAAAACTGGCAAAAGAGAGCAGGTAGGAGTAATGCAAAGTTCGAACCTCGTCATGGTGCTAATATGGGGATCCCTCCCCCGCCGGGATGAGCCGCCCAAACCTCCGCCGGAGAAGCAGTCAGGAGCCTGGAAAAAAAAAATTCCAGGAATCAATGCTCATAAGGATAACCTGCGAGGTGTTATACATCCTAACTCGTGTCCGCCGGAAAATTAGCTATAGTGCACCACTACTCTAACCTGCCGCTGGACCCGTTTCATAAGCTGGGTTTAACTACTAACCTGTGACAAGTGTCCCAGTTCCCTTGACCTTTAGTGTCTGATCATCTATAAACAAGTTTGCAAAACTAATCTTATCACTCTTGTACACCAGACTTGCGGCGCCGCAAGGCAAGAAAATCTAAGCGTGTAACTGGGTCAGTTAGGGCGAGTTACTCGGCGGGCCGAGTTTGCAGCCCCTTTAGGAATGCAGTTCCGCAGGGAGCGTGTGGTTCAGCCAAACCACGTCGGGACCTTTTGAATGTTCCTACCCGTTTATAAGACAGACAACTTGGGCCCACCGCACGGGGCCGCCGGAAAAAACAAAACTCCAGAGAAAAAAGGGAGATGGCACAGCTCCCCAACTCAGAGACACGCTATAGCACATCATAAGAATATATATATAGGGACGTCTCCCTGACCCCCAACAACATGCCACCACGCATGTAAGAAAAGCTAGGGGCACACATAGGCATATAATAAAATACAGAAAATTTAGCATCCTAAATTACCTGAAGCCTACTCCGGAGACCCCTACAAAAGGCAGACCATGAGGTACGACGAGCAACACCAGCAGACGACACTCCGTGGACCATCACAGCGCTCGGATGAGGGAGGCCCACTCAAGGGGCCCAAAGCAAAACACGAACTCTGGAAGGTCAAGCACCACGTGCAGACACCCTTAAACCAGAGCATTTGCTAATAATTAATAATCTGACAAGTACTTTCCTCAATAATGACAGTCTGTATCATGCCTTGTAGAGTGGTAGCCTTCTAGCTAAGTAATCGCAAAAGCTAAAGGCGTATCACAACAATCAACAAAAGACACGCGGTACGAAGATCCTGGACTCGTAGACGCCCGTTACAAAAGTACCCTATTTTAACACATACTTCCTGCGGACACACCAATCTGGCAGCCATGCTAGCTAATCTAAACCTTGTTCCTACAACACAGATGTATACAAATGAGTAAGGACTCACTAGAAGCTCTGGAACGTCGAATGAAGCGAAGCACGGCGCAAGCCTTGTTGTCACTGTGGCCGCGGAAGTAGGAAGGACGAAGATGGCCGCAAGAGGGCCTGGTGTTGGGAAAGCACAACATGAGAAATCCACGCATATGGCAAGTCATATGATAACAGATATTAAGTTCTTTTTTCTTTTTTATATTTTACAGAGTTTTTTTCTGTAGGGTACCCGATCAAAATGACGATCCCATAAGGGAATTAGGCGTGCACTTATGACGAGTACTCCATAATACTTACGCGCGGGCTATTCAAAATGCTGGCGCAGGATGTTGAATGGAGACTATTATTATTAATAGGCGAACTCGTCAATGATGGAGGGGCCCTATTAAATATTGGGTTTTGGAAGCATTAAAGGCAACAAGGTTTCTCTGCCCCAATTGGAAATTGTAGTTAGATCAGAAGATAAGTGTTGTATGGCTTCATTATATTTGTTTTTGAGCGAATGCTTGCTGGGGCGTTCTGGAAAACTAATTGAGTAGTGTAAGGTAGAGTCGTCTGCATTGAATGGATATGTTTGGAGGTACAGTTGTGAAGATAATTTATGAAAATTAGAAAGATAATTGGATATAGGACAGAACCCTGAGGAACACCGGAGTTGATAGGAAGAAGAAGTGAACAATGGCCATCCACAACCGCAGCCTTGGAACGGCCAGAAAGCAAATTAGAGGCACAGATGGAGGGATAGAAACCGAAGGAATGTAGCTTAGACATTAGATATTTGTGCCAGACTGTATCGAAGGCCTTCGCTATATCTAGCGCAATAGAAAAGGTCTCACCGAAGTCCTGAAAGGAGGATGACCAAAAGATAGTAAGATATGAAAGAAGATCTCCAGTAGAGCGACCCTTAAGGAAACCATACTGGCGATCTGAGAGTATATTATAAGAAAAGAAATGCTTAGGAAATTTATAAGTAAGAATAGTTTAAAACACTTTAGAGATACAAGAGATGAGAGCAATTGGACGATAGTTGGAGGGTTGAGAGCAGTCACACTTCTTTGGGACAGGTTGAATCAGAACAAACTTCCAGCAAGAAGGGAAGACATTAGAGGAGTGACAGAGACAGAAGAGTTTGCCTAGGCAGGGAGGCAGCACGGAAGCACAGTTTTTTAGTACAACAGGGGGAACACCATCCAGACCGTACGCCTTCTTTGTATTAAGCCCAGAGAGGGTAGAAAGCACATCTTTAGAAGAGATTAGGATATTAGGCATAAGTAGGAGAGAGGGAGGAATAACACCGGAATCATCCAAGGTGGAGTTTCTAGTGAAAGTTTGAGTGAAAAGTTCAGCTTTGGCAGAGGAAGAAATGATGGTTGTGCCATAGAAGTGGAAAAGGGGAGTGAAAGACGAAGAAGACAATTTGTTGGGGAGGTTTTTGGCTAGATGCCAGAAATCTTGGGAAGAACTAGAGTTGGATAGTTCAGTGCATTTATTTATGATGAAAGAATGTTTGGCAAGTCGAAGGACAGATTTGGCTTAATTCCGGGCAAAAACATAGGAAGAATGAGATTCTTGAGTTTGAAGGCGCCGGTACCATTTGAATGCTTCCTCCTTATTGTGGACAGCAGTGGAACCAAGATTTGTTTGCATTGGTCTGAAAGAAAGAAAATGGAATGTATGCCTCCATGCCCGATAGGATTACCTCGGTAATGCGTTCAGCACTCTCCGAGGGTCCCCGGCCTTGGAAGCAAAAATCATTCTATGGGAAATCAAAGAAGTACTGCCAGAGAGCCTCCCAGTCGGCAGCTCCAAAGTGCCACAAGCGCTGCCGGCTGGGAGGATTGGGTGGCTGTACTGGAGAGATAGTACAGGTGACAGAGATAAGTTTATTGTCGGAGGAGCCCAACGGAGAGAAAAGATCGACAGTATAAGAAGTGTTAGAAGCTAGAAATAAGTCAAGAATGTTGGGCCGATCTGATCTCCGAAGCAATCCGGGATACAGGTGGGTTGTTGAACCAACTGCTCTAGTTCATTTAGGATAGAAAAGATGTAGGCTTGTTCACCAGGTTGGTCAGTAGTATGAGAGGAGAGCCATTGGCGGTGGTTAACGTTGAAAGCTTCTAAGATGGATATTTCTGAGAAAGGAGAAATGGATAGAATGTGTTCCGGTTTAGAGTTTAGATAGTCAAAGAATTTGGGAAAGTCGGTAGAGTTAGGGGAAAGATAGACAGCACAAAAATAATTAGTATGAGAGTGAGAGGATAGTTTGAGCCATAAAGTTGAGAATTCAGAGAAGTCAAAATCGAGAACACGAGAGCAAGTGAGTTTGTTGTGCAAGTATGCACAACACCTACCTTTGGCTTTGAAACTAGGAAAGAGGAAGTAGGAGGATACAGAGAAGGGGCTGTTGGCAGTTGCTTCAGACACCTGAGTTTCAGTGAGGAAAAGAAGATCAAGTTTGTAGGAGGAGAGATGGTGTTCAACAGAGGGAAAATTAGAGGAAGGGCCGCGAATGTTGCAAATGGTGCGTGTGTGTGTAAGTGAGAGAGAGTGTGTGTGTATGTATTTGTTTGTGTGTGTGTGTGTGCGTGTGCGTGTGCTTTCATGCTTTTGTACGTACATGTTCTGCTTAGTCAAGTATTGTCAATAAGTATTTTGTTTTTCCGTGTGTTTACTTGACTAATGGACTAATTGGTATTCTCTCTCTCTCTCTCTCTCTCTCTCTCTCTCTCTCTCTCTTCGTAAAGTTAGATTTTGGTTAATATTAAACATATCAAATCAAAGTTATTTATTTCTTCTCTCGCTTGATATTTTTATAATCAATTTGTGTATTAGTAAATTACCAAACTTTAAGAACCTATCTGGATACCCCACTGAAGGATAAATAGAGAGTATGAGCGGACAGTTCCAAATTCATGTTATATATCAATCTTTCTGTCTCATATTTTATATCAAGCACTCAAACACTGACTCACTTGCAAACTCAGTACTATAATAAGGACAGAAAAACAAAACATTCAGTCACTTGCTATCTATGTATTAAAAATAAACACATGCAAGAAACATGTATTACTAAATTCACAAAATATTAAGGGGCTAGTGCTTTTTTTCTATATTTTTATTCATTTACTAAATTGCTTAGTTTCCTTGCTAGACCGCAACCAAGCTTAAACAAAAAACCTAGAACCCCTTTCAAGATATATTTGTAAATTTGTCGTTAGAAAAATGTTCTGGCCGAAGGCCGTTCCCTCTAAAATTGCAGGCTCGCTACCGCTCACCAGGAACAAATTAACACTTAAAAGGTACGAAAGGTCTTAATATTGACACATAAATAGGGCGAAAGGTAAGAAAATCGTAAAATTAATGGAACGAACGTCTTCAAATCTCAAAACTGATATGTTAAACATGAGAGAGAAGGGGGTCCAGAAAAAAAACCGAATACCTCTCCCATAATACCTCTGAGTAACCCAAAGTAAAGTAATCAATACAGTGTGTGAGCGAACAGTTGTGTGGACCATTGTATACTTTAGTTCCGCCTTCTTCACCCTTATTATCCCTCAGTGTGTTTTTTTTTTTTTTTTTTTTTTTTTTTCCTATGTGGATATGGGGCTGTGATCAAGAGCCGTTCTAACCTTAATTTTCGTCCGCTATATGGTGTACAGTATTTTCTTATTCTGTTCTATATATTTATATATATGATAACTATTTATATAGTTTATTTATATATAAATACATTTTCTTTATTATTATTTTTTTGAGTGGGCAGTACATTAATTTTCAAAAGTTGGTCGCAAAAAAAAAAAAAAAAAAAAAAAAATATATATATATATATATATATATATATATATATATATATATATATACTGTATATATACCGGTATATATGTATATATATATATATATATATATATATATATATATATATATATATATATATATATATATATATATATATATATATATATATATATATATATATATATATACAGTATATATATATATATATATTTGTGTGTGTGTGTGTGTGTAATAGAGAGAGAGAGAGGGGGGGGGAGAGGGTTGTCTTTTTTTTGTTTTGCAGTCAAGTAGCGCTCATGTTTTTAATATTATTATAAAGACGTCAACGTATTGTGAAATAATCCCTTGTGGATCACAATCTTTCGATATATTATGTATACGTGTATTTGTAAATTAATTTAGTATTTTGTATGCTAAAGTTGTGTGCATTCATTGTTTAATATGAACTAATGAATGATTGATTGATGGATTATAACACGTTTCGACAGTTATTATGGCTATTATTAGACGATTTATTTCAGATTTGGTAGGGTATAGGGAAGTCAGAGAGATAATTGAGGTAGTATTTACCCTTTTCATGTCCACAGATCCTTCCTAAGTTGCATAAAATCGCCTAATGATAGCCAGAATAAACTGTCAAAATGCGTCATATTCTAAGGTTGCCTTATCTAATTATGTTCTGGCTATTATTAAACGATATGATTTAAATATAGAAAGAAGCTGTGGTGTTAGACGGTTAATTGGGATAAATTGTACCTCTTTCATTCCTAGAGATCCTTCCTAAGCTGGATTTTTGTGTAATGATAGTTAGAATATACACAGTATATACTGCTAAGACACGTCATAGCCCTCAAGGAGTTAACTAATATAACTTTTTACCATTTAAAGGTGTGTGGGGGGGGGGGGGGTAAACGGTTAATAAAATACTTATCGCAAGAAACCAAGTTTTCTGAATGTTCTTGTCATTATTTGAGAGGAATAATATACAAATTATCAAATGGATGCTTCCACCGCCGAATTGAGCCCTTTAAGCGTATGAATAAACATCTCCTATGAGATTTAAAGACATTCGTTCCATTAGGGTGTCGATTTTAAAATATTTTGCCCCATTTCTTTGTCAATACTAAGACCTTTCGTGCCATTTAGGTGTCTTTTTTTTCCTGGCGAGTGATAGCTAGCCTGTATTTCTAGAAGAGGGACATTTTTCTACCGAAAAATTTGCAAATGTGTCTTGAAGGGGGTCAAGGGGATGTAATTTTAAGCTTGATGGAGTTCTAGCGAGGAAACTCACAACTAAATTTAGATAAATATATAGACAAAAAACCAAGCACTACCCCTTTAATGAGACAAAATTAATCCCCTAAGGAGATTCTGGTGATGATATATATTAATTGGGAGTACTTAATTCATTTGGCTG
Source organism: Paralithodes platypus (assembly GCA_032716605.1). NCBI lineage: Eukaryota > Metazoa > Arthropoda > Malacostraca > Decapoda > Lithodidae > Paralithodes > Paralithodes platypus. Next base: position 16,928,789 of record CM064525.1, read on the forward strand.
GCAAGTGCTTAAGATTGATACAAATTGAGCAATTAGTTTTAATTAGCCTCTCTCTCTCTCTCTTCTGCCACTTTCGCTATCTCTCACTCACACTGGCATCTATATGAAACGAAACGACTGTGATATACAACAAAATTAATTCTTCACGTTCTTGCTTGATCATACACTTTACTGTCATTTTGCGTTCCCTTGGTATTTTGTCATTATTAGTTGGCCTAAATTTATTCTTCCGTCTGTTCTCCCTTTTCATTTTTTATATATTTTCGACGTACATTTGTTTACATGTTTGGTCAAAGCGTACCTTTATGTGTGTTTATATGTGTGTGTGTGTTTGTATGTGTGTGTGTAGGGATGGAACTTGACTTGAAATAATAACCTTTACTTACCGAGAGAGAGAGAGATTTGATTTGATTTGATTGTTTTATTGAGAAAAGTACAAATGTTACACAAGTATCATAGTTACATTATCTCAAAAGGGCGAAGGTGCATACGCAATCTTCACCCTATTTCTAGCTTAAACTATGTCATTACATATATATTTAGATGAGTAATACATTGATATTGAAGATTATTTTTAACACTACCTAAGTTTAGTATATACTAATATAATATATTAGTATATAATAAAGACATATCTAAAATACATGAGTCCCGTGATAGACCTTGATCAGATTGTTTTTTGTTTTTTGTTTTTAAACACGCATGCTGTCCCACAAGACCCCAAACTGAGCCCCGACCGTGTTAATCCCTCCTTAAACATCCTAGAGGGACCCTAACCGTCGTGACCCAGTCACCAGACCCCAGCACCCAAAACATGACAGCCATACAGATTCAGATTATTTTATTTCCATAAAATAATATTCGGAGGGAAGGTGCAAGTAGTCCTCCGGGAGGGGTGTGCCGCATATCCGGAGGTACTTGTACATCAAGCCATTAGCCGAGAATATTGAGGACAATACATCAGTATGGTTAGGGAGCGTAGGTTCGCTGACCCAGGGTGGCCTGTAAAGCCACTTTCACACATTCACGATGTTGGTCCCGATGTACCCCGATTTGAATATCGGGACACAACGTATTGCAATCCCCAACGTGTGTCGGGGTGTCGGGGAGCGTCGTGTTACCCGCGGGGGGGGGGGGACGTGGCAAATCGGGCTTGGCCACCAAAGGTTTGGATTTGTTCAAAAATTTCGCACGATGAACTTTTGGCGTGGTACCATCGGGTAACGTCGGGTACAACGTGTCTGCATCGGGTATCATCGGCATCGACGTGGCGGCGTCGGGGTATAAATAGTTATAATATATTACAGTAAAAGTTATGTAATCCGAATGGCAGCGGACCGACAGTGCTTCGGATTAGTGGAGTATTCTGACAACACTATAAATACGCACATGATGAATAAATAAAGACCTGATATGGTATACGTTAGGCCTATACCGTATATACCGTATATAATATTCCATAATCAACTTATATCAAACGAGTTAATAAGTTCAAATGAAAAATCAGTGTACCGGTATGATTACCGAAACACGTGTGTGTTAATTGTCGAGTGAGTGTGTGAGCGTGTGCGTGTGTGTGTGTTATTGTTCTTGTGTGGATATATCGACCGCCACTGATACACGGTATGCAATAAATGTTATTATAATTATGCTCTATGGAATTGAATTTCATTTTACCTAATACAGTAGTGTTTATAATAGTAAAAGCCAAAGGAAATACTAAGTGTTATTGATTAATTTAACACAAGGTAGTGTTTGTGTGGGTGGATGGGTTTAGATAGAGGAGATTGTTCCTGTGTTTTCGACGATTCCATCCTTACACAAGCTATGTTTATATCGATCCTTTTGCACAAGATAGGTTTATATCAATACATTTTACCTTCCACAATTAGGGAAAATATGATTCATCACGAAGTGTAGCCTACCTGTGGAGATTAAACGCACTGTTATGAGATATACCGGTACCGGTATATCGTTTTTTTATCGTTATTTTTATTTGCATAATAAATCATAACAATTTTTTCCGCTGAACATGATGGCGGTGTTTAGAATATGCTATCATCAATATTGGATTTTATAGAAATAAATCTATAACGATAGTTTTTTGTTTTTATAGAATCCCAGCCGCACCAAAATATTCGCTCTCAATTGGTTTTCACCCATAATAATTGTTTTTTTTTAATTACATTTTTTATGAACGGCAAGAGGAAAGGTTAGTATATAAGATTTCAACAAAACAATAAATAAAAATAATAATATGTGGAATTTCACCGTAGGTGAAGGTTACTGTTCAGTCCGCCCGTACTTTCCCTCCCAATCTCAGTTGGTTTTCACCCATAATAATTGTTTGTTTTATTTAAAAAAAAATATGAACGGCAAGAGGAAAGGTTATTATATAAAATTTCAACAACAAAATAAATTAAAATAATATGTGGAATTTCACCGTAGGTGAAGGTTACTGTTCAGCCCGCCCATACTTTCCTTCCCCATTTTCACCGATAAAATATGGGACAATGAATATTCTGTAAGCAAGTGATATATTGGATTTTTCATTAGCTTTCTAATGGTACATATATGGCCTATGTACGATCAAAACTTTTATTTTTCCTGAATATTTTTTGTCCGTCGCCGCTGTCACCCACTGATAAATATTTTCGCTTCACTTCATGGTCTATTTTCATATAATTTAACGTTCGATACAGTTTTTAGATATTAATTTCGTATACCGGCAATGAATACAGATTGTTATTTACGAAGAACCAGCTCTCTACGACAAAAACTTGAATTTATATAACAAAAAATCATACGGCGTCGTCCTCGTCGGGTCGGCCACGTGTCACCATCATAAGTCCATCGCCCCTCGTCGTGTTCCCCACGTGCCACGTCGGGGAACGTCGGGGTACGGTTTTGACCGGAATTTTGACCGTTACAGCATTGACGTGACGCCGTCGTGTTGCAACCGTGGTACCATCTGGCCCGGCGTGGCTACTACGTGTCACCGTCGAGGCTTCGTCGTCAAACACGTACATCCTGTCACTGTCTCTGCCGATGAGCCAATTTGTGTACCTCGGGGTACATCGGGACCAACATCGTGAATGTGTGAAAGTGGCTTAACCCGGGAGCTGCGGGGAGACTCTTAAGAGTTCCCCCAGCGCACTGCGGGGAGACTCTTAAGAGTCAGAGAAAAAAAAAATCAACTTTTGACATCGAAAAAAAAATATTTTGTTATTTATTTTTTTATTTATTTTTTTTTTATTTTTTTTTTGGCCCCTGGGCCATGCAAAATCTCAGTCCTCTACCTCCCCTCCTTCCCCACTTTCCTCCTCTCCTTCAGTTATCACCTATTTTCCCTGTTATTCCCTTATTCTGAGGTATATTTTCGTGCTAACATTAGAAATCCGATTGGAGGGTGTGGTCATCACTGATAGCAAGCGAGTGCAAGAGAGAGAGAGAGAGTATCGATCGACTGTGTCTCAGTGGCCTTGGGGGAAATTGGCGGGAAAGCAGATTGCCTCACCCATACATTATACAACTCGCGGGCTATATCTCCGATTTTGACCATCCAAACGCTGTTTTCACTCGTTTTATTGTTGTTTCAGGTTAATACCTTTATAATCAACCCATAATAGGCGCATATGGATAAGTATTAATGCTATTAATGGCACAATGAATATTTTAGTGACGGAAACACCTCAAATACGTCAGCACAGGGGGACGTTTCCAATTACCCCCATGCGCACTTCAGAGGTTAAGGCACCACTAGAATGTACATGTGTTTAGTTGAAGAGCATAGCTACACATCAAATTATATGTTGTATAATTTTACATTCATTTAAAAGGTTGTACATAGTTCCACTGTTGAACATCCATATTATCTGTTTAGTTACATTTTCAATTGTATTATTTCTATATTTTATTAAAGTTATACATTGCAGTACAGTATATAATGTTGAAGGGTGTGAGATCTTGGCCTATTGCACAGCCTACAACTCCTATCCTTCTCTGCAGTATTAATGCCTAATTCCCAGTAATATTTGTAGCCTAGTCTTAACCTAGTACATACAGAATCTTTCCACTTACTTGTAACATTCCCATAATTGAATTTAGTTTTATCTACCACCTCACTGTAATGATGCATGGTGGCACTAGGCCTGGCTATATATTTACACTCGATATCTCTAACTTCTTTTACTTCTTGACATTTCTTTATTTTGTGTTTTACCTGTTTCAAAGATAGGGTACATTGTACATCAATTTTGTCGGTAGCATTTTTAGCTATTATATCAACTCTTTCATTATAGATAATCCCTGTATGTGAAGGTAACCATGAGAACACAATTTGTCTCCCTTTTAATTGGAGTTGATGTACAATATTCCGGCATTGGATAACAATATTTTCGTATACTGGTGTTTTACAGTTTAGGGAGTCCAGAGCCCCTCTGCTGTCAACAAAGAAGCTTACATCCCCTTCTCCTCCTTCGATTTCTTTAAGTACATATAATATCGCATACAATTCAGCCTGAGTTGATGATATGTTATCGCTTAGCCTATAATTATATTCTGTTTCTCGCCACATGTTGGAATCTTGCATTTAATCTCTAATTAAAATCCCACAACCTGCTCTACCATTTTCCATTACCGACCCATCACAATAAACATGTGCTACTTTACCAGTGTACTTTTTGTTTATTCTCTCTTCATAAATGTTTCTTAATTCTATTGTATCATACATGTTCTTTTTCTTTTGTAATGGCATAATATCTAAAATTACGTCTTTCTCCTCCCATGGTGGGACAGGTTGTGAGTTTTCGTAATTAATAAAGTTGTTTATTAAATCATAATGTTGTATTTTGTTCACCAAATGTTTCATATATCCTTTTTTGCCTTGTCTCCAGAAGGTGCGAGTATTATTCATGCAGTCCTTTATGTCTTTCAGTAGTTCGTTGCCACCTTTTAATCTTACATGTCTAATTGCTGCTACAATATTAGTTTGTTCTACTCTATGTTTAATGCTCGGTAGCATTGTTTCAAGCTTCATTGCATCAATCATTGCATTTTTTGGGCAGTTTAAAATAATTCTCATAGCCTCGTTTTGTATTTTTTCAAGTTTATCGAACCTTCCTTCATCAAGGCAAAAAAGGACAGGACTGGCATATTCAATGACTGACCTAATAGTACTTATGTACATAATTTTTAGTACAGGAACACCGACACCGTTACCACTCCAAGCTAAGGCTCTCAAGGGTTGCATTCGTGCCTTACATTGTGTAGTTATATAACTCACCTCAGCTTCTTTAGCTTCTGCTGTATAACCCACATACATACCCAAGTGCTTATAACTATTTACTCTTTCTATATTCATGTTATTTATTGTTAGTTGCTTATCAGTTCTTGCTCGACATTGAAATTTTGTTTTATCTTCATTTACTATTAATCCTAGTTCCTGTGTTAACTTCCCAAATTTAGTCAGCGCCTGTTGCATTTTATCAACCGTTTTGCTTTGTAGCATAATATCGTCTGCATAAATTCTAATTTTAACCCCATCGGCTAATTTTAGACTTGCTAGTTTATTCAATAGTACATTGAACAACATTGGACTTAGTACCCCACCCTGTGGTGTTCCTAAGTCCAAACTACCTTCTTCAGACAATGCTCCTTGATAAGAGACTTTAGCCCTTTGGCCATGTAAATAGTCTCCTATCCAATGAAGCATCCTCCCTGACACCCCCATACCTGTTAGTTCATGCAGTATAATTTCTCCGTTGGCTTTATCGAATGCACCCTTGAGATCGACAAATACCCTGCAGTAGTCAGCATCGTGTGATAGGCACTTGATGACGGCATCAGTAATTCCTTTACCTTTGATGAACCCATATAAATTATTACTTAATTTTCCTCCTATAACATATTGCAATGTTTCTAAAAGCATTCTTTCCATCATTTTGCAAAAACAAGATGTTAAAGATACTGGCCTATATCCTCCTCCAGGCTTAGGGATAGGAATGATGATAGCAGTTTTCCATGCTCGGGGTAATTGACCCTCTTGATAACTCATATTGAATAGATCAAGTAGTGGACCATTATCAATGCTTGCCAAACAGTTTAATATATCATAGGTTACTCCGTCTTCCCCACACTTCCCATGTTTAATAGCTCGAAGTAGTTCATCCTTAGTAAACATTACATCAGTGTTATCCCCTGTATTTAAAGCGTTAATAATTACTTCTCTCCTGTCCCCTTCCCATTTATTTACTGCCTCTTTGATTTCCTGAGGTATACTGTCTTTGCTTGACGCGAGTGACCATTTCTTCATTAGCTCGTTAGCGAATTGTTCAGGAGTCGGGTGTGCCACATTATCGATTTTCTTTCCTTTAACTTTTTTAACCTCTTTCCAAATATCACCAATATTTTTACTATTTCCGATATTATTTGTAAATTTCGTCCAATACTCCCTTCTAACTTATTTTCTAGCTTCCCCGCAAATTTTTGCTGTCTCCAGCAACGTGTTTTTTGCTTCGTCCTCCCTTCCATCGTTTACCCATTTTCTATGCGCGACCTTGAGCATTTTGTTCCATCCTTGGAGGACTTTATCGTGGGCATATTTATTATTGTTCGGCCGTTTTCTTTTCTTTGTCGTCTGAACATTACGGCTTAATGAGGTTTCTATAACTTTAATCATGGCATCAAAGAAAGATTCAATTGATGTAGGATGATAATTACTGTACCATTTTGTAATATATTCAATAAAGTTTTGTATATCGTCTTTTGGAAGCCTTAGTTTTGTTCTATTGGCCCCGGAAGCTAGTTTCCTTAGTGGAATTTTAATATCAAGAGCAAAATGATCACTGAGTAGTTCAGCCTCTACTACGCAGCTTCCATCCAGCCCTTGTCCATTTAGTATAAAAGCGTAGTCGAGTCTCCCTCCCTTAATATGGGTTGCTTCTTCCGACCCTAGTAATTTAATGTCTTGGTAATCTTGTACAAATTGATAAAATCTTCTACCATTCGTATTTATTTTCCCGTCGAATTCAAATTCATTATATCTAGCGTTTAAGTCCCCAGCGACAAGAGTAACCCCATTATACTAACTATCAGGCATAGCACTGGCATGAACACAGTTTTGTGATATATATACGTTAACGATATAAAGGGTCCCTTCTTTTAAATTAATATAGTTTTACTGAGACTGTTTCGATCCCCTCTGATTTCATGGGCGCCTCTATTAATTCTGAGGGTATGGCATTTTTTACATATGTGGAAACTCCCCTTATATTATCATCTGAAAATAATTGATATAGTTTATACCCATTGAGTTTTATTATACTACCATTCCTATCCCCAGTTTCCTGGAGAAGAATTACGGCAGTGTCGAACTTTGTTACATAATAATGAACATCGTGCATTCTACCACCTAAGCCATTCACGTTCCATGATATTATGTTTAGATGTTTATGATCCTTTATGGTGATTAATGTCCATTGATCCAACAATCAGCTCTTCCACATATTTAGTAAACTTATCTAAGCATGCTTGGATTTCTGTCCACCCCTCTACCACTTTTTCTTTTATTTCTTCATTATTGCCGTGTTTTGCAAGAATTTGTCCTACGCTGCTTAGCCCATTCTCCATAAATTTATGTTGTTTCAATTTCACTTCTTTCCCTTTTATATTTACTTCACAAGTTATTCCGTTTTCTGTAGTTACCTTACTGTCCTGGGTTTTGGTTTCCTCCATTTTCTGATTTCCGGTGGTATTATGTTTTTCTGGACTTAGGATTTCCACTTCACTTTCTCCCACTTTGTTGTCACCATTTACTGTTTTGATTTCCACTTCACTTTCTTCCACTTTGTTGTCACCATTTACTGTTTTGATTTCCACTTCACTTTCTTCCACTTTGTTGTCGCCATTTACTGTTTTTCTTGTAATTTGATTTACTGTTTTTTCTAGGTTTTCTATTCTATTTCCCAACTCACGGATAAACTTTACCATTTCCTTTGTTTCCTGCCACCTGGCCTCCTCTAAGTGGTTAAGTTGGCTCACCTGTGTGGCGTTGGTACTGCTGCTCTGGCTGGCTGGTGAGGGTTCTCGGTCGTCAGCTGTTGGTACCCCTGGTCTTCTCCTTTCATGGTCCCTACCACTTGACCCTTGTGTTTGAGGAAGCTGTTTGGGTATTGCCCCTGTCTTTGGGTCAGAACGTCTTCCTCTAATCCAGTGGTTCTTAACCTTTTTCCTTGTTCGCACCCCATTCAATTCACCAACCAGTTCTCGCACCCCCTTCCAGAATTGATGAAAAGCAATATTGATATCATAATCATAATGTGTAAGTAACAAAACCATCATGTATTTAATTCTTTATTTACATAACTGACAACAAAATAATGCATTGCAGGATTACAAAAATCAAGATTACTTTCATACTAGCAAAAAAAAAAAAAAAAAACATTGTGCTTGTACTATGCATGGTGTGTTGTGAATTATTATGGCTGAGCGCCAAACTCAGTGACTTTGTTGCTGTTGCTTTCCATTTATGATGGCATCAAATCTTGGTGTCTTGGTGCTGAGTGCCACTCGCATGTCGTGTTGAGGATCCAGCCGATTTCTGCTCTTGGTTTTGATGTGAAGCAGACAGGAAAATCCAGTCTCGCAGAGGTAAGTAGTCGCGAAAGGCACGAGCACAGTGAGAGCCTTCTTTGCCAGTGCAGGATATGTTTCCAACTGAGAAGCCCAGAAGTGCTCCAAGTGACCATCGGCAAACTCCATTTGGATTCCACGATTGTTTCTCAGTTCGATGAGATCTTCCTTGATGTTGCTATCATCATCAACATCTTCCATATTCTGCTTAAAAGGGTGCCGGATCCAGTCGTCACAGGGTTGTAGCTCTCCACACGAGAAGTAGTCATCAAATGAGGTGCACAGTATCTGCAGATGTTCAACAACTTTTGAAACAAAATCTGGATGTAGGGAAGCATCCTCTGTGACTGTCTCTTCAAGGGAAGGAAAATTTGCCAAGTTCCCTTTCTTTACACGCCTAATCCACAAAACAATTTTGTCTTTGAATGTAGCCAACTTCTCACTTGCAATCAAAATGTTCATCCCTCTTCCTTGCAGTGAGCGATTGAGCTCATTGAGTGCTGTGAACACATCAGCCAAATAGGCAAGCATTTGAACAAATTCAGGATCATCAAAATATCCAGCCAGTTCTTGTCCCAGTCCGTGGAGAAACTGCTGAATTTTTTCTCGCAATTCAAACATACGAGATAGCACACGCCCACGTGACAGCCACCTCACTTCGGTATGGTACAACAGCACAGTGTGTTCCTGACCCACTTCCTCACAAAATGACTGAAACAGTCGATGATTCAGAGCACGACCACGAATCATATTCACAATCTTCACACAAATCTCCAAAGTCTTTTTCAGGTCTGGGGGCAATGTTTTTGCTGCAAGAGCCTGCCGATGAAGAAAGCAGTGGGTAATCTTCAGGTCAGGAATTTCTTTTCTCATCAATGCAGCAAACCCTGAACGATTGCCCAGCATGGCTGGTGCACCATCAGTACATATCGAACCAATCCTGTCAAGGTGAAGTTGGTATCTTGTGAAGAATTCTTTTATCATACTGAACACATCTATGGCTTTCGATGTTGTCTTCAGTGAGTGACAGAAGAGAAAACTTTCTTCCACTTTATTGTTCTTCACGTACCGGACTACTACCAATAGCTGACAACAATTTGACACATCTGTTGACTCATCCACTTGTAGGCTAATCTTTACTGGACTGGCCTTGATGTCAACAACAACTTGCTCCAGGATATCATCACTCATGTCGACGATTCGGTTACGGATTACATCATTTGATAAAGACACTTGTTGCAGTTTCCTCGCAGCTTCCTGACCGAGAACAGTCTTTGCCATTTCAAGGGCACACGGCTTGATCAATTCCTCGGCAATTGTATGGGGCTTCTTTGACTTAGCAACCAGGTATGCAACTTGATAAGAAGCATGTAGTAAAGGTTTCGCTGTTGGTGAAAATCCGTGTGTCAGCAAAGTGCCGGCACGATCAAACCTAGCTCTTTTGACTCGTAATGTTGCAATGTCATTCCCTGCATCCTTGCCACCATGTCTGTTCTTAAAATGTTCATCGAGCTTTGATGGCTTCAAATTTGCGTTGGAGAACATGGTGCTGCATAGGATACACTGTGGACGTTGTGTACCATCCTTCTCAGTAACACACGTGAAGCCATACTGAACATAGACATCATTCCACCTTCGTGTTTTGGACATACTGAAGATAAACCTGGAAAACAAGAATTTTGTTGTTATTTTTTGTTTTTTATGTGCAAGAGGGAGACAAAAGGCAAAGCTGCCTGTAATGAGTGTCTCCTCAACTTCAAAGAGTAACAGAGCAAAATTGAAGTTACAATAAAAGTGTATGTTATGACTATATTACTTTATAAAATTTAATTTGTTTTGTTTTTTATTTAAATACTGGTGTAGGCCTACAAAAGAAAAGTATAGTGTGCATGTCTAGTGTTGAAGATAGAGAGAGAAAGCGTTTTCGAGAACTATTTTTTTTTTTTTCTATATGGAAAGGGGGAGACAAAAGGCAAGTTTGCCTGTAACTAAGTGTCTCCCCCAGATCTATTTAAAAAAAAAAAAAGTGTGGAAGTTGTGGTATGTATAGTGCTTGTAATGTGTATAAATGAGGAGGTCAGCAACAGAGCGCCGCAAGCGCCACCCGCGCCCAAGACCCAGCCGGAGCCGCCACTCTGCGCCCAGAATGCCCAGCCGCACAGGAGAAGCGAAAGGGTCCCGCAAAAGTAAACCCCCCACCTCCCCCACGCAACCAGGCGCCACAGACACAAAATGGCAGCCCCGACCAGATCCCGGGCACGACGGCACCAACGACACCCCGCCACTAAACCTCCTCGAATAGTAGAAGAAACTGTTTGTGAGAGATGGCTGGATACTCTCATGTAGTTGAGGTACAAAGAGAAACTGAAAGAAGGGGCCAAGCAAGTGAAACAGGAGATCCAGCATCTCCCTTGTCACTAGCGGCGTGACTAGCCGAAAGGCCCCCCATGGGTAAGTGAACAGTTCGATTGGCACCTACAATCTCCCCCTGGTATCACTCTCTGTATGTGGGGCAAAAAGGACATCAACAAGAAAGGCCAGGCAAATGAAACAGGAGTTCCAGCAACTCCTTATCAAATGCCAAGCCTCTCCGGGTGTACTGCCATGTTCGATTGGTGCCTACGAACTCCCCCCTGTGATACACAATATGATGTGATTTTGATGGGGAAATAATGTGGTGTGATATTGTGCATGTAAACTTTTACATGTTTGATTTTTACAAAAAAATGTATATAAACTATGAACACTGAGAGCTTATTAATTATTATAGCATGGCATTCTAATTATGAGAAAAGCGTATTACTACTAAATATACAGCACGAGGCAGTACACATACATACCTTCTTAGGTCTACCTCGGCTGATGACTGAAGAGAAACTAACAGTGTGAAGCAGAAGCAGGCTTATGCAGTGAGTGACACGTACTAGACACGTTGTGATCAATGTTTTCGGAGTAACTGTGTTCTGAAGCATACCTGTCAAAATCATGTTAGCTTCCCAAGTTTTTATTGTGTATTGTTATTCGTTTAACTTAACTTTATTACTTAAAAAAATAAATTATAACTACATAAAATACAAATAATAAATAAAAAAAAATTATTATATATTATATATATTAAATAATTATTATAATAATAATTGGTTTACTTTACAGCTATAAGGCTTAATTAGCATTATCCCTAATGCCAATTAACACAATGAATTCTTGATTTCCAGAATTTTTCACTTTTTTCTGTTACCCGACCATTATCCCCGAAAAATTGTAAATTTCCCCCAGGGTATCCTCGCACCCCCTAGGAAGCATTCTCGCACCCTTAGGGGGTGCGAGCACCCCCGGTTAAGAACCACTGCTCTAATCCATGGGTTTTCGTGATCAGGTGGCGGCGGTGGTTGATGGTAGCGTGGTTGATGGGACCCCCCCCCTGGTGTTGGTATTTCTCCCCCTCCTGGTAGCGTGTATGGGATATGTCACGGCCAAGGGGAGGTGTGGTGGAGTGGTCTTGCCACTGGCCTGGTAATCCAAAGGTCCCGGGTTCAAATCCCGATGTATCAATGGGAAGATATTATTGGGATGGAATTTGTGCTGTACCTAGTATCAGTGCATTACCACAAGCCCACCGAAACGTCAATAAAATACCCTCATTGTTCCCTGATTAAATAGCACTGTATGAATATTCCCATATTCAAAATATGCTATAGGGGTGCAATGCCTGATGAGTTATCTGCTCAACAGGTGGCGTTGTGTGTGTGTAAGTGTGAGAGTCCGAGTATAGGGGGTGAGACAGTGAAGCACGGGAACGAGGTGGCTTCAGAGATGGGGTGGTTTCGGGCCATGAGTGAGCACCATGCCTCATGTGAAGGCAAAATGGCAGGTGCTCGTTGTACTCTACGTGCTTCACATGTCTCACTCCCTAGACTGGAACAAGACCTCACAGGCTTCACTGTTCATTGTAAAGCGGTGAATGTTAATGCCCCTTTCCCACTGGTGAGACAAGTCACGATTTTCGTTGCTGAAACCAATAAATTGGCACATTCGTGACATGTCTCAACACCTCTCATGAAAAATCGTTTGACTCTCAAGGCCTCTCAGGCCTTGCAAGGGCCCTCGCGGGTCGTCGCATAATGTTCGCACAGTTCAAAATTTTTGGACGAGGACTCGCGATGATTGGTAACTCTCGCAAGCATCGTCGAGCATCGCCGAAGGGTTTCTGCGATCATCTGCGACATCGGCGAGACATCGCGGAGTTTGTCGCACGAAGAAAACGTTGAAATGTTCCAAAACATCGCACGACGGATCGCCGATGCTCTCGGATGTTCCGAGAACATCGACGATCGTCGGCGATTTCCTCGTCGATTAGTCGTCGACGTACGCACGAATACTCGCCGAGAGTATACCCGCCAGGGGTATGCTCCGCATGAGGCATGCGAAGGGCCTTGCGACATCGCGGAATGCTCAAGACACACCTGCCGAGGCCAAAGAGCAACTTCGGAGAGGTGGGTAACAAAAAATTATTAGGCCTATAGTGAGATATCTTTCACCTACGGTGAAATTTCACATATTGTTATATTTGTTGTTGTTGTTGATGAAATCTTATAGAATAACCTTTCCTCTTGCCGTTCATGAAACAAAACAATATAAAAAACAATTATTATGGGTGAAAACCGACTGAGAGTTAAGCCACTTTCACACATTCATGATGTTGGTCCCGATGTGCCACTGAGGTACACAAATTGGTACATCGGCAGAGACAGTGACAGGATGTACGCGTATGACGACGAAGCCTCGACGGACGAAGCCTCGACGGTGACACGTCGTAGCCACATCGTAGCCACGCCAAGCCAGATGGTACCACGGTTGCAACACGACGGCGCCACGTCAATGCTGTAACGGTCAAAATTCCGGTCAAAACTGTACCCCGACGTACCCCGACGTGGGGGAACACGACGAGGGGCGATGAACTTATGATGGTGACACGTGGCCGACCCGACGAGGACGACGCCACAACGTCAGGCAGCCTGACAGATATCATCAATACATATGGTGTTAAAAGGTATTTCGTTCAACGGTCAAGTTTAAGGTAAGATAAGGTCGAATTATTTCTTTGTAAGGTATAGGCGTATGATTTGTTTTATATAAAATCAAGTTTTTGTCTTAGAGAGCTGGTTCTTCGTAAATAACAATCTGTATTCATTGCCGGTATACGAAATTAATATCTAAAAACTGTGTCGAACGTTAAATTATATGAAAATAGACCATGAAGTAAAGCGAAAATATTTACCAGTCGGTGACAGTGTCGACGGACAAAAAATATTCAGGAAAAATAAAAGTTTTGATCGTACATTGGCCATATATGTACCATTAGAAAGCTAATGAAAAGTCCAATATATCACTTGCTTACAGAATATTCATTGTCCCATATTTTATCGGTGAAAATGGGGAGGGCAAGTATGGGCGGACTGAACAGTAACCTTCACCTGTGGTGAAATTCCACATATTATTATTTTAATTTATTTTGTTGTTGAAATCTTATATAATAACCTTTCCTCTTGCCGTTCATAATTTTTTTTAAATAACAACAAACAATTATTATGGGTGAAAACCAACTGAGATGGGGAGGGAAAGTATGGGCGGACTGAACAGTAACCTTCACCTACGGTGAAATTCCCCATATTATTATTTGTATTTATTGTTTTGTTGAAATCTTATATACTAACCTTTCCTCTTGCCGTTCATAAAAAAATGAAATTTAAACAAAACTATTATTATGGGTGAAAACCAATTGAGAGCGAATATTTTGGTGCGGCTGGGATTCTATAAAAACTAAAAACTATTGTTATAGATTTATTTCTATAAAATCCAATATTGATGATAGCATATTGTAAACACCGCCATCATGTTCAGCGGAAAAAATTATTGTGATTTATTATGCAAATAAAAATAACGATAACAAAACGATATACCGGTAACGGTATATCTCATATAGTATATAATATAACAGTGCGTTTAATCTCCACAGGTAGGCTACACTTCGTGATGAATCATATGTTCTCTAATTGTGGAAGGTAAAATGTATTGATATAAACCTATCTTGTGCAAAAGGATCGATATAAACATAGCTTGAGTAAGGATGGAATCGTCGAAAACACAGGAACAATCTCCTCTATCTAAACCCATCCACCCACACAAACACTACCTTGTGTTAAATTAATCAATAACACTTAGTATTTCCTTTGGCTTTTACTAATATAAACACTACTGTATTAGGTACAATTAAATTCAATTCCATAGAGCATAATTATAATAACATTTATTGCATACCGTGCATCAGTGGCGGTCGATATAGCCACACAAGAACAATAACACACACACACGCACACGCACACACACTCACTCGACAATTAACACACACGTGTTTCGGTAATCATACCGGTACACTGATTTTTAATTTGAACTTATTAACTTGTTTGATATAAGTTGATTATGGAATATTATATACGGTATATACGGTATAGGCCTACCGTATACCATATCAGGTCTTTATTTATTCATCATGTGCGTATTTATAGTGTTGTCAGAATACTCCACTAATCCGAAGCACTGTCGGTCCGCTGCCATTCGGATTACATGACTTTTATTGTAATATATTATAACTATTTATACCCCGACGCCGCCACGTCGATGCCGATGATACCGGATGCAGACACGCGAGACCCACGTCATCACACGTTGTACCCGACGTTATCCGATGGTACCACGCCAAAAGTTTATCGTGCGAAATTTTTGAACAAATCCAAACCTTTGGTGGCCAAGCCCGATTTGCCAGGTCCCCACCGCGGGTAACACGACGCTCCCCGACGACCCCGACGACCCCGACACACGTTGGGGATTGCACCACGCTGTGTCCCGATATTCAAATCGGGGTACATAGGGACCAACATCGTGAATGTGTGAAAGTGGCTTTAGGGCAAATACCGGCGGACTGATGATATGCCTTCACCTACGGTGAAATTCCACATATTGTTATTTTTGTTGTTGTTGTTGATGAAATCTTATAGAATAACCTTTCCTCTTGCCGTTCATGAAAACAAAACAATATAAAAAACAAATATTATGGGTGAAAACCGACTGAGAGTTAGGGCAAATACCGGCGGACTGATGATATGTCTTCACCTACGGTGAAATTCCACATATTGATATTTTTGTTGTTGTTGTTGATGAAATCTTATAGAATAACCTTTCCTCTTGCCGTTCATGAAAACAAACAAATATAGAAAGCACTTATTATTGGTGAAAACAGACAGAGTTAATATTTTGCTGCGGAATGGATTCTATAAGAGCGACAAACTATCGTTATAGATTGATTTCTATAAAATCCAATAATGATGATAGAATAATCTAAACACCGCCATCATGTTCAGCGGACATATATATATATTTTTGTTTTGAGAGTAAGCTAAATTTGTACATTTTTCGATAGAACATTTTCTCCGGCGAAGCCGGATTTCTCCATCCAATGCTGGCTCCCTATCGCTCGCCAGGAAGAAATCGACACCTGGATGGGGATAAACGTCTTAAAACAGTAGACTGAACGGGGCCGAACGGATACAAGGCAAAGAGAGAGCGAGAGAAATAAAACAAAATAAAAAAACGAGGAGAGGGAGAAAGAGAAAACAACAAACAGCAGGTGGGCTCAATGTTTGCGTTACGGCTTAACAATTGGGCCCACCTCGTTTTTTTTAGTTTACTCTTTCTCTCTCTCTCCTCGTTTTTTTTTTCTATTTCTCTCCCTCTCTTTGCCTTGTATCCGTACGGCCCCGTTCAGCCTACTGTTTTAAGACGTTTACCCCAATCCAGGTTTCAATATTTTCCTGGTGAGCGGTAGCGAGCCAACATATATATATTTTGTTTTGAGAGCAAGCTAAATTTGTACATTATTTGATAGAAAAATGTCTCCGGCGAAGCATTGCCAACCTCCGAATTAAGGGGAGATGGGTTGTTTTTCTGGTCCCCTTTCTTCCTCATGGTTAACCCCATTAGTTTTCATATTTTATGACGTTCGGCCCATTAGTTTGGCGTGATATGCTAATTCCACTGCAATTAGCACATTAGCACATTCACGTTACATTCGCTCAGCTGCGCACATCTCGTCGATCTCGCCGACGTATGTGCGATGCCAACGCCGACGATCGACGATGAATCACAAGAATTTGTGCCTTTAAAAAATACTCTTATCACCTCGCCTAAGTAAACGCCGAACCATCGCTTGGATCGCCGAAGACATC
The DNA here is from genome assembly GCA_032716605.1 of Paralithodes platypus. NCBI lineage: Eukaryota > Metazoa > Arthropoda > Malacostraca > Decapoda > Lithodidae > Paralithodes > Paralithodes platypus. The sequence goes on from CM064525.1 coordinate 16,945,702, forward strand.
GCAGAACATACGGCGAGTATTCTTTCATCCTCACATGATCTCGCAAGAGATTTTTGAAAATGTGACATGCCTCGCAGAGGTTCATCGGCGAAACATCACTCACTTCCCCGATAACATCACCGATGTCAGCGATTGCGTCGCCGACATCGGCGACATCTTCGCTCAGTATAATTTGTCATCTGTTTGTAACGGTCGAAATTGTGAAGGTCGCACGTATTCTTGCGAATTTGACAAAACGAAGGCATCTGCGATGAAAATCGTGACTTGTCTCACCAGTGGGAAAGGGGCATAAGGCTCTCAGCCTATGCCCGAGAGGAAGTAAGTTGGAATATAGAAAAAAAAAAAAAAAAAAAAAGTCAAGGCCACCAGGTTTCTTGGAACACTGGAACGACCACACGTTGTGTTCCCCCCCCCCCACAGTTACAACAGTAAGGCACCACTCTGATGTCATTATTTATTTTGTCTCTACATTTGGCAGAGGGATGTCCTCTACCACAAAATCTGCACCTTGCATCCGCCTGGCAGGACCAAGCTTTATGGCCCCATCTACTGCAGTTCAGGCATAGGTCGACCTGTTCTTTGTATGGGGCTAAATATTTGTTACCTATGCCTGTCACAAATATTTTTTCGGGCATTTCCCCTTTCACAAGCGCTACTAATTGTGATGGTCTTCCCCTTTTATTTGATTGCGCTTTGCCCATACAAATCGTGAATCGTCCAGGATATACGTAGGGTCAAGCCACACCAGATAGTTGAATATAATTACCTTCGTGTATTTCTCGCTGTCGTCAGGAACTTTGAGTGTGACTCCATTGTACCCCTCTGTTGTTAATTACTTCTACTGCTTCTTTGCTCCCCACAGTCAGGTAGGGTCTGTGTTTTCCTTCCTTGATAAGTGGTAGGAAGGATTTATGCTCCCTCCATAGCTTGACCGCCCACAGTACTTTCTCTTGGAAGGTAATTTTCAAATCATAGGGGAAGAGAAGTCTAGGCCGCTTCCCTGCTTCACCGCCATATCCTCGGTAGTTCCTGGTCTCACCTCACCCTGTGCTGCCCCCTCTCCTAGCCTCTCCACGTTCCCATCTCTCTCTTCTCCACGCGCTGCTTCCTCACCCTGCTTCTCTCCACGTGTCGTCACTCTCCTTTCTTCATCATTCGTCTGATTCGCACCATTCTTAATTTTCTTACCGTATCTTGCTTCTTCTTCATCGCTGCTCTTGTATTGAACCTCGTTTGGTTTCCCTCTTCTCCGCTTCTCGCTCCTACTAATCACTTGGGTGTATGGATCCTGGGTGCACTCCACCTCAGTGTCCGTTTCATAAAAGTCTTTCTCCTGGGTGTTATTGTGCCCTTCTGCTAGCAGAGCACTGGCTTCCACATTACTATTCTCCATTGTCCCTGTTTAAGGGCAAATGGTGTTGGACTAGCGGCAGACAGGCCGCCTGCCCACCTGCGATTTTCACTATTCTCGGCAATTCAGGAGTCACGGAGAGAGCACTGTACTGTCCCGAGGTCAGAGGTCAACTGAGAGAGAGAGGGGGGGGGGGGGGGTATAGAAAATAGAGGGGCAGGGGGGACTGTTTTATGAACCCTTAGCTCTTCCCTTGCCACATTACCAGAGCCAATACATAGGTTCTTACTGCCCGATTGTTACTGTCTCCCGTAGCTTTATTTACACCTTCTTTTAAATGTCCTCTTGTCTTCCCAACATCATTTAGTCTACCTCCCTTTTTCTTCTATTTTGTTTTGTTACTCCCTGTTATTTCTTCTACCGTATATTAGTTTTTGTTTTACTATATTTAACTGTTTTCTGTGCATGTATGACTTCAGAAGCATTATTGATATATTTTCTTTTTCCTCTAGTCATCTCTTTTAACATAATAATTCATTCTGGTTCAGGAGCAATTTATAGCGAGGCCTTCCCAAGTGGTTAAGTGCCCTATTAATTACTCCTTCCATTCGTCTATAAATTAGGCTACCATAGCGCAGTTGGAATATATGTACAGTAGCCCAACTAAATTTTGCGACAAAATATCAGGTACGTGGCACCTGTCTAGTTTGCACTCCCGTCCCGTACCACAGCTAGGGCACACAGACACAGTACTCGTGCATGCTGGGCGCTAATGACAATATTGCTATCATTATTTGTTTGTATCATAATAGAAGGCTCTCTCTCTTTCTCTCTCTCTCTCTCTCTCTCTCTCTCTCTCTCTCTCTCCATTATATACAAATATATTTACGCGTGACAAACTACTTTATAGATCCATTTCTATACATAACTTAAAATTAATACAATGAGTTGCATAGATTGTATTATATAATATAGTATACACTTGTTAGTGATTGTTCTAATCAGAACCCCTATTAAACACTATACTTGGTGTTGGTGTAGAAAGTATTCGAGAAACGGGTAGTCAATCTCTACATCTATTTCCTGATCTACACATATTTATATATTTATATATATATATATATAATATATGTGTATTTTATTTATTTGTATTTGTTTGTACTAAGATGTTATGCGGTCAGGATTAGCGCCAAGTTCGCTGGCACCGGGTATATATTGTATGAGTTATCCTAAACGTTAAAATGTATTCGATGTTACTACAAAAAATATTAATTTTATACAGCTAAATGACTAGGAGACTTAATTTGTCTGGACGTCAATAGCATCTGAGGTGAAGCCAGTCATCTTGGGGGCTAATAAGTGATTGAGGTTTCCGAATGTTTGTGTGCGAACTGTTGTATGGATTCTTCCCCTGCCACCTCTTGTTGTGCCTCCTTTCATGTGTTTCTTGTTGATTCTACCTACCCCTTGTGGCAATAAGGGCTGGCTACTGACTAAATTACAAACGTCAAATTAAGAGGAGTATGCTGCTGTCACATTTGTTAAATGCTTAATCATCAATCTTGTAATGGAATTTAACCGTGTTGGCTGCGTGTGCCTCGCTATCTATTAACCTTTCTTTTCCCAAGCATACGAATCGATAAACAAAGACAAAAAAATACCTTCAAAGATATTGACATGTCAGTAAAGTATTTTATAAATATCCACATGAAAGATTGCTGATTAAAGAAGCAGCTCATGGAATAGGGCGAACTATATTACGTGAATTAGACCATGGCTAATTAGTGGGAAACAAAAAAATAGCATTAACAGTAGCCTATACAATCAGATTGGGTGTAGTGAAGGTTGGGATCTAACACGATGGTCAGTTTTAGTTACTCAATTGTTCATCTTTTACATTAACGACCTAGCTTGATTTAGGCCTAACTAAAAAGATTGGTAATTGGTCAAATGACACTAAAAATATGTTGAATTATTGATCCTGATAACGATTCATGCTCTCCAAAAATAATTTGATACCCTACCCGAATGGGCAATACATGCAGTTTAGTGAAAATTGGGAAATCAACAGAAATTTCAGGATATACATTTAACAATATATACTTTGTCAATAATGATGCGCCAAATATCTCCCGTATGAGGAGATTCAATAGCTCAATGCATTCTTGTGATGTCAGATTACATTACCCATCTCCTTTACTCAAGGCCAGGGTACCCAGTAACCACCAGCTATATCTCAGAACAAAAATATATGATTTGTTCACCAATCTGAGTGGTGACAGGGGCAAGACGCAATATCAGTGGTATCTAGATGGCAAAATAACATGTAATTAAGTAACTCGATTATTACACAAGATTTGGAAGTCATCGTCAGTCATGATATGAAACCAAAAAAACAATGCAACATTGTTTGAAATCAGAGTTTTTAGATAGATATCTAGAAGCGTGAATAACAACAAACGTAATTTTAAAATTCCACCCGTCCTTAGTAAGGCTTCACATGGATTATTTTTTTAAATTTTGCTCTCCAGTGTCCATAAATTGATTGGAAGTGACGGTACAAAGAAGAATGGCAAAACAATCCAGAATAATAGAACATTAGAACATCAATAATATTCTAACGCTAACGACTAAGGCCAAATGACACGGAATTGTAGCCAGAATGGGTCAGAACATTTAACATAAGTAAAAGATTATTGAGGTAGTGAATATCATTAAATACATGATATGGTCAGTACAAAAGAAAGGGGACTTGGGAAAACATTAGGTTTGCATAATATTAGAAGTGTAGAGTAAGAGAGGATATGATACAGATGGTTTATATTAGTTGTAAGTGGGATCCACAAAGACGATGGGGAAAACGGACTGCTGCTCCGTGATAAGCATGCAAAAGTTTGGTATATATGTGCAATAGGCTACCGATTGCTACAGTAGGATCAATAACGACAGAAAGCTTAGAAACCTAATTAGATAGGCACATGGCTGTGATGTGCTGATTGTCAATGGGATCCGCCGTGAATGAGCCAGTCCATGGTATAAAGACTAATATTAGTCTTTATACCATGGGCCAGTCAGCCCATGGAGTCAGTCCTCTGAACAAATCCCTCTTTTATGATTTTTGTTTATGTTAATGTTTATGTAGGCCTAGTGGAATCAGGACTCGTATTTGGCAGTTTATTCAGACTAGCATTATACTATTTTATTCAGACTAGAAAAGGAGACTATTTTATTCAGAGTAGAAAGGGAATATGAAAGTCAAAGGGTAAATATGACATAGTATGTGTCCCTATATTTCCTACAGAACCTCCTTAAGTTTTATAAACCCTCTAATGAAAAGCCCGATTAAAATGCCAAAATGAGTCAATCCTAATGGGATTAATGAATATATATTTATTGAATCTCATGATAAACTGGTCTCTCTATTCACCAATGATAGCTTAGGTAAAGCATTATTTATTATATTCGCAAACAAGTTATATGCATTCATTAAGGGGGGAGGGAAGTAAGAGGGGAAGATCTATCTTATATTGCACAGATAGTGGCGGGCGAGGTGGCGAGGATGAGTTACTAAACCGAACGTGTTTGGTTTTTAGGTAAACAACCGATGGTATAGACAGGAGTGGTTAATGTGCATATTATATCAAGTCATGCTAGTTTAATAGTATTTGAACAACATAAGTAAGGAGTTAACTAGTAAGTTAGGGGTATTAGTGGATGAGTAATGAAATTAAGAAGTTATATAATGCTCGGTTAACATGAAATTAGCCAAGTGTGATACGATGGAAAGTAGTACTCTGTATGATGACTATTCTATATATTTTATGCACAATATCAACTAGGACTAACTCACATTCTGTGTGTTCCTAGGCCTCCAACAGCGCAGTCTTCGACCCATGCGTGGTTGAGCTGAAAGTTTTCTTGTCTGAGAAAACAACTCTTGGTTGGGAGAGAGGTATCCTGACCAGGATTCGAACCCACTCACTCCAGGTATGTTTGGGAGAGTTGGGCACCGTAACCACTCGGCCATGAGCGGATATAAAGGAAGCAACCTTTATTCTTATTTGAAGAACCTCCGCCACCTCGGCTAAGTGATACAATTTTAATCGTCGTGGTACTATTATGGAACCTCTCTGACATTATCAAAACAACTCGTGCCCAATAGTCAATGCCCTGGTCAACAAATAATCGAGCGAAATCAAGCCTAGTTTGTTTGTGCCTCTTGGTTAGCTTTGGCTTGACAGCTGGTGATCTATGTTTATAGCCCATCTTCAATCTCTTGCGTATAGTTCTGTAGAAGCTTGAAATTGCAATGTTGCTTAGCTTCCTAGGCGTTGGAGAACGGATTTGTTTTTCTTTTTTCTATGTGATTGAGGGAGGCAAAAGGCAGAACTGCCTATAGCGAGTGCCTCCCCCATAGTTGAAAGAGTGACAGGGCCCAAATCAAGGGACGTTCGAGCCAAAATGCCTGGACACGCGGAGTTTGAAGCAATTTAAGTCATAGGAAGAGGGAAAGGCTGATTCTGGGAGAGAGTTCCAGAGCTCAGCTGTTGAGTAGAAGAAAGTTTGAGAGTAACGTTTCGCTCTTGGGTTGGAGAGTTGCACAGAGTATACATATACATATACTGTTTAATTTCTTGGTCCTGTTATGACGTGGTTTTCCGCTTAGCTCCACTTCTATGTCGGTCTGTCAATTGCCCTTCTTCCCACCTTTTTTTGCCACCGGTAAACGTTCCGACACCCGGCTCTCGCTCATCCCAACCATACTAACACGTTCAGCAACCTTAGCAGCCTGATGAACCATGACTTGCTGAATGGATGACTAGGTGTGATGTGAGCAAGAGAGTATTGAGGATTTTCTGATCACCTCAGTTTCCAATAATTACAGCTTCATTTTTTTTTTTTTTTTTTTTTTTTTTTACCGAAAAAAGTTCGACCTGGGAATATATTGCGTGAAGTGTTAATGCATGGTTGGAGTGGCTGTAGATATGCATATAATCTGTAATCAGCCAATTGCCGATATCTGGATTTTGAGTGTTTGGTTGACCTGTACAGTACCCTTCCAGCTAGTAACAGACCACCAACACTAAAAAAGACGTCGTAAGTGGCCTCTTATTCCAGAAGCCTATTTATACTGTGTGACACTCCTGCATAGTAGCCACGTGCGGGCAGGCGTCGGCTGCCCAGCCGTTTAGAAACCGGCTGGCGGCAGCCGGCTGGCCGGCTTTTCCTTAGTATATAATATTATCCTTCGACAATGTAACTAATGTCTGGGATATTCTTATGTTGTTTCACAGCTTGAAGCTGCCCTTATTCTTAACCAACACATCTTAGTATATTTTATTCTCGATAGTTGATTGTTTCATTATAATATATAAGATGTAAGTCTAGTGAGAGTGGGAGGAGACGAGAGAGAGAGAGAGCGAGCGAGCAGGGTGGGGGAGGTGAATGTTGCTTTTCCTCCTCCTCCCTCCTCCCTCCCGGAGGAGTTGCTCGCCCGCGTGGTCTTTTCTCTCGGTTTTGATTGGCTGGTGGTTCCTGGCGCCTTCTGCAGGCCTGCTGCCGGGTGACGTAGCGGCCTGTGATTGGCTGACCACCGTGCCTTTGTGTGGGATCCTGGAGGGGTCCAGAAGAGCTATTCTCCTCAGAGCTCACCTCACTGTCGTACCCTTCGGACCCCCTTGATATCTATCCCTCTCAACCCCACTTAGAAACTTTCTCTCTTACTTTGTATACCTTCTTTCCACTACTTCACCAGTCTATTTAATTACCCCATCCCCTTGATAGACCTTATATCTATCATTGTATTAACGACGAGCTCTCAGATAACTAGATACGATTTTGGGCCTTATGCAGAGATATAATTGTTAATGAGACCTAGGAAGCTTTTTTGTTGTCTCATATTTGGTGGTTTCATGCTTGCTAGTGTGTTCTTGTGGCAGGTGAGCAGGGGCTAGACCGGAGGGGGGGCTTTTTGCGATCCTTTAAGTAAAGTCTGCTGGTGCGAGTCCTGTGGACCTGCACGACTTTACTAGGATACCCGTGGGAGTCTGGGGGCATTTTCTTGTCTGTATGCCTGTGTGTCTAGTGTTGTGTTGTGTGAGGGCCCTTGCCTAGTCCACTCTGCACTGCGCTAGCACGTCTTGCGTTTGTTGTAGGGTCGCCAGGAGAGAGTCAGATACTTGGGATCTGAGTCTCTCAAGAGAGCACCCTTTCAATTAGAGTAATTTGGCGCACAGACTTGGGAACGTCCCTAGGCTAGAGCAGGTGGCTCAGCCCGAGTATCCGAAGCCTATATCCTTCCGGCTAGACCTCTGCCGCCTGGCAGATTAACAGCTAGTGGTTTATTATATCTGTATGCTTGTTATTGTGCCACAGTTTACCGTCTCTGTGAGCATTGTGAGTCAGGGTGTGGCTTAGAGACTCTGTCCGAGCATGCTTGCCTGACTAAGAGTGAGAAGCACACCTGTATGTGGTTATGTTGCGAGTTGCTGCCTTTATTTAATTATACCTATGCCATTATACACTGTATGGCCTATCACTAGTATTTATTCCTGCTTATGAGTTAAGAGTTCTCTAAATCCATAACTTACTTTCTTTGCTAAGCATCAGATCCTACAGTAGCCGCATGCATGCAGTTTAGAAACCTGCATCTTGTCTACCTGTACGATGTTTTGAGGACTGTTTGCTTTCACCTTCTTTCACGCAGGGGTGATTAGTTGTATTAATTAACGTAACGTTAAATGTACTTTCTTCTAGTTTGTTATTAAATTTTTTCTGCAATTTAATTCCGTTATCTATCTTTTCCTTGAAGCTTTAAGTCAACTTATTGTGTGATCTTTTATATAGCCTGCTTGACTATCAGCAGTCTATAGTGCGTGCACCCTGTAACTGAGTCATAGGATACCTTGTTGTCCAGGCAGGACTCTTGACGGTTTAGGGTGGTTTGTTGCCTGGGTTTATAGATAAGGGTGGGATCTAGCGTTTTCCGTTGTTGCTTGTTGCCGCATACCTAGTTCAATAGAAAGAGCTCAGTGTTTATATATCCCAGGACGTAACAAATGGCGACCTTGCATAGGATTTACTGAACAGAGGAATATAGTGGTCATTTGTTTTGAGATTCCTTATGATTAGAGGAATACAGTGGACATAACCCTTGAGCCCCGGCTAGTTATAATATTTTGTTCACCCCAGTCCCAAGCCATTTTCACTTCTTTTTTTTGTTTGCTAAAATGGAAGACAAGGATGAGAAATGAAAAAAAACAAAAAACAAAATCACCTCGGACATTTTTTTTTTGGGGGGGGGGGGGCCGGTGGGGGGTTGGGGGGGGGGGAGCCTCAAAAAAATGTGTTGAGCCAAAATGGAAGAGAATGGTGAGAAATGATGACAAAAATAAAAAAAACACTCATTTCGGTCATTTGGGGGGGGGGGGGTTTCAATAGTTCGTCTCCCCCGCATGACCACCCGCCCGGGAGCACTAGGGTAAAAACTGAGTATGGCATTGTACGGCATACATCCTAAGGAGTGTCTCACATAAATCTCAAGCCTATAGCTCCCATACGACCGGAGTAATGATGGTTCAAAGTGGCGGTGAACTAAGGGTGTAAACTATCCCCACTAAGCCCCCCACCACCAGCCGCGCGGCTGTCTCGGCCCGCTCACACCTACTGGCCCGGCTCCCACACACACTACGGTACCTCCCCCTCCTATTCTCCCGCCATTTCCTACCTTACGAGCCACGTAAGTGTTTTTTATATGTCGGACGCACATGATGCGTCGCTGGGAGTTGGTGATCAAACACTGCCGACGCAACACGTGCGACGCTGGGTCTCACCGGGTTACATAACATTAGTATATACATACTTGCATAGGAGATAAGGCACATTCTATAACCGTGATAATTACTGCAGTACACAAACATGTCTAATACATCAGAACACAGTGGTGGGTCAGGTCACGATACGGGCTCGGAGGGAGAAAGACCTGTGGAGTGGCTAGTCGATAGCGAGGAGGGTGCTAGAAGATTTTTAGAGGTGCCCCTTACCGCTGTCAGGGTGTTGAAGCTGAATAAGTATGGCTTAAAGTGTGTGGCAGGTCTTCAGGGTCACCAGGGTTTAAGTGGCATGAGGAAAGATCAGCTGAGGACTTTGATATTGGGTTTAGAAGGGAGAGACCTGGGTGGAGAGGCGACTTGGGGCCCCGGTCCCCAGCCCCCCCTCCACTCTACCCCCGTATCAAATGTCAGGGTGCCTGAATTTAGTACATACCCCCAAGTTGATTGTCAATGGCAGCGTGGAATTCAATCACAGGGACCCTCTCCATTAAATGCACCTTCCCCTCCTCAAGGGTTGACTCCAGATTTGTTGTTTCGGCTTGAGATGGCCAAGGTTGAGGCCGCCGAAAGACAGGTTAGTGTGCAGGCTGAGGTTGCTGCTAGAGCTCAGGTTGAGGCTGCTAGAGCTCAAGCTGAGGCTGCAGAGAGAACAGCTATACGAGAGGCTGAACTGCAGGCAGTCTACTAGGTATCGGGCTGACAGGGAGCTGGAGAGATCTCGAGTGGAGGTAACAGGGCGAAATATTGGGGAAGGTAACAGACATCGGGACCAATCATTGTCGCACCTGCTTAAACTAGTTCCTGTGTTCGATGAATCATGTGTGACTGAGTTTTTTATGCGATTTGAGAAGAAGTGTCAGGAACACCAGTGGCCTCAGGAAAAGTGGGCAGCATTAGTTTCATCAAGACTCCTAGGAAAGGGGCTAAAAGCGTATGATGCACTACCTTTAGAGTCCTGTTTAGTTTATGATGAGCTAAAGAAGGCCGTGCTACGGGCCTATGAGTTACAACCAGAAACTTACCGCTTGAAGTTTCGGGGTGTTACTAAGGGCAAGGATAGTACCTTCCTAGAACACGCCCGGGACTTGTCTGATGCACTACGACATTAGCTGCGTTCTGAGAGGGCAGCTACTTTTGAGGAGTTGAGGGAGTTGGTTCTCTTGGAGCAGTTCTTTAAGTGCACAGGTGGGGACTTAACATTAAATATAAAGGAAACAAATCCTAGAACTCTCCAGGAGGCAGCAGAAATGGCTGACCTCCGACTGTCATTAATTCGAGGGTGCGAAGCAGCAGCTAGGAGTGAGTCGGGTGCAAAGGATCGTACCCCTCCCCCTCCCAAGAATTTTGATACACATAAATACACAAAACCAGCTAGCACTGACAATAAAACTGAACATAAACCAAATACCGTCCCGTATAAGAAGTCTAATGGTACCTCCCACTCCCAAGGGAATCCAAAGAGTAAAGAGTGCTTTGCATGTCACAAGGAGGGTCACTTTGCAAATGCTTGTCCGAACAAGCCACCAAACAAGGTTGTGTCATTGGCCCGCAGCATATGGGTGTCGCCTATATCTTCTGAGTTTGCCAAGGGTAGTTCGTCAGAGGTTGGGACACAGCCTGTGTTAAAGAGTCCGGTAGGCTCGAACCTTGTCCGTGACGTCTTTGGGGGTCATAGAGGGCATGGTTTTGTGAGGTGGGCTGGCGAAAGGCGAGGAGTTAAGCTATTGCGTGATACTGGGGCTTCTCAGACCTTGTTAAAGAACTTTACTGGTAGGCCGATTAACGCTGCTCGGGTGGTGGTCGTTCAGGGGATCAATGCTACGAAGTCCTACCCGCTGGTGCGGATGGAGCTGGAGGTGGGTAGTGTGGCGAAGGAGCTGGATGTCGGAATCGTAGAGAACTTGCCTGTTGGGGGCGTCGACCTCCTCCTCGGCAACGACTTTGCGGTGCCTGCTTCTAAGGTTTCACCCTTGGTCGTTGCCGAGAAGGCGGCCGACGTTAGTAGGGAGGAACAGGAGCGGGTTGAGAAGTGTAGCGTACAAACCATGGCGTGTGTTGTGACGCGTTCTCAGACATCCGGAGCCTTGCAGCCACCACCTCAGTCTATCAAACCGCGGAGGAAAGGTCACAAGAAAACGGGAAGTGTTGGTCAATTGGAGAGTTTTGAGCCGGCAGTGTTTCTTGGTGACTCATTATTGGCACCTATGTTAGAGTCTGGAGAGGCCCCAGGACCTGTCACAGCTAGTGAGGAGGTTAGGGCAGGAAGAGACTCCGAGGCAGCAACGTTACACACGGAGAGAAAAAAGGGTTGCTCAGTTTGATATTGGGGGAGGACTTGGGTTGCTTCGGAAGCATCTAGACAGGTTGGTTCCCTCAGATATTTGTAAACTGCAGTTGGAGGATCCGGAAGTTCAGAAGTGTGGTAATGGTGCTGTCGAGATCAAACACGAGGACGGGGAAACATGTCATGTGAACCTGTTGGAGGAGTTTGTGAGGCAACCACCTGAGCAGCCTACTGTCCCTGTGTTGGTCTGCAGCGGCCAAGGTGGAGAAGGAGAGGGAGGCAGTAGGGCACAGGTGGAGGAGAGTAGGGATTGTCATGTCTCGGCGGAGCAGTGGGCGGGGGACACGAGTCTGGTGGCTGTGGAAGCGCTAGAGCACCTGCCTGAGCAGCAGTGTGCAGCGCTCCAGCACCAGCTCGGTTCATACCCCACTGGTCGTGCCGAGCCCCTGAGCCTCACAACTCAGGCGGTGCAAGATGTTCCGCGGGCAGGTCACGTGAATGTTGAAAGACCGTTAGCCTCGTTGTTTCGGTGGTTCAAGGTGGGCGACGAGGCTTTGGCATGGTTGCCAGGTCAGGGTCGACCCATGGCTGCCAAGGGTGGTAGTCAAAAGGAGGACATTGAGCAGATTGGTGAGGTTGGCTGTGGAGTGGCTGTGCCCGGTCGTCGCATAGCCTCCCAATGCTGCTCTAGTCTAATGCAACAGCCCTACCATAGACCGACTGTATCTGGCCATGTCGCTAAAAGCGGTGATGCTGCGCAGGCAGATGTCGTCACAAGAAATGCGGGGGTGCGCATGTACGGTATCGGCAGGGGAGCATTAGCAATTATGAACTATGGGAGTGACTGCACAGGTGGTACTGATTGTCCCTCTCATGACCTGGCTGTTCTAGGGACGAAGGTGGAGAAGGAGGGAGACTACAGGTTAGAAGCTGCGGTCTCGGCTGGGTTGTGGAAGGGCACTAGGATTGTTATTCTGCGAGATAAGTTGTTTACTAGGCTGTGGCAGTGCATTCGCATGTTTGTTGCTTCTCCAGGCCTGATGTACGGGGTAGAATCCGACATGCAGGCTGGAGATAGTGCAAGGCTCAGTTTAATTCCCTACCGTATAAATCCTGCTCGACAGCCTGTGGTGCAAGCAGAGCTGGATTACGTGTTGACGAAGGGTCTGAGGGATAAGGAATGTCGTGAGTGGTCGTTGCCTGTAACTTTGCAACCTGTGTTAAGTGGCAAGATCAGTGAGTGTGTTGATTGCGAGAGTGTGTGTGCATTATCCCTGACAGACGCCTATACTTTATCGAGAGTTGACAACACCATAGACCGCCTCGGGGCTGCATCGCCTATCACGAAGGTAGAACTAGTGAAAGGTTATTGGCAGTCCCCGTTGCCGGAAAGAGCGAAGAGAAATGCCAGTCTTGTGTTGAGCTGGGCAGTTTATCAGTGTCAGGTGTTGTTGTGCTGCCGGAACACAAGTTGGATGTGTGGCATGATAAGGGCACTGATAATGTTTTGGCTGATTGGTTGTCACGGGAGGGTTTGTTTGCAGGAGAACCCTCGCCGTTCAGTCAGTGTGTGTTGAGAGTGGAGGAAAATAGGCTGTCACTGTAGTTCAGCCGAAAAAAATAAAAAATTAAAAAAAGCAAAAACCTTACAAAAACTCTTTATTTTTATAACGTGTAGAATTTTGTATAAGATGTTGTAGCAGTACCTAAGTTGAATGTTTCCGCTTATTGTCGCTAAGTTAGTTGAACTTGCTCGGTGGAGTGCAACAGTCTTTATTTTTTTTATATATAGTGCCTTGTGTCGCAACAGTGTGTGGTACTATGAGAAGCTTTCTGTTAGATATGAAGAACTTAGTCAAGTGTCTTATATCTTGGGGGAGGTGTGACGCTCCTGCATAGTAGCCACGTGCGGGCAGGCGCGCGCGTCGGCTGCCCAGCTGTTTAGAAACCGGCTGGCGGCAGCCGGCTGGCCGGCTTTTCCTTAGTATATATCCTACGACAATGTAACTAATGTCTGGGATATTCTTATGTTGTTTCACAGCTTGAAGCTGCCCTTATTCTTAACCAACACATCTTAGTATATTTTATTCTCGATAGTTGATTGTTTCATTATAATATATAAGATGTAAGTCTAGTGAGAGTGGGAGGAGACGAGAGAGAGAGAGCGAGCGAGCAGGGTGGGGGAGGTGAGTGTTGCTTTTCCTCCTCCTCCCTCCTCCCTCCCGGAGGAGTTGCTCGCCCGCGTGGTCTTTTCTCTCGGTTTTGATTGGCTGGTGGTTCCTGGCGCCTTCTGCAGGCCTGCTGCCGGGTGACGTAGCGGCCTGTGATTGGCTGACCACCGTGCCTTTGTGTGGGATCCTGGAGGGGTCCAGAAGAGCTATTCTCCTCAGAGCTCACCTCACTGTCGTACCCTTCGGACCCCCTTGATATCTATCCCTCTCAACCCCACTTAGAAACTTTCTCTCTTACTTTGTATACCTTCTTTCCACTACTTCACCAGTCTATTTAATTACCCCATCCCCTTGATAGACCTTATATCTATCATTGTATTAACGACGAGCTCTCAGATAACTAGATAGGATTTTGGGCCTTATGCAGAGATATAATTGTTAATGAGACCTAGGAAGCTTTTTTGTTGTCTCATATTTGGTGGTTTCATGCTTGCTAGTGTGTTCTTGTGGCAGGTGAGCAGGGGCTAGACCGGAGGGGGGGCTTTTTGCGATCCTTTAAGTAAAGTCTGCTGGTGCGAGTCCTGTGGACCTGCACGACTTTACTAGGATACCCGTGGGAGTCTGGGGGCATTTTCTTGTCTGTGTGCCTGTGTGTCTAGTGTTGTGTTGTGTGAGGGCCCTTGCCTAGTCCACTCTGCACTGCGCTAGCACGTCTTGCGTTTGTTGTAGGGTCGCCAGGAGAGAGTCAGATACTTGGGATCTGAGTCTCTCAAGAGAGCACCCTTTCAATTAGAGTAATTTGGCGCACAGACTTGGGAACGTCCCTAGGCTAGAGCAGGTGGCTCAGCCCGAGTATCCGAAGCCTATATCCTTCCGGCTAGACCTCTGCCGCCTGGCAGATTTACAGCTAGTGGTTCATTATATCTGTATGCTTGTTATTGTGCCACAGTTTACCGTCTTTGTGAGCATTGTGAGTCAGGGTGTGGCTTAGAGACTCTGTCCGAGCATGCTTGCCTGACTAAGAGTGATAAGCACACCTGTATGTGGTTATGTTGCGAGTTGCTGCCTTTATTTAATTATACCTATGCCATTATACACTGTATGGCCTATCACTAGTATTTATTCCTGCTTATGAGTTAAGAGTTCTCTAAATCCGTAACTTACTTTCTTTGCTAAGCATCAGATCCTACAGTAGCCGCATGCAGTTTAGAAACCTGCATCTTGTCTACCTGTACGATGTTTTGAGGACTGTTTGCTTTCACGTTCTTTCACGCAGGGGTGATTAGTTGTATTAATTAACGTAACGTTAAATGTACTTTCTTCTAGTTTTTTATTAAATTGTTTCTGCAATTTAATTTCGTTATCTATCTTTTCCTTGAAGCTTTAAGTCAACTTAATTGTGTGATCTTTTATATAGCCTGCTTGACTATCAGCAGTCTATAGTGCGTGCACCCTGTAACCGAGTCATAGGATACCTTGTTGTCCAGGCAGGACTCTTGACGGTTTAGGGTGGTTTGTTGCCTGGGTTTATAGATAAGGGTGGGATCTAGCGTTTTCCGTTGTTGCTTGTTGCCGCATACCTAGTCCAATAGAAAGAGCCCAGTGTTTATATATCGCAGGACGTAACAACTGCTATGTCTAAAAAGGCGCATTGTGTAAGAAGAATTGCCCAAATGTTTCTTTCCCGCCCGGGAATGGAACCCGTGTCCTTTTGGCTGTGAACCAAGTGCGCTAACCAATATGCTACTGACCGACCACTGTGTGTGTGTGTGTGTGTGTAAAATTCTGTAAAATTGAACTTAAATATATACCCGGTAAACTAAATAATGTTTAGTTATACTCCCATATATTTCCATAGTAGACATAATTTCATCGAAGTTAGATTCTAAAATCATGATACGGTAACGATAATTTTCTATATTCTAATATTATCTCATATAATCAGTAAGAACTTTAGCTGTATATTAACCCTTTTAATACCTGCGACGTCTTTTCAATTTTATTCTAGCTATATTTAGACGATATTATGCAGCTTAGGAAGGATCTGTGGTAGTTAAAAGAGTTGGTTGAGATAGTTTGAAGCCTTATTATGGCTAGAGGTCTTTCCGAAGCTGAATAAAATCGCGTAATAATTGCTAGAATAGAAAGAAAAGGACGTCGCCGGTACAGTATGGGTTAATACACGTTATTATCATTAATAATATTACCTGATGCAGATGTTGCAAATAGAACTACTCGTATAATCCAGCACTGCAAGATGATGCATATTATAACATACCTGTATTATCTAAAGAGTGTTAACCCCTTGAAGCTCTGATGCGTTTAGCACTTTATTTTGGCTATCATTAGACGATTTTATGCAGCTTAGGAGGGATCTGTGGTTATTAAAAGGATAAAGACTGGCTCGATCATCCCTCTGACTTCCATATACCCTTCCTAATCTGAATAAAATTTTCTAATAATCACAATTTTTTTTCCTGTCCCCTGTACCCGTATGACTCCAGCAGCTATATTGACATCTTCTTGTATTATTCTTTTGTCTTTTCTTCTATTTAGTCTACCTCCCTCTTGTCTTCCCTGGATGTATTTACTTTTTGCTTTGTTTTATTCTACTGTTTAATTTAGTATATTTTGTTTACACGATTTTAACTCTGGATATATATTGTTTCCTCTTGTATTAACTTCTATCATTTAGTCTACTTCCCCTTTTCTTAGCTTTATTTGTACTGTCTCCTGTGCCCGTATGACGCCAGAAACTTTTATGCCATTATATTTTAAATTGTCCTCTTGTCTTCTCTTCTATCATTTAGTATCCCTCCCTTATTTCTTCGCTGGATTTCCTTACCTCGTATTTCTTCTTCTGCCATTTAATTTACGTTCTTATATTTTTTTAATTGATGCTTACTGTCTTTTATGGTCGTATGACTCTACTGCATAGTAGCATATTTGACATCTTATATTTTTATCTTGTCTTATTTTCTACCATTTAGTTGGCCTCTCTTTTTTCTTCACTAGATGTAATTACTTTTGTATTTTCTTAACTACTTACCTACAAAGCAGCAAAATATTACAGAAAGCTTCGAATTATCTATTCATTGAGTTCCTATTAAGCAAAGCGAGAATTCAGTTACCGATAAACACAACACTGAATAGTTTTCACTCAAACCAATCAATTAGTTTAGTGCTAAAACTAATTTAATGTTCATATAAATTGATATTGGTAGCATATTCTAATCAAATTTTCTGATCGAAATTTATTGATCTTTCATAAATTTGTATCTTTCCTTCCCTCCCAGTTCCTAAAAAGGGAACACTGTAGTAAGTGCAAGGAATTGGAGGGGTCGACCAAACACCAATTTTATTACTCTCTTGTTCTCTTTATTTGGCTTTCTAGGGGGTGACTGGGATAAAGATTAAGGCTTTTTTTTCGGTACCCCCTTTTCCCTCATGCTTAGCCCTTTAGTTTTAAGATTTTAAGATTTTGGCCCCATTAGTTTGACAATTTTAAGACCTTTCACACTATATTTTTAAATGTTAAGACCTTGCGTGTCATTTAGGTGTCGATCTTTTCCTGGCAAGCGATAGAAATTCCGCAATTTAGGAGAAACCGGTCGTTTTTGTACCGAAAACAAATGCACAAATTCATCTCGAAAGGGGGTCTTGGGGGTATTTTTAAAGCTTGCAGGGGATCTAGGAAACAAACTAAGGAGGAGTAGGGATATATTCAAAGAGGTCTAGGGTGCAAACTTAAAAAAAAAAAAAAAAAAAAAAAAAAAATTGCCAAGAATAAGAGGGGTCGACCAAACAACAATTGTATTACTCTTTTTTTATCCACTCCCTTCTTCTCTTTATTTGGCTTCCCTGGGGTGACTTGGTTATAGGCTAAGGGTTTTGGGAGGATCCTTTCTCCCTCATGCTTAGCCCTTTATTTGTAAGGTTTTAGACATTTGCCCCATTACTTTAGTGATTTTAAGATAATTTCCTAGTCAATTTCAGGATCTTTTTGTGCCATTTAGGTGTCTGGCGAGCGATTAGCCTGCATTTTAGGAGGAACCGGCATTTGGCCGGAACATTTTTCTACCGAAAAATATAAAACACAAATTTCGAAAGAGGTCTTGGGTGTATTTTATATAAAGTTTGATGGTGGTCTTGGGAGCAAAGTAAAGAGGTGTAGGGAATAAACTAAATAAGTACCAAGGGAATAAACTAAATAAGTACCAAGCATGCTGCAAGGGGTTGAGAGAGAGGTATCCTGGCCAAACACCAATTTTATTACTCTCTTTTATCCACTCTCTTGTTCTCTTTGTTTGGCTTTCTAGGGGGTGACATCTCCCCTCTCAACACTCTTCTCTGAGCTAGTGCCGATACAAATGGCCAGTCCTGTATAGAATCGTGAGGTTCAGAGTCGTAAAAGATTCCAGGACGAGCTCCATAGAAACTGAAACTGAGGGATATAGAATAATGGCCACTTGATTAAGATTCAAGCTGCCGGGGGGGGGGGTCATTTTACGATTAGGACCTTGGTGATAACAAGCAAAAAGAGGATCTGACAGCGTGGGTTGCTTGTGAGTGCTAAGCATACAGTGTATAGGTACAGTTGCCCACATTAGTTCATGTCTTCATATCCCTGGCTTCTGTAACCTCGTACAATGAAAACTATGGCTAAATCAAAAAGGGTAATCTTCATAGCTCTCTTCTTTAGTCATCGCCTGTTTGTTTAATACCCCTTCTGTACCGGCAAGGTGTTTTTAAAATTGTATTTTGGCTCCTATTTGACGATTTCATTCAGCAATCTAATTGGCTTCGAACAGTCTCACTTAACCCTCATTACTACCACAGATCCTTCTTAAACTGCACAAAAACATCTAAATATAACCAAAATGTAATTAAAAAGATGTCGCCGGTACAGAAGGGGTTAAATATTTTCACATTATTTTCTAAAATATCTTCACCAGCCTACCTCTTTCCAAATTTGTCTCCACGAATATGGTATGTGATATATACTCTACAATTGAATTAATATTTTACACATTATTCAGACGTAATGCCTTGAGGATTACGAGTAGTTTGATAGTTTACTCTGTTTTTATTAGACGATTTTATACATCTTTGGAGGGACCTGTGGAATGTATAGGAACAAAAATCCTATTGCAATTATGCCTTTGACTCGTCAATACCCTTTCTAGGCTAAAACAAAATCGTCTAATTATAACCAAAATTAAATGTCAAAATGAGGCATTATCCTCAAGGGGTTTAACATACTTACGCCAAACTATTTTATATAATCGTCAAATAGTTCATCAATCTACCACCTCATATTATTTCCTAATTTCCTCATACTGTTTTAGCTCCCCTCGCATGTCCCGTTCTATTGTCTAAATCGATCATATTTTATCACGTGACATTCTCCAACTACCTCTCATTATGCCGTTTTCTTTATAATTTTTCATGAATCCTTACCTCATAAGTCTTGTTATTCTATCATTTCTTCATCAACCTCTAAAATGTCAGCACGTTTCCTCTGCTTCTTTGTAACCCCACTCAACCCCTCCCTCCCCAACCGTGTGCTCAAACTAATTTATTTTACTCTCACTTCCCCTTCACTTCCCTACCCCCGCCCAACTTTTCCCTGCCTTCACCCCCCTTTTCCCTGCCCCCACCCCACTTTTCCCTGCCACCGCCCCCATTTTCCCTGCCACGAATAAAACAAGGGCACTCAATGATTGACTAGTAATAGGGCACTATGTAACAACGGTACGCTAGATCCAAACCCTCGAACTTATATGCCGGCGAACAAAACACCTATACCCTCCATGGTTAATCTGCGATAGCGGGGTATCCTTAACTGGGCATAAATGTACTCTACTTCAGGTTAACCGACACTGGTATAGCCTGATAACAAACAAGATGCAAGTTACGTTAAAATGCATGAAAAGGAATCTATGGAAAGACCAATTAAATCACTGCAAGATTGAATACAATAAAAAGATGCTTCAATACAGTTACTCTAAACAACAATAAACTCTTCACTCCTATCTGAAAGAAAGTGAAGTATAGTCCTACAGCATAGACCTGGAAACTTCTGAAGAAAGTCTGATGCTCATAAGATGCTCGTACTGATCTTGAACTATATAAAGGCAGGAGGCAGGACACCACACGTGTAAATCGAATACACAAAAAGATAGGACATATAATGTTAACTGACACGAGAATACTATAAATGCGCAACGGTAGCAATGCTCGACACTAAAAGAAGTACTTCCTCATCAACGAAACAGTCTGCTATGGTTGTGCGGCTCAGCAACAACCTAGACTAATAAATGCTGTGAATAATAATGCGCACATATCAAAGAGCTTATATTAAATACTAACAAGTATCTACTCAATTAATAATGTCTAGCTGGGATACTCTAGGTAAGGAACTGGGGTTGAGCAAGACAGGCTCGTAGCCTAGCGATGTCCTTAAGACTGCATCCTTTAAGTTACGTTAATTGATTAGGGGGCTCTCTCGATAGATCCAGATCACAAGTATCTGGTGCTATCCTGGCGACCTTCTAAAGACAAGCAAAGAGGCAGCAAAGTGTGGAACTGGTACAGGCCAAAACCCTCAGTCAACACAATGCTGCACTCGCAAAGGACGCAACCGAAAAGACAACCCAGGCTACCACAGGATCGGTCGAAGTTGTGTAGGTATAAGCAAACCGTACACACATCGGAGACAACGACTACAGTTACCTTATCCCAGTCTAGCATTAAATAAAAGAGCAGAAACACTAAATCAATAATGGAGACACACAAAGTTCTTAACCTATACTAACTAAGAACCCTCAAACCTATTCTAAGTACATGTAAATATCTCTGAGGACGGCGCATGCAATACAATGGGCCGGCTATGAAAACCGTATGCAGAACCCAAGGGGAGTGTTGTGCAGTTAATAAAGGTTAGAGTATGGAAAGAGAGAATCGAGTGAGAGAAACAGTGATAAAGGTGGTGATCGGGAGAGAGTATGCAAAGGGATGTTAGAAGCACGTGCGCCAAGCTTGTCCTGACGAGGACAGCTCCTGGGGACCCTCATGGAGGAGGTGAGTTACACAGAAGACCGCAAAGGCGCGATGGTCGGCCAATCACGGGCCGAGACGTCACAAGACAGCAGGTGTCACGTGACACAGCAAGACACGCCGTCCAATGGCTAGCGAGAGGCAGGAATGTACCTCGTACATACAGACACTCACTACCTCCTCGCTCTGAAAGTCTTTCTCATTCACACGCTGGTACTATTATCACTACTGTTGATATAAAATATAACCCGTTGTCACAGACGAAAACAAAGACCACCACTTGACTGTCTGTGACAATGCGATTACTAGGAAAGAAAGAACAACATTCTCTGATAATTGTAGCCCATTTCGATGTCCCTGGTGAGCGCTAGTGGCTAACGAGAGGCAATTCTGCCAACGCTGGTAGACGTCACACTTGTACCAGTTCCACACTTTGCTGCTTCTTTGCTTGTCTTTAGAGGGTCGCCAGGATAGAACCAGATACTTGTGATCTGGATCTATCGAGAGAGCCCCCTACTCAATTAACATAACTTAAAGGATGCAGTCTTAAGGACATCGCTGGGCTACGAGCCTGTCTTGCTCAACCCCAGTTCCTTACCTAGAGTATCCCAGCTAGGCATTATTAATTGAGTAGACACTTGTTAGTATTTAATATAAGCTCTTTGATATGTGCGCATTATTATTCACAGCATTTATTAGTCTAGGTTGTTGCTGAGCCGCACAACCATAGCAGACTGTTTCGTTGATGAGGAAGTACTCCATTTTAGTGTCGAGCATTGCTACCATTGCGCATTTATAGTATTCTCGTGTCAGTTAACATTATATGTCCTATCTTTTAGTGTATTCAATTTACACGTGTGGTGTCCTGCCTCCTGCCTTTATATAGTTCTAAATTAGTACGAGCATCTTATGAGCATCAGACTTTCTTCAGAAGTTTCCAGGTATATGCTGTAGGACTATACTTCACTTTCTTTCAGATAGGAGTGAAGAGTTTATTGTTGTTTAGAGTAACTGTATTGAAGCATCTTTTTATTGTATTAAATCTTGCAGTGATTTAATTGATCTTTCCATAGATTCCTTTTTATGCATTTTAACGTAACTTGCATCTTGTTTGTTATCAGGCTATACCAGTGCAGGTTAGCCTGAAGTAGAGTACATTTATGCCCAGTTAAGGATACCCCGCTATCGCAGATTAATCCAGGAGGGGATAGGTGTTTTGTTCGCTGGCATATAAGTTCGAGGGTTTGGATCTAGCGTACCGTTGTTGCATAGTGCCCTATTACTAGTCCAATCATTGAGTGCCCTTGTTTTATTCGTAGTCCCGGTCGTAACAATTGGCGACCTTGTCTAGTATCTTATCTTAGTCGTCATAACAAATGGCGACCTTGCCTAGTATCATATCTTAGTCGTCATAACAAATGGCGACCTTAGTCTAGGATTTAGTGAACTAAGAAATAATTGCAGGATTTTTTTGGTGGAGAATTTTTTTATAATCACCGTTTGGGTGTCGATTGTTATTTCTCACAGTTTGGCAGTGGACATTCGTTTTTGAGGAATATTTTGGACACGTTGGAATTTTTTTTTGGCAACGTAGTATAGCACTTGAGTTGTCTTCAAGCATTTTTTGAGTGAATAGTGCTACATGAGAGTTTTTGTTTGTTTTTTGTTTTATAAACGTTGAGGATTTCCGGTGGACACTATGTCGAACGACGGATCAGTGCACAGTGAGGACACAGTACGGGAAGCAGGCGAGGAGGTGGAGAAGGTAGAGTTGTCTAACGGCGTTCGGGTGGTGAACAATGAGGAGGATGCTCGGATTTTTTTGGAGGAGCCTGTGTCGGCGGATCGGGTGTCGGGGCTAGACCGGTACGGACTGCAGTGTGTAGCCACGGTCTTAGGGTTGTCCGGTACTAGCGGTTTGTCGGGAGATGAGCTGGTTGCCTGGGTGCTCGGTGGGGTGCAAGGGGCTTCGGATGGAGCGGGAGCTGGGGCACCTTCTGCGCAGCCCCCATTCCACTCGACTCCTATCATGGTGCCCCCTCAGGCTCCGGAACCGGGTACGTTCCCGCAGGCCGATGCCCGCTGGCGGTTGGGTATGCCTCTAGGTGATTCACGGGGTGGGTCCCCAATAGTAGCACCCCCTCCTCAGGGTTTGTCTTCCAAGATGTTGTTTCAGCTCGAACTCGCCAAACTCGAGCAGCGAAAGCATGAGGCTGAGCTCGAGCAACGAAAGTATGAGGCTAAGCTCAGGCAGCAGCAGCAGCAGCGGGAATCTGAGCTTAGGATTCAGGCTGAGGAGAGAAAGGCCATACGTGAGGCTGAGCTTCAGGTTGAGGCTACGAAGTACTGTGCAGACATAGATCTTGAGAAGTCTCGGGTGGAGTCAACAGGGCAGCATCTCGGTTCTGGGAATCGAGGTCTTGATCAGTCTTTATCGCACCTTCTTAAGTTAGTCCCTGCATTTTACGAGTCGGGTGTCACCGAATTTTTCCTGCGTTTTGAGAAGAAGTACCGGGAGCACCAATGGCCCGAGGTTAAGTGGGCAGCCCTTGTTTCCTCTAGGTTGGTTGGCAAAGGACTCAAGGCATATGATGCGTTACCTTGGAGTCTTGCATCGATTATGAGGTATTGAAGGAAGCTGTTCTGCGGGCGTACGAGTTACAACCAGAGACATATAGGTTGAAGTTTCGGGGTGTTACGAAGGGTCGTGAGTGCACTTTTCTAGAACATGCCCGGGAACTGTCTGATGCTTTGAGAAATTGGCTGAGGTCAGAGAAGGTGACGACGTTCGAAGAGCTTGGACAGTTATTCCTTCTAGAGCAATTTTTTAAATGCACAGGTGGCGACCTGACTTTGAACCTCAAAGAGAAACATTCTAAATCTCTACAAGAGGCAGCTGAGTTGGCTGACCTGAGATTATCGCTGATTCGTGGGTGCAGGTCTGCACAACGGACCAATGCAGTTAACAAGGGGCGCAACACTCCACCCCCCCCCGAGTCAGTGATGCAACATTTAATAACAAAAGTAAGAGCAATGATACTAATTTTTATCACAAACCAAAAACCGTCCCATTTAAGAAAGGTCAGGGCCCTTCCCCACCTCAGGGGAAGTCCAAGGGTGAAGTAGAGTGTTTTAAGTGTCATAAAAAGGGGCATTTTGCACGTTCCTGCCCTAGTCCCCAACCTGCAGCAGTCGTGCTTTTGGCTAGCAATATTGGGGTGTCTCTGAGGTCTTCTGCATTTACCCGTAATGATATGTCAGATGCGGGGGCACAGCCAGTGAAGGAGTGTCCGGAAGGCTCGAAACCTGTCCGCGATGCTTTTTGCGACCATAGAGGGCGTAGCTGCGTGAGTTGGGCTGGTTGCATGCATGGGTTGGAGTTGTTGCGTGATACAGGTGCATCCCAGACTCTGATGAAAAACTTTACAGGCCAACCTATAAACGCGGCACGGGTAGTTGTGGTGCAGGGTATTAATGCTACACGGTCATACCCGTTGGTTCGAGTGGAGCTGGAGGTTGATGGTGTGACACGAGAGATAGATGTTGGAATCGTAGAGAAACTGCCAGTAGAGGGCGTCGACCTTCTTCTCGGCAACGACTTTGCGGTGCCTACTTCTGAGGTTCCACCCTTAGTCGTTGCCGAGAGGGCGGCCGACGTGAGTAGGGAGGGGCAGGAGTTGGTCGAGAGGTGTCAATTACAGCAGATGGCGTGTGTTGTCACCCGATCTCTTGCATCTAAGGAGTCACAGCCTATTCCTCAGTCTCTAGACCAGCGGAGGAACGGTCGGAAGGAGAAAGCTAAAGTTGGGAGAAGTTTTGTGAGTTTTGATCCAGCGGCTCTTCTTGGCGACTCAGTATTAGCACCAATGTTAAGGTCCGGAGTGGCCCCAGAACCTGTCACACTTGGTGAGGAGGTAGGGCGTGAGAAAACTCTGAGACAGCAACGTTACACACTTAAGCAAGATAGGATCGAATAGTCCAGTATCGGGGGAGGCCATAAGTTGCTCCGGGAGCACTTAGATAGATTGGCTCCTTCGGATATCTGTCGGCTGCAGATAGATGATCCTGAGCTTCAGAAGTGTAGTAACGGTGCGATTGAACTCGAGGACGGGGAAGCATGTCATGTGAACCTGTTAAAGGAGTTTGTGAGGCAACCACCTGAGCAGCCTACTGTCTCTGTGTTGGTCTGCAGCGGCCAAGGTGGAGAAGGAGAGGGGGACAGTGGGGCACAGGTTGGAGGAGAGTTGGGATTGTCATGTCTCGGTGGAGCAGTGTGCGGGGGACACGAGCCAGGTGGCTGTGGAAGCGCTAGAGCACCTGCCTGAGCAGCAGTGTGCAGCGCTCCAGCACCCGCTCGGTTCATACCCCACTGTTTGTGCCGAGCACCCAGGCCTCACAACTCATGCGGTGCATGAGGTTCCGCTGACAGGTCACTTGAGTGTGAGTAGACCGTTGGCCTCGTTGTTTCAGTGGTTCAAGGTGGGCGACGAGGCTTTGGCATGGTTGTCAGGTCAGGGTCGACCCATGGCTGCTAAGGGTAGTGGTCAGAATCAGGACATTGCGCAGATTGGTGAGGTTGGTTGTGGAGTGGATGTGCCCGGTCATCGCATAGCCTCCCAATGCTGCTCTAGTATTATGCAACAGCCCTACCATAGACCGACTGTATCTGGCCATGTCGCTGAAGGCGGTGATGCTGCGCAGGCAGATGTAGTTGCAAGGAATGCGGGGGTGCGCATGTACGGTATCGGCGGGGGAGCATTAGCAATTATGAACAATGGGAGTGACTGCACAGGTGGTACAGATTGTCCCTCTCATGACCTGGCTGTTCTAGGGACAAAGGTGGAGAAGGAGGGAGACTATAGTGTAGAAACTGCGGTCTCGGCTGGGTTGTGGGAGGGCAATGAGCATGTTGTTCGTCGAGATTAGTTGCAACCTCTTGATCCTAAGCGTCAAGAGAAGTTGTTTACTAGGCTGTGGCAGTACATCCACATGTTTGTTCATTCTCCAGGCCTGATGTACGGGGTAGAATCCGACATGGAGGCTGGAGACAGTGCAAGGCTCAAAGTGGCTCCCTACCGTATAAATCCTGCTCGACAGCCTGTGGTGAAAGCAGAGCTGGACTACATGTGGACGAAGGGTCTGAGGGATAAGGGATATCGTGAGTGGTCGTTGCCTGTAACTTTGCAACCTGTGTTAAGTGGCAAGATCAGTATGTGTGTTGATTGCAAGAGTGTGCATTATCCCTGACAGACGCCTATACCTTATCCAGAGTTGACGATCCCATAGACCGCATCGGGGCTGCATCGCTTATCACGAAGGTAGAACTAGTGAAAGGTTATTGGCAGGTCCCGTTGCCGGAGAGAGCGAAGAGAAGTGCCAGTCTTGTGATGAACTGGGCAGTTTATCAGTGCCAGGTGTTGTTTTGCTGCCGGAACACAAGTTGGATGTGTGGCATGTTAAGGGCGCTGATAATGTTGTGGCTGATTGTTTGTCACGGGAGGGTACGCTTCTAGGAGCACCCTCGCCGTTCAGTCAGTGTGTGTTTGAGAGTGGAGAAAAACCAGGCTTGCCCCTGTAGAGCAGACATCAAAAACAACATTAAAATTAAATAAAAAATCACATAAAAACTCTTTCTTTTTGTATAGTTAATTGTAAGTTGCCAATGTTATAGCTAAAGTCCTAAGTTGAACTTGTCTTTCACTTAGTAGGCTGGGCTCTGTGAAGCTCGCTCAGGGAGCATAGCAGGCTAAATTATACTATTGTGTTGGGGAGGGGTTGTAAGATTTTCTGTATGCTAATATGTTGTTTTATTTAAGATTGAGCTTTGCATTTCATTTCTGGTGGAGTGGCTAGGTGTGGCGGGTCTTGTCGGCATTCTGCCTTGTCAGATGTGGTGCTCGCCTAATGTTGAGCGTCCCATATCTTGGGCGGGGTGTGACGTCTACCAGCGTTGGCAGAATCGCCTCTCGTTAGCCACTAGCGCTTGCCAGTGACATCGAAATAGGCTACAGTTATCAGAGAATGTTGTTCTCTCTTTCCTAGTAATCGCATTGTCACAGACAGTCCAGTGGTGGTCTTTGTTTTCGTCTGTGACAACGGGTTATATTTTATATCAACAGTAGTGATAATAGTACCAGCGTGTGAATGAGAAAGACTTTCAGAGTGAGGAGGTAGTAAGTGTCTGTATGTACGGGTGCATTCCTGCCTCTCGCTCGCCATTGGACGGCGTGTCTTGCTGTGTCATAGGACGCCTGCTGTCTTGTGACGTCTCGGCCCGTGATTGGCCGACCATCGCGCCTTTGCGGTCTCCTGTGTAACTTACCTCCTCCATGAGGGTCCCCAGGAGCTGTCCTCGTCAGGACAGGCTTGGCGCGCGTGCTTCTAACATCCCTTTGCATACTCTCTCCCGATCACCACCTTTATCACTGTTTCTCTCACTCGATTCTCTCTTTCCATACTCTAACCTTTATTAACTGCACAACACTCCCCTTGGGTTCTGCATACGGTTTTCATAGCCGGCCCATTGTATTGCATGCGCCGTCCTCAGAGATATTTACATGTACTTAGAATAGGTTTGAGGGTTCTTAGTTAGTATTAGTTAAGAACTTTATGTGTCTCCATTATTGATTTAGTGTTTCTGCTCTTTTATTTAATGCTAGACTGGGATAAGGTAACTGTAGTCGTTGTCTCCGATGTGTGTATGGTTTGCTTATACCTACACGACTTCGACCGGTCCTGTGGTAGCCGGGGTTGTCTTTTCGGTTGCGTCCTTTGCGAGTGCAGCATTGTGTTGACTGAGGGTTTTGGCCTGTACCAGTTCCACACTTTGCTGCCTCTTTGCTTTGTCTTTAGAGGGTCGCCAGGATAGAACCAGATACTTGTGATCTGGATCTATCGAGAGAGCCCCCTAGTCAATTAACGTAACTTAAAGGATGCAATCTTAAGGACATCGCTAGGCTACGAGCCTGTCTTGCTCAACCCCAGTTCCTTACCTAGAGTATCCCAGCTAGACATTATTAATTGAGTAGACACTTGTTAGTATTTAATATAAGCTCTTTGATATGTGCGCATTATTATTCACAGCATTTATTAGTCTAGGTTGTTGCTGAGCCGCACAACCATAGCAGACTGTTTCGTTGATGAGGAAGTACTTCTTTTAGTGTCGAGCATTGCTACCGTTGCGCATTTATAGTATTCTCGTGTCAGTTAACATTATATGTCCTATCTTTTAGTGTGTTCGATTTACACGTGTGGTGTCCTGCCTCCTACCTTTATATAGTTCTAAATTAGTACGAGCATCTTATGAGAATCAGACTTTCTTCAGAAGTTTCCAGGTCTATGCTGTAGGACTATACTTCACTTTCTTTTAGATAGGAGTGAAGAGTTTATTGTTGTTTAGAGTAACTGTATTGAAGCATCTTTTTTTTTTATTAAATCTTGCAGTGATTTAATAGATCTTTCCATAGATTCCTTTTCATGCATTTTAACGTAACTTGCATCTTGTTTGTTATCAGGCTATACCAGTGTGGGTTAGCCTGAAGTAGAGTACATTTATGCCCAGTTAAGGATACCCCACTATCGCAGATTAACCCTGGAGGGGATAGGTGTTTGGTCGCCGGCATATAAGTTCGAGGGTTTGGATCTAGCGTACCATTGTTGCATAGTGCCCTATTACTAGTCCAATCATTGAGTGCCCTTGTTTTATTCGTAGTCCCGGTCGTAACAATATTAAGTGCATATTTGGCCAAAGTTCATTAACATTCAATTTTGTTCAATGTATTTGCATATCCTAATTCAATCAGGCATATGTATTTGGAAATTACAAGTTCTTCAACTGAAGTTCTGTTACCATGGCAGACATATATGTAGCACTAAATAATTTCATACTCAGATATATACTTCAGTTACTTAACCCTTTCAGTACCGGTGCCATACATTCATTTCTTTTCTGAGTAGTATTAGACGATTTTAGTAAGCTTGAAAGGGGCCTCCAGTAGTCAACAGGCTTCAAACTATCTCACTTAACCATTTATACTACCACAGATCCTTCTTAAACTGCACAAAATCGTAAAAATTTATATAGCATGAATAAAATGTAAAAGACGTCGCCGGTACAAAAGGAGTTAAGATCTGCTTTAGTAGATCTGCTTTAGTAGACTCACACATTTGTATTGCACATCTTCAGAGGAACATACTGATTAGGGTACGCACACAAATTTGCATCATCAATAATGATATCAGTAATTTTATCATTAACAGACTCATAATAAGGGGACGGTGGGTATTTATTTGGGGGGTCTAATTGTTTATATATAATTATGCCTATATATTAATTTTGTTTTAGTTTCCTAGATAGACCTTCATCAAACTTTTAAAAAAACACTCCCTAGACCCTCTTCAAGATAAAGTTGTACATTTTTCGATAGAAAATAGTCCCGGCTCTCTTAAAATTACAAGCTCGCTATCGCTCGCAGGAAAAAATCTACACCTAAATGGCACGAAAGTTCTTGATATTGATATAGAAATGGGAAGAAAGGTATTAAAATCGACAAACTAATGGGCCGAACGTCTTAAAATCTGAAAACTAATGGGGCTAAACATGAGGAAGAAGGGGGACCAAAAAAACGACCCATCTCCCATTAATTGACCTCATCGCTACTGTATTTCAATTCATCTTCACGTAGAACACAAATACAGTACGTCACCTCCACTTACCAAACAGCCATCCACACCGCTTTACCAATGCGTTTGGGAGAGCGGTTGCGAATTTTAAAGGGGAGGTAGTTGCTTTTTCGGGACTCCTTTCTCCCTTACGCTTAGCCCCATTATTTTTGAGATTTTAATATTTTCACCTCATTAGTTTAGCGATTTTATTACTTTTTGCCCCATTTCGTTGACAAATTTGAGACCTATCGTTGGCCGGGAAATTTTTCTATCAGAAAATTTACAAATTAATCTTGAAAGGGGGTCTAGGGGGTGTTTTTTTTAAGCTTGATGGAGGTCTAGCGAGACAACTAAATATTAAATGAATGCGTAAGTAAGTAGACCAACAAATAACCACGAAGCTACCCCCTTAAGTAAATAGACCAACAAATAACCACGAAGCTACCCCCTTAAGTAAATAGACCAACAAATAACCACGAAGCTACCCCCTTAAGTAAATAGACCAACAAATAACCACGAAGCTACCCTCTTAAGTAAATAGACCAACAAATAACCACGAAGCTACCCCCTTAAGTAAATTGAAGTGGATCTGTTGAATGTTGGGTTTGTATCAAGGTTTATGATCTGTGTGTGTGTAAGTGTGTGTGTCTTTGTGTATGTGTGTGTGTGTGTGTACCTTTGCTGTATGTGACTATGTGTGTATTCATGTGTGCGTGTTTAAACCTCACTTTCCTTCCTTCCTTCCTTCCTTCCTTCCTCAATACTTTTAATTCCCATCTAACCAATGACTCACCCTCCTCCCCACTCCAGCCTCCCTCCCTCCCTCCCTCCTTAAGGGGGGAAGGGGGAGGGGGGCGTATTTATTTGCTTATATATTTATTTTTGTATAATTGTTCTAGTTTCCTCTCTAGACTTCCATCAAACTTTAAGAAAACACCCCCAAGACCTTCCTGCATTATAAATGTTTACATTTTTCGATAGAAAAATGTTCCGACCGAAATCCGTTTCCTCTTTAATTACAGGCTTGCTATCGCTCGCCAGGAAAAAGATTACACCTACATGACACGAAAAGTCGTAATATTGACAAATAAATGGGGTGAGACGTCTTAAAATCGCCAAAATAATGGGTCAAACGTCTTATAATAAGAATACGAATGAGGCGAAACACGAGGAAGAAGGGGCCCAGAAAAAGCAACCCTCTCCCTCACCCACGCCGTAAACCAGGTAGAGTATAATACTGTGGGGCTGTCTGGGTGTGCTAAGACTTGTGTAGGGAGCGTTATGGCATCTTGGTTGGAGTGAACCCCCATGTAGTTCACTCCCTTGCTGTGTATTATAGTCCAGTAATTAACGGGATATGGCGTGTTTTCTGGTCCCCCTTCTTCCTCATTGTGGAGCCCCATTATTTTTCAGATTACATGACGTTCGGCAGATTAGTTTGGCGATTTTAAGACCTTTCGTCCCATTCATTTGTCAATATTAAGACTTTTCGTGTCATTTAGGTGTCGTTTTTTTCCCGGCGAGTGATAGCAAGCCTGTAATCTCAGAGGAACCGGCCTTCGGCCGGATAATTTTTCTATCAAAAAAATATACAAATTTATCTCGAATGATTGTCTTGGGCGGTGACAGGTCAGTTGAACCAGTGCCACTTTAACCAGTGCTAACTCAACCAGTGGCCACTTCAACTAGTGACCATTTCAACCAGTGACCATTTTAACCAGTAGGTTAGGTTAGGTTAGGTTAGTTAGGTTAGGTTAGGTTAGGTTACTGGTTAAAATGGTCACTGGTTGAAATGGTCACTGGTTGAAGTGGCCACTGGTTGAGTTAGCACTGGTTAAAGTGGCACTGGTTGAAGTGGCACTGGTTCAACTGACATGGAACTGGTTATTTTTAAAAGCTTGATGGAGGTCTAGGGAGGAAACTAAAACAATAATAGAAATATATAGAAATATATCTATATAACTCCTTAATGACTAGAATAATCCAGCTAATAATGTCTACCATTTAGGAAGGGTCAGCCAAGGAATAGGTGTAGAAATCTATAGCCCATTTGTTCTAGCCCTTTTTCAGTTACAGAGGTTAGGGGTCATAATTTGTGACCTCCGCTCTTTCAAAGTTGTAAGGTAAACGTTACTGATGCTCTTCTTATGCAACATGGATTCCACACAAAGGTAGCAGAAACGTTCCCAGCTTCACTCTCTGGAAAGGGTCGTAAAATGGTAAACGAGTGGTGCTCTGTAGAAACGTCTGTGGCCATGAAATCTGAGAGCAAATGGATTAGTTTGAGAATATCCTAAAGTGCTTTTCTTCTAAGCCTTCCGTAATAATATATATATACGGTGTTGTCACTTCAATGGATGTCAGCTTTGATTGGCATTGAAATAAGCCTTTTTGTATAGGCGACGTTTTCTTAATTTGATTCTAGCTATATTTAAACGATTTTGTGCATTTTAAGGCGGATCTGTGGTAGTATAGAGGGTTAATTGAGATGGTTCAAAGCTTGTTAATTGTTGGAGTCCCTTTTTAAGCTGAATACAATTGTCTAATGGTAGCCATAGTAAACATAAAAGGACGTCACCGATATAGAAGGGGCTAAAATATATACGTTGCTGTCACTTCAATGGATGTCAGCTTAGATTGATATTGAGCAAATAAGTATCCCATTCCACAGTTTCAAGGCATGTGTATAATATAATTGTTCCAAAGGGAAAGACTTACCACCTCCCCAACCTGTCTATCTCCCCTCAACTTTAACCT
Organism: Paralithodes platypus; assembly: GCA_032716605.1. Taxonomy (NCBI): domain Eukaryota; kingdom Metazoa; phylum Arthropoda; class Malacostraca; order Decapoda; family Lithodidae; genus Paralithodes; species Paralithodes platypus. Next base: position 16,977,820 of record CM064525.1, read on the forward strand.
TAAGGGGAGTAACCGGCTGTTTTATCTTTCTCTCCTTTTCTCTCTTTCCCTGGCTTGTATCCATTTGGCCCTATTCAGCCAACTGTTTTAAGACGTTTATCCCCATCCAGGTGTCGATTTTTTCCTGGCGAGCAATAGCGAGCCAGCATTGTATGGGGAAATCCGGCTTCGCCGGAGACGTTTTTCTATGGAAAATTGTATAAATTTAGCTTGCTGTCAAAAACAAAAATATATGCTGGCTCGCTACCGCTCGCCAGGAAAATATTGACACCTGGATGGGGGTAACGTCTAAAAACAGTAGGCTGAATGGGGCCGAATGGATACAAGCCAAAGAGAGAGGGAAAGAAAGAGAAAAAAAGCGAGGTGGGCTCCTTTAAGACGCACTGTTATGTTATTTATAAGGCGTATTGTGATAGTATACAGGTATATATATATTTTTTGTTTTCTATATTCCAACTTACTTCCTCTCGGGCATAGGCTGAGAGCCTTAACATTCACCGCTTTACAATGAACAGTGAAGCCCGTGAGGTCTTGTTCCAGTCCCCCCCCCCCCCTTTGAGTTCCAGAGGTGGAGAATAAACTAAAGAAAATCGTTTAATGATAACCAAAAGAAAAGAAAAAATATATCATTGTGCTGAACGAGTTAAATGGGGTGAAATCGTCAAATCCTAACCACTTATGGATCATGATGCGTTTTGACAGTTTATTCCTACTCTCAACTGACGATTTTATACAGCTTAAGACCTGTGGGAATTAAAAGGGTTAAGACTGTCTCAATTACCCCTCTGATTTCCATATACCCTTACTAATCTGAACACATTCGCCTATTAAAAGCCAGAATAAACTGACAAAATGCGTAATAAACATCAAGGGGTTACGGGGGGATGGTTTACTTTTTGGTTGATTCTTCATATACAAATAACAAAATGTTCTACTTTCCTTCAATTTCTTAGAAGGGGGCTACTTTGTTATATATGTTCATATTTGTTTTACTTTATATATAATTATAGCCTACCGAATAAATGTTTTGTGTGCTCCCTATACCTCTATGAAGCTTATAAAAATACAACCCAAAACGCCCCTTCTAGATAATTTGTTTACATTTTTCGGTAGAAGTTTTCCCCTGGTCTTATTTAATTGCAGGCTCGCTATCGCTCACCAGGAAATAATCGACACCTAAATGGAGCAAAAGGCCTTAATGTTGACAAAGAAGGGAGGCGAAAGGTATAACAAACGCTAAACTAATTTTGCCGAACGTCTTAAATCTCATAATTAATGGGGCTACATATGAAGAACAGGGGGACCAAAAAAACTAAATACCTCCCCTTAACCCCTTCTATACCGGCGACGTGTTTTCAGTTGTATGTTTACTATATTTAGACGATTTAGTGCAGTTTAAGAAGATTCTGTGGTAGTAAATAGGGTTTAGGGAGATAGTTCAAAGCCTGTTAATTGTTGGAAGACCTTTCTATAATTGAAATTGTCTAATAGATGCCAGAATATAATGCAAAATACGGCGCCGGTACGAAAGGGGTTAAGCCCGCTAATTCAAATATCTTAGATTAAGTTAGACTAGGTTAAGTTTCACAAGTAGGCTAGGCTAGGTGTTAATAAGTTGGGTTAGTTCAGGCTACATTAAGATAAGTCAACTATCGTTAGATCATATCGCATTTTGACAGTTTATTCTAGGTATCATTAACCAATGTTATATAATTTAGGAAGGATCTGTGAGAGTTAAAAGGGTTAATAAATACTATCTCACCTATTGATTTCCATATACCCTTCCTAATATTGTTTTTATTTTTTATTTTATTTTTATCTATGTGAATGAGGGAGACAAGAGGCATAACTGCCTGCAGCGAGTGCGTCCCCCAGATTTCAAAGAGTGACAGTGCCGAAATCAAGGGACGTTCGAGCTAAAATATGAATAGAATCGTCTAATAATAGCCAGAAAACAGAAAATAAATGTGCCATCGTATCTTCTAAGTGTTAACAGTTCAGATTTCTGGCCTTAAAACACGTGTGCCCGAATGTTTGATTATAATAAGCTCAGATGTTTGAAGGTTTGTAATATGGACACAATTACTACATGAGCTTACAGTACTTTTGAACTAAGTGATTGTCGTCCTACCTGGTTTTATACCTTCAGTAATTGAGTGATTTATTCTGCATTTCTGTATTTCATTTCTGCCAGGCCAAGTACCCACAAAGTACAAAATACAAAATAATTGTTATTATCTGCGTTATTGTATTTACGAAGCATCGTAATATTTTGATATATTATCCCTTTCAAGATCCGATTCCATATTTGTGTTCTGTTTGCTGGCTATTATTAGACGATTTTATTCAGATTAGTTTGGGTATATGAAAGTCAGAGGGTTAAATGAAATAGCCTTTGCCCTTATTACGCCCACAGATCCTTCCTAAGCTATATAAAACGTCTAATGATAGCCAGAATAAACTGCCAAAATGCATCATAATCTACAAAGAGTTAAGTCTAAAAGCAACAAGAATATTGGGCCTTTTTGTAGGCTTTTTCGCAGGGTATAGTGTCGTTATTTTCTGGGTTGAATGTATGCTATAAACGTTTGCTCGTACAATAAACGTTTGCTCGTATATAAAACGGCCGATATAAATGTTACGTAACTTGCCATCATTGAGCGAGCGTCGTTACTATTAGAGTGTACTGTAGGACCCCATCTTGGTTTCACATCCGCGCCATGTTATCTACCCTTCGCTTTGTTTTGTTTTCGGTTCAATCTTGTATTTACGCTGCTTATTCACATGCTTTGCCCTTTAAGTACGAGAGCGTCTATTTCTTATTTTTTTTGCAGATAATATATCTGATCTATATTATTCATTTTAGGATTGAGCTGTTGTAGAAAAGGAGATGTTAATTATCCCGTGTAGCTACATCAAGTTCATAACCTCTTGTTTTATTTTGGTAACACTAAATTATGTGATTCAATTTCGGAGAAAAAAAAACCATCCTTTTCAGAAGACTAAGAAAAGCTTTCTATTTAACCGCAGATTCAGATATACCAGACCAGATGGCTGGAGTAAAATAGGAAAGAAGAGTAATTGGACAGAGGAAGAAGAAGCTGAGAAGTGAGAAGTACAGTACAGTACTGGTACAATAAGATAAACCACAATGTAACTAGAATACGATAGATTGTACACCACTTTGTAACTGTCACCTTAATAAAAAATAAATAAAAAACAAAAAAAAGTACAGTAGAAAACTGAAAGTTCTCGGGCTCAACCAAGTTGCTTCATTGTAACCCAGACCAGATGGCTGGAGTAAAGTAGGAAAGAAGAGCAATTGGACAGAGGAAGAACAAGCGGAGTTGATTTAGAAAGCTCAGATAGTGAGTCACTGCTGAGGCGAAGAGACTTACATCACAGGTCCTCATTAACGTGTGAATGAAATGGAACACCTTGGGGAAAGAGCTTGTTCATTATACTCTATGGGCCACTAAAGGTTTGCTAAGAACCCTCACATCCCTTGTGTTTACATTGACGACATCTGGATTCAAAGGTTGGGGTGACCTGGACAATACCTTTCCAACTAGTAACTATACCTTGTTCCAAATAAGTAGGTCAAAACACTTGAATATTTACCTGTATAACACGACTACAGTAATCGAGCAAATATTTCTAGCAAGGAAATAGGTGTGGAAATGTACAGCCCATTAACTCTAGCTCATTAATAGTTATAGAGTTTATGGTTCATCATTTCAATGTACAGCCCATTAACTCTAGCTCATTAATAGTTATAGAGTTTATGGTTCATCATTTCAATGTACAGCCCATTAACTCTAGCTCATTAATAGTTATAGAGTTTATGGTTCATCATTTCAATGTACAGCCCATTAACTCTAGCTCATTAATAGTTATAGAGTTTATGGTTCATCATTTCAATGTACAGCCCATTAACTCTAGCTCATTAATAGTTATAGAGTTTATGGTTCATCATTTCAATGTACAGCCCATTAACTCTAGCTCATTAATAGTTATAGAGTTTATGGTTCATCATTTCAATGTACAGCCCATTAACTCTAGCTCATTAATAGTTATAGAGTTTATGGTTCATCATTTCAATGTACAGCCCATTAACTCTAGCTCATTAATAGTTATAGAGTTTATGGTTCATCATTTCAATGTACAGCCCATTAACTCTAGCTCATTAATAGTTATAGAGTTTATGGTTCATCATTTCTGACCTACCTATTTGGAGCAGGGTATACTCAGGTCATCAACAACAGAGATGACTTCACAACAATTCGCTTATACCAGGTCCTTATGTTACCAGGTCCTTATACCAGGTCCTTATGTTACCAGGTCCTTATACCAGGTCCTTATGTTACTTCTTGGTGACCAGAAGCACAAGGAGGCAAGATTATTATAAGAAATTTGCCCAAATGTCTTACCCCGAGGGGGAACTTATATTAGTTAAACTTGGACTTCAGAGACTATCAACACTTCTTGATTATTAACCCTATCTGTACCGGCGACGTCTTTGTCATTGTAATCTGGCAAATATTAGGTGATTTTATTCAGCTTAGGAAGGAAGTTTACTCATTAAAAGACTATATACTATTTCACGTAATCCTTTTAGATACCATTTATATACCTTTCCCAAACATCATAAAATTGTTTAAATGTAGCTGAAATATAAAAGATGTCGACGGTACAGAAGGGGTTAAGCCAGCATACTGCAAGTCAAAAATAACGTCAGAACTTTAGACCCTTTCAGTCCAGTCCCTTCTGGGAATCTGCTCTCACTACTGTAAAAACACTAGGGCGACGCGACCAATAAAGGTATTCGGTTATTCGGTTACTGCAGACTTGACGGTGTTTTTACGAGCAGCCGTTCAACCAAAAACACTAGGGCTACAAACAGCGGCAGATGCATAATAACTAAGACGTTATGAGCCCTTAAGACCTAGTAAATGAGGGTGTAAAGGGTGCAGCTGTACAATTATCTCTCCCCCCTTAACTGGCCATTCTTGCCACCCCATAACATTAACAGTATTTGAGAAGAATAGGCCGAGTTACAAAAGCTTATCCCTCAGGTAGCGATCGAATTATGACTACGTTAACGAGGAATAAAATAGTGTGTCATAAGAAAGATGGTTTGGTTCGTAATAATGGTGGGAAGCTAGGTGGAACAGTCATAGGTTGCGGAATTTCATAGACCTGTAACATCCTGCAGACGGGGCACTATTCTTAATTATGGCAGAAGCAATCACTCACTTTCTCTCTTGCTCTCACTCTCACACTCTCTCTCTCTCTCTCTCTCTCTCTCTCTCTCTCTCTCTCTCTCCCTAAACGTACGAGAGCTAAGGGAGTGAGTGGAAGAATGCAAGTTTATATATATATATATATATATATATATATATATATATTTTGTTTTCTATGTGAATGAGGGAGACAAAAGGCATAACTGCCTGCAGCGAGTGCCTCCCCCAGATTTCAAAGAGTGACAGGGCCGAAATCAAGGGACGTTCGAGCTAAAATGCCTGGACACACGGAGTTTGAAGCAATTTAAGTCATAGGAAGCGGGAAAGACTGATTCTGGGAGAGAGTTCCAGAGCTCAGCAGTTGAATAGAAGAAAGTCTGAGAATAACGTTTCACTCTTGGGTTGGAGAGTTGCACAGAGTAGGGGTGGGATTGTGTTGTAAGGTGGGTACTACGTACCCTATGTAGAGGATGTGGTATACACTGGGAAAGCTCCGAGGAACACTGATTATTGTAGTAGCGATAGAATAGCGAGAGAGATGCAACATTGCGGCGAAGAGAGAGAGATTGCAGAGAGTTGGTGAGTGGACGGGAGTTAATGATACGAAAGGCTTTCCTTTCTACTTTATCTAGGAGTGCGGTGTGAGAGGATCCTCCCCACACATGGAACAATACTCAATACAAGGATGCACTGTGCCTTTGTACAGAGCAAGAAGCTGTGCAGGGGCAAAGAACCCCTTGAGGCAGTTGAGCACACTAAGCTTCTGGGCGGCTGCCTTAGCGAGACTGGTAATATGGTCTTTCCAAGTGAGAGCAGAAGAAAAAGAGACACCGAGAACGTTGAGGGAAGATGAAAGGTGGATTTTTGTAATTTTTGTCTTCTATATGCCAACTACTCCCTCTCGGGCATAGGCTGATAGCCTTTTTTACACTCTACCGCTGAACACGGTGAGGCCCGTGAGGTCTTGCTCCAGTCTAGGGAGTGAGACATGCGAAGCTTCACGGATTGAAGCAATCCCATCTCTGAAGCCGCCTCGCCTCTGCGCTTCACAGTCTCACTCCCCACACTCGGACCCTCACTCTCAGAACGCCACCTATTGAGCAATTAACTCACTAGGCATTGCCCCCCTGTAGCATATTTTTGAATATGGGAATATTCATACAATGCAATTTAATCAGGGAACAATGAGGGTATTTTTTTGGCATTTCGGTGTGCTGTGGTAATGCACTGATACTAGGTACAGCACAAATTCCATCCCTATAATATCTTCCCATTGACATATTGGGATTCGAACCCGGATCCATTAGATTACCAGTCCAGTATATATATATATATATATATATACTGTATAATATACAGAGTCTGGTGAAACTTCGTGTGTCCAGGAATGTTGACCCAACGTTTCTTGAAATTGGTTATGTCACTCTTTTGGCTTTGAGGGAGACACTCGTTACAGTCTCTTACTTACACATGAATTAAAAAAAAAAAAAAAAAAAAAAAAATATATACGGTATATATATATACCGGTATATATATATGTATATATATATATATATATATATATATACCGGTATATATATATATATATATATATATATATATATATATTTATACAGTATATATATATATATAATTATTATATACAGTATATTCAACAGTGTATATACTGTATATAAATATATTTATATATTTTTTTTTTTTTTTTTTTTTTTTTTTTAATTCATGTGTATGTAAGAGACTGTAACGAGTGTCTCCCTCAAAGCCAAAAGAGTGACATAACCAATTTCAAGAGACGTTGGGTCAACATTCCTGGACACACGAAGTTTCACAGTTTAAGTCATAGGATGGATGACAGATTGATATGCGTGTAACAATATACTTTTCTTATTGCAAAACCTGTGACGTTCATTCCATCTGCTTATAGTAATGACCTACGATGTTCTTTAGAGAGTAAGACAACTCTGATGGTATTGACAGTATCTTTCCCAAATGATACACAAGACGATCTCTAATTTTATGTCCATATGCGTTTCTATAATCAAATTGCATCTTATCCTGCAACATGTATAAAATAATTATTTCAGGCCAAGTAATTCGTGGCGCAAGGTTTATCGAATAGGGTAACTCCAGTCAATGTTATGAGTGCGGTGATGTGGCGAGCGGGGAGTAAAGAGACACTGAATCTGTCTGGGGGAATTAACGTCCTGTCACAAAGTACCAGTCAACAAAGAAGGGAAGATGGTGGTATTTATTTGCTCATGTACTGTATGTATTTTTGTATTATTTGTTTTATAGTTTCCTCCGTAGACCTCCATCAAGCTTAAAAACACACCTTCCCAAGAACCTCCTTCAAGATAAAATTGTAAATTTTTCGGAAGAAAATTGTCCCGGCCGAAGGCCGGTTTATTTTAAATGACAGGCTCGCTATCACTCACCAGGACAACATCGACACCTAATTGACACGAAAAGTCTTAGTATTGATAAAGAAATGGGGCGAAAGTTGTTGAAATCGCAAAACTAATGGGCCGAACGTCGTATAATCTAAACACTAATGGGGCTAAACATGAGGAAGAAAGGGGTCTAGACAAACGACCCAATTCCCCTTAACGTCCTGTCACAAAGTAGCAGTCAAGAAAGAAGTACACATAATTATAAGGTCCTTTGATTGTTTAGGCAGCCGTACGATAAATAGTTACAGCTGTGTCTGAGAGCGAAGGGTATTTTGTTGATGTATTTGTCTATTTATGTCTTATGCATTTATGTATTATTGGTATGTATCATGAGTGTGTATTTTCTTATCTATGTGAATGAAGGAGACAAATGGTAAAACTGCCTATAATAAGTATACTCTCGTGAATGTGTATTTTTTGTCTATGTAAATAAAGGAGACAAAAGGTAAAACTGGGGAAATTGTAGACACCAATCGAGCAGGGCAATACCCAGGGGAGGCTTCATAGGCATGTGAGAAGGAGTTGCTGGAACCCCTGTTTCATTTGTCTGGCATCCCTTACTGTTTTTGTGTGTGTCTCATCTACTGTATACATAGAGTAATCCAGCTCATTTTCAAATAGGCTACCCTCCTCCTCCTATTAATTTCACTACACTAAACAAGCACATCACATTTTTTTTCTAACACACACACACACACGCACACACACACACATACACACACACACACGATACAAAAACAAATAAATAAAACATAGATTGAAGATGACCGCCAATCGCCCTTAATTTGGATCTGTCACTCTTGCAACATTGGGGGAGACACTTGTTACAGGAAGCTTTGCCTTTTGACTCTCCCATTGGGCCATAAACATAAACACAAAAACAAAAACATAAAACTAGAAGTAAGGAATGAGGAGACAAAAGGCTATGCTGCCTGTAAAATTGTCTGCCTCAAAGTTGAAAGAGTGACAGAGCCAAATTAACACACACAAAGTCAGATGGGTTCTACCTTGTAAGTTTCATTTTTTTGGGCAATAAGGAAGATAACAAGTCACTAAAGCAATGAAAATCCGCAATGATGCACCTGGTCAAGCAATTTGTTCCTAATCCTTTCAAAGATCCGATTATGTATTTCGTTTCTGTTTTCTGGTTATTAGTCGGCGATTATATTCAGATTAGGAAGGGTATGTGTAAGGTAGAGGATTAATTGGGATAGTCTTTACATTATAATTCCCACAGATCCTTAGTGAACTGTATAATATCGTCTAGCGATAGCCACAATAAACTGTCAAATTGCGTCATAATCTCCAAAGGGTTAAGATTATATTCAGTTTTGGAAGGCCCCCTAGGAAGTTAATAGGACAAAAACTGTCTATCAATAATCTTACTCTATAGGCTTGCTTGTAGGAACATTGAATAATTTTTGGAAGCCGATTTTAACTAGAAAGCGCACATTACCTGTTTACACCCAAGTCAAAGGAATCAAATTTAAGGGAGACACTTGTTACAGGCAGCTTTGCCTTTTGTCTCCTTCATACACATAGACAAAACATGCATAACGGAGGCGACGATGCTCGAGGAAAAGGTGTCCCTCAACCCATTTACATCCCGTAATGCATAAGGCCTTGTTTTCTACACACACGCACGTACGCCGAACACACACATACACACACACACACACACACCACTGAATACCATACCCTCGCTGGCATGGGTCATAAATAAGAAAACTGCACGATATATCTGCTCACTTCCATAGATGTTTATTACAGCGGATTTATGGGCGTCTTAAAGGTCGGACGTGTGTAACAATCTGGCACATTATCCCCCAGCCTCCCACATAAAGGAAGTTGTGTGAGAATGAAGGGTATTGACGGTGAATGCTTTACTATACCCTTAAGTCTTCCCCAACGGTAGTACTGGGGCCGTTAAGGGGTCCTCTCTCTCCGATTTTTACTGTTACGTTTTTTTCTGATGGCCGGCCGGTTATTCGGGGCTTGTACGATGCCACGCAATCTTGTTTATATCATATTTGCCTCCGTTGGGATCCGAGACGACGTCTAGCAGCGGTCGAGCCACTCTTTTTGTTTTTGTTGGGCTGAAACAGCCGAAACAGTGGTCTTGGGGAGAGAGAAAGATTGTATCATCGTTCATCGCTTCATCTCTCCATTCCATACTTTCAATTTCACGATGGTTGCAACAACAACAACATCCGAACACAGCAACAACAAAAAACAAACAACAACGACATCCCAAAACAAATACAGTCATAAACTACATACATTGCAGCGCGAATCGGATTGTATTTATTCATAGAAAATCCCAGCCCTTACACATAATTGGGCAAATCTAATTGTGCCAGTGCGTGTGGCCATAGATTGCACAACACAATAGAGTCATTAAGCTGTCTCCGTTCATCCTCCCCTCTACTGCAGGAAGCGGAAGTTGCAGCGTGCATAATTGACCTTTGTATTGGGACGACATGGCTACCGTTGTTTTCATAGTCGCCATGGTGTATACCTCCAGATGTACACTCGGATGCCATAGTCTCTAAGCCACTCTTAAATATTCGTGGACTTCACTTCTTTATTTATCATGCAAGTATATATCTGGAAACGAATTTATGAATATAATTTTCTATACACCAATTACAAAACTATGTATATATACTATTATATATAATACAAATCCGAAAATAAATCCAGATAGTTATAATTGCATAAAGAAAAATATAATAGAGAGGCTACGAATTCTTATGAATGGCTGATTTGCAATGTGCGCTCACTCACAAAACTTCATGGAAATCTTAGGAGATGATCTATAGCTGAAATTTACAAAATATAACTTTCAAGCTATTCTTATTGGTAAAAATATAAGATTATCAACATGTTCTTTAAAGTTAATAGTATTGCTTAATGAATAACGAAGGAAGTAACGAATTTCTTCTTGGTATCATTACTTGTGTTTGTTAAGGCTGAGTCCATAAGTCACCACCTATCCCACGTATAATATTCGTTTAGCATCCAAGCTTTCATAAAATACAGCACATATTGGTTAACAATGCAACGTTTACAACATAAACATTACTGTAAAGGCGTTAATGAGATCCCAATAGACGGCTGAGATGCATAAGGGTACCAGCGTTGCAAAGAGATGCATTGATTCTTTGTATATCCAAATTTTGGGCATACTTATTCGAGACCGCCGCAAAATTGCTGTGACACATTCTAGTATCATCAATAATAGAATGAAGCCGTTTACTTTTAACTGCATCATGAAGCATACAGGATATTTGTGGGGATGTTTACAGACTGCATTTCAGAATTGCAACACTGATCTTTTCCCAGGGGACTATTAGACGTTGTTTATGGTCCGGTTTACAAGGCAACAAAAGGACCAGTCTGGAGGAGTGAATTAACAGCGTTACAACTTCCTGAGGGGCCTGTGAGAACTATATCAATTAACCCTTTCTAACCAGTTTCCGGTCGCTTTGTTTACATTGTTTAAAGGCCCTGCATAAATGAAATGCCAGTGCCCATTTTTTACTTTATATACTGTATATACTGTATATATATATATATATATATATATATAAATATATATATATATATATATATACTGTATATATATATATATATATATATATATATAAATATATATATATATATATATTGACTTAAAGTTATAGAAATACCGAATTTATAGTTATGCAGAGATGGCATTGAAAATTGTCAGATGATATATTTCAGAATATCATATTTTCATTCAGATTCCAGGACTAACAAGAATATCGCTACTATTGTACTTTTGTGACTTGCTTTTCACATACCGATACAGTTGCAACCAAATAATTGTGACATGCCAGCACAGGTTATTTATAAGTCAATCTGCAGTAACTTACAACTGTTATACATTGGTTTAGAATTTCTCTCTCTCTCTATATACTGTATATATATATATATATATATATATATATATATATACATATATTGAGAATATATCACAAATACACTTGAGCCACTAAATGTTTCTAGTCTCTCAGTGGGGATCGAACCATCGACCATCAGGATGATAGCCGACGCTTTAATCAATTACACCACGGCAGTCTAAAAGACACTCAGCCTTCTATCCTATTTATGTTAGGGAGAAGGGAAACCCACTAGGTGAATATATTTCAATTCAAACCTAGTTGTAGGATCCATATTTCCAGAATACCATACACGGATTTTTGAGTGTCCCGACGCAACTCGGGTAGAAATTGATTTCATTTAATTCTAACCCACAAAGCATGAGAGTTACAAATATTGAGAATATATCACAAATACACGTGAGCCACTAAATGTTTCTAGTCTCTCAGTGGGGATCGAACCATCGACCATCAGGATGATAGCCGACGCTTTAATCAATTACACCACGGCAGTCTAAAAGACACTCAGCCTTCTATCCTATTTATGTTAGGGAGAAGGGAAACCCACTAGGCGAATATATTTCAATTCAAACCTAGTTGTAGGATCCATATTTCCAGAATACCATACACGGATTTTTGAGTGTCCCGACGCAACTCGGGTAGAAATTGATTTCATTTAATTCTAACCCACAAAGCATGAGAGTTACAAATATTGAGAATATATCACAAATACACGTGAGCCACTAAATGTTTCTAGTCTCTCAGTGGGGATCGAACCATCGACCATCAGGATGATAGCCGACGCTTTAATCAATTACACCACGGCAGTCTAAAAGACACTCAGCCTTCTATCCTATTTATGTTGGGGAGAAGGGAAACCAACTAGGCGAATATATTTCAATTCAAACCTAGTTGTAGGATCCATATTTCCAGAATACCATACACGGATTTTTGAGTGTCCCGACGCAACTCGGGTAGAAATTGATTTCATTTAATTCTAACCCACAAAGCATGAGAGTTACAAATATTGAGAATATATCACAAATACACGTGAGCCACTAAATGTTTCTAGTCTCTCAGTGGGGATCGAACCATCGACCATCAGGATGATAGCCGACGCTTTAATCAATTACCTCACGGCAGTCTAAAAGACACTCAGCCTTCTAACCTATTTATGTTAGGGAGAAGGGAAACCCACTAGGCGAATATATTTCAATTCAAACCTAGTTGTAGGATCCATATTTCCAGAATACCATACACGGATTTTTGAGTGTCCCGACGCAACTCGGGTAGAAATTGATTTCATTTAATTCTAACCCACAAAGCATGAGAGTTACAAATATTGAGAATATATCACAAATACACGTGAGGCACTAAATGTTTCTAGTCTCTCAGTGGGGATCGAACCATCGACCATCAGGATGATAGCCGACGCTTTAATCAATTACACCACGGCAGTCTAAAAGACACTCAGCCTTCTATCCTATTTATGTTAGGGAGAAGGGAAACCAACTAGGCGAATATATTTCAATTCAAACCTAGTTGTACGATCCATATTTCCAGAATACCATACACGGATTTTTGAGTGTCCCGACGCAACTCGGGTAGAAATTGATTTCATTTAATTCTAACCCACAAAGCATGAGAGTTACAAATATTGAGAATATATCACAAATACACGTGAGCCACTAAATGTTTCTAGTCTCTCAGTGGGGATCGAATCGGCTATCATCCTAACATAAATAGGATAGAAGGCTGAGTGTCTTTTAGACTGCCGTGGTGTAATTGATTAAAGCGTCGGCTATCATCCTGATGGTCGATGGTTCGATCCCCACTGAGAGACTAGAAACATTTAGTGGCTCACGTGTATTTGTGATATATTCTCAATATTTGTAACTCGCAGGTGAGTTGATTGCAGGATAGTCTAGCTTGTCTATCAGCTAGACTGCGGTGGGGGTAAATAACTTTTTGTTTTAATGCAATGTTAAATTAGGGACTTAGGTAGAGCGATTTATTTTAGAAGAGGGAGGGAGAGAATTTAATTTTTAATTCAATTATTTAGTCGGGTTATTGTGAATAATCACACAACTCAGGTACGAATATATACTTCGACAAACAAATGAAGTTGAATCTCACGGGTCGAGGAATTCAGATTCACAAATAATTATACTGAATGTTGAATATAGATAAATTGCAATCTAGTAAGATGGAAATAAATTAACCAAGTAGGTTAAAGAACGCGATGTAAAATGAGCGTGAACAAATAGCTTGATAGATATAGCTATATAGAATAGCGTACACAACGAAGTTGCACTAAGGGAATACCGAATATGGCATACATGGAGTTCTGAATAAATTAACAGGTTCCTATAAGAACACAGAACGGAATAGCGTTGTATTCTAATTCATATAAGATTACAATATATCTATGACTGCTATAGACAACTAATCTATATTTAAGATTGATGAATAAGTTAAAGCAATCACTGAAACACAATCGGAATTCATAGACGGGGTTGAAGGAATTTATATGACGTGAATAACGTATATAAAATAGATTATTCACAAAAACGTATAGACTGGATAACTTGATAATGAATCAATATTAATTCAACGATAAAGGGGTTTCATTAACTTTCGAAGTAAGAAAAGGGTTATTCTAATTTATCCTGATGGGTGAATAAGGAATTAAAAGTATTATAAAATTAGGCGTTGGTTCTAGGTAGATGCAAGATTTAGGAAGGGAATTAATTCACGTTATGCACTTCGACTTCGACTTCACTTATACAAAGAATAATAGACAAAATAGAGGAAAATCTTAGAGTATTCGTACTAAATAACATGTATCAATATGAGTATGTCACGTTTTAATATATTAGTTTCTGAAGGATTAACACAGATTCAAGATAGATCTTGGGCATAGATCTAAGATGAATTAGTACTAGAATATTCGCATATTTTACCTTACCTTCACATTAATAACCACAACGTAATACACTCAGAGACAGTTAGGGTAAGAAGTGTAGATAGCCTTTAGTGGAAGTCTGGTCAACGTGGACTCGTGGTTCTACAGGGCTGGACGTTGAGGGGAAGTGCCTCTTTCAGGGGAAGGTGAAGGCCGGCCCTAGCGTGATGTTCGTAGAGCTATAGCACTTTGCGTTGTATCATCTTCTAGCTTTACCGGAAGTGAATGGCAGACGTGTTTGGCTGGGGCGTCGGTGAGGCGGTAATACCTTACATTAAATCCCTTCCGGCTTTACCAGGAGAGAATAGTAGAGGGTATTGTTGCTTACTTTCCTTCAGTTTTGGTAAGGCTATGTTCAGGTTATTTTGCGTGTTCAACTTGTGGTAATTCAATTATAAAGGACATGAGGATATCGTTGTTTTGGTTATAGTGAAGGTAATTCTTAATCTAAAAATACATGGTAGTTATAGGTTTATACATATGGAGATTCTTGATCTTTTAATATTGGTCCCCTATTTTTAGAGGGCCTTATGGTGATGTAATGGATGTTTGTCTGATCATCCGGTAATTTGGTTTTTCTTACTCTGTCGGCCAGATCTTTTGTAGTATTCACTGTGTCTGCATTATTCCCAGTTGCCCAGAGAGGTACTGCATGGGGGGTCCTGAGATTCCCATTTGTAGTAATATTGGCAGGGTTCTTGTTGCTTAACTTGCATAAACAGAGCCTCACTGTATTGCAAGTCAGGCTAGAGCTGTTGATAGGCCATGAGCTTTTGTCTCGGCCTCTGCCATTGGAGGAGCTGGGGCTCCTGTGAGTGGCCTGGGCTCGATCTCCTTTCTAGGGGAGACTGGCCTAGTTCTCTGTAATTTAGAGCATGGGCATATCCGGAAGGAGGGTCGACTCATTTAAGCTGGTGTGGATTAAAGTCTGAGAAGCGAGTTGGTTTCTATCTTCTCTCCACTTCTCCTGTTGTTGTCTTCTTCAGTTTCTCTTGCTGTCCTGGATACTGGCAATTCTGGTGTTGGTCTTAGGGAGGCTGCTCAGCCCCGTAATTTCACCACCTTCGTCCAAGACAAAATCTCGACCTAGAGATCTTAAGTTGTAGGTCCTGATGGTGGAGGTAGCGAGGAAGAGCGTCAGGTTTTGTAGTGTAAGACATCACAGGGTTGTCGGGATGTCGGTTTGGCTGGTGGTGTCAATGGCCATCTCCAAGTGGAGAGGAGTCCTAGAGGCCCTGGCTAGATGGAGTAGCTGGGCAGGAGACTGTATGACTGTTTTGTTGTGGCCTGAGGACACCATGACGCTGTTGATTGTCATGGTGGCTGCAGGGTCTGTAGGAGTTGTGGTTGCTGGAGGTGGTGTTGTCCTACTGCCTTGACCTGGCTGTATGCTTGGCCCAGGTGGGAGGGACTTGTGGAGAAGGGGGGGGTGGGGGGGATGTCCCTGGCCATAGTTGAGCATAGTTGAGGTGCTGACCTCGCAATAGGTGTGGCGGGGACCCTTTGATGTGGCGAGGTGGGGGCTTTGGGGTGGGCCCGCCTCCTGTAGGTCGGCTTGAAGTTCGGTGCCATCTATTTGGTTGGTTCACACGTCGGCCAAATCTTCTACATGGTGGATTAGAAAGAGGTTGCATTAAAGAGGGTGACTTTATTGTAGCATTCGGTATTGTTGGAAAAGGAGAGGGGGAAGATGAGGTAGATTTAGAAGTGTTGGAAGATCTAGTTAACAGGGTTGGTAAATTGTGAGAAGAGGTAGGGGGTTGAGGGGGTTTAGTGATAGGTCTAGGGAGTCGAGAAGAAGTGGCAGTGGTATTTGTGGCAGATTTAGTTGTCAGATTAGGTGATTTATGAGAAGAGGTAGAGGGTTGAGGAGGATTAGTGAGGGGAATAGGTAGTTGGGAAGGGGTTGCAGTTGTGACGCATGTCCACGTGTGAGCATGCTGTACAGAACGCCTAGTCATGCCCCACTCTCGCTAGGATCGTCAGGGCAGGAACTTTGGCTGTAGTCTATGTAGAGTTTCCTAACTTAGTTCGTGTGAGCCATTGTACTATAAGTATTATGAATATGTATTTTGTTTTCATCTGAGTCAACAAGTTCTATTTTATATCATTAGTTATAAGTATTGTGTGTAAAACTTATTTGTAATGATGGGAAGAGAAACAGCCACAATTAGGCGTCAGTGGGTATGCCAGGCAGGAGGTAGGCCTAACTCACTAGCACTCCTCCCTCCCTCAGTGCTAGGGGGAGCCTTTGTGTATCCCAGAGGAGAGAGAGAAATTACGTAATGGTTGTCAGTGGGCGGTCCTTAGTAGTTCACGTTGGGCTCACTAGAGGGCCGGGTATAAAAGGGAAGTCTAGCCATTTTTTCATCAGAACTCATTAGGCAGAGCGACTTCTCATTTCCCTTGCTAACTATATATATTCTTCTGACTGATGGGAACTTTCTCTACTACCTTACATTCTTATCTCCTTTTTTCCCTGCCCTGTTTAACTTCCATTGTCCCATTGGTGCAGAGCTAGTCAGCCAACGTATTATCGCTTGAGTTCTCACGAGATACTTGCCTATTAGATAGCCTATTTTGGAAGGGTTAACTTAGAATAGGATTAATTTATGTTTGTTGCACTTGTATATGCATTTCCCTGTGTGTTATTATTATTATTCCTGTTTTCTGCTGGTCTAGGTAATGCTAGACTGGGGTAAGGCTTTTCTGTGGTACGAGTTGTTGTTTGATGCAGTGGTTAAGCGATAAACCTGCATACTCGTTTCGGTTCAGTGAAGCCTAGGTTGTCTTCGCGGCTGACTGTGTTGAGTTTATAATTTACAGTGCGTGAGGGCAAGAGCCTAACCACCCTGTATTTTATTAACAGTTTGTTTTTACATTGTCAAGGAGCCGGGAGAAAACCAGATACAAGGGATCTGGATTTCTCAAAGTGCACTTGTTAGTTTTAACGTAATACTTTAAACAGTCGTGAGGACTTCGCTAGGCTACAAGCGGTTTTTGCTCAGTCACTGCTAACTTTTGCCCACAGTAACCCAGCTAGACTTTACTCGATTAGTAGATACAGAATAGTATTGAAGCTTTCCTTATGTATGATATTGTGTATGCACTATTGATTTCATGTGTTGCAAGCTTGGCTACTTTAGTGATTAGTGGCCCACGAGCACAATCCGAGTAGGCTATTGCCGTTGCATTTGCGGAGTACTTCTTTTTAATGTTTGCCATTTACTATTGCATATTCTTTTAATTATTCTTATGCCAATTTAAGCCTTTAACCCTTAATTAGCGGCGAGCAACATAAGTCGAGTTAAATAAAGCTGGACTATGTGGCGGCGCTCGACATAACTCGAGTGGCAATTTCAGCACGTAATGTGGCTGAGAGAGAGACAAGTGGTGGCAGGAGACTAGCGAGCGTATGACTGCTCCAGACCACCGCGGCGAACCTACTGACAAATCTCCCCTCCTCCTCTCTCACTCGCTACATACTCAATTATGTACTGAAAGTACCGAATTACCTGCTTTTTGCACTCGCGTTGCACGGTTATTGCAACAAAACTATCCATCATACAAGGATCGTTATGGTGTCATTCGAAAGCTCTGTTTATGCCCTTTCAGGGATAGGTACTTGTTTTACGTTCTGGGTCTTATTTAGGCATGAAAATGATCACGTAAACAGCCCTATTTTGGCTAAAAACACCCCGCTGTGCGGTACACATAAATAAACCGCATAGGCCGCTCGTAAGGTGTTAATAGTATTTAATTGCCAGTGTTTTTGCTTATTGAATTACTGTTCAAAATCCGATACGTACTTCTTACGAGCATCCGAGAAGCATCTAACATTTTTCAGAAGATTCCTTGCTCGATGCTTAAGGACTATTAATTAACGTAACGTAATAGTGCTGATCCGAAGTAGAGGGTGGTGGACTTCTTAAGTTCATAGTCAAGGGTGGATTACTTCGGCTTCGGCCAACACTATTCTTTGGTGTTGTTGTTTCTTACTTCATTGTTTGATTGTTGACCAGACTAGATAATTCCTGTCTCTTTATTAGTCTGTTGTTGAACACTAGTACCGAGTTCTTGTATACCCCGTTATAGCAGATTGAACTCTGGAGGGTATTGGTGTTTTTTGTTCGGCTGGCAGTACTCAGGGGTTGGGATCGTGTGTTTCCGTTGTGACAGCGAGCTGTATTCGAGTCCTGATTGAGAGCCCTTGTGTACCCGAGTGCCAGTTCGTAACAAATGGCGACCTTGCTTAGGATTTTGTGAACAGTATAAGTTTTTGCAGAGTTGTACAACATTTGTTTGTTTGTATTTTAGCGTGCATATTGAAGAATATTTTTTTTTGTATGGCAATTAGTAAAGCATTTAAGAGACTCCAGTTAATTTAGTAATTAGTGCTTGCATAGGAAGTTTAACACTTTTGTCTTGAGAATTTTTTTGTGGACTTCAGTATGTCGTGCATTAGCACTGACGATGAGCGAGAGATGTCATTTGAAGGTGTGCTGTTAGTAACCAGTGAGGAGGATGCTAGAGTTTTTGTGAGTAAGCGGTACCACGTGGCGGAGGAGAGGCTGACTGGGGTGGATGTTTGTGGCTTGCACCTGATAGCCAAGGTTTTGGGCATTTCCAATGTAGCAGGGATGTCCAAGGGGGAGCTGATTTCCTGGGTGTTGCATGGGCGACATGGGGTTTCGGAGGAGAGGGCGTTTGGGGGGGTTCCTCCCCAGATCCCCTCTCACTCGACTCCCACAGTGCCGTCCACTCAGTTACCGGAGGTTAGCACTCTCCCACAGAGGGATGAGAATTGGCAGATTGGAGTGCCCTCGGGTGGTGCACGTGGTGCTTCCCCAGTTTTTGCCCCCCCTCCTTCAGTAGTGGCAGCTCCCTCTTCCTGCCTGTCTCCAGATATGGTATTTAGACTTGAGCTTGCTAAGATTGAGGCTAGGAAGCAGGAGATTGAGGCTAGGAAGCAGGAGAATGAGACTAGGAGGCATGAAATTGAGGTTAGGAGGCAAGAGGATGAGACCAGGAGGCATGAGGCTGAGCTTAGGTACGACTCAGAGAAATATTGTGCTAAATTAGATTTAGATAAGACTCGTGCAGAGTCGACAGGGACTCGGATGGGCCGTGAGGGCTAAGTAAGAGAACAGTCCTTAGCCCACTTAGTCAAATTGGTGCCGGTATTTAGTGAAACTGAAGTCACAGAATTTTTTAATCGTTTTGAGAAGAAGTGTAGGGAGCATAATTGGCCAGAAGAGAAGTGGGCAGCTCTAGTCTCCTCAAGACTTACGGGTAAGGGTCTGAAGGCTTATGATGCACTGCCTTTAGAGTCTTGCATTGACTACCCAGAATTGAAGAGAGCTGTCCTACGGGCATACGAGTTGCAACCGGAAACATATCGATTGAAGTTTCGGGGTGTTACAAAGACTAGGGAGGCGACCTTTCTTGAACATGCCCGGGACTTAAAAGATGCACTTAAAAACTGGACACGTTCTGAGAAAGCTGAGACGGCAGAACAGTTGACTGAGCTGTTTCTGCTCGAGCAGTTTTATAAGTGTACTGGTGCAGAAATGACTTTAACTATTAACCCGCTGAGCCCCGGCTAGTTATAATATTTTGTTCACCCCAGTCCCAAGCCATTTTCACTTCTTTTTTTTGTTTGCTAGAATGGAAGACAAGGATGAGAAATGAAAAAAAAAGGAAAAAAAAATCACCTCGGACATTTTTTTTTTGGGGGGGGGGGAGCCTCAAATTTTTTTGTTTGAGCCAAAATGGAAGAGAATGGTGAGAAATGAAGACAAAAATAAAAAAAACTCATTTCGGTCATTTGGGGGGCGGGGGGGGGGGTTTCAATAGTTCGTCTCCCCCGCATTACCACCCGCCCGGGAGCACTAGGGTAAAACTGAGTATGGCATTGTACGGCATACATCCTAAGGAGTGTCTCACATAAATCTCAAGCCTCTAGCTCCCATACGACCGGAGTAATGAAGGTTCAAAGTGGCGGTGAACTAAGGGTGTAAACTATCCCCACTAAGCCCACCACCACCAGCCGCGCGGCTGTCTCGGCCCGCTCACACCTACTGGCCCGGCTCCCACTCACACTACGGTACCTCCCCCTCCTATTCTCCCGCCATTTCCTACCTTACGAGCCACGTAAGTGTTTTTTATATGTCGGACGCACGTGATGCGTCGCTGGGAGTTGGTGATCAAATACTGCCGACGCAACACGTGCGACGCTGGGTCTCACCGGGTTAAAGAAAAGAACCCAAGAACTCTCCAAGAGGCAGCTGAGATGGCTGACTTCAGGTTGTCGCTAATTAGGGGATGTGAATCTGTAAAGCGTGTTGATGCAGTTCCCAAGGGGCGTGATACTCCAAACCCTCGAGCTCAGGACAATCACTATAGATATAAACCTCAGTTTAAAAGCCAAGATACCAGGACTGAACCAAAGACTACAGCCGTCCCATTACAGAAGGGTCAGAACTCCGCCCCTTATCAGAAGAGATCGATAGGGGAAGTGGAATGTTTTCATTGTAGAAAGAAGGGGCATTATGCAAAATCTTGTCCTAGTAAGCCGCCAACTGCAGCCGTGTCTTTGGTGCGCAGCATAGGTGTGGCTGAAATGTCGTCTGGATTTACCCAGGGTAGTTTGCCAGCGGCAGGGTCACAGGCTATGTATAAGACTCAGGAAGGCTCGTCCCCTGTCTGTGATGTCTTTTGCGCCCATAGAGGGACCGGTAGGGTAAGTTGGGCGGGTTGCCAGCATAAGGTGGAAGTTTTGTGTGATACTGGAGCTTCACAGACACTTTTGAAGAATTTCACGGGGCGACCAATTAATGCGGCACGGGTGGTTGTTGTTCAGGGTATTAATGCGACCAGGTCATACCCGTTGGTTCGTGTGGAGCTGGAAGTTGATGGTGTGATTGAGGACTTAGATGTTGGGATCGTTGAGAAATTGCCAGTGGAGGGCGTCGACCTTCTTCTCGGCAACGACTTTGCGGTGCCTACTTTAGACGTTCCACCCTTAGTCGTTGCCGAGAGGCCGGCCGACATGAGTAGGGAGGAACAAGAGTGGGTAGTGAGTTGTCAACACCAACAGATGGCATGTGTGGTAACTCGTTCCCAAGCATTTAAGATATCACAGCCTATTTCCCAGGCCACAGAACAGCGGAGGAAGGGAATTAAGGAGAAGCGGAAGGCTGGGAAAAGTTTGAAGAGTTTAGAACCAGTGGCTCTCCCAAAAGACCCAATAGCAGGACCTTTGACCGAGTCTGTTGTAACTCCAGTGCCTAACACAGTTGATAAAGTAGTGGAGGAGGCAGAGACTCAGAGACAGCACCGTTACCTGCAGCGAGAAAACCGGATGTCTAAGTTGGATGTTGGGGGAGGGCATGAGTTGTTGACCAAGCAGTTAGACATGTTGGCTCCCACAGACATTCGAAAGTTGCAATTAGAGGATCCAGAGGTTTTGCAGTGTACCAATGTGGCTGTGGAGTTAGAAAAAGATAGGGATGCAAAGGCAGGGGATTTTTTTTCTTTAATGGAATTTTATACCACCGATATCAAGATCCTAAAAGGAACTGGGAGGGCGGATCAGGTACAGTTGACCAGCTGGTCGTGCCAGAGGGCTGCAGGGAAAGTTTGCTTAGGTTGGCTCATGATTCTCCATTATCAGGACATTTGGGTGCCAAGAAAACGGTGGCGGCTTTGGGGAAATTGTTTTGGTGGCCGGGGATGAAGTCTCATGTGCAGTCATGGATAAACTCATGTGATATTTGTCAATGTGTCGGGAAACCGAACCAAGTTATTCCTAAGGCTCTGTTACACCCTATTCCTGTGATTGGGCCACCCTTTAGTAAAATTATTGTTGACATGGTTGGTCCACTCCCTCCCACTAAGGCTGGAAATAAATTTTTGTTAACCATAATGGATGTTGCCACTAGATACCCCGATGCATACCCTATGAAAAATGGAATGGCTAAGACGGTAGTCAGTAACTTGTTGTGGTACTTCTCAAGGTAC
The DNA here is from genome assembly GCA_032716605.1 of Paralithodes platypus. Classification (NCBI taxonomy): domain Eukaryota; kingdom Metazoa; phylum Arthropoda; class Malacostraca; order Decapoda; family Lithodidae; genus Paralithodes; species Paralithodes platypus. The sequence continues at coordinate 17,000,405 of CM064525.1, forward strand.
GGGTACCCGGAGGAGATTCAGTCTGATCAGGGATCTAATTTCACCTCCAACATGTTCAAGCAAACAATGCAACAGCATGGGATACGAGCAGTAGTATCGTCAGCGTATCACCCTGAGAGTCAAGGGGTGCTTGAGCGGTGGCATGCTACACTTAAAAGCATGCTCAGGTGTTATTGTGCTGACAACGGTATGGATTGGGATCTTGGATTGCCTTATGTGCTGTTTGCTGCTCGGGAGGTACCTGGTGAGAGCCTGGGATTTAGTCCAAACGAGCTGATTTTTGGACACCGTGTCAGGGGCCCCCTTAACATGCTGAAAGAAATTTGGGAGGGGACTGTGCAGCCTTGTCCATTATTAAAGTATGTGCTTGAAAGCCGTGAGCGCATGCTTAAGAGTCTGGAGATGGCAGGTAGAAATTTGACAGAATCACAAGCTTTGATGAAGGACAGGTATGATCGCAAAGTGAGGCTCCGGAAGTTCACTGTAGGACAAGAGGTATTAATTTTGTTGCCTTTGGTTGGTAACCCCCTCTCTGCGAAGTACACTGGACCCTATAAAATTGTAGAAAAAATTTCAGACTTAGATTACCTTGTTGCCACTCCAGACAGGAGGAAAAAGAACCAGTTATGTCACGTGAACCTTATTAAAGAGTATGTGAGGCGCCCCTCTGAGCCTCTCACTGTCCCTGTGTTGACTTGTTGCGGCCGTGGTGGAGAAGGAGAGGGGGACAGTCAAGCTTCGGAGGAGGATAGCTGGGATCAACATGTTTCAGCGGATCAGTGGGCGGGGAACTCGAGCCTAAGGGCTGACGAGGCTATAGCTCATTTGCCTGAGCCGCAGTTTGATGCTATCCGTCAGTTGTTCGGTTCATACCCCACTGTATTTGCTGAACACCCAGGCCTCACTACTCAGGCTATGCATGATGTTGACGTGGGGGACCATATACCCTTTAAGTCAATCCCGTACCGTGTGCCCCCCATAAAACTACCAGCTCTGAGGGATGAGTTGGAGTATATGCTCGGTAGAGGGTTGATAGAGAAAGGCACAGTTAAGTGGACTTCCCCCGTAACACTGCAGCCTAAGCCAGATGGCAAGGTACGCTTTTGTATTGATTTCCGTAGGTTAAACGGTTTGACTCCAACTAACCCATATCCTCTTCCTCGGGTTGATGATAGTGTTGACAAAATTGGTAATGCTCGTTGTTTGTCTAAAGTAGATTTAGTAAAAGGTTACTGGCAAGTACCTTTGTCCGAGCGTGCTAAAGAGGTATGTGGTTTTGTTGTGGACGGGAGTACCTACCGGTGCAATGTTATGCCTTACGGACTTAAGAATGCACCAGCAACGTTTCAGAACCTGATGAATTAAATTGTAAAGGACATTCCAAATTGCACCGTATATTTGGACGATGTAATCATTTATGATGACGACTTTGAGAGCCATTGTGAGCACCTTGAGACCTTGTTCTGGAAACTTAGTGAAGCAGGTCTGGTAGTAAATTTGGCAAAGTGTGACTTCGTAAAAGCCACTGTGCAGTACCTTGGGTTTGTAGTGGGAAGGGGACAGGTGTGCCCTCCTCAGAACAAGGTACAGGCTATCAATAAATTTCCGCACCCAACAACCAAGAAGCAGGTTATGAGATTCTTGGGTATGATAGGCTACTACAGACGCTTCATAAAAGGTTACTCAACGGTGTTGGCACCTCTCACAGATTTGTTATCTAAAGACAAAAAGATTTTGTGGGCACCTGAGTGTGAAAAGGCTTTCACTTTGGTGAAACATTTGCTATGTACTCACCCGATACTCAGGGCCCCAGACTTTAACAGGCCTTTTCAGCTGGCAACAGATGCTAGTGGTGTAGGGGTTGGTGCCGTCTTGCTACAGACAGACAATGAAGGTGTGGAACACCCAGTAAGTTTCTTTTCTAAGAAGTTCAATGCTGCACAAAAGAACTATTCTACAATAGAAAAGGAATTACTGGCGATTGTGCTGTCGCTCAGGCACTTCGAGGTGTATGTTCCAGCCTATGGCCCAGTCGTGGTTATCTACACTGATCATCACCCTTTGAGATTCCTGAATCAATTTCACAATCGCAATATGAGACTGACCAGGTGGTCTTTGATGTTGCAGGAGTATAACCTGGACATCCGTCATATTGCTGGATGTGACAATGTGATCGTGGATTGTTTATCAAGGGTGGATGATCAGTCGTAGGCTATCACAGGTGTGTGGGTTTGAGTGGAGGAAAATAGGCTGCCCTTATAGTGCAGCCGGGAAAAACATATTAAAATATAAAATCATATAAAAACTCTTTCTTTTGATATAGGTAATCGTATAAGTTTGTCATAGCCTATAGAGTTTGAGTAGTCCACGAACTATCAAACGGCTGAGCTGCTGTAAGCTCGCTCTGGGAGCATGATATTGTGTCTTTTGCTATTGTTGGGAGGAGTTATAAAATGTGAATGTTTTTTTTTTATAATAAGATGTGTTTTGGTGATAAACTCAGCTTTGTTTTAGTGCCATGCGGTCGCTGGGTGTGGGGGGCTTGATGGGGTTCTGTGTTTGTCAGATTTTAGCTCGGGGTTGAGCGAGTAAAATCTTGGGGGAGGTGTGACGCATGTCCACGTGTGAGCATGCTGTACAGAACGCCTAGTCATGCCCCACTCTCGCTAGGATCGTCAGGGCAGGAACTTTGGCTGTAGTCTATGTAGAGTTTCCTAACTTAGTTCATGTGAGCCATTGTACTATAAGTATTATGAATATGTATTTTGATTTCATCTGAGTCAACGAGTTCTATTTTATATCATTAGTTATAAGTATTGTGTGTAAAACTTATTTGTAATGATGGGAAGAGAAACAGCCACAGTTAGGTGTCAGTGGGTACGCCAGGCAGGAGGTAGGCCTAACTCACTAGCACTCCTCCCTCCCTCAGTGCTAGGGGGAGCCTTTGTGTATCCCAGAGGAGAGAGAGAAATTACGTAATGGTTGTCAGTGGGCGGTCCTTAGTAGTTCATGTTGGGCTCACTAGAGGGCCGGGTATAAAAAGGGAAGTCTAGCCATTTTTTCATCAGAACTCATTAGGCAGAGCGACTTCTCATTTCCCTTGCTAACTATATATATTCTTCTGACTGATGGGAACTTTCTCTACTACCTTACATTCTTATCTCCTCTTTTCCCTGCCCTGTTTAACTTCCATTGTCCCGTTGGTGCAGAGCTAGTCAGCCAACGTATTATCGCTTGAGTTCTCACAAGATACTTGCCTATTAGATAGCCTATTTTGGAAGGGTTAACTTAGAATAGGATTGATTTATGTTTGTTGCACTTGTATATGCATTTCCCTGTGTGTTATTATTATTATTCCTGTTTTCTGCTGGTCTAGGTAATGCTAGACTGGGGTAAGGCTTTTCTGTGTTACGAGTTGTTGTTTGATGCAGTGGTTAAGCGATAAACCTGCATACTCGTTTCGGTTCAGTGAAGCCTAGGTTGTCTTCGCGGCTGACTGTATTGAGTTTATAATTTACAGTGCGTGAGGGCAAGAGCCTAACCACCCTGTATTTTATTAACAGTTTGTTTTTACATTGTCAAGGAGCCGGGAGAAAACCAGATACAAGGGATCTGGATTTCTCAAAGTGCACTTGTTAGTTTTAACGTAATACTTTAAACAGTCGTGAGGACTTCGCTAGGCTACAAGCGGTTTTTGCTCAGTCACTGCTACCTTTTGCCCACAGTACCCCAGCTAGACTTTACTCGATTAGTAGATACAGAATAGTATTGAAGCTTTCCTTATGTATGATATTGTTTATGCACTATTGATTTCATGTGTTGCAAGCTTGGCTACTTTAGTGATTAGTGGCCCACGAGCACAATCCGAGTAGGCTATTGCCGTTGCATTTGCGGAGTACTTCTTTTTAATGTTTGCCATTTACTATTGCATATTCTTTTAATTATTCTTATGCCAATTTAAGCCTTTAATAGTATTTAATTGCCAGTGTTTTTGCTTATTGAATTACTGTTCAAAATCCGATACGTACTTCTTACGAGCATCCGAGAAGCATCTAACTTTTTTCAGAAGATTCCTTGCTCGATGCTTAAGGACTATTAATTAACGTAACGTAATAGTGCCGATCCGAAGTAGAGGGTGGTGGACTTCTTAAGTTCATAGTCAAGGGTGGATTACTTCGGCTTCGGCCAACACTATTCTTTGGTGTTGTTGTTTCTTACTTCATTGTTTGATTGTTGACCAGACTAGATAATTCCTGTCTCTTTATTAGTCTGTTGTTGAACACTAGTACCGAGTTCTTGTATACCCCGTTATAGCAGATTGAACTCTGGAGGGTATTGGTGTTTTTTGTTCGGCTGGCAGTACTCAGGGGTTGAGATCGTGTGTTTCCGTTGTGGCAGCGAGCCGTATTCGAGTCCTGATTGAGAGCCCTTGTGTACCCGAGTGCCAGTTCGTAACACAGTGTTTTTAGGGGGAGGGGATAACGTTGACGACATTTTGGATAGTGAAGGGTATGGTTGAGATTCTAGAGATGGGATGTTATGGAGAGCTGGAGTGGTAGGTAAAGGGCAGAGTGATTCAGAAAAATTGGTAAGCTGAGAGCAGATTAAGGAATGGGTGGTTTGAAAATTAGTTTGGTGATTGTTTGAGTGGGCAGTTGAGAAGGTGCAGAGACAGTTCGTGTAGGAAGTAGAGGAGTAGGGGTGTGTGAGGAGAAAAATAGTGGCAGTGGGTGTGGCTTGACAGAGGGTTTAGATTTTGGTTGCATAGGTGGTTTGACAAGATCTGGTTTTGTTAAAGTTGAAGGAGAAGTGGGTGGAAGAAGGGGAGGTGTCAATGGTTCTGAGGATCCTAAATTCTGGTAATTTGATGCAGGCAATGTGTCTTTATCCCTGGGATCTGCAAGCATAATCATATTCTCATCAATGGGTCGAAACCTACATACAGTATATATCTATTTCGGTATGTGCGTGACTCACCAAAATAGTTAATGGTAACCTGGTAACAGTTCGGTACAGTTAGGATTTCGAAAGGACCTTGATATCTCGGTTTGAGTTTAGATGGCACGGGTTATTGAGCAACCATGACAAGATCGCCGACATGGTGGGGACTAACTTTGGCAGTTTCATCAGGTTGTAGGTCATGAAGGTATTGTAGTTGTCGGAGGCAGTTCTTTAGGTGGACTATGGACTGGGTCGAAGTTTGAGGAGGGCTCATACAGGGCAGATAGATGGCATAGAGGTAGGAGCAAGGGTGGTACTCCAAACACACATTTGTGTGGTGATATTCCGTCTTCTCTGGGACAGGTATTTATTCCCCATTGAACTATCTTTACTTGGCTGGGCCAATCTTTGGTGTTCATTTGTTGCAGTCGTGTTCTTATGTGGCTTGCAATGGTTCTGTGGCTCCTTTCGCTGATTGAGTTGCCTTGAGGCCAGTATGGGGAGGAGTGGCTTAGCTTAAATCCACACATTTGTGATAACTGGGACCAAATGTGACTGGTGAACTCGGGGGCATTATCTGAATGGATGGCTTCTGGTAATCCGAAATAAGGAAACACGTGTTGAATTAAGGCTTCTGCTACTGCTAAGGCTGAATGTCCTTTTGCTGGACAAGCGATAACATATTTGGAAACATTACTTATGATTAGAAAAGCCAAATACATTATTACCTAGTTATAATCAATATCATTCGTACGTCAGGCAACGAAGAAGAGCAAGGGGGTTGGAAGAAAGGGGGGGAGAATGAATAGGGTTACGAGTGTAGGACGATAGGGGGTAGAATGGAATGTGAACGAAAGGGGGGTAGTCTGCACGAAGCCTCCCAAGACCACCTCACTCGTACTCCCGTACACTCTTGAACAAAAATATCTTCCTATATGAAACTAAGCTGTCTACAGGTCAAATTAAGTATACCGGGCTCATAACATTGCATACGATGTTCAATCATAAATAATTAAAGATCGTACCCACCATAACAAGCACAATACCTCAATTACAACCAGTGACACTTGAATGAAATAGAAATCCCTAACACCTCCCTCACAAAGAGATTTATAAGAGAAGCGAAACTAAATCTAAATCCTAATACAATAATTTTAAACCTAATTCCATTCACCAAACCATAAACCAAAATCACATTAACAAACTTACACATTATTGATGGCAAAATAGCACTAACAACTAAAATTGTTCTCATTCAGTTCCGGGACAACGTGTCCGTGATAATATTGTTCTTTCCCTTTATGTGGTGAATTTCAAGGTTATATGGTTGCAGTGCCAAGCACCATCTCATTAACCGCTGATTCGAGTTTTTCATTTTATACAAGAATTTCAGGGGGTTGTGATCAGTAAACACTTTCACGGGAAAATGTGAACCACTAAGATACACATTAAACTTATCCACTGCAAAGAGCAAGGCAAAACACTCTTTTTCAATAGTGCTTAGTGTTTCTGATAAGGTTTGAGTTTACCGGATGCATAGCAAACTGGATGCAAAATCTCAGCATCACTGTACTGTAACAAAACTGCTCCTACACCAACATCACTAGCATCCACCTAAATTATGAACGGTTTATGAAACTGAGGAGACTTCAGAATAGGTGCATTGACTAATAGGCAACAAATCTTTGTGAATGAAGTTTGGCATTCTGGGGTCCACACAAATTTTCTCTTGGGACTAATCAAGTCTGTTAGGGGGGCGGAGAGGTCAGCGAAGTTGGGTACAAATCTCCGATAGTACCCAGCCATACCCAAGAAGCGCATTACTGCCTTGCGGTCCTGGGGAATAGGCAGTGTTGAAATGGCTTTGACTTTGGCAGAAATAGGGCTGACTTCCCCTTCTCCTACCACGTGACCCAGAAAGATTAGTTTGGCATGGCCGAACTCACTCTTGGCAAGGTTGACAGTGACTCCCGCCCTGGACAAGTTGGAGAAGAGACTCTGTAGCTGGTGAAGATGATCCTGCCAGGATTCGCTGTAGACCACAATATCGTCGAGGTAGGATTGCACGCCCGAGAGGCCATCTGTCACCCGGTGGATTAGTCGCTGGAATGTGGCGGGCGCATTCACCATACCGAAAGCCATGACGGTGTATTGGAATAGTCCGTCCGGGGTGACAATTGCAGACACTCTCTTGGCCCTCTCCGATAGTTTTATCTGGTAGTAACCCTTCAGCAGGTCAATCTTGGAGATGTACTTCGTTCCTCCCAAACGGTCCAACAGGTCGTCGATCCGTGGCAGAGGGTAGCAGTCCTGGCGGGTGAGTTGGTTTACCCGGCGATAATCCGTACACATCCTAAATGTGCCATCAGGTTTGTCCACGAGTAGGCATGGAGAGGCCCACTCGCTGTCGCTCCATTCTACCAATCCATGGGCGAGTAGGAAGTCCACTTCCTATTGAAGTGCCGCACGCTTCTCTGGATTGGCGCGGTAGGGATGTTGTTTGATGGGAGTGGCCCCCTCCGTCAGGACCACATCATGTTCCCCCAGGGGACACTGCTGGGGAACGTCACCAAACAGCTGTGGAAACTCGGAAAGCAGGTACTCCAAGTCTTCACCTACATCAGACAACAAGTGCTGGAATTTTAAATGGGGGTTAGTCAAGAAGTCCGAGTTTTGCATTTTGTTATCAAGAGGCAACTGGATGTCATTATGCTCCTTGATCTTTAGATCCTCTAGTTCACCTTCAAACTGTGCTACTGATTCAAAGTTTAATACCTTCTCTGGATCTCTGCAGTGATAGGCTTTCAGCAGGTTAACATGTACTAGTCTTTCCGACTTCCTACGATCAGGAGTTTTTAAAACATAATTCACATTACTTGTTTTCTTAAGCACAACATATGGACCATGGTACTTGCTTTGTAGCGGCTTTTTAGGTATAGGCAGAAAGGCAAGCACTAGATCTGGCTGAAATTCTCTGACAACTGTAGTCTTATCATACTGAACTTTCATTTTATTTTGAGACTTCTCTAAATTGTTCATAGCTAGTTCTACTGCAGATCTCAGTCTAGATTTAAATTGATGCACATAAGTGAGAAGATGTTTATTAGAGTTAGCATTGATCCAAGTATCTTTTAACACTTTCAAGGGACCTCTGACCTCTTGACCAAAAACTAGGGAAAATGGTGAAAATCCTAGAGAATCTTGTACCCTGCTTCTTACAGCATACAACACAAAATGGATGCCCTCATCCCAGTTGGCATTGTTCTCTTCACAATATTTAGTGAGCATTGATTTGAGGGTCTGATGGAACCTTTCTAATGCCCCCTGGGACTGTGGGTGACTGGCAGTGGAATGGTACTGGTGTACTCCCAACTCTTCCATGGTTTGCTTGAAGAGCTGAGAGGTAAAGTTACTTCCTAAATCAGACTGTACCACAAGGGGTATTCCATACTGGGTGAAAATTTTACTAAGCGCCTTTACTACATTCTTTGATGTTATACGCCTCAAGGGGAACACTTCTGGATACCTAGTGGTGAAACACATGACAGTCAACAAGTACTCATTCCCACTACGGGTTCTTGGCAAAGGTCCTACACAGTCAATTATGATTTTACTGAACGGTTCATCCGTTACAGGGATGGGATTTAAGGGTGCAGGCTTGATGGGCTGGTTGGGTTTCCCAGCAAGTTGACACACAGGACATGTTTTACAGTAAGACTTCACAGATTGTTTCATCCTCGGCCAAAAGAAATCATTGAGAATTTTGTCATAAGTCTTGTTGACACCCAAATGTCCACCACTAAGGTCATGAGCAATGGAAATGATGTTTACTCTATACATATGTGGCACAACTACTTGATGCACCTCTTGCCAGGGCTCATCAGCTGGCACATTGGGAGATCTATTCTTGAGGATAGTTTCCTATATCTGACTCTTCCACAGCCCTATCAAAATATATTGCCAGTTCAGGGTCCTGCTTCTGAGCCTCTTTGAGAGTTTCAGAATCAATGGGAATCTTGCTAATATCCTCTGACTCTACATCAGGAAATAGGGAGGAAGTGTCTAGGTCAACACTATCAGGATCAACTTTGTCCTTCTTACTGTGGTGACCAGCCCCACTCCTAGTCACTACACACGAGGGAAACAAATTGGGATACTGACTTTCTAATTGCTTAGTGTTGTTATCAGAGGAGGGAGTGGAGGTAACTATGGGGTCTGGTATCACTTTGCCACCGGCGATATCGTTGCCCATCAAAAAGTTCACTCCTTCTACAGGTAGGGAATCTTGAATCCCAACAGTAAAGTAACCACTAGCTATATCAGTTTTTAGATACACCCTAGCCGAAGGAACAACAAGACACCCACTGACTCCCTGAATGAGTATACTCTGGCCCAGCAAACAGTCCTCAATACTGGGCACCAATCCTCTTACCAAGAGGCTATGAGAGGCTCCTGTGTCTCTCAAAACATGAATGGGATAGTCAGTGGAAGCGTCAGTAGAGGAAACTGATCCTGTGGAAAGAAAAGGTTGGAACTGGTTAGAACAGCTAGGTGGTATACTAGGGAAAACCTGGTTGTGAGAACCATCAGAGTCAGAACATGCACTCAACACAGGTGGAGTAGGAGGGGATACTGCTACTCTATTTGGATGAAGTACAAGGGAAGAGGCTAGAACAGCACTACTCTCTGGTTTACGGGTTTTCTCTTTTAACTTTAATTTGGGACACTCTCTGATAAAATGTCCAGGTTGTTTACAGTAGGCACAAACTAAGGGTCCAGGAGGTTTAATGGAAGAAAGAGAAGTTTTGTTAAAATCCTTTTTATCAGATCCATTGCCCCCAGAAGCTACCCTTGAAACTGGTTGGGAGACACCACCATAACCAGACCTACCACCAGTAGATTGGAAACTACCACCATCACGAGGACCAGCACCAGACGGTGGTCGGTTGCCAGGCCCTCTCTGTCCTGTCCTGAAATAAGAATCGCCATGAGTTAATCGGTAATTTTCAGCCAAAATAGCTGCCCTGTCTACAGATTGCACCTCTCTCTCTTGGAGGTAAAGTTTTAAGGGGAAGGGGACTTTGCGGAGAAATTCTTCAAGCATAACTAGCTGGCACAACTGCTCAAAGGTTGTTACTTTACTGGCTCTCAACCAACTCAGAAACTTTCGCTCTGTTTCCTTTACAAATTCTAGATAGGTTTGTTTTTCACCTTTCTTCATATCCCTGAAACACTGACGATGAGTTTCAGGAACCTGATCATACACTGCTAAGACTGAAGTTTTAAGAGTTTCATAGGTCAAGGAATCAATGGGGAGATTGGTGTAAACCTGCTTGGCTTTACCTTTGAAAGCAGTCTGGGCTAGAAATGCCCACTTGAGTTGGTTGGCTGCCTTCTCAAAAAGGATGAAGAAATTCTCCGGGTCAGTCTCATCAAAACTAGGGACAAACTTTAAACTATGACCCTTATTAGAAAATGGTCTACTTGCAACCGAATCCCTTTGATTCCGGTTTTCTTCAGCTTTTAACTTTAACATGTGCTCATCATGCTCTCTCTCACGTTGTTTCTCCTCAAGCTCACGCTGTTTTTGTTCACGCTCATGTTCAATTTCAATCCTTCTCTGTTCTCTGTCAGCTTTTGCATTCTCCAGCTCTAATAGTTTCACTCTCATCCATGCCTCACTGCCTCCTTCCTCTGCACACAACTGATATGCTGCCTCAGACAAAACACCAGTAGTTACCAATTTCTCAATCACACTCCCTCTATTCTCACCTTTGGTATTACTAGATCTGTAAGGTGCATCATACTCTGTGGCTAAGGCAATCCAGTCTACTTTTCTGAGCTTCGACACAGACAAGGTGCTCAAGGAGGGGTCAGTGACAAATTCACTAATTTTAAATTCCATGATTGAATGCTATGAACAATGGATGAACGAGAAAATGTATGACTAATTAGGATGAGTGAGAAACGCGAATAATTGGCATTAAAGAACGTAGAGGCTGACACAGCTCTCTCAACTCATAAACAGAAGAAAACGAGATGGATGAAATGAGTATGCGATGTCCTATCGAGGGACTTAATGTTTCACTAATGTTCTCAATTACTACCAAACGAGGGAAAGAAAGGAATCCTGGTCACACGGCACCATGTTACGTTACGAGCGGGGTTCGAACCCATAACATAAAGAAACATTCCACTAAAAACCACAAAACGAGGACTTATTATTTAGCCTCACAAAATGCGGAAAATATGACTATCAGTTTCAGTCAAGAATAAGTGGTATGTTAAACTTCCACAAAAACTAGCAACTCTCTTTGTAGTCACTAAAACCTTGGTAGGTGAAAAGATGTGTCAAGTTCATAAAATATCAGTTGATATCAAATGGCTGTTTTAGCCTAAAAACCCCAGAGTTATTCCTTTCTTATCACTCGTTCAGAATTAGTTATCTTTAGTTACTTTGACTTAGATTTATCCCAACAAACAAAAGAATAATATATTAGCATATAAAGGTAAAATGTAAAAAGTATGTAAAATATAATTATAATTTATTTAAATGATTAATTATACACAAAAGTTACTTCTAGTGAAAATATCAAATTTGAGAAACATTGATGTGAAATAATAAAGAAACTCTTAAGAAAAATAATACATAGTTATATAAATACCCTCCAAGAGAGTAACTGAAAGCAATCAATAAACATAGAACAAACCCTAGGCGATACTTATTCAACTCATGGTGATTCTTTTACAAACGAACTCAGGGGAAATCAGCTTAAGATGGTGGTGAAGAATACACTACCTGCTGTTACGGTACTAGCGGCTTATATACCCCTAGCGCACCTGGCTAAATACAAACTTCTCTAACTGTATTAATCTCAACTCATTATATACTTGCTGAATTAAAGTATTACTTTTACCAAGAACTCTATGATAAATCTTTTAAACATTACTTATGATTAGAAAAGCCAAGTACATTACTACCCAGTTATAATCAATATCATTCGTACGTCAGGCAACGAAGAAGAGAAAGGGGGTTGGAAGAAAGGGGGGGGGGGGGAGAATGAAGAGGGTTACGAGTGTAGGACGATAGGGGGTAGAATGGAATGTGAACGAAAGGGGGGTAGTCTGCACGAAGCCTCCCAAGACCACCTAACTCGTACTCCCGTACACTCTTGAACAAAAATATCTTCCTATATGAAACTAAGCTGTCTACAGGTCGAATTAAGTATACCGGGCTCATAACATTGCATACGATATTCAATCATAAATAATTAAAGATCGTACCCACCATAACAAGCACAATACCTCAACTACAAGTGGTGATGGGCTGGTCTATCAGAGTGAGAACTGAGCGATCTCTGCCATACCCATAGCTTACTCTGACTGTTCCTTTAACTTATATATTTTCTAGATCTCAAGTGACGGCGTCTTTTCCGTGGATTGACCTCCCAATCTACCAAGATTGGAAGCCAAAGCGTCACATTTTTCCCTTGCCCCTCAACTTTCTCTTCATAATTGCTGAGGGGCACAGGGCCCTGGGTGGGGCTTAGGTTTCCCGGGCGTTTCCGCGCCCTCCTCAGCTCCCCGCCATGGAGTGGCTTCGGTCACCCAGGCTTTATTGTGGTCGGCGGGGAGGGTTCTGTGGGGGCGCTCGGTTATGGCCTTGGAATTGCTCGGGGCCTTGGGGCTGTTCGGCCAGGCAGCTTGGGGAACAACAACAACAACAACAACTACAACCAGTGACACTTGAATGAAATAGAAATCCCTAACAATATATATGGAACAGATGGAGTGTGTGGGGAAATGTTGAGGTATGGTGGTGAGATAGTGATAGAATGGGTATGAAAAATGTGCAAACTAGCATGGGAGAAGGGGAGTGCACCCGATGACTGGAAGACTGGCATAATAGTCCCCCTATATAAGGGCAAAGGGGAAAGAGGAGTGTGTGGTAACCAGTTAGGAATATGTCTTCTAAGCGTAGTAGGGAAGGTATACAGTAGGGTAGTAATTGAGAGAGTGAGAGTGAGAACGGAGAAATGGATAGGCGACGAGCAGGGAGGTTTTAGGAAGGGAAGAGGATGTGTAGATCAGATTTTTACCCTGAATTGTGTTGTGGAGAAGTATCTGGAGAAGAAACAAAAGGTGTATGTTGCCTTTATGGACTTGGAGAAGGTCTATGACAGAGTGGATAGAGAAGGTTTGTGGAAAGTACTTAGAATATACGGAGTAGAGGGCAAGTTGCTGAAAGAAGTGAAGAGCATGTATGAGGGTGCAAAGGCGGCAGTACGTGTGGAGAGTGAACAGAGCAAGTTCTTTGACCTGAATGTTGGTTTGAAACAGGGGTGTGTGATGTCCCCGTGGTTGTTTACTGTATATATGGATGGAGTCATGAAAGAAATACTATCAAGAGCAGTGGATGTTGGTGTATCGCTGAAAAGGGAGGGAATTGAGTGGAAGCTACCTATACTGCTGTTTGAGGATGATACAGTTCTGATGAGTGATAATGAATGGGAGTTGCAGGGTCTGGTAAATGAGTTTGGAATAGTGTGCGAAAAACAGAATTTGAAGGTAAATGCGAGGAAGAGCAAGGTTATGGTCTTCGAAAGGGGTGAAGTCACAGAGTGTGAGGTGAAGCTGAACGGTCAGGCTATGGAGATCGTCAACTCTTTTAAGTATCTGGGCAGTGTGTTGAGTAAAGATGGGACTATGGATGAAGAAGTGCAGGAGAGGTACAACAGGGGAAGAGGGTTGTAGGAACGCTAAAAGCAGTAGCAAGAAATAGGGTGGTCAGTATGGAAGTGAAGAAGTCCTTGCATGACAGTCTGGTAATCCCGACACTGACTTACGGAAGCTAAGCATGGACGTTGGTTGAGAGACTCAGACCAAGAGTGAGAGCAGTGGAAATGAATTACTTAAGGAGTGCGTGCGGAGTTACATGGAGGGATAGACAGACTAATGAGGAAGTAAGAAGGAGGTGTGGTGTGGAGGTAGATGTGCTGGAAAGTGTGAAAAAGAACACCTTGAGATGGTTCGGCCATATGGAACGTATGGAAAGCGAGAGAATGACTAAGAGGGTGTACGAGAGCGAGGTAGAGGGACAGAGAGGGAGAGGTAGACCGAATGAGAGGTGGAAGGATGGAGTGAGGAAGTACATGAACGAAGGCGGTGCTGGTTGGGGGGAGGGGCGTCGACTGACTGGGGACAGAAGTGCATGGGGGCGGTTCGTTCGTGGCCATCCCTTCGGGGATCACGGCGTCAGGCAATAGATATATATATATATATATATATATATATATATATATATATATATATATATAGTTTTAGCAACAGATACCCCAGGTGGGAAGCGGAAGCGAAATACGGCAAGTAACACCAACGTAACGATGAAAAACATCTTTATTGATTTATCAGTGACAGTTTCGATATTCCTTATGTCATCATTAGACCTAAAAAGAATTATAAAATTCTATTAGAGATAATTTAGTTAATTGCTAAGATATTACTTGTATGTAATTAAGCATAACATACAAACATAATTAAACCAGACACAAATTAAGATTACAAATAAACCCTGAAATAAACTACTTAGATGTGCCTATTACCCTATCTTAAAATTGTAACTATTACATATTCCTAAGGTGATAATGGTATACCATATAATATCTTACCATTCAAAGACACAATAGGTTGGTGGAGCTGTCGTGCGTACCAAAAGAAGGCTTTAAATGAACTGTGAGTAATGACTCGGCAATGAGGCGGGTTGAATCGCCTGAACAAGTGAACAATATTGAAAAATAATGTTTATTTATTGGGTGACCTAACGTTTCACAATTGTCTCGTATTGCTGAGAATGATGGTTTTGAGATCGGGAGGCCTGTTCTAATTGATCGACCCTGGTGCTCGGAAACCCTCATATATATATACACTATATACAGTATATATATAATATATATATATATATATATATATGGAGGTAAAATCACAAATACGTGTGATCAAATTATGTAGTAAAACTCGCTAGGAAAATTTTCCTAGCGAGTTTTACTATATATATATATATATATATATATATATATATATATTATGCCAGGTTGTAATCCAAAATTTGATGTGGAATATATCTCAACAGAGGGGGTGCGCCACATTTCCTACAGAGATACAGCATATCTCCTACATACAGAAATCTATACAGTCACATTTCCTACACTGCGGTGTATACGGGGAGGAGCCTCTGTCTTTACTCGGCGCTACTGTCCCACTACTCGCCTGACGAGTCGAGTTGATTCGGGTCTTCGGGACAGACACGAATCGGGTGTAGGAAATGTGGCGCAACCTAAATAGGGAGAAAAGTATCGTTCACATTCAGACACGCGTCGAGTTGATTCGAGTTTAGTCTCAAACCAGCAGTATCCTTTTCTCCAATCGTCTGGACAGACTGTATTTCTGGGCCTTGTTCTCCACCAAGCATGGCTAGGATTGAGGGGAACATCCGCTTTAATGCAGTGGTTTACGAAGACAACTCTGGATTCCGGTACATCAGAAATGTGGCCAGAAACAACAAACTATACCTGCGTTGCAGTTCAGCACCCCAAGTGTGGAGGAAGAGCCGTCTTTTCGGAGGAAAAAATTGTAGTTGGACTGTATTCCCCCCCCCCCCCCCCGCCTCCTCCCTATACAATTATGGGTAAGAAAAGGGTATTGAAAGTGTCTCGTTTTTGTGATATTATATTGGTAATGACAAACCCATCTTAGACCAATTAGAAAGGTAATTCACCATCGATATAGCCAATAGATGTAATATACCTTTTTCATATTATATTTATACCCTATTATTATTTAGAGTGTACCATAAATCACCATCAATATACCAAATTATTTACCCCTTCTGTACCGAATGTCATCCTTTCTATTATATTCTGCAATGATGAGATGCTTTAATTAAGCTTAGGAAGGACGTCTACCCATTAAAAGGCGGCATACTATCTCAATACTTTTAGCTCAATTAATACTTTTAATAAATAATGTAGCTGAAATCAAATACAAAAGACGTCGCTGGTACAGAAGGGGTTAAAAAACTTGTACATACTTACAGGGTTAACCCCTTCTGTACCGGAGACTTCTTTTTATTTTATTTCAGCTACATTTAGACGATTTTATGAAGCTTAGGTATTAAGCTACACCGCGTGGTGTAGGAGATATGCTGGGTACTCAGTATCAGAATTGTAGGAGATATGACAGTATAATTGTAGTGTAGGAGATATGCTGGGTACTCAGTTTTGGTGTAGGAAATGTGCTGGAAACTTGTTTTTGTGTAGGAAATATGACCAACTGTGTAGGATATGTGGCAGTACTCCAACTTTTGTAGTTGTGTAGGAGATGTGACTACGGCCCTCAACAGGGACACGTCGAGCTTAGTGAATTTGATAGGTAAATACTCAATCAGGACAACTATGTTCGATTACACTCTTATTTATTCAAAGCATGGGCATATATATATAAATGGTAGCACTAGACTATACTGTTATTAGAACAGCAAGTCAGTATAACATGAAGAAGAGAGCGAACTAATTCCACCCCCTACTAAGTTTCAACGTATTACTTGAGTGTCAATGGAAGCATGGAAAAACACAAAGATACTCAGATAAACATATACACAGACAAGAATCCTTCACAATAATACATGTGTGTGCAAAGTGTCTAGCGTGAAGTATTCTGACAAGATACGATAGAGTGTGAAACTTATCGCTCAGCCGCGGAGCTGGTAGGGTGGTAAACAACAGGTAGATACAGCCCGCGCTCAGATAGGTACATCAAAGGAGCCGCGTTATAGCCTATAGTTCAGGTGGACTGCGGTCTTGAACAATGGCTATATCTTTTATGCGATAATATATTAGGAGATAAGGTTAGGCGGTTTATTTAATTCTAGAGAGGAAGATAGTTTACCTTGGAATACAACTATCTAAGAATTATTGTGAATAATCTCACACGAGACAAAGATAAAATTCGACCATGGATGAGGTTAATTTACACGGACAAATTAACTCAGAATCACAATAATTATAGTGACTGATTTGTGAGGAATAATATGAAGTTTACAAATGCAAGAATAATTTATTCGAGTCTTAAGGAGCACACTTATTTACGTGGGAGACAATAGCTTATCAAAATAGCGATTTAAAGTTAATAATGATAATACTGAAGTTATATCTCAGGAATAACCTAAAGGGTAGTAGTAAAGAAGTCTTACTTATATAATTATTATGTTCCTTCCAACAACCAACTATACTCCTAAAATCGATTAATGAAATTTACAAACACATGTGGCAGTCCGTGGATTCGAATCCAGGATGCTCACACCGAAAATCAACACCTTATGCATCGCACCACGTAGACAGTTAAAGAATGGTGGACACTGCCTACGATTTATTATGCAACTTCGAATCCTGCATATCAATCTAAGCATGTACACACATCCCAACTGCAACTCACGTAGGCTATGCATATGTGAATGGAAAGAGCAATTAATGGGGCCTTAACCACTAGGGAAGTCCTCTCGATAAATTACCCCTGAACCAATATCAATTATTATGTTCCTTCCAACAACCAACTATACTCCTAAAATCGATTAATGAAATTTACAAACACATGTGGCAGTCCGTGGATTCGAATCCAGGATGCTCACACCGAAAATCAACACCTTATGCATCGCACCACGTAGACAGTTAAAAAATAAGATCTTAAAGAACGCAGAACTAACGTAGCGTTCTATTATAACGTAAATACGAATATAATCAAGTGATTACTATATTAAGTAATAAATATAATCCAAAACCAAATAATAGTCGGATTGAATCAAGAACTGAAAAATCTGAGTTCCTCGAAAAAGGTGGAAAGAATTATATGAACCGAATCACGAGTATGATTAGATTACTCACAAGAACTAATAGAATTCAAGTATCTTGGTTACGAGTTAAATTTAGCTCAACGGAAGGGTTCTTTACTTTCAAATTAAAGGAATGGAAATATCAATTATCTGGTGATAATTAAATGGATATATAAATCCTAAATTGGGCGTAGGTTATAGGTAGATATTGAATAAAATAAGGAATCACTTCACGGTATACACTTTCACTTTGACTTGAATACACAAAGAATAATTAACAAATATTAATTTAACCAGAGTATTCTGGTTAAATAACACGTGTAAAAATTACTATGTAACGTACATACGATTTAGGTTTTCTGAAGGAATAACACAATTTAGCTTGTCAATATCACGTACTTAATAAAACACTGTACGGATCAAAGTTAACGAAGTTACATGGAGAACACAGATTTAAGATAGATATTAGGCACAGATTTATAATTAAGTGCAATAGAATACTCGCATATTTTATCTTACCTTCACAAAAATAGCCACAACTTATAACACTCAGAGACACTTAGGGGTATAGGATCGGGGTGGCCATGAACGAGAGTCTGAACGACGTAGGACTCAGGGTTCGGCTGGGCTGGACGTGAAGGGGAACTGGCCTTTCACTTCAAGGGCAGGGCAGCACACTCTTTCGTTCACGATGAACAGTACCAATCCAATTCCACTCCTGCTTTGTAGCCAGTGGAAGGAATTAAGCAATAGGCCAATAGTATTTGCTAACTTCTTTCAGTTTCACTCAGGCTATATTTGGGTTATATTTTGTGATCCGTTTGGTCTAATTCGGTAACATAAGGACATGTGGATAACGTTGTTTTGGCGATGGATAACGTAGTTATTAACCTAAAAATACATGGTAGATATTAATTTATGCACAAGAAGATTCTGGATCTTTCAATATGGTTTCCCTATTTTTAGAGGGTACTATGGTGACGTAATGGATGATTTTCTATTCATCTTAATATTTAGCTTTTCTTATTCTATAGGTTATAGTTCTTTCACTATTCACTTAAGTGGTACTATCCCCAGTCTTCCCGGAAGGTACTGTAGAGGGGGTACTGGGATTCCCATATATTCAGGTATTGAGAGGGTTCTTGATGTTTCATTTGCATAAAGAGTTCCTCATCATACTGCAAATCCGGCTGGAGGTGATGAGATTCCTTGGGCTTCTGTCTCGGTCCTTGCCATTGGAGGAGCTGGGGTCCCTGTGATTGGTGGGGATTCAAACTTCTTTTAGGGGCAGACTGACCTAGTTTCCCGGGGATTAGAGTATGGGAAAATCCGGGAAACAGGGTAGGCTGACCTATTCCGGCTGGTATTGGAGCCTGGGAAATTGGTCTGGTCTTATTCTTCTTTCTCCTGCTGCTCTGTATCACTGCTATCATTTCGGGTGTGATTGGGGTGTGGTGGCTCAACCCCGTCATTTCATATATATATATATATATATATATATATATATATATATATATATATATATACTGTATATATAAATATATATACTGTATATATATATATATATATATATATATATATATATATATATATATATGTATATATAAATTATACTGTATATATACTGTATATATTATTTTTTTGGAATCTTGCTATTCACAAGACTTAATTCCCAATTTTCTTAAATTCAAGCTAAGCAACCGTCATTTACAACATTCGAAGGTCTATAGAAATTGTCGAAGACACCTATTAAATTACGAAATAAAGACTAAGAAAAGCAACCTTAAACATTGCCAAGAAAAACTTATTAACCTGTCCAGCAACTTACAGTCAAGGGTCTCATATCTTGATTTTAATCATTTAACTAGTTTGATTAGCAATGTTAACTCTAAATCAATCTCACGAACTGAACTTGCACAATATCATAAACTTAGGAAACTCGGTTTTGTTCATGACGGCAATCTTTCTCCAAATAAAGTAATTTTTAACTACTCCGACCACACTCTTTCCCCAGTAGAAGAACAAGCCTTAGCGAAAGGTTTATAATACTCATTTAATCCTAGAAAATTGGATTTTATCAGTCATTTCCTAGAATTTGAGAAACCTTTTAAGAAATTAAATGATCTCAGCTTTTATGACCCTCTATATAAAGGCTTTCATTATTTCACTAACTCAATCAGACATCTTGCATTTTGGTCTTACTACTCGTACAATTCATTTGTTTCCAAAAAAGCCCTCCCAAAAGAATATCTCGCCCTTAAACAATTATCCGCCAATAATGACCTCGTCATCACTAAACCCGACAAGGGAAATAGAGTCGTTGTGTTAAATAAAACATCTTATATAGATAATATGCTGGATATTCTGAGTGATCGCACCAAATTTTGCCCCATACTCGATGACTTATTTGCATTAATTCTGAGGTATGAAGATAAGCTAAACCGGTTGCTACGTAAACTTAAAAGCAGTGATGTTATTATTGGTTCAATATTTTCCCAGTTATATACTAGCGGCTCAAAACCTGGCATTCTTTATGGCCTTCCAAAAATCCATAAAGAAGGCTGCCCCTTGCGCCCTATAGTATCTGCTATTGGTACTTTTAATTATTCTTTTTCCAAATTCCTTGTCCCCGTGTTATCACCAATCACCAGTAATACGTTTTGTACACTGTGAAGGACTCCTTTAGTTTTGTTAAAGAAATAACAAGGTTGTTATTTAAAAACTGTGTCATGGCTAGTTTTGACATTCAATCACTGTTCACTAATATTTATTCCCCTAACAGAGACTTTTGATATCTGTACGAAAGAGTTGTTCTAAGATACTGACCTGGTTAATGGTTTTAACTCTTCACAATTTAAAGACCTTTTGAAGTTAGTGGTCAATGACTGTGTATTTTTATTTAACAACAAGGCTTATAAGCAATGTGATGGTATTTTTATGGGATCTCCATTAGGCAGCTCGATTGCGAATTCATTCCTATGTTTCCATGAAAACGTTGGTTAGATGAATGCCCTACTAATTCCAAACCACTTCATTATCGCCGCTATGTGGACGATACCCTCCTAATTTTCCAATCCCCTGATCATGTCCCCCAGTTTCTAATCTACTTAAACTCAAAACACAGTAATATTAATTTAACTTGTGAACTGGAACAAGATAATAAAATATAATTTCTTGTTGTATGCATCCACCACATTCACGACAAGTTTGTAACATCTCTTTACAGAAAACCGACCTTCACGGGTCTCTACATGAAATTTTCCTCGTGCATCCCTCTTAGCTATAAACTGAATTTGGTTGGTGCTCTCACCCATAGAGCCTATGAGATCTGTTCCACTTATTTTCACCTTGACACCGAACTCAAATACCACAAGGAAGTTCTATTTAACAATGGCTTCCATAAACACTTCACAGACACCTATATAGGACAAACCCTTAATACTTTTTTTACGTCAGACAAACCACCTGTGTCCACTGTTCCAAAAAATACCATATATTACCCTATCCCATACACAGGACCTCTAAGCCACACCCTAAAGAAAAAACTTCAATTGCTTTTAAATTAACTTTACCCACAAGTTTCTCTCAAAACCGCCTTTAGATCACTTTGTACTACCCAAAAGTTGGTTTGATGCAAGGACACTATTCCACTACACTTACAGTCATCAGTTGTTTATTTATTTACGTGTGCTAGCGGTAAGGCAGCATACATAGGCAAAACAAAAAGACATCTAAAATCACGTATACACGAACACCTAGGCCGCTCAGTTCGAACGGGACAACTAATCACGAACCCGTCTCACTCAGCTATACGCAACCGCTCCCACCAACACGACCACCCTTTTACTCAGTCAGACTTCGCAGTTCTTGGTGGTAGCAACAGCAACACAGACCTTCCCATCATGGAGGCCCTTCACCAGTATAGGCACAACCCATCCATCAGTGACACGGCATCTTACGACCTATTCTGTTTCCCACGTTAATTTCATGTAGGCTACTGTATGTACTGTACATATCCCCCCCCCCATTTGTGTTATATATATATATATATATATATATATATATATATATATATATATATTTTAGCTTTGTCACTTAGGTATTTCCCTTAGTTTAAGATCTACTTTCAACTTAACTTTTAGACCACTAACATTATTTTTCTTATTGTGCCCTCTTTTACCATTTAATTTAGTTTTCCTTTCACTTGTTGACTTCGAATAAATAAATATTAAACTATTTCGTCGTCTTCACACAACTATACGATGCTTTATCTCTGTTGTTCTAGGCTATGATGATGGAATGTGTATTAATTCCGAAACGTAAGCAAATAAACTACTTACTTCTTCAAAATGTTTGTTTTCTCCCTGGTGATCCTCTTCATTATATATATATATATATATATATATATATATATATATATATATATATATATCTCAATATACTAATTTATCTTTTGCAAACTTAAACATATGTTGAAAGTTATTTTTACACAATACATTTTCGTATATATTTAATTCCCTAATGTAATTATCCTAGCTGTTTATTTGGTCGACATCATTCTTAAGGTGAATGAAATTGTCTAATAGTTACCAGAATACAACGAGAAGGACGTCGCCGGTACAGAAGGGGTTAATATCGTGGTTCAAAATACTTTGAAATGGTGGTGGATGGGATATAATTGAAGCCACTACTCTTAGCTCTTCGGTGGTCTAGTGGTTTAGGTGATGGAGTGCTGCATTACTGGCCTGGGTTCGAACTCTGGTTGGGGCATGACACACCAATATTAATTTATGAAAAGTAGTCAACCTCTTGAGGTTAGATCCTTATATATACTGTATATAATCAATCCCATGCTATTAACATAATGTTGGGACTGTTACGTCCTATAATTCTGGTCTGACTAGACCAGGGGTTCTTAACCTGGGGTCCATGGACAGGCTTGAGGGGGTCCGTGAAGGGCCGCTAAAAACCTGTATTGGGCGTGAAGCGATCAGGTGTTAATACCGACTTGAGACAATAACTGTGAGTGAGTTACTCAATCAGACTCAGTCCTACAGAAGCTCACAACTAGTGAAGGTGTGTTTGTGTTAACTACTGTAAAGTGACTCGTAGAATTGTTTGCTTGCTTTTTCAACATAGAATCCACCAGCAAATAAATTACACAACCGTCATATGGCAAGAGTCATCATTTAGTGATACTAGAATTTTCTTCAGTCTTGCTCGGGCGGTGATAGGGAGAACACGCCATTGTGGGTCTATAAGAGGCCCTCCTGGTCCCTTATAAATATGATCATAGAATATCTTAGCGGTATACACGTGCATATCTATTGGATTTATGCATCACATATATATTTTTATTTTATACTTACCGCTAACCGTTTCACCCCAATGTCGCCGAAATGCCTACCCAGCTTTAACTGTTCATCACAATCTCTTTCTACACGCTGCAATGTTGCATCTCTTTCACTCTACTATCGCTATTACAACAATCAATGTTCTTCAGAGCTCTATCAGTGCATACCCCCTTCCTTGCGGAGAGTATAATTAGGCACCCGCCTTTCAACACAGTCCCACTCCTATTCTGTCCAGCTCTTCAACCCAAGAATTGGTAAATTGTCTCGGTCTTCTTCTACTCAACAAGTGAACTCTGGAACTCTCTCCCTCAATCAAAATGTCCTTCATCCTATGACTTAAACTGCTTTAAACTTTGTGTGTCCAGGTATTTTGACCCCAACGTCCCTTGAATTCGGCCCTGTCACTCCTTCGGCTTTGGAAGAGACACTCGTTACAGGCAACCTGCCTTTTTCTCATTTCATACACATAACAAAAAAATATGTGGAAAACAAATACAAATACTAATTTTGCACAGTATTTGGTACCTCATATTTTCCTTTTTGACTGCCTTCAGGAAGCAGGAAATGCTATTTAAGGCACTCTAAATTTTTTAATTTTTCCGGGGGTGCATGCCCCCGGACCCACCTAGAGATCACAGGTTCGGCGCTCAGTCGCGCTAAAATGATAACGGATTGGGGATATAATGATAACACAAAACTTGTTTGTTTTTTTGGGGTGGGGTGTGTGCGTGTGTGTGTGTGTGGGGGGGGGGGGGGGGAATTGACACCCTGTGTATGAGGCAATACATTTTCAATACAATAAGTGCGTTCATTGCATGCAACATTTCGTATCTGTGTTTTTTCCTGGGAGGGGGTCCATAGGTTTCAGATTTTCAAAGAGGTCCTTGATTAAAAAAAGGTTAAGAACCCCTGATCTAGACTATATAAAATGTATAAAACCTGATTTGACTATTCAATCTACGACCTCTCCTAGCATATATATATATATATATATATATATATATATATATATATATATATATATATATATATATGAAATACCGGGGACCAGCCAACAAGAGCCAAACCCCAACAAGAACCTGCTCCCGTATCCAGACAACAGCCAAATCAACCAGTGCCGTATTGCCAGCATATCAAGCAGACCGTAGATCACGAAATCCCGTCCATCACAGACACCCCTTAAACCAGGTCATGTCAGGGAAAACAAGTCAAACCCCCTACACGTGATAACAAATTTGTCACTTTATCTTTCTAAGAAAATGAACGCGTCCATACCTCCCTACCAACACCTACCCAACCCCCATCAGGACATACTCTACCTTCTCTATTCTGAAGATATTTTTATGAAAGTTTGCCACCAAAACCCTCAATATCCCCCTGTATCTTCTGCATAGAGAGAACCTAACTATAGCAGCTAAGTGAATATACAAGTAGAAAGACAAGATCACCTAACCTCTAAAGTCACCTCCATACAAGAGGAAAATGTCCTACTTTCTGCATTGTCAGAAATCCTTTTTTCATTACCCTAGCAGGCCGTCTCCAAGCCTAAAGTGAATATGAATAAACGAGGAACATCCAAACCATCCCGGAGAAATAACCGTCATATTTTTAGTGTAAATCATTTGCTCAAAATAAATACAAAACCTCTTCCCGCCATGTCCCTGCTGCCCTGAGAAGACAGCCACTTAACCCTAACCAAAAAGAGAATAGAATCTCAACTGACTCAGAGAGAGTTAGGGAAAACTGGCTTAGTTATACAGTCGAGTGCTTCTCCCTAGTAGCGAACACACTTAACTGGTAACTTACACAGTTCGGATAAAGATTCCATAGGGGTTAGCCACTCTCCCCTTAAACTCTTGACAAGCAGCCTTGATTTAACAGACGACTAGCTCTTCACCGGACGAACCTAGTTAACTGCAAATCAATAGAATAGGAAATAAGAAATCTGTCAAGGCTAACCTTGGATCCTTGGAGACTCTTATCATTAGTGCAAACAAGTGTGTTGAATTGTGATCCCGAAGAGAGGACATAGAAGAAAGAAAGAGAGCATCACCTACCTGGACCGTGTGATGATACCGTGACCTCCCCCTTGGTCAAACAGGAGGGACAACTGACCTTCCCACCACATGTGTGCCAGACTCTCTACGGGCTCCTTCCCTTTCTACTCAAATCCTTTAAGTACTTATTGTTTTGTAAAGTGTTTTGAAGATTACAGTAAGGGTTAATAAGATATGCTAAGATTTACCTTAACGTAGCTTCTGAAGATTTTTCATTCTTCACTTCTAGATATTCGTAACTCGATTTAGAGAGAACATTACACTTTCATCAGTGGGATAAATAGATATATAATTTTTTGAGTACGGGCTCCTGTATTCTTATGAGGAGTAATATAAATATTTATTCGGGAAATTATACATACACCTTTACACGTAAAACTATAGTGAACTCTTATTCAGATCTTATTTCTATGCTATGTCATCAGCAGGGTACGTAAGATATAAATGAGTTGTTCACAGAGCGTTTTACCATTTAGTCTCTTTATTTGACTATTATTAATTATCACGCTTCATTCACGTAGTGTTCAGTTTGAGTTAATTCTAACTCTGTATTTAACGTCGCATTAATCATCCGCCCGGCGAGGATATTTTCAGTCACGCATACATGACTATTGTATTTATTTAAACCATTTATGAACTTATATTCATTACTTTTACTCTTCCGAGTTCTTTGAGTTAATTCTCCTGTAAACTTTGCCTTAACGTAAAAGTTAAACTTAAATCAAATAGTACCTTAATTACCATAACTTCAGTGCTGTATGTATGTATGTTGTCGCAGTAACTAATATTTACCATCAGCACGTATAGCTACCTTGCCCACGCCAAAAACCCTTCACCTTACTATTTATTATTGAGACTAGATCTCTCTGTGTACACCTATTCTGTGTTTACGATAGAACATTCGATCAGTATTTAATTGTACTATTGTATAACCTAATCTATTTTCTCCAAGGTCATCAGTTATCCTAGGATTAATTCCATTGTATGATTTATGTTTAGTCTTCATCGAAGTGATTCCTTACCCGAAGGGCTTTCGAATTCTATAACCATTATCTGATTTGTACCCTAGCCACTTAAGGAATAAAACGTGTGAAAACAAATTGTGTATTCTGTGTCATTGATTATTATTGTTGCATGATTTATAATAATGAAGTTCGTTACGCTGCAGTGAGAGTGTTCAGATTCGCCATTCTTTCCTAAGGTGGAAAAGCGGAATCACTATCAAGCACGTTAAATTACAACGTCGCATAACACTGGCGGCAGCGGTGTCTCAACTTGACGTAGCATCTTCAATTTATAAATTATCTCAATATAACCAAGACCACAAATCACAATGGCAGGTAAATCGCTCGACATTATTCCGTTCAGGCAAGAGGATCACTACATTGCTACTTATCTTGAGGTTGTTAAACCATCCTTGATATTGTGTTCAAGGACGATGATATCTCTAAAATCCACATGGATGTGATGAAGTTAGGCCGACATATGTCCCTCGTTTCAGGTTATGTGCATGATACCCCAGAACTGACTTGGACTCAGTTTGAAAGATATACGAAGGGAGCTATTAACCTTTCTCTCGGTAAAATTATTGCGAATCAACAATTTCACAGTATAAAGTTTTCTGGGTACCTTGACCACACCATTAGTCAGTTAAACCAACTAGTAGTCACTGCATTCCCAGAGGAAAATGCATCAACCCGTAAAGAGAGTGTGTTCAATGCCCTACTGAGAATATTGCCCACGTCAGTCAGAGACCATTTCGCGATCACAGAACCTAAGGGTTACGACGAGGAAGTACCAATAATCCGACGTATCTTGGCTTTAACCCTTTGGCTGCGGCTATGTTTGGGCTATTTAGGGCATATTCAGGCACTCCTGAATGATAAATCAAGCATCTGCATTAAATGAAGTGTATTCTGCCGAAAACTAGGCGAGAATAGCTTCAAAATGACACCAGAACGGGCCCTGTACGTGGTCTGGTTCACCCGCAGTGGTGCCAGTGAAATGCGGGAAACCCGCTATTATGTAACACTCGCTCGCTTGGCTACACTGTTGGGAGACACAGAGGGAGACCCGCGCGAGACACAGTCAACCTCAGTGAGCCGCTCGGTGCTCTGAGGGTCGGAGGTGGGCCCCTCACGCTCCCGCCCACTGACACTCGATTTTTACGGTTTTTACAGGCTTTTAAAGCCTGGAAATTGCTGTAACTTGCCAGGACGTTCCAGAACGTCACCCGTAGCGAATGGGTTAAAGAAAGACAAGGAACATGACAAGATCCCCGTAATCAGTCGCACCACCACACAACCCCAAATTCCTTCATCCACTTCTTCACAAGCATCCTACCCCCGTTTCGCCGAAAAGATGGAAGATTGGGCTAGGATCCGACCCTCCGATTGGAGACCTTGCAACCCCAAATGCCCTCCTTTATTTCAGTGAGCTGGTAAAGCACCGTCCTAAACTCCCTCAATTCTGGGGCCAGATCCCATGGATTAAGCCTAGATGTGTTGCCACCATAAACGGGGACAAAACCGCGGGTATAGATGACGTCACAGAGGAGGAAGTAACCGAGGAAACAGTGGAAGCAGACCCCATACCAGAACCTCAAGATAAACTGGATTTTTAATCCGCCCCCGCCCACCAGTAGTCAAACTTAAACTGGTGGGAGCTCGTGACGGAACAACAACAGATCAACCCCCATCTATAATCACCTCACCATTCAAGGGAAGAAAGCCAAACTCTTAATAGACATGGGAGCTTCCCGTTCATGTTTATTCTCTTCATTCGTTCATGATCATCAGGCCACTCTTTTGCCTCTGCAACCCTACACCATTGTTTTGATTGATGCCAATGATGGCATAATTCCTAACAGTGGTGAAACCTCTCCCCTTTACTAACCTCCCTAACCACGGTCAACACCACCCTATCATGATATTCCCCTCCAAAGAAGTCAAGTATGATGGATAACTTGGTTTCGATTTGCTCACCTCCCTTCATGCCACCATCGACTGTGCCCACCGAATGCTTAGATTCAACCCCCAACAAATAAAAAAATAAAAAAAATAAACCAGAACGACGAACCTAACTTAATCTCAGACAGTTCCCCAGAGTCTAACGTATCTCAAACTGTTCGCACCATCAAATCCACCCAAGGTAACATTTCTAAGTCCACACCGCTACCCCCCGATCATGAACAATGGATTCCTATCTTACCTACTTTATCAGGTGATGTAATCATCACTCCGAACCTCCAAAGCCCTTTTGATAGAGATTGCCTTACCGCTCCAGCCATCATGCCTGGAAAGTTAAACTGCATAAAGATAGCCAACATCTCAGATCACCCCTTTACCTTGCCAAAAGGATTAGCTATAGGAGAGCTAGAAAATCATGACGAAGAGTTATCCTTGCCCGAAGATAAAGAATCCTCTCCCCCCCCTAGATTCCCTGAGATTCTTTCCCGACTTAAACCGCAACAAAGACAAGACCTACAAGACTTGATAACTTTGTTCCAAAACATCTTCGCCACTTCCGGCCGTGAAGTAGGAAAAACCACACTTGCTTCATCACCCCATTCACACTGTAGGCCCCCAAAATCCGTCAAACCATCCGCAGGAAAAATCCCATTCAAAGACAAGAGGAATATAAATAAGTTCAAGAAACAGGTGTGGACGATGAAGGATAAGACAGTGGTGGAACGAAAGTCATTGATTGATTATGTATGTGTGGATGAACGAATGAAGAAATCTGTGATGGATGCTAGGGTGTATAGGGTTATTGGAGGGGGTCTGTCTGATCATTATGTAGTAGTAGCTAAGGTTAGGATACAAAAGAAGTGGGTGAGGAGAGCTGGAGGGAGGCGAGAGGAAGGTGGAATGAAGGTGAGGAGGGTGGAGAGGTTACAGGAGGAGGAAATCAGGGAAGAGTACAGGAGAGCAGTAGAAAGACGACTAAGTGGGTTTGACCTGGAAGTTATGGAGGAAGTGGAGGAGATGAGCAAGGTGTTTAAGGAAGAGATCTGTGCAGCATGTGAGGAGGTGTGTGGAGTGAGGAGAAGAGGGAGGGGAGTGAAAGGTACAGCATGGTGGACAAAAGAGGTAAAAATAGCTGTGTAAGAAAAGAAGAAAGCATATAGAGAGTGGTTGGGTAGAAGAGGGAATGAAGATTTCGAGAGACAGAAACGAGTGAGGTACGTGGAGAGTAAGAGGGTGGTGAAGGAAAGTAAGAGAAGAGTAGATGAGGAATTTGGAAGGAATCTGAGTGTAAAATGGAGGGAGAGTAAGAAACTGTTCTGGAAAGAAGTCAAGAAAGTTAGGGAATGTAGCAAGGGAAACAGTAAGGGTGTGAAAGATAAGAATGGGAGAATGCTAGCCGAGAAGCAAGAGAGAGTCGAAAGATGGAGGGAGTACTTCAATGAGTTGCTAAATGTAAGAAATGAAGAGCCAGCAAACATAGTTGGATATGGTATGGGAGGGAGAAGAAGAGAAGTAGTGGAGGAGGAGGTGGGGATCAGGAGGTCAGAAGTGTGGGAAGCCATGAAAAGAGTGAAGTTGGGGAAAGCACCAGGAACAGATGGAGTGTGTGGGGAAATGTTGAGGTATGGTGGTGAGATAGTGATCGAATGGGTATGGAATATGTGCAAACTAGCATGGGAGAAGGGGAGTGCACACGATGACTGGAAAATTGGCATAATAGTCCCCCTATATAAGGGCAAAGAGGAAAGAAGAGTGTGTGTTAACCACCGAGGAATATGTCTTCTAAGCGTAGTAGGGAAGGTATACAGTAGGGTAGTGATTTATAGAGTGAGAGTGAGAACGGAGAAATAGATAGGCGACGAGCAGGGAGGTTTTAGGAAGGGAAGAGGATGTGTAAATCAGATTTTTACCCTGAATTGTGTTGTGGAGAAATATCTGGAGAAGAAACAAAAGGTGTATGTTGCCTTTATGGACTTGGAGAAGGCCTATGACAGAGTGGATAGAGAAGGTTTGTGGAAAGTACTTAAAATATACGGAGTAGATGGCAAGTTGCTGAAAGCAGTGAAGACCATGTATGGGGGTGCAAAGGCGGCAGTATGTGTGGAGAGTGAGCAGAGCGAGTTCTTTGACCTAAATGTTGGTTTGAAACGGGTGTGTGATGTCCCCGTGGTTATTTACTGTATATATGGATGGAGTCATGAAAGAAATACTATCAAGAGCGGTGGATGTTGGTGTATCGGTGAAAAGGGAGGGAAATGAGTGGAAGCTACCTATACTGCTGTTTGTGGATGATACAGTTCTGATGAGTGATAATGAATGGGAGTTGCAGGGTCTGGTAAATGAGTTTGGAACAGTGTGCGAAAAATGGAATTTGAAGGTAAATGCGGGGAAGAGCAAGCTAGGTCATGGTATTCGAAGGGGGTGAAGTCACAGAGTGTGAGGTGAAGCTGAACGGTCAGGCTATGGAGATCGTCAACTCTTTTAAGTATCTGGGCAGTGTGTTGAGTAAAGATGGAACTATGGATGAAGAAGTGCAGGAGAGGGTACAACAGGGGAAGAGGTTTGTAGGAACGCTGAAAGCAGTAACAAGAAATAGGGTGGTCAGTATGAAAGTGAAGAAGTCCTTGCATGACAGTGTGGTAATCCCGACACTGACTTACGGAAGCGAAGCATGGACATTGGTTGAGAGACTCAGACCAAGAGTGAGAGCAGTGGAAATGAATTAGTTAAGAAGTGCGTGCAGAGTTACATGGAGGGATAGACAGACTAATGTAGAAGTAAGAAGGAGGTGTGGTGTGGACGTAGATGTGCTGGAAAATGTGAAAAGGAACAACTTGATATGGTTCGGCCATATGGAACGTATGGAAAGCGAGAGAATGACTAAGAGGGTGTACGAGAGCGAGGTGGAGGGACAGAGAGGGAGAGGTAGACCGAAGGAGAGGTGGAAGGATGGAGTGAGGAAGTATATGAACGAAGGCGGTGCTGGTTGGAGGGAGGGGCGTCGACTGACTGGGGACAGAGGTGCATGGGGGCAGTTCGTTCGTGGCCACCCCTTCGGGGATCACGGCGTCAGGCAATAGATAGATAGATAGAAGAAATGTTAGATACCGGAGTAATTAATCCATCCACCAACCCTTGGTCTTCCCCCATAGTCCTAGTTAGAAAAAAAAGATTGATCCACCAGATTTTGCATTGACTATCGGCAATTAAATGACGCCATCATTAAAGATGGAACTCCCCTCCCTAAAATTGACGACTCTTTAGACTCCCTCCTAGGCGTGAAATGGTTCATAACTTTAGACCTCCAAGCCAGATATTGGCAAGTGCCCGTACTTCCTGAACACCAACAAAAAACGGCCTTCTCCACCAGTCAAGGGAAACTCTTTGAATTTGCCGTCCTTTTTTTGGACATTGCAACGGACCCGCCACCTTTTCAAGGCTCATGGAATCTGTTTTGCAAGGCTTAACTTGGGAAACTTGCCTAGCATATCTCGACGACATTATCGTATTCGGGAAAACCTGGGCCGAGCATCTGCAACGCTTATGCCAAGTCTTTTAGCAAATCAGAGATGCCAATCTCAAACTCTAACATCCAAATGCACCATGGCACAGAAAGAAGTACAATTCCTTGGCCACATTGTATCTGAAGAAGGCATTTCGCCTGACCCCGCCAAACTCAAAGCCATAAGTGATATAACGCCCCCCAATAACGTAAAAGGAGTCTCAGCCTTTTTAGGACTACCTTCATACTATTATCGCTTTGTTAAAGATTTTGCCACCATAGCTAAACCTTTCCATGATCTCACTAGAAAGGAAGAACCATTCCTTCGGACCACAAATCGCCTACAAGCCTTCCATACCCTTAATGATCTCCTCATAGCAGCCCCAGTCGTTTCCTTCCTAGATTATGCTTAACCTTTCTGCCTCTATACAGACGTGTCACAATTCGGCATTGGTGCAGTATTAGCCTAAACAAGAGAAGGAAGAGAGCACATCATTGCTTGTGCCAGTAGAACCCTCAACCCAGCCGAGATTAGGCCTAACTACCCAATGACAAAAAGAGAGTGCCTAGGAATCATATGGGCCCTTCAACATTTCAAAGCCTACCTAGTCGGAGTCCAGATCCGTGATACGGATAATCACGCCCTCCAATGGCTCCGGAAATCCGATAAA
Source organism: Paralithodes platypus (assembly GCA_032716605.1). NCBI lineage: Eukaryota > Metazoa > Arthropoda > Malacostraca > Decapoda > Lithodidae > Paralithodes > Paralithodes platypus. Next base: position 17,032,782 of record CM064525.1, read on the forward strand.
AAAATGCCTTGACCGTGAGATGGCGAGAGTCACTAGAAGAGTACAACTTCGAGATAGCTTATAGGCCTGAGAAATTGCATACTAACTCCGACGCCCTGTCTAGACTACCTCTAACACCTACCCCTACCAATCCTTCTCAACCACTTAACGCTACCTCTCCCCCTCACGAACCTACCTACCTTCCCCCCGAACCTGACCCTACCCCTATCCGTGCCATTCACCTTCAAGAGTCTACCGATCGAAGTCAACAGTTTTTATTACAGCAATTTCAACAACAGCAAAAGCCAGATTGGATGCCTAGACAAAATTTCTCACAATTGCACAGAAAAGGAGATAACCTATACACCACCGAAGGGAAAATAGTCATCAGCCCCTCCACAGCTCTCTCCACCATGCAATCCCTGCACTCCCATAATGGCATTAATTTAGGCCAAAAGAAACTTTTTTCCACCTTTCAAGAAATTTATTGGACCCCCTCCACTTACCTAACAGCCAAGAAAGTAACTGAAGCATGCTGAGCCTGTGCCCTTGGTAAAGACAAAACCCGAACCCCGCGACCCTCAGGAAAAATTGTAGCATTTAAGCCTTGGTAATTACTCGCCGTAGATGTTATGGGCCCCATGGAAGGTGTAAACGGATTTAAATACATAATTACCTTCGTCGACACCTATTCGAAATATGTCATAGTGTGCCCCGCTAAAGAACACACCGCCTTTGCAGTAGCCGAAGCTATGTTGCAACACGTGTTCCCTTATTTCGGATTACCAGAAGCCATCCACTCCGACAACGCCCCTAAATTTACCGGGCACGTCTGGACCCAAATCTCCCAAATGTTCAGTTTTAAGATCAACCATTCTTCTCCTTACTGGCCCCAAGGGAATTCAGTCTGTGAGAGACGTCACCGCACCATTGCCAACCAAGTCAGAACTCGGTTGCAACATATGAATACAACCGACTGGCCCAGCCAGATACGCCTAGTGAAATGGGGCATTAACACCTGTCCCCGCAAAGACGGCATCTCTCCCCACGAAAAGATTTTTGGAGAATCACCCCTGCTCCTACCATTACGACATCTCGCTGTTCCGTACGAGCCCTCATCTAATTTAAACCAATCCCTAGTCCACCTCCAGAATCGATTACGACAACTCCAGTATCTGCAAGACCTCCAGCCTGATGATACACCCAAGGTCAACATTGACCATATCGGCGCCCTTGTCATGGTAGCCAACCTTCCCGTACCTTCCAAATTAAAGCCAAGATACAAAGGCCCTTTTGAAGTTCTCACAATACCCAATTGTTATCAAATAACCATCATTTACCACGGGGAATCACGCACATACCGTAACCGTTTCGTACATATATTTCAGCCTCTAGATGAAAATGTATCTATTCTAGCTAGCCCTGATGACGATAACGCATGACCTGTTGGAAATAATCAAAGCCTTTCTCCCACCAAAACAGAGACCTTACACCCCCCTATCCCCCCCGTACCCCCAAACTACCTGTTCTACCTCCTACACCTTTCCCAACTTTCGAACCCTCACCCCCTATCTCTCCACCTCCACCTCCCACTAATCCTCAGTATCTCAATCACCCCACCACATCAAACTGGCCTGACCGCGCTACCTCAGCGCCCCCCACCCTTATCTCAACCTCCTCCTCCACAACTATCCCTTCTCTTACTATCCACCACACCCCACCTTCACTAAGAAAGAATCCCGCCATCATCATCCCCACTTACACTGATGTCGAAATTCCAATTTTTCCTTCACCTACCTCCTCTTCGCTTTCCCTCATTCACCTTACTATAAACTCCCCTAACAGACCTCCTCCAAAACTTCCCTCTCGGATACTAAGTCCGACTCAGAAATCAGCTACCTCTAAAACTACTTCTTCGTCTTCTTCTCTTTTTTCTTCTTTTTCTTCTTCTTCTTCTCCTTCTTCTTCATTTGCTCTCCCTTCTTCTTAAGCTAAATTAACTACTTCCTCTCGTCTAACAGCTAAGCCGTCCCCCCTCCCCAAACCCCCCTTTCATTACCTAAAACAAAACGATTGTGTAACTCCCCTTCCCTAACCACTTCTGTTCCTCTTACCTCACAGCCATCACGTACGAGAGCTGGTCGACTTATTGTCGCACCCCGACCAAAAGATGGTCCCCTGCCATCCACGTACCAAAAACCTGGAAAGTCAGCCCCACCACAGCCAGACCACCACCTACCTGGACTACCCCAAAAACCCCAACATCAGCCCAACCTGCCTCTTCAACGCCCCCTCAGGCCCAGCCTACACCTGCCAGCCCTGCACCTGTCACCACCACACCTATCAACCCTCCAGCTCCAAGCAGCCCCTCTGATGCCCCTCCCTCCACCCACCCTTCACACATACCACCTAGCTCAAACTTCTCACCAGCCAGCTACACCACCTGACCCTGACCTCACTCGGCCTCTCCCTCCCACAGGAGAGGTAACTAGTGTCCAGAAACCACCAACAAAACTAACTCGACCCTGACACAACTCCAGTAACAACTCTCACCATGAGAGTTAACAGCCTCTCTCTCAGGATGAACGAGAAAGACGTGAAGATACACACTCCGGCACAACTGGTCCACCTAGCCGGGACTTCTAATAAGCCCCTTCACCTCACTGTATTCCAAGAAGTCAACGCCCCCAACAAAGTCCAAGCACGAGTATGGTATTGTTTTTGCAACGACTCACCCTTTACGTCCGCACTAAATCATGGAAGACCTATTTAATCCAAGCCTGTGGGCGGGTCTTTTTTCTCGAAGGGGATGGTAAACTACCGGGGACCAGCCAACAAGAGCCAAACACCAACAAGAACCTGCTCCCGTATCCAGACAACAGCCAAATCAACCAGTGCCGTATTGCCAGAATATCAAGCAGACTGAAGATCACATAATCGCTTCCATCACAGACACCGATTAAACCAGGTCATGTCAGGGAAAACGATTCAAACCCCCTACATGTGATAGAAAACGCGTAATTTCCCCTTTCTAAGAAAATGAACGCGTCCATACTCCCTTACCAGGACCTACCCGACCACCACCAAGACATATTATACCCCCAGCCAGACCTTCTTGAGATGAAGGGGGTTGGACAACAGGCACAATGCTGTGACAGCAGACACCCTGATCATGCAGGGAAAGGAGCAGCCAACCAGAACCAGAATAGCGGTCATTAAAGACACCAAGAAGACCAGGAGAGGACAACATTAAGAGAAGAAGAGAGAAGATTGAACAAGATCAGTTTCCCATGCTTTAACACCTGCCCAAATAGAGTTTAGGTTGGTCTGCCCGCAAAAGGAGTTCGAGTCCGAACCAATCACAGGGACCCCTGCTCAACCAATGGCAGGGCCAGAGACAAACGACCAAGGCGTATAACAAGTTCCAGCCAGATTTGCAATACAGTGAGAAATATTTTATGCAGGTTCCTCACCAAAACCCATTGCAATATCTACACAAATGGGAACCCCAGAAACCCCTCTACAGTACCTCACGGGAAGACTGGGAATAGTGCAAATGAAGTGATCAGTAAAATCATATGACCTGCAGACTAAGAAAAGCCAAATATCACGATGAACAGAAAATCATTAATTATGCAACCATACAACCCTGTGAAACAAAGTAGGTAATATTGAGAGATCGAGAATCTCCTTGTATTAATATAAATAACTTCAGTGTATTTTTAGATTAAGAATTACCTTCACCATAGCAAAAACAACAATATCCACATGTCCCTATGATCTTGAAATAGACCAAATTGAGTTCTAAAAGTAAACTGAATATAGTCTGACTAAAATTGAAGGAAGTTAGCAAATACGATTGTTATCTTCCACTGGTTAGGCCGGTTGTGGATAGACATTGGTATTGAGGCTCCTATAGGACGAGACATTCCCTATAGTAGAGTCGAAGACGGGAGGCGAACGAGAGTGTGTAGAGGAGCCCAGAACCAACTTCCCCTGTGTCCGTGAGAGAGGCAATTCTCCATGACGTCCAGCCCACAGAAGAACTACGAGTCCTACGTCATCCAGATTATCGTTCATGGCTATCACTTCTCCTCTACTCCGTACGAGTGTGTAGAGGAGCCCAGAACCAACTTCCCCTGTGTCCGTGAGAGAGGCAATTCTCCATGACGTCCAGCCCACAGAAGAACTACGAGTCCTACGTCATCCAGATTATCGTTCATGGCTATCGCTTCTCCTCTACTCCGTACCCTAAGTGTCTCTGTGTGTTATAAGTTGTGGCTATTGTTGTGAAGGTAAGATAAAATATGCGAAAAATCTATTTCACTTAATTATTTATCTGTGCCTAAAATCTATCTTGACCCTCTAATACCCGTGTAAGATTTATATAACTTTGATCCGTACAGTGATTCAATAAGTACGAGATATGGTTAACATAATTTGTATTTAATCCCTCAGACCCTTGATTGTACGTACGTTACATAGTCATTCTTATACGTGTTACTTAGTGAATACTCTCAGATTTTATCTATATGTTATTATTCCTTGTGTATCCAAGTTGAAGTGAAATGTATAACGTGAGATATTTTCCTTCTTAAATTTAATATACCTAAAACCTACGTCCAATTCAGGATCATATTGCCCGTATAATTATGGCCAGAGAATACTTATAGTACTATTTCGGCCCCCTTGAAAGTAAAGAACCCATCCGTTGAGTTATAATTAATCTATCCTCAAGATAACTGATTTCTATTAGTTCTTGTGAATAATCTAATGATATACGTTACTCGGGTCATGTAATTCTTTCAACACTAATCTAGGAATTCAGATTGTACATTCCTTTATCTATTATGCCTAATATTTGGCTAATTATCATATTATTACGTCATCCAGTAATTAGTTCATTGTAACAATTTTCTATGCTATAATACAACGCTACATCGTTCTGCGTTCTTATAAGAATTAGCTAATTTATTCAAAACTCCTTTTATGACATCATAAATGATATTTCATAAGTGCAACTTTGTCTTGTACGTCTATTCATGATAGCTCCTTTTAAAAGCTATAATACAGCGCTACTTCGTTATGCGTTCTTATAGGAATTTGCTAATTTATTTAAAACTCCTTTTATGCCATCACGCATGGTATTTCCTAAGTGCAACTTCGTCGTGTAAGCTCATTCAAAATAGCTCTTTGTTAAGCTATATTACAACGCTCTTTCATTTGCGTTTCCTAAGTAGTTGGTTAATTTATTCCAATCTATATTAAATTATATTTTATCTATCCCGATTCAGTCACTATATTTACTGTGAATCTGAGTTCCTCGACCCATGTAATTTGACCTCATCTACGATCGAATATTTTTGTTCGTGTCTCGTGTGGGAGATTATTCGCAATAACTCTTAGATAGTTGAATTCAGATGTAAACTATCTTTCCCCCTAGCTTTAAGAGAAGTTCATATGTTAACCTGATTTACTGACGCATTAAATACAAATAATATTTACAGGGACATCAGTTCATCTCACCTGTACCCCCAAGAGCGGTACCTTTGTGGTCATAGCTGACCGCGACCTACTTTGTTTACTCACCACGCGCTACCACGTGTAGCTAACAAACTCGTCTCTGCTGCCAGAATTTGTATTTATTATACTTCAAGTTAGAGAACTTGGCTCGCATATGTATTGTCAAAGTGGATTGTTAGTATATATATTTTTTCATAATTGCGTATTTTCTCCCTTTAATTACTATGTAAGTGACAAACTGATAATTATTCACTAGAGAGTAAAACTTATTCAACTCTTTCCAGTCACATGATACTTACTTTCTATTCATTATAATAGTGGAGTTCGTAACCCCATCCTATGTATTCTATAATCATTTGAATAAATACGAATGTAAACTATCCGGTGTGTTTATTGTGTTATTGATTGCCTGATTGAGTAACTACTTATCATATTCACGAAGTTCGATGGGTTCCTATTGAGCATATTCCTAATCTAAGCATCCAAAGCCCGGATTTATAAAGAGATATTACTGAAGCGAGTTGGTTTAAAACCTGGCATAAAACTTCTCTATTTTGAAGAAATGTTTTTGAAAGTTCGCCACCAAAACCCCCAATATCCCCCTGTATAAATAGAATAAATAGAAATGGAGGTGGCGTTTTACTTTATACCAAAGAAAGTCTTAACCCTACCCTCTTGTCAAAACCTCAAATTGTGAACGTCGACACATCTTTTGTGCTAATAAAGAATAATAAAGGTACAAAAATAATACTTGCGTTAATATACAGACCTCCAGCTCAATCAGTGCAAACTGACCAAGAAATTTACGAACAAATTGCAGATGTAAGTAACTCACAAGATTCCGTATTTTTTGGCGACTTTAATTTACCTGTGACCAAGTGGGGCGATACTCTTACTTCACACTCCGGACATGACTTGTATACGAACTTGCAAGAGAGTTCGCTTTATCAATTTGTTCGAACGCCGACCCGTGGTAATAACGTTCTAGAGATTGTACTTGCAACAAAAGAAGAATTAATAGAGAATTTGAATGTTGGTGATGAATTCAGTACCAGCGACCATCGTACGATAACTTTCACTTTAAAGTTTACTAGTAACGAACCAAATAGTAGCATCGAAAAAGTCCCTAATTTCAAGAAAGCAAACTTTCATAAACTTAGAGCTATGTTTAAAGAAACTGACTGGAGCTTTATAATTAACAATAACGACATAAATACATCCTGGAAGTTATTCGAAATCACTTACCTAAAAGCAGTGCAAGACTGCATACCATCGAAAATACGGCGTCCAGGCCATAATAATAAGCCCAAATGGTGGAATAAAGATATTTCAAACTGTCTGCTTGCTAAAAAATTTGCTAATGATAGATTAAAATCCTCACAAACTGACGAAGAACGGGTGAAATTTGTAGAGCTAAGACGCAAAGCCAAAAAGTTAATTAACCCGTACAGCCCCAGCGACGCGCCTGACACGTTGGCGATGTATGTAACGCACAGCCCCAGAGACGCGCCTGGCGCGTCACCCTAATTGCGCCGACCGTAACCTCAGGTGTAGCCACTCAAGAGGGCTCAGATTTGTATGGGAACTGTGTACGTATCCCACGCAACCGTGCCGATGGTTGAAAACTCTCAAAGTCCACGTGTGTGCGCGTGAGCGCGCAATAACCTGGTTTTTGGGGATAATTGCCTTCAATTTTTTACACTTGTAAAATACGTTTTCGGGGGCTCTGTAGGACCATTCTTTAAGCTTTTTGAGCGGTTTTTCGTGGTTTTTCCTTCATTCCTAACCCATTCGCTATTGTTTCTGGAATAAAACCATTTTTTGAAAACCGGCCGGGTTCTGGTGAACAAGCATTACAAAACTAGCCGGGGCTGGACGGGTTAAGCAAAGTAAAAAGACTCTAGAGTTACATATTGCGAACCAAAGTAAAACAAACCCGAAAGAATTCTATAGTTATATCAGAAAGAAAAAAGTAGTTACTTCAACTGTTGGAGCTCTTCTTCGATGGTGCCCATGTAAAAATTGGCAAAGAGGACTCCTAGGGGACTTCCCATTGCCACACCGTCGATCTGCTGGTACATGTCACCTCACGGGCAGGTGAAGGGCGCCTCTTTGGTGCATATTTCGAGCAACGTCTTCAGGGCTGTTTCTAGGGGGTCTAAGGGCGTGTTGTCAGGGCAGTGGTAGACTCGATGTAGGATGAGCTCAATGGTGCGGTCCACAGGCACGTTGGTGAAGAGACTCTCTACATCTAGGGGGGCGATGATATGGTCGTCAGTAGGGGGGGCGTCTCTCAAAATCTCCAGGAAGTCAGCTGACGAGGAAAGACTGTACTGGCTTGGGGTGTAGGGGGTCAGAAGTTTGTTCAAAGTCTTGGCTGAAAGAAAATATCCTTCCTGGCTACACTAATATATATATATATATATATATATATATATATATATATATATATATATATATATATATATATATATATATATATATATATATATATATATATATATATATATACTGTATATACATATAGGTATAAGGTATATATAAATATATTGTTATGCGACATTGTAATTTAACGTGATTCCGCTTTTTATACCTTAGGAAAGAATGGGGAATCTGAACACTCTCACTGCAGCGTAACGAACTTCATTATTATAAATCATGCAACAATAATAATCAATGACACAAAATACATAATTTAGTTTCACACGTTTTATATATTTTTGTATATGTATACTGTATATATATATATATATATATATATATATATATATATATATATATATGCAGTATATTGTTACGACCGGCACTACGAAATAAACAAGGGCACTCAATATTGGACTAGATGATAGGCTATATCTGCAACAACGGTACGCTAATTCCAATCCCTCGAACTATTACGCCGGTGAACAAAACACTTATTTAAAACCCTCCAGAGTTAATCTACTGGATAATGGGGTATCAATTAACTGGGTTTTAGTGCACTTCTATAAAGGCTTTCCGGTGACGGCAAAGCCTACTCACAACAGGAGTACTTTACGTTAGTAAAATGCTCTTAACCCTTAAAAAGCGGCTCACCACATAAGTCGTATTTAATAAAGCTGGACTATGTGGCGGCGCTCGACATAGGTCGAGTGGCAATTTCAGCACGTAATGTTGCTGAGAGAGAGAGACAAGTGGTGGCAGGAGACTAGCGAGCGTATGACTGCTCCAGACCACCGCGGCGAACCTACTGACACGAATCTCACCTCCCTCCTACCTCTCTCACTCACTATATAAGGAATTGTATGGGGAAAGTGCCTAATTACATGCTTTTTGCACTCGCATTGCACGTTTTTTGCAAGAAAACTAGCCATCATAAAAGGATCGTTATGGTGTCATTCGAAAGCTCTGTTTATGCCCTTTCAGGGATAGGTACTTGTTTTACGTTCTGGGTCTTATTTAGGCATGAAAATGATCACGTAAACAGCCCTATTTTGGCTAAAAACACCCCGCTGGGCGGTACATATAAATAAACCGCATAGGCCGCTCTTAAGGTGTTAAGTAATAACAATGCTTGAATAAACTATAACAAGATTTAATAAAGAAATATATGCTTACGTTAACTTTAGTGCGAGTCTGTACTCAACACTAAAATCTTCAATGCTCTATGAAAACACTGAAAGTCTAGTCCTACAGCAAACAGATATGGAATCTTCTGAAATCGTCTGATACTCTAAGATGCTCGTTAATATAGAACAGAAATAATGCAGGGGCAGGACACCAAAGCGTGTATCTTAAATACCCTAATAAGTAGGATACATATATATAACAAGGGAGTGCAACAACTCTGTGACAGCACTAATAATAGCCACTCAAAACAGTACTTCCTTAGCCAAAGTAACAGCCATACTGGGTTGTGCACCAAGCATCAACCTAGGCTAAAATAATACGTGAATAATTCCTAAAGCATACACAGTTAAAGTTAATAAACACAATGCTGTCTTTATTACTAAGAAAGTCTAGCAGCGGCATAAAAGGTACCACGAGGCTAGGCAGAGCGCAAGCATGCTCGTAGCCTACTGTCTCCCCTTGAACAGATTTCCCTTATGTTACGTTAAATGACTAGGAGGCTCTCTTGGTAAGTCCAGATCTCAAGTATCTGGTCTTGCCCTGGCGCTCCACAAAGGTCAACACAAAGAGGTAGCGACCATATGAGCAAGAGTAGGCAAAAGCTCTTCGCTCGTATACTGCTACACTCGCAAAGGAAAAATATGCACAAGGGTTACAGGCACCTAGCTCCGTCGAAGTCGTACAGGTTTTGACTCGCCATATACATAACTCAGACAACGACTAAAGATACCTTCCACTGTCTAGCATTAAATAGCAACAAAGAATAACTCAATAATTAGAAGCACCCAATGATAATATGACTCATGTGACTATGACTAATAATCCCTAAAGCTAGTGCAAAACATAAATGTGAGAGCTGGTGCTGGTATACGACTGGCCGACTATGGAAGTCGTATGCAGAACCAGAAGGGATAAGTAATTGAATAAAGATGAGAAGTAATGGAAAAGAAGAAGTTCAGAGAGAGAAACAGTAGTACAGGCGGGTTAGATTGGGGACAGATTGCAAGGGACGTCTAGGACCAAGCACACCTTGCCAAGCTCTAAAGGAGACACGCGGCGGGAGCCCCCCCAGCACCAACACTAGGACAGTGGCACCCAATCACAGACCACTACGTCATGAAAAGCAAGAGTCCTAGGACGCGCCAGGCCCGCCAGCCAATCAGGAGCATGGGAAAACCCGCCCGAGCGAGGGAGGCACACGTACATACACACGCACATAACACAACCTCGCTGCCTACCTCGCTCTCTCTCTCCTTAACTTCACACTGCATATCTTATACTCTATCACTGATATAAAATACTTCCATGTGTCACAGACAAGAATAAAGACCACCACTGATCTGGCTGTGACTACATGAATACTAAGAAAGAAAGAACATCGTTCTACGATTATTATAGCCCATTCCACTGCCCTGGCGAGCGCTAGCGAGTACGAGCACATTCTGGCAAGCTGGCCAGCGTAACACCCCGCCCAAGATGTGGGACGTTTTAACCTCAGGTAAACGCCACATCTGACCAGACAGAATGCTCATAAACCCTGCATCACCCAGCTACTCCCCCAAGTTGTGAAAACAAGACACAATCACAAACATAAAACACTTCATTATATAAAAAAAATCTGCACAACACTTCCCCAAAATAATATTATCTCTTAACAATATTACGCTCAACGAGCAAGCTTCAACAAGCCTAGCCTACTAAGACAAAAACTCAGAATGTCTTAGATTCTTGCTGTAACATACTGCACTTATATACTATCAAAAGAAAGAGTTTTTATGTGAGGTTTTTGTATTATTTTTAATTGTGTTTTTGGCGGCTTTGCACTACAGGGGCAAGCCTAATTTTTCTCCACTCTCAAACAAACACTGACTGAACGGCGAGGGTGCTCCTTAAGACATACCCTCCCGTGACAAAGAATCAGCCATAACATTATCAGTGCCCTTAACCCGTCGAGCCCCGGCTGATTATTAATAAATGTACACCCAGAACCCGGCCGGTTTTGATTTTTTTTTTTATTCCAGAAACAATAGCGAATGGGTTAGGAATGAAGGAAAAACCACGAAAAACCGATCAAAAAGCTCAAAAAATGGTCCTACAGAGCCCCCGAAAACGGATTTTACAAGAATAAAAAATTGAAGGCAATTTCCCCCAAAAACCAGGTTATTGCGCGCTCACGCGCACGCACGTGGACTTTGAGAGTTTTCAACCAACGGCACGGTTGCGTGGGATACGTACACAGTTCCCATACAAATCCGAGCCCTCTCGAGTGGCTACACCTGAGGTTACGGTCGGAGCAATTAGGGTGATTCGTCAGACGCGTCGCTGGGGCTGTGCATTACATACATCGCCGACGCGCCAGACGCGTCGCTGGTGCTGGAGGGGTTAACATGCCACACATCCAACTTGTGTTCCGGCAGCAAAACAACACCTGACACTGATAAACTGCCCAGTTCATCACAAGACTGGCACTTCTCTTCGCTCTCTCCGGCAACGGGACCTGCCAATAACCTTTCACTAGTTCTAACTTAGTGATAAACGAGGCAGCCCCGATGCGGTCTATGGGGTCGTCAACTCTAGATAAGGTATAGGCGTCTGTCAGGGATAATGCACCAACACTCTTGCAATCAACATACACACGGATCTTGCCACTTAACTCCGGTTGCAAAGTTACTGGCAACGACCACTCACGATATCCCTTATCCCTCAGACCCTTTTCCAACATGTAGTCCAGCTCTGCTTTCACAACAGGCTGTCGAGCAGGATTTATACGGTAGGGAGCCAACTTGAGCCTTGCACTGTCTCCAGCCTCCATGTCGGATTCTAACCCGTACATCAGGCCTGGAGAATCAACAAACATGCGGATGTACTGCCACAGCCTAGTAAACAACTTCTCTTGACGCTTAGGAACAAGAGGTTGCAACTTATCTCGACAAACAACATGCTCATTGCCCTTCCACAACCCAGCCGAGACCACAGTTTCTACACTATAGCCTCCCTCCTTCTCCACCTTTGTCCCTAGAACAGCCAGGTCACGAGAGGGACAATCTGTACCACCTGTGCAGTCACTCCCACATTTCATAATTGCTAATGCTCCCCCGCCGATACCGTACATGCGCACCCCCGCATTCCTTGCGACTACATCTGCCTGCGCAGCATCACCGCCTTCAGCGACATGGCCAGATACAGTCGGTCTATGGTAGGGCTGTTGCATATTACTAGAGCAGCATTGGGAGGCTATGCGACGACCGGGCGCATCCACTCCACAGCCAACCTCACCAATCTGCTCAATGTCCTGGTTCTGACCACCACCCTTAGCAGCCATGGGTCGACCCTGACCTGACAACCATGCCAAAGCCTCGTCGCCCACCTTGAACCACTGAAACAACGAGGCCAACGGTCTACTCACACTCAAGTGACCTGTTAGCGGAACATCGTGCACCGTATGAGTTGTGAGGCCTGGGTGCTCGGCATAAACAGTGGGGTATGAACCGAGCAGGTGCTGGAGCGCTGCACACTGCTGCTCAGGCTGGTGCTCTAGCGCTTCCACAGCCACCTGGCTCGTGTCCCCCGCCCACTGCTACGCCGAGACATGACAATCCCAACTCTTCACCACCTGCGCCTCACTGCCCCCTCTCCTTCTCCACCTTGGCCGCTGCAGACCAACATAGGGACAGTAGGCTGCTCAGGTGGTTGCCTCACAAACTCCTTCGACAGGTTCACATGACATGCTTCCCCGTCCTCGTCGAGTTCAATAGCCCCGTTCCCACAACTCTCAAGACTAAGATCTTCTAGTTGTGCCTGGGAACTACTCTGTCGCGGAGTGCCATCACGCCCTACCATGTCACTAGGGGGGACAGGTTCTGGGGCCACTCCGGAGCTCAATTCTGGTCCATGTACTGAGTCACCAAGGAGTGTCGCTGGGTCCAAACTCTCAACCCGACCAGCCTTGACTTTCTCCTTCCGACCCTTCCTCCGCTGGTCTGAAGCTTGGGTACTAGGCCGTGACACCTGAGTGGACTGAGATCTCTCGAGCCCCTCTTGCCCCTCCCTACTCGTGTCGGCCGCCCTCTCGGCAACGACTAAGGGTGGAACCTCGGAAGTGAGCACCGCAAAGTCGTTACCGAGAAGGAGGTCGACCCCCTCAACTGGCAATTTCTTCACCACACCCACATCCAACTCCCGTGTGACACCGTCCACCTCAAGCTCTATTCTGACCAGTGGGTAAGACCGCGTAGCATTGATGCCTTGAACCACCACAACCCGAGCCGTGTTAATAGGCTTGCCAGTGAAATTCTTAATAAGTGTCTGGGAAGCGCCCGTATCACGCAGCAACTCAAGCCTATGCTCCACACCAGCCCACCTCACAGTGCCGTGCCCCCTATGACCACAAAAAACTTCTCGGACGGGTGACGAGCCCTCCTGCTGCTTCTGCACCGGCGGTGACTTCGCAACCGACTGTTTACCCCGGGCAAACGGGGAAGACCTCAAAGACACGCCAATGTTGCTCACTAGTGACACCACTGCTGTAGGCGGCGTGCTCGGAGAGCGCGCAATATGCCCCTTCTCATGACACTTGAAACACTCCACTTCACTCTTGGACTTCCTCTGAGGTGAGGAAGGGCCCTGGCCTCTCTTTAATGGGAAGGGTTTCGACTTGGGATCATAATTGGCAACAGTACTCTTAAATGGATAATTAGTTGTGTCATTAATTCGCGGGGGTGGAGTGGTACACCCCTTGTTACCTGCCTCAGCTCTCTGTGCAGACCCGCACCCACGAATCAATGACAACCTGAGGTCAGCCATCTTAGCCGCCTCCTGCAGAGTTTTAGGTTGCTTTTCTTTCAGGTTAAGAGTCAAGTCACTACCAGTACATTTAAAAAATTGCTCTAACAACACTAATTGCTTCACTGCCTCAAAAGTAGTTGCCTTCTCCGATCTTAACCAATTCTCAAATGCATCTGACAGCTCACTAGCGTGTTCCTGGAAAGTATCCTCCTTTCTCTTGGGAACAGCCCTAAATTTCAGCCCATAGGTCTCTGGCTGCAACTCATACGCCCTCAGGACAGCCTCTTTCAACGCCTCATAATTCACGCAGGAATCTAGGGACAAAGCATCATACGCCTTGAGTGTTTTCTCCGTCAAACGTGACGAAACAAGGGCTGCCCACTTCTCCTCGGGCGATTGGTGCTCCTGGCACTTTTTTTCGAACCGGAGAAAAAATTTGGTAACTCCTAACTCATCAAACACTGGAACCAACTTTAGTAGATGCGACAGGGACTGGTCATGGGCTCGACCCACCTGGACGACCCGGTTCCTTGTCACCTCTACACAAGTTTTCTCTAGATCAACATCGGCACAATACCTTTCAGACTCAAACCTAAGCTCAACCTCTCGCTTCCGCTGCTCGAGTTTGGCGAGTTCGAGCTGAAACAACATCTCGGCAGACAAACCTTTCAACCTCTACGATGAGAGTAAAGCTGTAGATATTATATACCTTGATTTTCAAAAGGCCTTTGACAAAGTTCCCCACAAACGTTTACTGCTAAAACTAAAAGCGCATGGAATACAAGACGGTGTGTTGAAATTGATAGAAAATTGGCTCAGCGACAGAAAGCAAAGAGTAGTCATAAACGGTAAGACATCTAAATGGACCAATGTAAGTAGCGGTGTACCCCAGGGATCGGTACTAGGACCAATTATCTTTCTAATTTACATCAACGACATAGATGAGGGCCTCACCTGTACAATCTCAAAATTTGCTGACGATACAAAAATTGCAAATAGCGTACTCTCAAAAGAACAAGTTGACGATATGCAACACAATATAGATAAATTGTCATGTTGGGCCCAAATTTGGCAAATGAGTTTCAATGCGGATAAATGTAAAGTACTACATATCGGATACCTAAATGAGAAAGCAAACTATTCGATGAATGGCACTCAGCTTAAGAATGTAAACAGAGAAACCGATCTGGGAGTAACAATATCGAGTAACCTAAAACCGAGTCAACAATGTTCAGAAGTTGTTAAGAAGGCAAACAAAATAATTGGCTTTATAGGCAGGTCATTTGAGCATAAATCCAAAGAAGTTATCCTAACCCTTTACAATTCCTTAGTCCGCCCTCTTCTGGAATACTGCGTTCAATCCTGGTGCCCTTATTACCAAAAAGATATAAACAAGCTAGAACGAGTTCAACGTAGAGTTACCAAAATGATACCTAGCCTAAAGAACAAACCATACGAAGAGCGTCTTAGAGAATTAAATCTATTTCCTTTAACCCAGCGCAGATTAAGAGGTGACTTAATTCAAGTGTTCAAAATCATCAAAGGCATCGACAATATGAACTGTAGTAAGTACTTCACTATCGACCAATCTAATTACACGCGGGGAAACGGTTGCAAAATTATTGGTAAATCTTTTAACTCACACGAATCTAAGAATTTCTTCTTCAATCGAGTTGTCAACTTGTGGAATGGGCTTCCCCGTAACGTTATAGACTGCATCACCGTTGATTCATTTAAACTCCGCCTAGACAAATATCTCGCTTCAAACCCGCGACTGACTGCGTTTGTAAATGAATAACTTTATTTTATCCCCCCCTCAGTTACTAACCCATCTGTCCCCTACTAACTTCCTAATCCTGCCACGGACATTAGTTCCAGGGCAGTAATTCCCTTTCCAATGTTCCCTTACCCACTCTAAACCACTGTTTGGACACTTGATCCTCAGTGTTTTGGAGGACAAGCAACCTAGAAGGGTCACTAGATCTGTTGTTGCTTGATTTCCTTTGTACTCCTTTGTACTCCTTTGTACTATCGGGGACCCACCCCGTGAGCCACCTAGAAGCATACCCAACCGCCAACGGGCATCGGCCTGCGGGAACGTACCCGGCTCTGGAGCCTGAGGGGGCGCCATGGTAGGAGTCGAGTGGAATGGGGGCTGGGCCGAAGGTGCCCCAGCTCCCGCTCCACCCGAAGCCCCATGCACCCCACCGAGCACACAGGTAACCAGCTCACCTTTCGACAAACCGCTAGTACCGGACAACCCCAAGACCGTGGCTATACACTGCAGTCCGTACCGGTCCAGCCCCGACACCCGGTCCGCCGACACAGGCTCCTCCAAAAAAATCCGAGCATCCTCCTCATTGTTCACCACACGAACGCCGTTAGACAACTCCACCTTCTCCCCCTCCTCGCCTGTCTCTCGCACTGTACCCTCACTATGTTCAGACCCATCCAGTGACATGATGGAGTCAACAACAAAATTCTCAAGTCAAGACAAAAGTAGCCAAACTCTCGCGTAGCTTTATTCACAAAAAATATTCGAAGATGTTCTTGAGTGCAATACTAGGTCACCAATATACTCCAACAAGTTCTATATATCCTCAAAACAATGTCCACTGCCAACAATGCGAGAAATAAATTCAACCCCAAATGGCAATAAGATTTCTCAAAAAAAAACATTGCCATATTCAGTTCACTATATACTGGTCTAAGGTCGCCATTTGTTACGACCGGCACTACGAAATAAACAAGGTCACTCAATATTGGACTAGATGATAGGCTATATCTGCAACAACGGCACGCTAATTCCAAACCCTCGAACTACTACGCCGGTGAACAAAACACTTAAAACCCTCCAGAGTTAATCTACTGGATAACGGGGTATCAATTAACTGGGTTTTAGTGCACTTCTATAAAGGCTTTCCGGTGACGGCAAAGCCTACTCACAACAGGAGTACTTTTCGTTAATAAAATGCTCTTAAGTAATAACAATGCTTGAATAAACTATAACAAGATTTAATAAAGAAATATATGCTTACGTTAACTTTAGTGTGAGTCTGTACTCAACACTAAAATCTTCAATGCTCTATGAAAACACTGAAAGTCTAGTCCTACAGCAAACAGATATGGAATCTTCTGAAATCGTCTGATACTCTAAGATGCTCGTTAATATAGAACAGAAATAATGCAGGGGCAGGAAACCAAAGCGTGTATCTTAAATACCCCAATAAGTAGGATACATATATATAACAAGGGAGTGCAACAACTCTGTGACAGCACTAATAATAGCCACTCAAAACAGTACTTCCTTAGCCAAAGTAACAGCCATACTGGGTTGTGCACCAAGCATCAACCTAGGCTAAAATAATACGTGAATAATTCCTAAAGCATACACAGTTAAAGTTAATAAACACAATGCTGTCTTTATTACTAAGAAAGTCTAGCAGCGGCATAAAAGGTACCACGAGGCTAGGCAGAGCGCAAGCATGCTCGTAGCCTACTGTCTCCCCTTGAACAGATTTCCCTTATGTTACGTTAAATGACTAGGAGGCTCTCTTGGTAAGTCCAGATCTCAAGTATCTGGTCTTGCCCTGGCGCTCCACGAAGGTCAACACAAAGAGGTAGCGACCATATGAGCAAGAGTAGGCAAAAGCTCTTCGCTCGTATACTGCTACACTCGCAAAGGAAAAATATGCACAAGGGTTACAGGCACCTAGCTCCGTCGAAGTCGTACAGGTTTTGACTCGCCATATACATAACTCAGACAACGACTAAAGATACCTTCCACTGTCTAGCATTAAATAGCAACAAAGAACAACTCAATAATTAGAAGCACCCAATGATAATATGACTCATGTGACTATGACTAATAATCCCTAAAGCTAGTGCAAAACATAAATGTGAGAGCTGGTGCTGGTAATACGACTGGCCGACTATGGAAGTCGTATGCAGAACCAGAAGGGATAAGTAATTGAATAAAGATGAGAAGTAATGGAAAAGAAGAAGTTCAGAGAGAGAAACAGTAGTACAGGGGGGTTAGATTGGGGACAGATTGCAAGGGACGTCTAGGACCAAGCACACCTTGCCAAGCTCTAAAGGAGACACGCGGCGGGAGCCCCCCCAGCACCAACACTAGGACAGCGGCACCCAATCACAGACCACTACGTCATGAAAAGCAAGCGTCCTAGGACGCGCCAGACCCGCCAGCCAATCAGGAGCGTGGGAAAACCCGCCCGAGCGAGGGAGGCACACATACATACACACGCACATAATACAACCTCGCTGCCTACCTCGCTCTCTCTCTCCTTAACTTCACACTGCATATCTTATACTCTATCACTGATATAAAATACTTCCATGTGTCACAGACAAGAATAAAGACCACCACTGATCTGGCTGTGACTACATGAATACTAAGAAAGAAAGAACATCGTTCTACGATTATTTTAGCCCATTCCACTGCCCTGGCGAGCGCTAGCGAGTACGAGCACATTCTGGCAAGCTGGCCAGCGTAACAATATATATATATGACAATCTTTAAGTCACATCCGTCACAGCCCATTCCTTCCATTACGTAACAAACACACATACTCACACACACTCTCCATATACGCTAATAAATACACACACACCATCACCCCTCTTCTCCCCCATCATCCTTCAATCAGACCTTAATCACCCAAAATTCACCCATGATTCACCTTTCACAAGCACGGTCACCCTCGTTGCCTTAACCCTTTCACTACCGTGACATCCTTTGTTATATTTCAGCTCTATATAGACGATTTCATGCAGTTTGGAAAGGATTTGTGGTAGTAAAATGGGTTAAGTGAGATAGTTCGCAGTCTGTTAATTTTGGAGGCCCATTTTAAGCCGAATAAAATCTTGTCGTAATCCATTCACTACGAGGGCGTTGATATAATTACACTCAGGCTAATATTAGATGATTTTTTACTGTTTAGGCAGGATCTGCGGCAATTAAATAGGTAAACACTGGCCCATTCAACTCTCAGACTTTAATGAAACCTGCTATACCTGTACAGAATCGTCTAATGACAGCCAGAGGAGGAACTTGTTGCAGGGAACATTACCTTTTGTCTCCTTCAAACACAATGAAGAAAGAATAAACATTAATATACTGTCAAAACGCGTCATAATCCTCAAGGTTTTAATCCTAAAATATCGTGTAGGATAACCTGAGTTAACCCCTTCTGTACCGGCGACGTCTTTTTTATTTTATTTGGGCTTTCCTTACAGGATTGTGCAGCTTAAGAAGGATCTGTGGTAGTAAAATGGGTTAAGTGAGGTAGTTCTTTCTCATATTTGTGTATATCTCTCTCTTTTTGTTAATATATATATATATATATATATATATATATATATATATATATATATATATATATATATATACATATATATATATTTATATATATATATATATATATATATATATATATATATATATATATATATATATATATATCATTATATTTGTAAATGCCCTGTACTTGAGATTTGACACAAATAATTACTGTTTTCTTTGTGATTATATAGATATTTAAATTGTCCACGTTCACCTTACTGTATATACAATTGTCTGTGTCTGCACTTCATCATTAACACTATCTGATCCGACGTCTTGGAGGTTATTTTGATATTATGTTGAATTAATTATTAAGGATTTTGGCATGATTGGGGATTTGTTTTGTATTGATAGCTGCCGTGATTGGATTGCAAAGAGAATGTTCATGTAAGACACATAATATTTTAATCCTATCTGGGTCCGACGTCTTGCAGGTTATTATGTCGTATTATTTAATTATTGTTGAGGATTTTAGTTGCTTTTGCCATAATCCACCAATATATATTAGTTTGTCCCCTAGACTAATTAGCACTCCTTCCTTGACTTCACTAACAAATGCTCACCACAACCTATTCAAACTAAATTTGTACATTATTCGATAGAAGAATGTTCAGGCCGAAGGCCGATATCTTTTAAGTTACAGGCTTGCATAAGTATAAGTAAATTCGACACCTAAATAACGTGAAGCGTCTTCTTGTCGCCAAACGATTGAGGAGAAACGTCTGCAAACTCCAAACTAATGGAGCGAAACAGGGGAGATCTCCCTCGGTCCGAATAGGTTTAAGGTAACGTAATGCATTCAGAACAGATGAAGTACATTAACGGCAAACACGAACAAAAAGAAGAACCAGTAATTAATTCCAGGTTTTTATCGACGGCCCAAAGTTTTACCATTATTCGCGCGTCTTGAGAAAATGGAATCCCCCTTCTATTTAGTCTTTCTCCCCAGCCCTTAAGTTGATTGTGTCGGTCTTTGTCTAACGGTCTAACCCTTAACACTATCTTGTCCTGACGGTGGTCTTTTTGGAACTCCTCTGTTAACTCCGATAATTTGGAGATATATTAAGATTTTCACCCCATTATTTTGCGATTGTAAGACACTTCACCCTATTCAGGTGTCGATTATTGAGCGATAGCAAAGACTGCAACTTAAAAGAAATCAGCCTTTAACTGGGACATGTGTATTTATGCAGTTTGCTGTATCATTGATTGTTTACAATAATGTTGTCTCTAATTTTTGGCTATTCATATCTAAACCTTAGTTGCAATACTTTTTATTTTAAGTTTGCATGTGTCTACTAATTATCTCACCTATTTAATTAATGTCTATATGGTCTTTAATTTCAGTATTCCCGTTTGTCGGTAGAGTATTTTTGGGAACTAACTAGCATTATAAATAGCACTTAAAGACGGTCTCTTAAATTAACTATTGCTAGTCATTGGTAGAATGTCACAGTAATTGTTTCGTATATAAATTAGCTCATAAATTAATACTATGTCGCGAAAAACTCTCTCTCTCTCACTCTCTCTCTCAATCCTTTCCCCCTCTCTCTCCACACACGGTTCCTTCCAGTTTACGAGCCCGCTGGATTTACGCTCGCGATTACAGTACCAAGTCGTAAAATGTGGTCGCTGCAGGGGAGAAAGAGAGAGAGAGAGGGTAGAGGTGCGTACGCTGGTTTTGAGATAGATAGATAGACGGAATATACGCAGAGAGAGAGAGGGTAGAGGTGCGTATTCTGGTATTGAGATAGATAGATAGACAGAATATACGCAGAGAAAGAGAGAGAGGGTAAAGGTGCGTATGCTGGTTTTGAGATAGATAGACGGAATATACGCAGAGAGAGAGAGAGAGAGAGAGAGAGAGAGAGAGAGAGAGAAAGAGACAGAATGGCAGAATACAATAATACCGGGAAGGAAAGGATAGGAAAGAGCGTAGTAATATGACAAATTATCCAAATGGCAAATACTAGGAGGTGATTACAACAGAACCGCAAGATGGGAGGCATGGCATAATATGATAATACTAATTATAATATTAATGATAATAATAATGTGTATAATTTATGTCATTGGGTTAAAAATAAATAATAAAAACACACTAACAAAACATACAAATCAATTTTAATGAATGTGGTAACCGTGTTTGAGAAATAAACATACCTGTATATAGCATTATTAATGGAAATTTTAGGGGAGTTGGGTCGTTTTTCTAGACCCCCTTCTCCCCTCACGTTTAGCCCCATTAATTTTCAGATTTTAAGATGTTTGCCCCATTAGTTTGTCGATTTTAAGACCTTTCGCCCCATTTCTTTGTCAGTATTAAAATCTTTCATGCTATTTACTGTATGTGTTGATTTTTTTTCCTAGCGAATGATAGTGAGACTGTAGTTTTGGAAGTAGCGGCCTTCGGCCAGGACATTTGTCTACTAAAATATGTACAAATTAATCGAGAAGGGGGATCTAATGGATGTTTTTAATAGTTTGATGGAGGTCTAGGAAGGAAACTAAAACTATAATATATATATATGAAATAATTGACCAAAACATATACACTTCCCTCTTAATTAATGGGGGTGATTGGGATTGAAATGAAGTTGAATTGTTGTACTTGTCGCGTTTTATGAATAATGGAAAGACGTCTATTGGTTAACCCTCTCTGTACCAGTGACGTCCTTTTAACATTATTCTGGCTACTATTAAACGATTATATTATATTATATTCAAAAAGAGCGTCCAACAGTTAACACGCTTCGAAGTATCTCAATTACCGTTTTTACTACCACAGATCCTTATTAAACTGCACGAAGTCGTCTAAATGTAGCTATAAAATATAACTTTAAAAAACGTCGCCGGTAAAGAAGGAGTTAATTATTGACTGTGTATTATTCTGCATCCATTGTACTGTATGTGGCACAACATATGCAAATAAGGATTGTATTTAATATCAAAGATATTTTCACTGTTACAATTTAGAACCTCTCACCCCTCCAGTTTCCCCCCCCCCCCCCCCCCCCTCCCCGTTCTTTTAACTCAACGAGCACTTAAGGGGGCAGTGCTTGGTTTTTGGTCTACGTATGTAGTTATTAATTTATTATTGAGTGTCCTCGCTAGACCACCATCAAGCTTATAAAAACACCCACTAGACCCTCTTTCAAGCTATATTTGTAAATGTTTCGGTAGAAAAATGTCCAGGCCGAAGGCCGGTTCCTTCTGAAAATCTATGCTCGCTCACGCTCGCCTGGCAAAATCAACACTTAAATGGCACGAACGGTCTTAATATTGACAAAGAAATAGGGCGAAAGGTCTCAAAATCGCCAGACTAACGGAACGACCGTCTTAAAATGTCAAAACTAATATGCTAAACATGAGGGTGAAGGGTGCCCAGAAAAAGCGACTACTCCCCCTTAAATAGATTACGGCGGCATAAAATGAAATATTGATTCTCATTTTACGAGACTGGGTTAAATCGCCTTGTGGTACAGAACGTATTATAAGAAGGGGGGCTGGTTAAGGGGGGATGGTTGCTTTTTTTCCGGCACCCCTTCTCCCTCATGTTTAGCTCCATTAGTGTTGAGATTTTAAGACGTTCGGCCCATGAGTTTGGCGACTTTTAGACCTTTCACCCTCATTTCTTCGTCTTTATTAGGAACTTTCGTGCCATGTACGTGTCGATTTTTTCCTGGCAAGCGATAGCAATTCTGTAATATTAGGAGGAATATCTCACTAGGATTACCAACTAAAATAACTTCTCCAGGGGCGTGAAGGCTGAATCTCAAGGTCTGTTACTTTTCAACTGACGATAATTTGAATCCCGTACCAGCTAATTTCTCGAAACTTAATGGAAACAATGACACTACTATGTCTTAATGGAAACAATGAAACTACTATGTCTTAATGGAAACAATGACACTACTATGTCTTAATGGAAACAATGAAACTACTATGTCTTTGCATCATACTAAGACCAAGTATATATGATTAGCACCATATTTCACCACAAAACCTTCAAAATAAATAAGTAATCTTTGAAATGAAACAGAGTATAAGCTAGAGTCAACGTTAAGTGGAGGAAAATGTGCTTAGATTTGATATACATACTGTATATATATATATATATATATATATATATATATATATATATATATATATATATATATATATATATATATACAGTATATATATATATATATATATATATATATATATATATATATATATATATATATATATATATATATATATATATATATATATATATATATATATATATATATATATATATATATATATATATATATATATATACAGTATATATATATATATATATATATATATATATATAATCTCATTACTTATGTTTAGGGGGAGATGGGTCGTTTTTCTGGTCCCCCTTCTCCCCTCATGTTTATCCACATTTGTTTTCAGATTTTAAAACGTTCGAACCATTAGTTTTCAGATTTTAAGACTTTTTGCCCCAGATCTTTGTAAATATTAAGACTTTTTGTGTCATTTAGGTGTCGATTTTTTTCCTGGCGAGCGATAACTAGCCTGTTAAGGTGTTGATTTTCGATGTGAGCATCCTGGATTCGAATCCACGGACTGCCACATGTGTTTGTAAATTTCATTAATCGATTTTAGGAGTATAGTTGGTTGTTGGAAGGAACATAATAATTTAAGAAAAACCGGCCTTCGGCCGGGCCATTTTTCTCTCTCTTGAAGGAGGGTCTTGGTGAGTGTTTTTTTTTTAAGCTTGATGGACGGCTAAGGAGGAATCTAAAAATATAACAAAAATAAACATAAATGAGCAAATAAATATGCCCATTCCCCCTTGAGACTATTGTTAAGTTGTCTCTCCTCCCACCAGACCTCTGCATCATAAATAAAACTCGTAAAACTTGAGGCCTGCCAGCAATTTATGTTGTGACGTAAATTTTGGTTTATGTCTTTATTCAGATTTTAAACTCGGTGACTGCCAGAGGGTTTGATTGCCAAGATACATATATTTGCATTGTGTCATGAATACAACATGTAATACGAATATCTCTCTCTCTCTCTCTCTCTCTCTCTCTCTCTCTCTCTCTCTCTCTAAACTTGAAAAAGTTATAAGTGATGCATATCGGCCAAGCAAACCCCAATTCAGGCTATTCACTACTGGGAATGCCTCTGGAAGTGACTGACTTGGAAAAGGGTGTTCTGAATAGCAGTGACCAAAAGTTTTTCAAGCAGGTAGTACAGTGAAGTAGAGAAGAAAGCTCAGAAATGATTGGGCTATATTAAGAGGCAATTTTAGTATAGAAATATTATACCGAGTGAAAATGAAGCCGCCCACGGTAACCAGCCACCCGCAGACCTCGGGAAATACCAGGGCGCCCCCAGCTGACCTCCACACCAGAACCGGACACACACCTGCAGCCAGGGGCACTGACGACAGGTTCAACCCAAATCCAACACCGTACGGCACCAGAATAAACAGAGGCATCGTCGACCATTGGGGTCGCATAGTAACGAAGCCCGTCCTTCAACCGTTCTCTCTCAAGCGAAACGGGGTAAATATAGAAAATTCCCCCCAAAGACAGGTGTACCAACCCCTAACCAACACCTAGCCGGAACTACTTCTTGGAGTACCAGCGGGCAGTCACACGGCCCCATATCTACAGGAGTGACGTCACCACCACCAGCCGACCCAGGGTTGGCCGACGGCCAGGTCAACCCCGCCATTCGGGAAGGAGCATCACCTGTAGAGTGGACGTGAGAGGGGATACATAAACAAATACTGAAGGCCCTACCATTGTTATCCCCCCTACCCCCATCACCGGAACGACAAGGACCTATGTCAATGCCCTTTTTTCCATGTAGCCAACCCAGGCATAGGAAGACCTAGGGAGTGAACATGTACTAAGACCAGATTAGGAAAGGTATCTCACCCTTCCTCATTAGCTGAGTGTCAATGACCTCCCTAGGTGACCCAAAGCCCAAAATCTCAGTGTGGAAGAACATAAGGAGTATTGAATATCTCCTGGTTCCTCGGTCAGTCTCACTGCCGAAGCCATTCATTGTTGGACATATAAGTACTTTATTATCTCGGTCAGCCTCACTACTGAGATTATCCGTGAACTGTCAATCAGGCCCTCTCTTAACATAACTTGCATTCGATTAGTCTTAATTATAAGTCAAACCTTCAGTACGTTATCAGAATTAACATCTCCATCTTATGAGTAGATTGTCAAAAGCTGGAATGACCACTATCATCTAGCCACTGCCTACTTATAGATAGCTAAACTCTGCCTTACCTTGTATCTTCTTCGAGTCCAGCTAGAAACCCCGTTCATTCTAACCGCACACGAGCATCATTCTTGATTATTTAATATATATCTTCTCTGTCTAATTCTATTTATACATACATACATACGTAACATTTTAAGACTGAGTGCTCCACACATACGTGCAGTTTCAGTCTCTTGTCCTAATAGCGGCGTTCCAGGTAACCCTGTTAAGGGCTGCTTCACTTGTCAAGTTTTTGGATTTGAGATCGGCACGTACTATAGTCCGATCCCAGGTCTTCCTCGGTCCACCCCTTGGTGCAGCTCCCTCCACAATCACAGACCTGCATTTTTTCACCCAATTTTGTTCGTCCATTCTCTCCACATGTCCATACCATCCCAGTCTACTTGTACGCATCACCTCGCTAATACTCTTTATACCTAAACGTCTCCTAAACTCACCATTTGTTATTCTATCCTGCATCCTGGCCCCACCCATCCATCTCACCATTCTCATCTCATTACGTTCCATTCTGTTGACATCCTCTACTTTAACGACCCATGTTTCTGAGGCATACGTCATTGCACTTCTAACACATGAGGCATACACCTTTCCCTTCAGGGGGAGAGGCATTCTTTTCATGGTCAGAATTGGCAGCAGTTCTCTGAACTTCCCCCAGCCACATTTAATTCTAGCGACAGTGGCAGCCTTGGCCCCACCACCGGCAGAGATGGTATCTCCTAGGTAACAAAACTTGTCTACCAGCTCCAATGACTCATTTCCAAAGTTCACAGCCACAGGATCATCACTTAACACAAGCTCGCCTTTGCAGCACACTATGCACTCAAATTTCTCTATTTCTGACTTATCCTTCGGCAGGAGTCCTTTCATTCTACTACAGCGCTTACTCCCAAGGTGTACCCAACATCGACAGATGCTACATTGAATAGAGTTAGTGCCCACACCCTTTCCACACACTGCACATGGGTATTCACTGCTCTTTTCCACATTGCCTTGTCTCAATCTACATGTTGTGTATATATTATTGTCCTAGTTCTGATTTGTACAGGTATAATTAATAAAGTGAATACCTTATTGCTACCATTTGACCTTGCTACGGGGTAACCGCCTTAAGGGGAACCTCAGTTAAATAAACTGCCTGATAATTATTGTTATGTCATGTTGGGACTCTTATGTCCAATAACTTTACTCACCGTAATTACAATAATTGTGTGTAAACCTAATTTGACTACTCACCCCAATACCTCTCCCTTTAGCAGTTTTAAGGTCGTTGCACACTGACACGACAGCCCCTTCAAGACTGGCACGAACACCCACGACACATACAAATCCTGTGTCTTGCCGAATTTACTAGAGATCGTGGCGAAAATGGCTGGCATCGTTAGAGTTGTATCTTTACCGTATCTCTTCCGCACGACTTGATAAGACTCTAGTGATGCCGATATGGTGGAGAAACGAATGCTACGAAGAAGATAGGAAAAGTCGTGCGAAGGGTACATGACTAGTCCACGGAAAAGATATGACCCAAAAGACTGCAATAAAACTCAGAAGAATCGTATCGACGTCATATCGACGCCGTGAGACGCACGGCAAGCTTACGCGAATGTAGGAAAAAAAGACACCAGACACCGGAAAATAAGGCACAGGAATAAAAGGCACCGGTAAAAAAGGCACTGGGAAAAAAAGTCACAGGAAAAAATGGCACATTCTTCGGGGTAGGAAAAAATTGCATATTATGACAATTTATCACAATGTTTAATAAGGCAAACATATTGTCCAGGATTTATTCCTAAATGATGTATTACTCAAGAATTGCATAATTTTAATATATTATTTATATATTTTTTGTAGGCCTACTTCTATCTTTTGCTTTAATTACACTATATTTCTATTTAACCTAAGCTGACCTAATGGGAGACCTCACTTGGACTACGCTGTTCAGTTTTGGTGTCCTTATTATAGAATGGATATTGACCCTTTGGAGGCAGTCCAACAAAGAATTACGAAAATGATCCACAATGTTAGGAATTTATCATAGGCCTATGAGGAGAGGCTGACAACCCTTGGCTTGCATTCATTAGAATGACGAAGATGTAGAGGAGATATGATATAGGTGTTTAAGTGGATGAAAGGTATCAATAAGAGAGATAAAAATAAGGTATTAAGGCTTAATAACGGCGAGATAACCCGTTCAAATGGCTTCAAATTGGATAAGTTTCGCTTTAAAAAAGATATAGGTAAGCACTGGTTTTGGAACAGAGTTGTAGAAGTGTGTGGTTAGCTCAGGAATGGTAGAAAATTTTAATTGCAAAGTTGATAGTCATATGAATGATATGGGTTGGGTGTGAATGTGATCTGCCTTGTGTGGGCTGGTCATCCTTATGCAAAATTCCGGTTTATTAAGTTCTAACCTAACCTAACCTAACCTATGGTGAGTACACTACCAGATATACAGTATATACTTACGTTATCGAAACACATTTTATTGATCTATTACTTCTTAATACAACATTTTGTTTTATGTGCCAATTTTTCCTAGTCCGTAATTTGTGACATTTTTCCAGTGCCTTCTTTTTCCTTTGCCTTTTTTTCCAGTGCCTCTTTTTCCTGTGCCGTTTTTTCCGGTGCCTTTTTTTCCGAGTACCAGCTTACGCACCCCCAGACGACGTTGATATAGGCCATACGGCTTTGATACGGACAATTCGTCTTTGATTCGGACTACATGACTGTGATACGGCGAGTTCGTGATGGAGACCAGACTCAGACGATTTTGTTCAGTTGCTGGGGGATTCCCACAAACTTTTGAACAGCTCAAAATCTCGTATCGACCCCCGATACGTCTCTTGGACTGTGAGAGTCACCCACGGCTAATTTCCGATATCCACGATTATGTTGCCGATTTGCCGAATCAGGCTGACATTTCGAGTCGGGAACTCGCCTGGAGGAGCTTTTGTGTCAGTGTGCAACGACCATTAGACACCCATACATACAGCATAATTTACGCAGTCCTCACTTCTCCACATCTAATAACGAAGGCTGGTATCTTATTGGTGGCAGCGGTGTCTGCGAGGCTAGAGGTAAAGGAGCGCGTAAAACGAATTAGGAAACCACTAGTTACCTTGTCAAGTAAGAATCATTCAAAATGTCAGAGGAAGAACCAAAACCCTCCATTACGGCCTTCTGCCCCAAAACTATGGACATCGCGACATACCTAGAAATAGTCATTCCTACCATCACCCTGAATTATCCCGAAGCTAAACGTACCTTCATCTTGCTCTTTAACACAGGATTCCGAATGTATTCTTGTTTAACCGGGACCGTGACCACCGAGACACCATGGGATGACCTAAAACAATTAATCAACACCACTTTGCAACCATCAATGGGCCGTGTCCCAGCCCTAGATAAACATTACGGCAATTCATTCACAGGGGACTTGAGGACACCTTGCATAAATTACGCAAATGTACACAGACTGCCTACCCCACAGCATTCGCCGAACTCATAAATGAAGTCGTGTTCGATAATCTAATCAGGCCTGTACAAGTCATGTCAAACAATATTTCACTGTCCACGAAATCACCACCCCAGCTACAGATTTGTTTCCACCATCCGTAAACTCTTGACCATTTTCCAGGGGACTCCCAGTAAAATTTGTGCCCTCAGCCGCACCCCTATACATCCCCAACAGGTCGAAAACGATTCCACCCCCAGACTCACCTAGCTCAGCCTTCCGCACTCAGCACAGGACAACCAGGAAGGAGGATCGAAGACAGCGAGGACGGCAACCTGAGAAGGAATTAAATGCTAATCCGTCAAGAACCACGAATTTGGATAAAGCTCCACCAACACAACCCAAATTCAAAACCGCCAGGGATAACGACCAAAGACCGAGGACAGCCATGAATGTAAATGTAGATCCGACCAGAACCAAAAATTCTATTAAAGAGCGTTTTGTGAGTTCTAAAACCGCAACTTTACGCAATACGCAATAAATGTTCAGATTTAGAGGAACTAGTGTTTACAGAAAATTATGATGTGATTGGCATAACAGAATCTTGGCTCAATACAGAAGATAGGGACTTTTTAGCAGAGTATTCACTTCCCGGTTATGTAATGTA
Source organism: Paralithodes platypus (assembly GCA_032716605.1). Classification (NCBI taxonomy): domain Eukaryota; kingdom Metazoa; phylum Arthropoda; class Malacostraca; order Decapoda; family Lithodidae; genus Paralithodes; species Paralithodes platypus. The sequence continues at coordinate 17,062,446 of CM064525.1, forward strand.
TGAGAAAAGCCGAATTAATAGAAATGGAGGTGGCGTTTTACTTTATATCAAAGAAAGTCTTAACCCGACCCTCCTGTCAAAACCTCAAATTGTGAACGTCGACACATCTTTTGTGCTAATAAAGAATAATAAAGGTACAAAAATAATACTTGCATTAATATACAGACCTCCAGCTCAATCAGTGCAAACTGACCGAGAAATTTACGAACAAATTGTAGATGTAAGTAACTCACAAGATACCGTAATTTTTGGCGACATATATTTACCTGTGACGAAGTGGGGCAATACTCTTGCTTCACACTCCGGACATGACTTGTATTCGAACTTGCAAGGGAGTTCACTCTATCAATTTGTTCGATCGCCGACCCATGGTAATAACGTTCTTGACCTTGTACATGCAACAAAAGAAGAACTAAAAGAGAATTTGAATGTTGGTGATGAATTCAGTAACAGCGACCATCGTACAATAACTTTCACTTTAAAGTTTACTAGTAACGAACCAAATAGCAGCATCGAAAAAGTCCCTAGTTTCAAGAAAGCAAACTTTCATTAACTTAGAGCTATGTTTAAAGAAACTGACTGGAGCTATTTAATTAACAATAACGACATAAACACATCTTGGGAATTATTCGAAACCACTATCCTAAAAGCAGTGCAAGACTGCATACCATCGAAAATAAGGTGTGCAGGCCATAATAATAAGCCCAAATGGTGGAATAAAGATATTTCAAACTGTCTGCTTGTTAAAAAGTTTGCTAATGATAGATTAAAATCCTCACAAAATGACGAAGAACGGGTGAAATTTGTAGAACTACTACGCAAAGCCAAAAGGTTAATTAAGCAAAGTAAAAATACCCTGGAGTTACATGTTGCGAATCAAAGTAAAACAAAACCGAAAGAATTCTATAGTTATATCAGAAAGAAAAAAGTAGTTACTTCAACTGTTGGACCGTTAAGGGGGTATCCCACTGTGCGACTTTTCGATGGCGAATGGCCTGCGACTGTGTTTTTTTTTCTATGTCAGTAAATTCACGGCGAATTGAGGTTTTTCAGAAACGAATGAAAGCGAAACAGGCGAATTTCCTCGATTGCAGTGCGACAGAAGTACGACCACAGTGCGAATGTGGCGAATTTTTTGGCGAAAATGACGAATGGTGTGCGACAATTAAGGGCGATTCATGGCGAATGTGGCGAACGATGATGGCGAAAATAGCGAATACACGGCGATTGCCCTTCGAATGTTGGACGATGTGATGAGATAACTCCGCGGAGGTTGTGTGACTATGGCGAATGCCCGATGACAATCGAAGGTACATTCTCCCTTGATCCCACCTGCGACCGCAGATGATTAGGTAATGTCATTGAAGAGGATGATTAGGTGCGGGTATAAATAGGGTGGCGGAGCTCTGGGCTCCAATAGTGTTTAACATCAGCTCTACCGTACCACACAACCGAACGACAGCTCCACGGATTACTCCCTACAACCTCCAATGTTCCCCTACCCTTGACTTTGGCATTGGAGCGTGAACATGCAGAGATCGAGTTGCTTGCGGCCGTCATCAGAAGAAAACAAGCAAGGAAGCAGAAGAGGAAATTAGAACGGAGGAGGAGGTGGCATGTCCGACCTATGCTTTTACGTCGCGAAGAGTATAGGGTATATTACAAATCGATGGTTGAGTTGGCAGACGAGGATAGTGCTAAGTTCAAAACCTTTATAACAATGCCCGTCGTTATGTTCAGGGAGCTGCTACGTCGTGTCGGGCCAAGGATTGCCAAGCAGGACACTACCTTTCGTGCAAGTATCGAACCAGGTTTGCGGCTAGCTTAAACGCTGCGATTCCTGGCCTCTGGAAACACCTATAAAGACCTCTTTTATGCCTTCAGAATTGCACCAAACACCATCTCCAAGATTGTTCCTGAAGTGTGCAATGCAATAATTGAGGAGTAAATGGGGGAGGTGATGGTCTGCCCAAAGACACCTGCTCAGTGGAAGGCAGTGGCAGACCAATTTGCTCTCCACTGGGACTTACCACACACCTGCGGTTCCCTGGATGGTAAACACATTGCCATCAAATGTCCTGCCAACGGGGGCTCCAAATTCTTCAACTACAAGAAGTTCCACTCAATAGTCCTGATGGCCTTGTCTGATGCCAACTATCGATTTCTTTATGTTGATGTTGGAGCCCATAGGTCTTCATCTGATGGTGGTGTGTTCCTGGACACCCCACTGCGTACTGCACTCGAGGAGGGCCGTGCGGGACTGCCAGAAGCTGAACTTCTACCTGGTGGGGATCAGCCTGTGCCGTGCTTCATCGTCGGGGACGACGCTTTTGGGCTAAGGACATGGCTGATGAAGCCCTTCCCTCACCGCAAAATGATGAAGGAAGAGCGAATCTTCAATTACCACCTCTCAAGAGCTCGCCGAGTGGTTGAGAATGCTTTCGGGATTATGGCGAACAGGTAAATAAGTCAAGTCATTAGTATTGATGTATGTGTCTGAATGTCTGCATAAAAATATATTATTTTATTACCCATCATATACAATGTTGGTTGTCACCTGAGGATTTGTGTTATTTTTTTTTTTGGTTTGACCTTATTCATATGTCTAGTATTACGTACTCATGTAAGTTTCTATCATATGCAGCCATTTCATTTGTTTCTCAAATTTATCATTTATATTCATATGTCAGTTTCTATGTATTTTTAACCATTTTATTTGTTTGTCATATTTATATTCTTAATAATAATCAGTTCTTTTTCCCTTTTCCCTAGGTTTATTTTTAACCATTTTATTTGTTTATCAAATTTATATTCTTTATAATAATCAGTTATTTTTCCCTTTTCCCTAGGTTCCGCCTACTGCTGACTACCATTCTCCTTGATCCGAAGAATGTAGAGTCAGCAGTACTGGCAATCTGTTGCCTCCACAACCTCCTTAGGACTGGCTACCCCACCCACAACATCGCGCGGGTGGATGAGGAGGACCACGCTAATCGGCGTGTTAACCCTGGTACGTGAAGGCACGAGGGGGAGCTAATCTCACTCGAACCCCTCACACGCAATACTCCTCGGCAGCAGGGAAGAGAATCAGGTTGTACCTGAAGGACTACTATCAAGGAGCAGGTCATGTCTCTTGGTAAGATAGAATGCTCTAAGGTTAGTAAAAATTGGTATTGAATACGATAAAATATTTGATATTATTTTTGTTACAAAACTGCAAAAAAACAATAAATATATCTGTAGAAAACTTAAAAATAGGTACTTACTTAAATGATGGTGAACTTCTGAATGAGACTAGTAATATATTTGTAGAAAACTTAAAAATAGGCACTTATTTAAATGATGTTGAACTTATGAATGAGACTAGTAAACATTGGAATGTGGATAAATGTATCAGCTACAATTATGAGATATGGGGAAAAACAAAGGTACAAATCGTAGTAGGAATACATAAACATGTATTCCTGGGGTTTAGTCACCCTCCATCCCAGGTTTTGGGGTTTGCACACTCTGATCACCGAGGATCACTGTAGGCATAAGTTGGGTTTGGTGTGGGGAAGGGGGTGAACTTATGCCAGCTTCGGTCATTATTAATTGGATTTCCGCTCCTGGGGTTGGAGGTAATGTTGACATAATCGGCGACCTGTCCAAATTGACCGTGGTCAGTGTCTGATATGTAGACACAGGTGGAGCAGGTCCCGGATAGATGTAATTAGTGGTCAGTGGGGGGAATTGATGCTTGAACCAGCCCCCAGGTGTTGTTCCAGGGAAACTCGGGTTGTGTGTCAGCCTGTGAGTTTGTTGTGGTTGTTGTTGTTGTTGTTGTGGTTGTTGTTGTTGTTGTTGAGGTGCGGGGCTAATGTTCCACCCACCTGGCCACTGCCTAGATGCGTGCGGGCTCTGGTGGTAGTTCATGTTCATGAAACCAGGGCATGTTTGTGGAGGCTGGACAGGTGCGGTCGTTGGTGTCTGAGGAGTGGCGACATTTCATGTTTGCTCTGGAGGACGAGGATTCACACGATACTCTACTGTGGCTATATCCCGAACTTTCACAAGTTCTTGAGCTTCACCACTGTTGAGTTTAATATATTCCTTTCGGCTATTGCCGAGCAGGTCTAGGGCACTGCTAATACATATTTGGCTGATGTTCCTATTAAGGGACTTCAGCGTGTTCGCCATGAACAAAGCGAATGAATCCACCTCCTCCTCCAGTTGCGTCTTCATTTTTGTCAGTTGCGCCACTTGTGCCTCCAGTTCCGCCACTCGCTGCCGACGATCCCTCAACACTGCGTGAAGAAAGGGAACGTTTATAAAATAAAATAACTATCTTTTCATACACAAATCATCTCATACATTATTTTACGTCAGACAACCAAAACAGGGCCGTGAGCACTGTGTGTCAAGTTTACCCAAAGTGTGGGTGACATTTATGACGTGTTGCCACCTTATCTTATCTGAGTGAAATTTGACACCACCATCTCCTCACCAGTACCCTGTTCAGCAAACATATTCAGTGTTTGACGAATGGTAACGAATATTGAGAATGTTTATATAATCAGAGTATATTAAGTGGGTGGCGAATGTTGACGAATACTCAGATTTTTTTAACATGATTGTGTCAAAGTACCTATGCAGTGAGTGACGAATGTGGACGAAAACCGAGAATGGCTATATATGAATGTAGAGGGTGAATAAAAATAACAAACATTGAGAAGGTTTCTATATGACTGTGTCAAAGTTTAATTTATCCATCTTTGTCAAACTAATATATAACATAAATATCGGGAAAATTACAAACACGATTACGAACTGCATAACCTATTTCTCCGTCTGTACATTAGTCCTGGGTCAAGAACCCCCCTGGGCAAATATTATCAGTGGTCATGCCTGTAGGCGATGACCACGAGATTATGGAGGGAAAACTCAACAGTCAGAGAAACGAACATAATAACGACATAATAAGATAATAACATACTAAGGAAATATATATATATATATATATATATATATATATATATATATATATATATATATATATATATATATATATATACATATATATATATATTTCTACTGTATATATATATATATATATATATATATATATATATATATATATATCCCCCTGGGGGTTAGGGAATAGAATATGCCCCACGTGCCTTCTGTGTGTCGGAAGAGGCGACTAAAGAGGTTGGGTCGGTGGGCTTGCGACCCCCACCCGGAAAAAATATCTAAGCAAAGAAAAACGAACGAACAGCCTCGGATGCGGACGGAACCTACGTTGACGAACCACGACCGACTAAGGACATACCTTCGGACATTCTGAGAATGGCTACGTGGAATGTTAGTGGCATGAATGATGGCACAAAAGAGAGAGAGGTTCTGGAAGTGTTAGTGAATGCCAGGCTGGATGTATGTAGAATGACAGAGACCAAATGGAAAGGTTCAGATGTGAGAGAGTGGGTGTGTGGAATGGGTGTGTGTGCTGGAGTGAGTGAAGGAACAGCGAGAGAAGGTGCATGTTTGTTTGTAAGTAGCAAATGGAAGGAATGTGTAAGAGAGTATGAGTCTGTGGGTTCAAGGATTGTGTGGGTGAGAATGAAAGTAGGAATACAAACGTGGGTGATTGTATGCGTGTATGCCCCGACAGAGGATATACTTGAAAGAAAGAAAGAGGAGTTCTGGAGGAATGTGGAGGCGTGCCTGGAGAAGTTTGACAAGAACAAAAGAATATTTCTGATTGGGGATATGAATGGTAAGGTGGGTGATTGGAAAGTTGAGGGAGTGGTGGGAGGGTGGGGGGTACCATCAGAGGTGAATGGGAATGGTAGTGCACTTGTGGACGTATGTGTGGGGAGGAGGCTGTGGATAGCCAACACCTTCTTCCGACACAGAATGATACACAGGTACACATGGAAACGGATGTTGACGATGAAGGATAAGACAGTGGTGGAACGAAAGTCATTGATTGATTATGTATGTGTGGGTGAACGAATGAAGAAATCTGTGATGGATGCTAGGGTGTATAGGGGTATTGGAGGGGGTCTGTCTGATCATTATGTAGTGGTAGCTAAGGTTAGGATACAAAAGAAGTGGGTGAGGAGAGCTGGAGGGAGGCGAGAGGAGGGTGGAATGGTGAGGAGAGTGGAGAGGTTGCAGGAGGAGGAAGTCAGGGAGGAGTACAGGAGAGCAGTGGAAAAACGACTAGGTGGGTTCGACCTGGAAGTTATGGAGGAAGTGGAGGAGATGAGCAAGGTGTTTAAGGATGAGATCTGTGCAGCATGTGAGGAGGTGTGTGGAGTGAAGAGAAGAGGGAGGGGAGTGAAAGGTACAGCATGGTGGACAGAAGAGGTAAGAATAGCTGTGGAAGAAAAGAAGAAAGCATATAGAGAGTGGTTGGGTAGTAGAGGGAATGAAGATTCCGAGAGACAGAAACGAGCGAGGTACGTGGAGAGTAAGAGGGTGGTGAAGAGAGTAGTGAAGGAAAGTAAGAGAAGAGTAGATGAGGAATTTGGAAGGAATCTGATTGTAAAATGGAGGGAGAGTAAGAAACTGTCCTGGAAAGAAGTCAAGAAAGTTAGGGAAGGTAGCAAGGGAAACAGTAAGGGTGTGAAAGATAAGAATGGGAGAATGCTAGCCGAGAAGCAAGAGATAGTCGAAAGATGGAGGGAGTACTTCAGTGAGTTGCTAAATGTAAGGAATGAAGAGCCAGCAAACATAGCTGGATATGGTATGGGAGGGAGAAGAAGAGAAGTAGTGGAGGAGGAGGTGGGGATCAGGAGGTCAGAAGTGTGGGAAGCCATGAAAAGAGTGAAGTTGGGGAAAGCACCAGGAACAGATGGAGTGTGTGGGGAAATGTTGAGGTATGGTGGTGAGATAGTGATAGAATGGGTATGGAAAATGTGCAAACTAGCATGGGAGAAGGGGAGTGCACCCGATGACTGGAAGACTGGCATAATAGTCCCCCTATATAAGGGCAAAGGGGTAAGAGGAGTGTGTGGTAACCACCGAGGAATATGTCTTCGAAGCGTAGTAGGGAAGGTATACAGTAGGGTAGTGATTGAAAGAGTGAGAGTGAGAACGGAGAAATGGATAGGCGACGAGCAGGGAGGTTTTAGGAAGGGAAGAGGATGTGTAGATCAGATTTTTACCCTGAATTGTGTTGTGGAGAAGTATCTGGAGAAGAAACAAAAGGTGTATGTTGCCTTTATGGACTTGGAGAAGGCCTATGACAGAGTGGATAGAGAAGGTTTGTGGAAAGTACTTAGAATATACGGAGTAGAGGGCAAGTTGCTGAAAGCAGTGAAGAGCATGTATGAGGGTGCAAAGGCGTCAGTACGTGTGGAGAGTGAGCAGAGCGAGTTCTTTGACCTGAATGTTGGTTTGAAACAGGGGTGTGTGATGTCCCCGTGGTTGTTTACTGTATATATGGATGGAGTCATGAAAGAAATACTATCAAGAGCAGTGGATGTTGGTGTATTACTGAAAAGGGAGGGAATTGAGTGGAAGCTACCTATACTGCTGTTTGCGGATGATACAGTTCTGATGAGTGATAATTAATGGGAGTTGCAGGGTCTGGTAAATGAGTTTGGAACAGTGTGCGAAAAACGGAATTTGAAGGTAAATGCGGGGAAGAGCAAGGTTATGGTCTTCGAAAGGGGTGAAGTCACAGAGTGTGAGGTGAAGCTGAATGTGGTCAGGCTATGAAGATCGTCAACTCTTTTAAGTATCTGGGCAGTGTGTTGAGTAAAGATGGGGCTATGAATGAAGAAGTGCTGGAGAGGGTACAACAGGGGAAGAGGGTTGTAGGAACGCTAAAATTAGTAACAAGAAATAGGGTGGTCAGTATGGAAGTGAAGAAGTCCTTGCATGACAGTGTGGTAATCCTGACACTGACTTACGGAAGCGAAGCATGGACGTTGGTTGAGAGACTCAGACCAAGAGTGAGAGCAGTGGAAATGAATTACTTAAGAAGTGCGTGCGGAGTTACATGGAGGGATAGACAGACTAATGAGGAAGTAAGAAGGAGGTGTGGTGTGGAGGTAGATGTGCTGGAAAGTGTGAAAAGGAACAACTTGAGATGGTTCGGCCATATGGAACGTATGGAAAGCGAGAGAATGACTAAGAGGGTGTACGAGAGCGAGGTGGAGGGACAGAGAGGGAGAAGTAGACCGAATGAGAGGTGGAAGGATGGAGTGAGGAAGTACATGAACGAAGGGGTGCTGGTTGGGGGGAGGGCTATATATATATATATATATATATATATATATATATATTGTTACGGCTGGATCGGCAATACATATTCGGGATTCTTGATCGTAGGACAGAAATGGCTTAAGTGACAACGACACGCTCGATTCCAGTCCCAAATACTATATGCTCCAGACAACAAAAGCACCAACGCCCTACAGAGTTATCGTCTACGGTAACGAGGTACCTTAACTCGGCGAAAGTGTACAACAGGGGTAGGCTATGAGGCTAAACTCCCTCAGACATTTATAGGTTACGTTATTACTAAAGAAATGCAATACTCAAGAAACTACGTTAATATTAAGCCTCTAATAATGTAGAATAGAAGCAGGCTAAAGGTATGACAGTGAAATGCTAAATGACAAATGTACACGCCTACTTGAAAGCGCGTGCACTACACTAACTGTCCCCTACTAACATGCACTAGCATGTAGCATACAAGATGTTCATGATCCAGTAGATACCTAATAATACACATGGGAGGAACATAAACAGTAGTCACTTATTATAATAATGAATCTATACTTGGAATAACTAAAAGGTTGCAGGCAACAGTACTGCGCCAGTAGCCTACTACCGCATAGGCTACTTCGCTTCTCTCACTCTGTCTCCCCTCGAGTCCGTATGCGCCCTACGCAACAGAACTCCGGACACAGCAGCAAAACGACAGTGCAGTTAATTGATACATGAAAGTATTAATAGTGTTGTCTTGTGTGTGAGTAATGTGTATTGTAGTGTTATAGATATATACTTAAAGAGAGCTGCAATGCATAGTAAAATAAAGATATATCCCAGTCATCATCCCCATGTGTTCTAGCTAGCAGGCCAAGTCACAGGAACAACGAGTCCCAGCACCGAAAGCGAGAACCCAGGAGAAGACTGTAGAGAACACAAGGACAGATAAATTAGTTACTCTACTATACCGGCACTACGAGCGAGCTGTAGTCTCGGGTACTACACTCGCTCCTGGCTCAGTATGCAAATCAAGGCTAAGTCCTCGTCCCTCTACAGACAACTCCTGGGCATGGTCGGGCTCTTACACATGGCACCAGTCTAGTCACAAATGGGATGATGAGCAGGGCATATAACTCGTGAACATGTAGAACGTTCACCAACTATCCTCATCAAGAAGATCGCTGTTCACATTAACCCCTTAAATCTAATACATGTAAATATATGCTTGTCCTATGAGTAATACGAGAGGTGAGTGCTGAAACTCCTTTAGGACCTCAAGGGAAGGTTATGCATTTAAATAGAGAGAAGAATGAAATGAGAGTAATGTCGTCAGAGAGAAAGAGTGCAACCGTGAGAAGTGGGGAGAGAGAGCAAGGGATGTTAGAATCTCAAAGGTTCTAGGCAACCTGATCATAGTACACACAGCCAACCTCCAGGCAGTGTGCTGTACGACAACATGGGCCCAGCCCAGGCAGGCAACAATGGACTACCAACCCTATCGCGCCTAGCTATAAGGGCAAGGCTGCCAACCAGTCCATACGTCTGGCAACCACCCGGCCGGCAGCGCGGCGTGTTGCTACCCTCTTGCTCTGAAGCCCAACTCACTCTCTCTCTCTGAATTCCCATTATCCTATCTATCAACTTCTCTATTGATACTACATATTAAATGGAAGGTCTCGACATGGCTTAAAACAAAACCCACCACTGGTTAGCACATGACGAGACCTTTGCAGAGATACAAAGAACATAGTTATAAGTTGTCACACTCAATATACATAGCGGCTGACGGTAGACAGATCACGGGCGGTACAATGGAGTACCAAGGAGTACAATCAGGTTGCGTTGCCCAGCACTGGGGTGCGTCACAGCCCCCCCAAGATTTTAGATAATCGACCTTAGAAGCATTATCAAAATCTGACAGGCAACCAACCGACCTGCTACCCTTAGCTGCCACTAATTGCAAAAGGTGCACAACAACTGAAGTGTGAATTATACATAAAACACAATATTGCATGCATCATGCTACAACAATAAAGAGTTACAAAACTAAAAAAAAAAAAAAATCTCGTTTATTTTATTGTTTTATAATCTTTTTGGACGGCGTTATGATAGCCTAATTTTACACCTGCTCAACCCACACACCGTGCACGACTATCTTGGATCATCAACCCTTGATAGACAATCTGCTATCACGTTCTCACTCCCGGCAATATGCTGAATGTTGAGATTATACTCTTGGAGCATTAGGGACCACCTGGTCAACCGCATATTCCGATTGTGAAACTGATTTAGGAATTTCAAGGGATGATGGTCCGTATAAATCGTCACTACCGGGCCGTAGGCTGGAACATAAACTTCGAAATGTTTGAGCGACAAAACGATAGCCAGAAGCTCCTTCTCTATAGTCGAGTAATTCCTTTGTGCCGAATTAAACTTGCGAGAAAAGAAGCTCACTGGGTGTTCCAAGCCCTCGGAATCAGTCTGCAGTAACACTGCCCCGGCACCCACACCGCTGGCATCAGTCGCCAGCTGAAAACTCCTGGAGAAGTCTGGGGCCCTCAAAATCGGATGTGTACACAGCAGGTGCTTGACTAGGTCGAAAGCCCTCTGACACTCCGCAGCCCAACAGAACTTCACTGACTTCGACAGTAGATCAGTTAACGGTGCTAAGACAGTAGAGTATCCCCGGATGAAGCGCCTATAATAGCCTATCATACCTAGGAACCGCATGACCTGGCGCTTAGTGGTGGGCCTGGGAAACATATTGATAGCCTGTATCTTGCTCAGGGGGGGGCACACCCGGCCTAACCCGATCACAAAGCCAAGATACTGCACAGTAGCCTTTACAAACTCGCACTTCCTCAGGTTCACCACCAGCCCAGCATCGTGCAACTTCCTAAACAGGTCTCTAAGTGCCTTAGGTGATTTTCAAAATCGTCATCATATACTATCACGTCATCAAGGTAGACCGTGCAGTTAGGGATTTCGTCACAAATATCGTTCATCAGGTTCTGAAACGTGGCAGGTGCGTTCTTAAGCCCATAAGCATTACGTTACATTGGTAGGTCTTGCCATCTACCACAAAACCACAAACTTGCTTAGCTCGGTCCGACAGGGGTACTTGCCAGTAGCCTTTTACAAGATCAATTTTAGTAAGGTACTTTGCATTCCCTATCTTATCCACGCTGTCGTCAACTCGAGGCAAAGGGTAAGGGTTGGTGGTGGTCAAGCCATTTAGCCTACGAAAATCTATGCAGAACCGCACCTTGCCGTCAGGTTTTTGGCTGCAATGTGACGGGTGATGTCCACTTCACATAACCTTCAGTGATCATCCCTCTCTCAACCATGTACTTTAACACCTCCCGTAAAGCTGGCAACTTTACCGGGGGCACACGGTAGGGCACTGACTTGAAGGGCACATTATCACCGACGTCCACGTCGTGCGTTACCTGAGTAGTGAGACCTGGGTGTTCGGCGAAAACAGAGGGGTATGACCTGAACAGGCCTAGGACAGCAGCACCCTGGTGCTCAGGCAGGTGACTTACAACTTGCCTAGCCTCTTGTTCAGTATTCCCCGCCCACTGTTCCGCGGAAAAACACAGTCCCAGCTATCCTCCTCAGCAGCATGACTGTCCCCACCTCCTTCTCCACCCTGGCCGCTGCAGGCCAGCACAGGGACAGTGAGAGGCTCTGAGGGGCGTCTCACATACTCTTTCATGAGGTTAACATGACATAACTGATGTTTTTTCCTACGGTCAGGTGTTGCAACGAGATAATCAAGGTCGGACAGTTTCTTAGCCACCACATACGGCCCAATGAACTTGGCAGAAAGGGGGTGTCCAGGCAAAGGTAAAAGCAACATTACCTCCTGACCCACCGAAAACTCCCGAAGCTTCACCTTGGCGTCATACTGGTGCTTCATGACCGCCTGTGCATTAACCAAGTTATTACCTGCCGCTGCCATGCAACCTATAAGTCTCTCCCGGCTCTCAAGGACATATTTAAGTATAGACCCCGGCTTCTCTTCGCCCTCCAACTCTATGGCACCATTGCTATAACGAGCTAGGCTAGCGTCTTGCAGCTGCTGCTCACTAATGTCCCCGGGCGTCAATGCATCAAGATGGTTTTGTAATAAGACATTACCCCGGCTAGTAGGCTCTACTGCCTTAGTGGCTCTCGCTACAGCTCTTGCCTCACGCGAAGTCTTACCCAACTCTGCCTTGTTACACACCATCTCTGGGCCAGAGTCAACTCCCGTGTTTATTATAGGTCCAAGTACCGAATCACCGAGAAGTGCAGCAGAATCAATGTCCCTTTTCCTGCCCTTAGCAACCTTCTCCCGATCCTTCCTCCACTGTCCCCGAGGTTGAGTGCTAGGCTGTGCAGGAGCCGCAGAGCGAGATCGGTTTACCACACAGGCCATCTCATCCTGTTGGCACCTCCCAACCCATTCCCAATTCTCACCATCCACGTCGGCCGCCCTCTCGGCAACGACTAAGGGTGGAGTCCCGGAAGTGGGCACCGCAAAGTCGTTGCCGAGAAGAAGGTCGACGCCCTCAACTGGCAAACACTCAACGATCCCTACATCCAGCTCCCTGCACACCTCTCCCACTCTCAACTCCAACCTCACAAGTGGGTATGACCTCGTAGCATTTATACCCTGCACCACAACAACTCTGGCCGCATTTATCGGTTTCCCTGTGAAGTTCCTCAACAAAGTTTGCGAAGCCCCCATATCCCTCAGCAAGTCAACCCTCCGTAGTTCACTCCCCCAGCTCACAAACCCGTGTCCCCGATGGCTACAGAAAGTGTCCTGGACAGGTGTCGAGCCTTCCGTACGCTTCTTTACCGCGTGTGCCTCAGCTGCTGACAACCTACCCCGGGCAGTTGCTGCAGCCTTCAGAGACACACCGATACTGTGAACCAATGACAACCGGCTTAGCGGGAGTGTTACTAGGGCACTCACGTGAATAATGGCCTAGCTTCTGACATTTGTAACATTTCACATCCCCAATGGGCTTCTTCCCTTGTGCGGGCGAAGAAGGGGCCTGACTTTTAGTAAAACGGGAGGGGCTTGTGTTTGTAGGTGTTATTAGGTGCCCAGCTTTTAGTGTGGTTATGTGTGTCATAGAATTTGTTATTATCGAAAACTCTGGTGGGTGGGGTATAGCGCCCCTTCTGCCCTGACTCAGCCCTCTGAGCGGCACCGCAACCACGAATCAATGATAATCTGAGGTCTGCCATCTTGGCAGCCTCCTCTACTGTCTTGGGACATTTTTCCTTAATGTTCAGCGTTAGATCGGTTCCAGTACATTTGTAAAACTGTTCCAGATAGAAAAGTTGCTTAATTTCCTCAGCCGACTCTGCGTGCTCGGACCGAAACCAGTTATTACATGCATCTGTTAAGTCCCGTGCGTGCTCCATAAAACTGACGTCGCTCTTCTTATTCACGCCACGGAACTTCAATCTATAAGTTTCGGGTTGCAGTTCGTAGGCCCGGAGCACAGCCTCCTTCACCAGTCCATACACGACACTCTCGTCCAGTGACAGTGCATCGTAGGCTTTCAACCCCTTACCCACTAGACGTGATGAAACTAATGCTGCCCATTTAACCTCCGGCCAGTCATACTCACGACACTTCTTTTCGAAACGAGCAAAAACTCAGTCACTGCTGTCTCATCAAATGCGGGTACTAACTTAATAAATGCGAAAGTGAGTCTGTAACCCGGTGCCCACCACCGAGATGACGCCCCATGGTCTCTACTCTAGACTTCTCGACATCCATTTCAGCCTGGTACCTGGTTGCATCCTGATTGGCTTGGATTCTAGCAACCTCTATGCGTTCTATACTAGCCTGTTGTATCTGAGTCTCCTGCAGCTTAATCCGTTCTATACTAGCCTGTTGACTCTCTCGCAACTTAAGCTTAGCTAGTTCTAGCTGAAATAACATCTCAGGAGACAGGCCTGGGGGAGGAGAGCACAAAATGGTGGATCCACACCGAGACGTGTTTGCGGGTAAGCCAGCTTGGCATTGAGAAACCCTCCTGCTGCATCGTGCTAAGACTCGCTGGCTGAGGGCCCAGCTCAGGGGTAGAGTGGAATGGAGGCTTGGAGGGAACCCCCCAAGACCCCACTCCACCCACCGCCCCATCGCCATCACCCAACAAACATGCCACCAAATTCTTCTTGGGCCAACTGTCAGGACAGTCCCGCCCCAAAACCGTGGCTAAACAGCGAAGACCGTAACAATCAATAGCCTGCAGGCGCTGTTCGGTCAAAGGTGTCTGCAAAAATGCCCGGGCATCCCTCTCTCCACTTATAACACTCCCCTCCCTAAATATCTGCTGTACTTGCTGGTCACTAGGCTGTACCGTGTTATCCTCCCCCGTAAATGATGAGTCATTAGACATAGTGCTGGTTATACAATTGCTGTTCAAAAAAAAAGTGCTTATTACTAATTGCAGTCTCGACTCACAAAAATGTTAAAGATGCTTGAATGACTCTACTCTAGACACCTAACGAAACAATCTGCAAGTCCACCAATACAATAATGACACAATAAAAATTCCTCCAATATGCAAGAAAATTCTAGCCAGCTCTACTAGGTAGCATAGAATAGTTCTCCTAAAAACATGTGATAGGATACTACTGAATCTTGTGCAAGGTCGCCATTTTGTTACGGCTGGATCGGCAATACATATTCGGGATTCTTGATCGTAGGACAGAAATGGCTTAAGTGACAACGACACGCTCGATTCCAGTCCCAAATACTATATGCTCCAGACAACAAAAGCACCAACGCCCTACAGAGTTATCGTCTACGGTAACGAGGTACCTTAACTCGGCGAAAGTGTACAACAGGGGTAGGCTATGAGGCTAAACTCCCTCAGACATTTATAGGTTACGTTATTACTAAAGAAATGCAATACTCAAGAAACTACGTTAATATTAAGCCTCTAATAATGTAGAATAGAAGCAGGCTAAAGGTATGACAGTGAAATGCTAAATGACAAATGTACACGCCTACTTGAAAGCGCGTGCACTACACTAACTGTCCCCTACTAACATGCACTAGCATGTAGCATACAAGATGTTCATGATCCAGTAGATACCTAATAATACACATGGGAGGAACATAAACAGTAGTCACTTATTATAATAATGAATCTATACTTGGAATAACTAAAAGGTTGCAGGCAACAGTACTGCGCCGGTAGCCTACTACCGCATAGGCTACTTCGCTTCTCTCACTCTGTCTCCCCTCGAGTCCGTATGCGCCCTACGCAACAGAACTCCGGACACAGCAGCAAAACGACAGTGCAGTTAATTGATACATGAAAGTATTAATAGTGTTGTCTTGTGTGTGAGTAATGTGTATTGTAGTGTTATAGATATATACTTAAAGAGAGCTGCAATGCATAGTAAAATAAAGATATATCCCAGTCATCATCCCCATGTGTTCTAGCTAGCAGGCCAAGTCACAGGAACAACGAGTCCCAGCACCGAAAGCGAGAACCCAGGAGAACAGTGTAGAGAACACAACGACAGATAAATTAGCTTACTCTACTATACCGGCACTACGAGCGAGCTGTAGTCTCGGGTACTACACTCGCTCCTGGCTCAGTATGCAAATCAAGGCTAAGTCCTCGTCCCTCTACAGACAACTCCTGGGCATGGTCGGGCTCTTACACATGGCACCAGTCTAGTCACAAATGGGATGATGAGCAGGGCATATAACTCGTGAACATGTAGAACGTTCACCAACTATCCTCATCAAGAAGATCGCTGTTCACATTAACCCCTTAAATCTAATACATGTAAATATATGCTTGTCCTAAGAGTAATACGAGAGGTGAGTGCTGAAACTCCTTTAGGACCTCAAGGGAAGGTTATGCATTTAAATAGAGAGAAGAATGAAATGAGAGTAATGTCGTCAGAGAGAAAGAGTGCAACCGTGAGAAGTGGGGAGAGAGAGCAAGGGATGTTAGAATCTCAAAGGTTCTAGGCAACCTGATCATAGTAACACACAGCCAACCTCCAGGCAGTGTGCTGTACGACAACATGGGCCCAGCCCAGGCAGGCAACAATGGACTACCAACCCTATCGCGCCTAGCTATAAGGGCAAGGCTGCCAACCAGTCCATACGTCTGGCAACCACCCGGCCGGCAGCGCGGCGTGTTGCTACCCTCTTGCTCTGAAGCCCAACTCACTCTCTCTCTCTGAATTCCCATTATCCTATCTATCAACTTCTCTATTGATACTACATATTAAATGGAAGGTCTCGACATGGCTTAAAACAAAACCCACCACTGGTTAGCACATGACGAGACCTTTGCAGAGATACAAAGAACATAGTTATAAGTTGTCACACTCAATATACATAGCGGCTGACGGTAGCCAGATCATGGGCGGTACAATGGAGTACCAAGGAGTACAATCAGGTTGCGTTGCCCAGCACTGGGGTGCGTCACAATATATATATATATATATATATATATATATATATGTATTATTAAATAAAGAACATACATATGCTGACCGTAACATCGTCGTTGGAGTGAGGGGTGCGTTTGCTTCGCTTAGTACCTTTACCTTTCCCCTTCCCTTGGGGTCACCGGCAGGGAGCATATCCCTGTCTTCGTGTTCCTGGTCACTTGGGACCAGTTCGACGGTCGTGTCGCTGGTCGCTGTCGCCACCCCTCTGCCGTGTACGATCGAGGAACTTCAAAGAAAAAATAATAATATTATGTCATGAATAAAATAATAATACTTGTTGAGAGAGAGGTACTATGGCCAGGTTTCAAACCAACTGACCCCACGTATATTACGGAAAGCTGGGCACCTTCACCAATTGGCATAGTGGTGAAAGTGACCAGTTTTTCCAAATATACCTGTCGTCAGTGTGTTCGAAACCTCTTCATGGTACCTGTCTACCAACCTGTCCGCAATTTCTTTATAAAATAAGTAATAACATATGACCTTATTTCTTTTACAGATGTGGTATTTCGCTGCGGAACTCGTGGAAGGTGACCTTGGCAATGGATCGTTGATGAATATGAAGTACATTTTCATATAAATGACATTTAAATCAATAGCATGTGCTTTGCCTAGCCTTCGTAATGTGAACAAAGTATGAAAATGTATATAAAACATCATTTAATAATAACTAAATATTCCCTGAATAAATAAACATTAAAATAATAGTTTCAATAAAACCAAAATATTTATCTGTACAATGTTCTTCTCTTGATGAGACCGATTTATTACGTTGTAAGAAAAAATATTTTGTCAACATTTAATGACGAATCAATGAAATACCTTAATTTTTATAGGAATATTAAAGAAATACGCTTAATTACCTCCTCGTTCGTGCGTCCTTTGACCCTGGCAATGTGGCGAAACAGGAAACTGAAGTTGGCCAGGATTCATTTCTCCCTTTCGGTTGGGTACTTGGCTTTCTGGCCAGACTTCACTTTGCTCAGTTTGCCATAACGAGCCTTCATTCCCTTGACCCACAGTCTAAGCTGAGGGACTGTTGAAGAAGAAAAAAAACAAGAGTTAATAAACGTATACATTGAAATGTATTGAAAATGTAGGACACGGGAAAAATTTGCTGGCGATCAACAACAGCAATTATTCATTGTCACTTTAAACTGGTCATATGTAGATCAGATATATATATAAAATATGAAATCTGTCACAAAAAGCATCGGCACACAGGGTATGATAATACACTTATAAAAGCACAAAATATCACAAAGAACAGTATTTACACAATTCGCCGTGTTTGCATGACGTGTGCAATAAAGAAAATATGCAAATTACAAAGTTCTTGACACCAGGGCACCCAATTAATCACGTTATCATAAACCAACACTACTTCGCACACAATGTCAATTTTATTTAATATGCAAAATACTTTGATTTTTTTTACACATTATTGCACAGTTTCACACAAACACTCACTTTGACGTTTTCAACTTACCAGTTACGTTGAGAGATTTGGTCTTTTCGGCATAGGCGTCCTCCTTCTTCTCCTTGTTTCGGAAGGCCTTCAGACCCTTGTCGTAGAGGAATGGTCTTTCCTGGAACCATTCCACCAGATCTTGTTCTTGCTCCTCCAAAAAGGCAACGTAATTCCTCTTGCCTGGAGGCGTCGAATCTGAGGAGATTTCCGGCACTTCCTCAGGTGTCAGCACACGCCTCTCCTCTTGATCTCCCTGCAGTGGAGTTTTGGGTGACCCCGAGCGCGATCCTGAATGGGACGTCGAAGGGGAGGGAGTTGGCCTTGTTTGGGTATCTGTACTAGTGCCTGGTTAGGGGTATAGGGGTATGGCCATCTTCTTCGCCTTCGTAGTTTTTTTCTTCAGGGCCTTCTTCACTACCTTCTTAGGAGTTTTTTTGTGTTTTTGGGATGATGATTTTCGGAAAACGGGTGCGCGGACATGTGTAGGAACGTGTGATCTCAGTCGTGTGAACTAGGGTAATGACACCTGCTGACACGACTGGCGTATATATATGGTCAGTGAAAATTGTGCGACCATAGATAGTGTTATCGCAAGGGTCAAGGCGTCCCCAATATGATTTCTGTGCCCAACGTTCGCCCTCATTTGACCTACATTCGCCCTCATTCGACCAATGTCGCCCTGTTGTCGTGTTGCATTTGCTGATATTCGTCAAAACACTCACTGCATTCGCACAACCACCGTACGGTAGTCGCCATAATCGAGCAAATTCGCTCACAAGCAGCGTTTCCAATAATTGCAAATCGCCATATTCGCTCCAAAGCTCGCAGGGCATTCGTCCATAATCGCCCATATTCGTCCGGTATTCGCTCGGCATTCGCAGAACATTCGACCTATTCGTCTGACATTCGCCTAATTCGCCCACATTCGCCGGAAATGGCGAATACGGGGACAATGGAACGAATTGTGCGACTATCGTGCGAACAACGTCGAATGCAGTGAGACAAATGGCGAATGTCATACAACATTCGCTAAAATTTTGAATTCGCAGCCGTTTTTTGGGTATGCTCAAAACTTACGACGAATCTGGGGGAATCTGAGCAAACATGGGCGACGCTAGGGCGAACGCTGTGCGATTTCGACGACAATTGGAGAAAATTCGAGCGAATATGGCGAATTTTGGGACATAGAAAACAAAATTCCTGTCGCCCTCTGTCGCTGGGCGTTCGCCATCGAAAAGTTGCACAGTGGGATACCCCCTTTAGTTGATGAAAATGGAGAATACACCAAAGACGATGTACAAATGAGTAATGCCCTCAATACCTTCTTTGCATCAGTTTTTACAACAGAAGACCTTATCCCTACACCATCGCTGATTCAGATTGATAATTCAGATGTTCTAAGCAATATCCCCATTACAGAGAGAGAAGTAGTGAATTGTTTAGATAAACTCAAGGTAAATAAAACGCCTGGACCTGATACAATCTCACCTAGAGTTCTAAAGGAAGCTAAGGATGAGCTCTCCAAACCACTGACATTTCTATTCAATAAATCCTTGCAATCTGGAACTATGCCTGATCAGTGGAAGCTAGCCAACGTAACACCGATATTCAAAAAAGGCAGCAAATCCCTACCCAGCAACTATCGTCCAATTAGCTTAACGTCAGTTCTATGTAACATGCTAGAAATACTCATAAGAGACAGACTCGTAAATCACTTAGAGGAAAATAAAATACTTAAAGATACTCAACACGGTTTTCGTAAAAAATGTTCCTGTTTAACAAACCTCTTAGACTTCTTCCACGATATCCTCAACTTCTATGATGAGAGTACAGCTGTAGATATTATATACCTTGATTTTCAAAAGGCCTTTGACAAAGTTCCCCACAAATGTTTACTGCTAAAACTAAAACCGCATGGAATACAAGACGGTGTGTTGAAATGGATAGAAAATTGGCTCAGCAACAGAAAGCAAAGAGTAGTCATAAACGGTAAGGCATCTAAATGGACCAATGTAAGTAGCGGGGTACCCCAGGGATCGGTACTGGGGACCAATTCTCATTCTAATTTACATCAACGACATAGATGAGGGTCTCACCTGTACAATCTCAAAATTTGTTGACGATACAAAAATTTCAAATAGCGTACTCTCAAAAGAACAAGTTGACGATATGCAACACAATCTAGATAAGTTGTCATGTTGGGCCCAAATTTGGCAAATGAGTTTTAATGCGGATAAATGTAAAGTACTACATATCGGATACCAAAATGAGAAAGCAAACTATTCGATGAATGGCACTCAGCTTAAGAATGTAAACAGAGAAACCGATCTGGGAGTAATAATATCGCGTGACCTAAAACCGAGTCAACAATGTTCAGAAGTTGTTAAGAAGGCAAACAAAATGATTGGCTTTATAAGCAGGTCATTTGAGCATAAATCCAAAGACGTTATCCTAACCCTTTACAATTCCTTAGTCCGCCCTCTTCTGGAATACTGCGTTCAATCCTGGTGCCCTTATTAACAAAAAGATATAGACAAGCTAGAACGAGTTCATCGTAGAGTTCCCAAAATTATACCCAGCCTAGAAAACAAACCATACGAGGAGCGTCTTAGAGAATTAAATCTATTTCCTTTAACCCAGCGCAGATTAAGAGGGGACTTAATTCAAGTGTTCAAATCATCAAAGGCATTGACAATATGAACTGTAGTAAGTACTTCACTATCGACCAATCTAATTACACTCGGGGTTGCAAAATTATTGGTAGATCTTTTAACTCACACGAATCTAAGAATTTCTGCTTCAATCGAGTTGTCAACTTATGGAATGGGCTTCGCCGAGACGTTATAGACTGCAGCACTGTTGATTCATTTAAACTTCGCATAGACAAATATCTCCCATCAAACCCGTGACTGACTGCGTTTGTAAATGAATAACTTTATTTTATACCCCCTCAGTTACTAACCCATCTGTCCCCTACTAACTTCCTAATCCTGCCACGGACATTAGTTCCAGGGCAGTAGTTCCCTTTCCAATATTCCCTTAACCACTCTAAACCACTGTTTGGACGCTTGATCCTCAGTGTTTTGGAGGACAAGCAGCCTAGAAGGGTCACTAGGACTGTTGTTGCTTGATTTCCTTTGTACTCCTTTGTACTACTTCTGAGACCCCCCCCCCTTCACACCTACAATGTCACCGATCAAACTCAGCCTTCCCCACCTACGTCTGCTACGCCCACCTTCCACCTATTCAATGTTGCTCTTATTAACCCCATCTCTTACGGGTTCTCAACCGCATCAGTTCCCCAGTATGCACCGAGGAACGACCAATATGCACCCCGCCCATCTCCCGTAAACTTGTATGAATTTCCTCCCTGTTCAAATAATTGTCCCGTCCGGACTTGGGGGGCCTCGTAACCGAACGCAATCGAACCCTCCCCCCAACCAATTTGCAAATCAACAATCTGCATATCCGCCCCAACATCGATTCAACCAGTATCAGTCAACCGTGGCCGTCATCCATACCGCCCCCACTCAAAAACCTCCCCACGACTAGCCTTGACTGAGGCGAGCCATCAAGACCCCCACTACCCCCTCAATATCCCTCCACAGTACCCCCCACCAGCCCTCAACCGCTCCTCCCTAACCCCACCAGTCCTCTCGCCGATTACAAACTGGATTTTTAGCCACACCCCCAACACCTTTTCAGGCTGCGAGGGTCCAGTCATTAATCCATAAACCATCCATATACCACAAGTTAAAGTTCAACGGATTGCCAGTTCACCTACTTGTGGATACAAGCACCGCACGTTCATGCCTTCACACTCACTTTTACAAGCGTAAACAATTTGGCCCATTACAACCGTCATCACTGACTCTCAACAGTGCCGGAAACACGCCGTTGCAAATACGAGGAGAATCTTACTCCGTCACCATTACGCTACCTCACGGTCCCTCAGTTGACCACAAGTTCGTACTATTAGATGCATATGCCGACACCACGACGGGTACCTCAGGTTAGATCTACTACAAATATTTAATGCACAGATTGACTGCAAACACAGACGCTTACAATTCGAAGCCCAACCTCAGACGCCACACCTCATTGCCCAGGCCGGCACCACGTCTGACGCCATATCAATTCCCCCCCATCATCAAGCTTGGGTACCTATTAATCACCCCACCAATGTACCCCTGGTGTTCTCCCCTGCCTCTCACATTTCACCACACTACTTGACCGCCCCTGCTTTACTGTCTAAAATTTGCGAACATTTCCAACCACCCCATCAGCCTACCGAAGGGCTTGCTAATGAGAGAGCTGGAAACATTCGACGATGTAAACCCTTCCTGCCACGCTTCCAGGCCCACCTGAATGCATTTAACACACTCAAAGACGCCCTCACTTCGGCTCCTATAGTAGCTTTCCCAGATTACAGTCAACCAATCCGCTTATATACTGATGTATCTTCAACAAGTATCGGTACCGTACTAGTCCAAATCACAGATAATAAAGAAAACTTCATAGCATGCGCCAGCCGCTCACTGACCCAAGCAGAAACAAACTATCCCGCAACAAAAAGAGAATGTTTAGGACTAGTATGGGCACTGCAGCATTTCCGGTCATACCTATTTGGTGCAATTCACCATCATTATTACGGACAATCATGCTTTACAGTGGCTCCGGACGTCTCAAACCATGAACGCATTAATAATAAGGTGGCGGGAGACATTAGAAGAGTTCAATTTCAAGATTACTTATAGACCAGGGAAACTACAAACGAACTCCGACGCGCTGTCTGGCCTAAACACGTCCCCCCCTTGCCCCTGTCCGCGCCTTGCCTCATCCCCCACCCCTCCCCTCCAGCCGCGCCTGTCATGTCTATAGCCAGCAGATCCACGTGGGACATAGAGAACAAACCCGACTGGCTACCGCCAAATTGGCTTCCACTCTCACGCGAATAGGGGATTCTTTTTTTTCTGACTCCTGCCACATCGTGTTAAGCTCCAGGAAAACATTCACAATCCTTCACGACGGCAACGGCATACACTTGGGCTATACGAAACTGTTGCAAGCATTCAAAACGACCTACTGCACCCCCCACCCTAACCCCCTTGCCAAAACAACAGTAGAATCCTGCCTTGTCTGCGCGGGCGGTAAAGACACATCACGAACCTCAGGCCCGTCCGACACCATCACTCCCTCCTTGCCCTGGCTACTCCTATCTCTTGACACAGTCGGCCCCCTTCCCGCATTAACTGGTTTTGTTTTATCCTCACATTTGTAGACATATATTCAAGATTCCTCATCGCAATACCCGTCAAAGATCACAGCGCCAAAACAGTTGCCGACGCCATGCTGAACCATGTTTTCCCCAATTTCAGCCTACCTCAGGCCTTACACACAGACAACACGCCAGAATGTTCTGGCCAAATCTGGGCACCCCTGTCAAAAATGGCGGGTTACTCAATTTCACATTCATCCCCTTACTGACCTAAGGGCAACGCCATCTGCGAAAGAAATCACAGGAACATCAATAACCAAATATGTACAAGACTCCTTGCCAGTCAGTCAAGGGACTGGCCTAGTCAACTGAGAATGATCCAGTGGGGGTTAAATTCCACCCCAAAAGACGACGGCATATCACTTCACGAAAAGGTATTCGGAGTTGCGCCCGTCTTACTCCTCCTTCGCCACTTAATCCACCCACCCTCAGCCAACGCAGACGCTCACTCCACTGTTGCACATATAAAAGCGAGATTGTATCAGCTGCCAGCTTGCCAAGACCTATCCAGGAACGAACAAAATGCGAGAAACCCCTTCAAAATTAGCGACGTCATGGTGGCAAATCTACCCTGTCAAAATAAGCTCCAACCCAAATTCATTGGCCCATTTGAAATAAATAAAATCCCAAATGTGTATCAGGTAGTCATCAACTACCACGGAGAAACTAGAATATTTCGGAATCGCCATGTTAGAAAGGTACACATTAGCGACACGAAAGAACAAACACCCACACCACACCCACAACCCCCATTCAACCCAGCCGGGTTACCCGCGCCACCCCATCCCTCATACCCACCGCACACACATCCCCCCACACCTCCCGACCAATTTCCACCTTACCAACATCAATTCCAATTCCCACCCCAACCACCACAACCCCCAACCCCTCCACCTCCCCCCATTCAAAGACCTCCAGGTGCACGACCTCGTACACCACCAGACAACCCTAAATCACCCGCCAAACCTTAAACACCCCCACCCCACGTCACTAACCAAGCCCACCCTCTCCGTCCACATACTCTCCCTACTACCCAAAATCAACCTCACACAACCCCACCCCAAAAACCTCCCACCTTCTTACTCCCACCCCCGAAATTGCCTACCACCTCCACACCTTCTCCACTTTATCACAGAAATCCCACACTGCTACCTGACACAGTACAAACCCCAACAACCTCACAACTCACCAATAACCTTCCCCAAAATCAAACAACATCTCCACAAAACCCACCAAATCCGCCCCCTCTTCCTAACCCTACCACCCATGACCTTCCAAATTTTTCACATAATTCACCTTGCAGCACCCAACCCATTCAAACTACTTTCCTTTCCACCTTCCACCCCACAGCCCCACTACAACCTCCTAAGATGCTCACAACTAATACAATCACTCACTCGGGCAGAGTCTCCCACCCCCCAGACAGATTAGGGATCAACTGTACTTTTGTGTTTGCAGCGATTGATAAAAGGGACCCACACAGGTCAGAGGTCACCAGTTACCTGCACCATACCACACCGAGCACACCTAGAGGAGCCTCAGAGGTCCCAAACATGCTGATCTGCTTTGCTTTGTGGACCTCAGTAGAGGTAAGG
The DNA here is from genome assembly GCA_032716605.1 of Paralithodes platypus. Lineage (NCBI taxonomy): Eukaryota > Metazoa > Arthropoda > Malacostraca > Decapoda > Lithodidae > Paralithodes > Paralithodes platypus. The sequence continues at coordinate 17,087,491 of CM064525.1, forward strand.
AAGTGCCGCCTGAGTCGTCCAGATCATTTGCTGGAGATGCTAAAATCTACCAATCAGTCCACAGTGCTCACCATCGTCAGGAGAGATGGGCCCTTTAATGACTTCACTCGCCACTGGTATTACTTCCTCCAACACCTGCAGCCCTTCGCCGTCACAGCTTCAGAGGAGAAGTTCCTTCTCCGGCCACGAGGTCGTGACTTTTGTACAGGAGGGGGTGGTGTTATACCAAGGGAAAATGAAGCCGCCCACAGTAACCAGTCACCCGCAGACCTCGGGAAATACCAGGGCGGCCCCAGTCGACCTCCACACAAGAACCGAACATACACCTACAGCCAGGGGCACCGACAACAGGCTCAACCCAAATCCAACCCCGTACGTCACCAGAATCACCAGAGGCATCATCGATCATTGGGGCCGCATAATAACGAAGCCCGTCCTTCAACCGTTCTCTCTCAAGCGAAATGGGATAAATATAGAAAAGTCCCCCCAAAGACAGGTATACCTACCCCGACCAACACCTAGCCGGAACTACTTCTTGAAGTACCAGCGGGCGGTCACATGGCCCCATATCTACAGGAATGACGTCATTACCACCAGCCGACTCAGGGTTGGCCGACGGTCAGGTCAACCCCGCCAATCAGGAAGGAGCATCACCTGTAGAGTGGACGTGGGAGGGGATACATAAACAAATACTGAAGGCCCTACCATTGTTATCCCCCCTCCGCCCATCACCGGAATGACAAGGACCTATGTCAATGCTAGGAAGGGCCAATTAAGGGCGCCCTTTTTTCCATGTAGCCAACTCAGGCCTAGGAAGATCTAAGGAGTGAACATGTACTCAGACCAGGTTAGGAAAGGTATCTCACCCTTTCTCCAGAGCTGAGTGCAATGACCTCCCTAGGTGCTCCAAAGCCCAAAGTCTCAGTGTGGTAGTAAATAAGGAGTATAGAATATCTCCTGGTTCCTCGGTCAGTCTCACTGCCGAAGCCATTCGTTGTTGGACGTAAAAGTACTTTATGATCTCGGTCAACCTCACTGCTGAGATAATCCGCGGTCTGTCTATCAGGCCCTCTCTTAACGTAACTTATATTCAATTAGTTGTAATTCTAAGTCAAACCTTCAGTACACTATCAGAATTAATATTGCCAGCTTATGAGTAGATAGTCACATGCTGGAATGACCACTCAGTCACTGCCTACTCATAGATAGCTAAACTCTGACTTACCTTGTATCTTCTTCGAGTCCAGCTAGAAACCCCGTTCATTCTAACCACACACGAGCATCATTCTTGATTATTTAACATATATTATCTGTCTAATTCTATGTATTTTGTGTCCTAGTTCTGATTTGTACAGCTATAATAAATAAAGTGAATACCTAATTGCTACCATTTGACCTTGCTACGGGTAACCTCCTTAACCCGGCAGCTGCAAGGAGACTCAAAGAGGTTTTACTGGGCGACTGCGGGGAGACTCTTAAGATCCTAGGCCTAAAAAAAAAACTTTTAAAAGGCCCCAGCAGCACTTGAAACATTGTTTTGTCCTCCATACCTCATATCACTTCTCCACATTTGTCAAAGTCCCCTCCTTACCCCCCCCCCCCTTCAATTATCACCTATTTTTCTCTTATTCCTGTAATTATCGGTTTATATATGGCGCCAAAAATCTCCACCCGGTTCTAAGGTGGAAAGGGAGGGTGTGGGAGGAGAGAGAGAGAGAGTAGTAGCCCCGACTACATCCAGTCTTTCACCAGAGCTCATGGAGGGGGGAGGGGGGGGGGGGGTGTACTCTCGCTTTTTGGCAACTTCATGAATGAACCGCTCTGCAATATTTCATGTTTCTCACCCCCCAAACACTATTTCGTGTTTCTCACCCCCCAAACACTATTTCGTGTTTCTCACCCCCCAAACACTATTCCCACTTGTTTTATTGCTGGAACATGTTACTATCTTCATATTAAACGTAAAATAGGCGCATATGGATAAGTATTAATAAAGTAGACATGCCGTTTTGCCCAAAATCAAAACGGCATACCCAACTCTGCGAAGGGTTACCATCATTACTAATATTACCACCATCATCACTACTACTATCATCATCACTACAATTACCACCATCATCACTACTACTATCATCACTACTACTACTCTCACCATCACCATCATCCCCACTGTTACTACCATCACTTTTAATGTCATCTAAACTAACTTAACCTAACTTAACTTAGCAAATGCGGGGCGACTTGTTTTCGGGTCGTCATCTCCAGTAACCATCACCAACATCACCAATACTTTCAACATCATCACTACTACTATCCTCATCATCTACTACCATCATCACTGCTACTATCTCCACCAACTATCACAACTAGTTTCACAATCACGACTGTTGGCTTGGGGAGGGGGGGGGGGGGGGGGGAGGGGGGGGGCCTGGTGGTTTTGGAAGGGGGGGGGAGGGGGGGGAAACCATATTTTGGACCTAAAATCATAACTATTGCCAATTCAAAAAATCTTTTTTTAATTACCGTCGCATTCACTCACCGAATGTTCGTTGGAAGTTTGTGTGAAAATCCGTCGAATGGTCTAGGATGAGTTTTCGGAAAGACAGACATACGTCTCACTATTATCATCACATCTGAGACATACACAGGGAATAGGTAAAGGGTGGGCGGTGGGGGTCCTGAAAAAGGGGGGGGGGAACCATATTTTGGACCTAAGATCATAACTATTGCACAAATTAAAAAAATAAATAAAAATTACCATCGCATTCACGCAGCGAAGGTTCGTGTGAAGTTTGGTGAAAATCCGCCAAACGGTCTAGGAGGAGTTCTCGGACAGACAGACAGACGGACAGACAGACATTTCGGTTTGCATGTATCACTCTACGGGGGGGGGGGGGGGGGGGCGATACCACTCTACTTACGCAGAGTTCATAATGTAAAAAAAAAAAAAAAAAAATCCAGCGAGGCTCTTCCCCAAATTGAGAGAATGCAAGATGAAAGCTGCGGGAGTGACGTGCCAGCCATAGAGAGAGAGAGAGAGAGATCCCCCCCCCTCCCCCTCGGTGCTAAAGTATATATAAAGTAGACGTGCCGTTTCGCCCAAAATCAAAACGGCATACCCAACTCTGCGATGGGTCACCATCATCACTACTAGTCACTATCACCATTACTATCATCAGCACTACTACTATTACAGTCATCACTACTACTCTTACCATCATAACTACTCTCATCACTACTACTGTCATCATCACTACAACTTTCACCATAATCACTACTACTCACCATCATCACTAATACTGTCACCATCATCACTACTGTCATCATTATCACTACAACTATCATCATTGCTTGTCACCATCATCACTACTATTATGACCATCATCACTACTACTAGTACTGTCACCATCATATCTAGCACTGTAATCGTCATCATCACCACCATCATCATCACTGCTGTCCCTAACGGGCACACACACACAGAACGCCATCATTGCTTGGGAATAGGTACAGGAAGGGGGGTCCTGGGGGGGGGGGGGGGAGCTGGTTGAGGGGGGGGGGGGTAAAACCATATTTTAGACTTAAAATCATAACTAGTGCACACAATAAAAACAAATATATATATATTACCGTCGCATTCACGCACCGAATGTTCGTGTGAAGTTTGGTGAAAATCCGTCGAACGGTCTAGGAGTTATCAGACAGACAGACAGATAGACAGTCAGACGGACAGACAGACAGACAGACGTCTCACCATTATCATCACATCTGAGAAATGTGTATGATGTGTGGCTTTCTGTGATGTGAGTGCCCCTACGGGGCACTCACACTCACACAGGGAATAGGTACAGGGTGGGGGGAGGGGGGGGGGGGGGGAGCAAAACATGTTGTTGGACCTAAGATCATAACTATTGCATAAATTCAACAAATCTGTTTTTAATTATCGTCGCATTCACGCACCGAAGGTTCGTGTGAAGTTTGGTGAAAATCCGTCAAACGGTCTAGGAGGAGTTCTCGGACAGACAGACAGACGGACAGACAGACATTTCGGTTTGCATGTACCACTATACGGGGGCAATACCACTATGCTTACGCAGAGTTGATAATCATAAATTCGTTTCCAGAGACAATTATGTATGAGGGGGCTAGAGACTATGGCATCCGAGTGTACAAACTCTTTATGAAATGACACATGACATAACATATATTATAAACTTCAAAAAACCTTGTGAAAAAGTATAAGCAAGTAAAGGAAACGGAAGTTTGAAATGTCACGATTAAAGTGAGTGCTCCTATTACATAGAATTTATCAACGACTTCGTACATACAGAAATATATAGCAGAGTATAATTATACGGATATATTATATTCAGGGAAGGTTTTTAGTTTGCTCCTTAGACCTCCATCAAGCTTTAAAACAATACCCCCAAGATCCCCTTTCGAGATAAATGTGTATATTTTTCGGTGAAAAATGTCCTCCAAAATTACAGGCTCGCTATCGCTCGCCAGGAAGAACTCGTCACCTAAGTGGCATGAAAGGTCGTAAAATTGCCAGAAATGGGGCGAAAAGTCATAAAATTGCCAAACTAATGGGTCGAATGTGTGAAAATCTCAAAACTAATGGGACTAAGCATAAGGGAGAAGGGGGACGTGAAAATAAAGCATTATATTAAAACTCTCCCTTCAAGGGAAAATATTTCGAAACGCAAAAATCGAATAAGTCATAATGCTGGAGTAATTACTTAAAGTAACTTGGTACGCTGACGAGGGAAGGTCATTACTGTGTTTTTGTCGACTATTTATTTTCTGGAGTTAATTTTCAAGCTGTATTCAATCAACTGGATTGGTTTAGCTACCGTACCTCTCAAATATTTATCAACATAAGTTGATTAAGTAATTCATCAAATGCCTTTTGTGAAATAACTTGTCAGTTTAAAATGTTCGATAGACTTTATAATAACGCCTTTAACTTAGTGCTTACTTTGTTTATATAATTTGTATCTCACAAAGCCCCAGTGTATATATACACACACAACAAACACATATTGTATATAGTATATTTACAGTATATTTTTCTATCGACCTATCTATCTATCTCTATCTATCTATCTATCTATCTAATCTTATTCCTCTCTATACGGGTGTTATAGTAATGTATAATATAATTTAATAGATTAACACAATATCCCTACTTGATAACACGTAAGCGAACATAACCAAGCATATACTATTAGACCTAATAGTCTATAATAATCTTGCCAACAACATATTTTCTAAACATCAACATAAATATCCCCTCTCCAGGCTTCCAGTAATAGGTAGTGATAATCTCCCCGCCCCACCAATTTCCAGGAGATTGGAACTTTGCCTGTCAGACCTTTTATAACATGTAATCGAGGGTAGTTCTTAAAACTTTGCTAACGACTGCTATCACTATTAGCATTGAGGATTACCCTATCAGCAGTCTCCTTGGCTGGAACTGATTGATCATGAATAAATTGACCTCGCCTTTAACCAGATAGTGTAGATGCTATGTGTTTGTGTTTGGATATATTTTTATATTTAGTCTTGATCTCCGTGATTATTATAATTTAGCTCTAATTAGTTATGTTTTGTTGTTGTCAACTAAAACGCCACTCGGCTCAACCAAATTACCCAACCATGTCACTCATACAAATTCGTGGACCTGACCTATTTCTAATTATAGAAGTATATCTCTGGAAGCAAATTTATGTATATAATTGTCTATGCATCAGATAAAAGATCTATATATGCTATTCATTGAAAAGCAAGTTCCATCCAAAAATCCATCCAGATAGATATAATTGCATAAAGAAAAACACAGGGGGTCCACGAATTATTATAAGTGACTGTACAGTTGGCCAAATAAGTCCACTGCCATTACGTTTTGCTCGCTGTGTGCTTTATCAATGTCTGTCAATTATTGAATAGGGTGTGTAAAAATAGGAACATGTTTGTATAACTCACTCGAAACGATGAATTGATGCTTAGACAGTGCTGATACCAATTATTGATCGAAATATACTTGGTGCCACGAATTTACTTATTTGGCCGACTTTACTAACATAATATTACATCACTGTTTGTATGTTGAAGCAAATCGCATCCAAATATTCCATGATGTTAAAAACCACCATCTGACTCTAACCGATATTTTTAAGCATGTGAATACAATGTTGTGCATCCCACATAGAGCAAAAACTAATAAATTGTGCGAATTATGTTATCCCCATCTTTACTGACGAAGTCTTTTTCATTTATTCCAGCTATATTTAAACGATTTTATGCAGTTTAAGAAGGATCTATGTTAGCAAAAAGGGTTAAGTGAGAGAGTTCTACGCCTGTTAATTTCTAGAGGCACTTTTTAAACTCAACAAAATCGTCCAATAGCTGCCAGAATATAATTCGAAATACGTCGCCGGTACAGAAAGGGCTAAATATTGATGTATATATTCTCAGGTACTTGAAGAAAATATTATTGCTCTACCATTTTCGTTCCCCAAGGGTTGTCTGCACATAGGCTCGACCCCCGGCTACTTAAGGAAGCCCACCTCGCTATTTTTCTCTTCTCTCCCTTTCTCTTTGGCTTGTATCCATTCGGCCCCATTCAGCCTACTGTCTTAAGACGTTTACCCCCATCCAGGTGTCAATATTTTCTTGGCGGGCGGGAGCGAGCCAGCATATATATATTTTTGTTTTGACAGCTAGCTAAATTTGTACATATTTCGATAGAAAAATGTCTCTGGAGAAGCCAGATTTCTCCATACAATGATGGCTCGCTAGCGAATGCCAGGAAAATATCGACACCTGGATGGGGATAAGCGTCTTAAAACATTTGGCTGAATGGGACCGAATGGATACAAGCCAGCGAAAGAGAGAAAAGGAGAGAAACTTAAAAAAGGCCAGTGACCCCCTTTAAATACAGTATATGTTGTAGCTTCTATTCGCTACGTTACCACCCACCAAGCTCTAAGCATCCCTTATAATTGTTAACCCATTCAGTACCGGTGGCGTCCTTTTCACATTATTCTGGCTACTATTAGACGATTTACTTCAGTTTTAAAAGGGCTTCGAGCATTGTACAGGCTTTTAACTATCTCACTTAACCCTTTCTACTACCACAGATCCTTCTTAAGCCACACAAAATCGTCTAAATATAGCTAGAATTAATTATAACAAACGTCGCTGGTATTCAATTGGTTAGTATCGTTTTTAACACCAATAACCCCCACAGGAAATTAATGAAAACATGTAATTCTCCCAGGATTCGATACTAGGATATGACTGAGAACAGAACAAATAAAACGACGTGAACAAAACGACTTATGGCTCTTCGTTATCGGTGACTTCGTTTCTATTTTATTCTAGCTATATGTAGACGATTTTGTGCAGATTAAGAAGGATCTGTGGTAGTAAATTGGGTTCATTAAGATATTTCGATGCCTGATAATTGCTAGAAGTGAATAATTAGTTCTTGAACTGAATAAAATCGTCTTATAGTAGCCAGCATTTTACTTATCATCGTTCTTAGCACCAATAACACCCCCAATGAAATTAATGAAAACTTATGATTATCCCAAGGAAATGAATGGCACCAGCACTGCAAGGGTTAAAAAAAAAAAAAAAAAAAAAAAAAAAAAACAACACACAGTTAGGACATAAACTTCGCTCCACTACCTTCCACCCGCACCCCGTCTGTCATTATGGAAATCTCTTATTCCTCTCCATAACTTCCATTTTTACCCCTTGCTCTTCCTCGCATCTCTCGCAGCCATTCCTCTTTCTTCGTATGCAAAATATGCCTCTGGTTCGCTCCCTGTGATCATAAATCTTAGCGAGATGTACGTGTGTTCTTGCCAGGAATTTGCTGCACAAAATATTTGTGTTTTTTAGTATCTCTAGATTAACATAATGTTAGCTAAATTATATTGCGTAGCTAACCGTAAGGGTCATTAATTTATTGTCTATGTAATCCGATACGTAGCTATAGAATTCTTATTATCACCAACCCACCAATGAACTTACAAATAAGCCTAATTTATGAAATCAATTATTTTAAGTGGTACTTCAAGGATTCGAACCTAGGATACTCACACCGAAATTCACCGCACTAACCATAACGCTATCACCATAATTAGCTGTAAAAATCACACGCATACTATTATACCACAAGGCACCACTTTTGCTGTCAATTATGATGAATTATATCGTACCTTTATCTTCAAATATGATAGTACAGTTCTACTTTCTTTGTTCCTTATAACCTAATTTCACGTGCGTTTTTATTTATCTATTTATTTATGTATTTATTATGCTTATTACAAATCAGAAGAGAGATAGGAAGCAGATACAATACTTCATCGGATCTTGTAAAGGCTAAGCTTAGGATAGATTATAATCTCAGAAAATTGGTGGTGCCAAAAACGCAAAAGAGGAAAAAAACATAAGGAAAGGGTTGCTAGTATTTATTCCTTGCTTGCGCCGCAGCATGCAAAACACCAAAGAGGAAACAAATCAGGAATAGGAAAATACCAAAACACTCTTTATGGATATAACACAACCCCAGGAATTTGTTGGTGCCAAAATGCTAGAGACTAAACAATATACGAAGACAATATTACCCAGACACTATTTAGAAACCAAATACAAACTCCAGGAAATAGTTGGCGCCAAAATACTAGACACTAAAGAAATAAGTGAGGAAAATAACACCCAACACTATTTTCAAACAAATTATGAACCCCACGAAATCGTTGGCGCCTGAATAATAGTGACTAAAATATATATGTGAGGAAAGGATTGATGGTAAAATCTTCCCCGTTGGCGCCGTAATTTGCCAAAACACAAGACAGGAAAATAAATCAGGAGAGAAATAATACCTAAACACTACTTACAGTACAACCAAATATAAACTCCAAGAAATAGTTGGTATCAAAATAATAGAGAGTAAAGAAACAAGTGAGGAAAACAACACCCAAGAACACATTCACAAACAAATTACGAACCCCAGGAAATCGTAGGCGCCAAAATACTAGAGCCTAAAAAAATAAGTGAGGAAAGGGTTGATGGTAAAATTTCCCCTGCTGGCGCCAGGGTGTAGAGGCGAGGCGGAGTTAGCCAAGTGTGAGTTATGTCTCTATCGCTACCGGGGGAAGAGGAAGGAGGGGGAGTAAAAGAGGCTGGATTAGAGAGAGAGAGAGAGAGAGGGGGGCAATGAAGAGTTCGAGTTTGAGTTAGTTTTGAGTGAAATATTGGGAGAGAGAGTGATAGATGACAAGTTTTTCAGTTTTGAGTGAAATATTTAGAGGAGAGAGAGAGAGAGGCCATGAAGAGTTCGAGTTTGAGTTAGGTTTGAGTGAAATATTTGGAGAGAGAGAGAGAGAGAAAGATCGTTCTAGCAGGATTGTTTATCTTGACAGTTTTGGTAAGACCATTCATGTAAGGGAATGAGGGAATCAGAACATTTTGATGAGTTTATCGTTATCTTTAAGTAGGATTTTTAATCATCTATTTATGAACTGGATCTCACAAGACCCCCATATACTGTAAATATTTGTTGAGGAGGTGTAAAAGAAAACATGTATAGTAATTGATATGGAGATAGGTTTTGGGCATGAAATATACATGTAGAAGCGATTGCTCAAGTTAAAGTAACATAGTAAGCAAACAAAAATATCTAGACTTTACTTGGATACATCAAGAATAGTATGTATGACGCAAGAATTTTATATACACTGTATATATGCAAAAGAGGGGTAGATGTCGATGACGTGGGATCCATAGCTATTTTTTTTTCTCTATATTCCAACTACTCCCTCTCGGGCATAGGCTGATAGCCTTTACACTCAACCGCTGAACATGGTGAGGCCCGTGAGGTCTTGCTCCAGTCTAGGGAGTGAGACATGCGAAGCTTCACGGCTCGAAGCAATTCCATCTCTGAAGCCGTCTCGCTTCTGTGCTTCACAGTCTTACCCCCACAGACTCGGACCCTCACTCTAAGAACGCCACCTATTGAGCAATTAACTCACTAGGCATTGCCCCCCCTGTAGCATAATTTTGAATATGGGAATATTCATACAATGCTATTTAATCAGGGAACAATGAGGGTATTTTTTTGGCATTTCGGTGTGCTGTGGTAATACACTGATACTAGGTACAGCACAAATTCCATCCCAATAATATCTTCCCATTGATATATTGGGATTCGAACCCGGGTCCATTGGATTACCAGTCCAGTGGCAAGACCACTCTGCCACACCTCCCCTATATAGACTCCTTCCTCTTGATTGGTGCAATACAGAAGGAGGCTGGGTTGTCGAGGATATTACCCTATTACGGTGAAGACGAGAGAGAGAGAGAGTTACATAAATACACATACTACACAGACCTTGCTGTCCCTACTAGGTAGAGAGAGGTAATAACTACTAGGTAGAGAGAGAGAGAGTGTGTGTGTGAGTGATATCGTCTAGTGATAGCCAGAATATAGTGAAACTGGCGTGATTTTATTGGTAGTGTTAAGAGTTTTTTTTGTTTTTTGTTTTTTTCTATATTCCAACTACTCCCTCTCGGGCATAGGCTGATAGCCTTTACACTCTACCGCTGAACACGGTGAGGCCCGTGAGGTCTTGCTCCAGTCTAGGGAGTGAGACATGCGAAGCTTCACAGCTCGAAGCAACTCCATCGCTGAAGCAGCCTCGCCTCTGCGCTGCACAGTCTCATCCCCTACAGTCGGACCCTCACTCTCAGAACGCCACCTAATGGCAATTAACTCACGAGGCACTGCCCCCCTGTAGCATATTTTTGAATATGGAAATATTCATACAATGCTATCTAATCAGGGAACAATGATTTTTTTTTGTTTTGGTATTTCGGTGTGCTGTGGTAATGCACTGATACTAGGTACAGTACAGCACAAATTTCATCCCAATAATATCTTCCCATTAACATATTGGGATTCGAACCCGGGTCCATTGGATTACCAGTCCAGTGGCAAGACCACTCCGCCACACCTCCCCAGAATATTGATATATGCCAAGAAATACTGCAATGTCACCTTATTTGATTACTTCGTTATAAATTTGCTAGTTGTTCTTCAACAGAACAGTTTCAAACATGAAATAATAGTATTGTCAGCTCTTTGCAATACAGTATGTGCTATATATTCTCTCTTTTTGTTCACCAAAAATATCTCCCTGGAATGGACCGCTGTGGCTCTGAGATAAACACTACAATGTAACTCCTTGTAACCCCCCCCCCCTCTCACACACACACACACACTCACTCACTCAATCCTCACTCTAACTCTACTCTTTCTCTCTATCTCTCTCTCTCTCTCTCTCTCTCTCTCTCTCTCTCTCTCTCTCTCTCTTTCACATTTTCCCACCCGTAGGCATCACTTCCCTCTCCCAATTACCACGATTTACGGGTGCATTGCCACATTAGTATCGGTCAATGCAGGGGAAGGGTAGAGTTGGCTTCCATAGTTGGAGTTCCCACATTAATTGTTATAGGAGCGCCATATTGTTGGGGGAATGGTGGGTAGAGAGCTCTTTTAATTTCCTGTCCTATGATTTCATTGTTTGCAGTTTTGGGGATGATTTTTATATTTTATATTACCTTCTCTCCGTGTTTTATAGTATATTTGTTTATTTTAGTTTTAGTTGTTTAATTCCGGATCAGTTCATCGAGAACAAATTGTCTGTTACATATATTTGTAACTCTATCCACAGTATGTTGCTTCCGCGTTGTATTTTATCTTCTTAAAAGGACATGGCACGGGAATTTGCTGAAACACTATTAACCCAAGCATATTATATACCGTACCTATTGTTCTGCTTAATCTATAATCTTTCCATCCGTGAACAAAATATGCCACACCCTACTTGGTTATTATTGAGACGTTGTTTATAAATATGACGAGCCATTACAGCTTTCCTAATCATAGGGCCGACCTTTGCTTCATGTGATATAATTCATGAAATTCGTGGCGTGTCACCCATAATAAACCAATTTTTCTATTATTAATATTATTATTATTATTAATATTGTATTATCATTATTATTATTATTGTTATACCTAAACTCCAAGGAGAGACATGACCCCACAACCCCAGTCCTCCTCTACCACGGCCCCAGAACCCCAAAGAGATGCAGCCCAGGAGCCCCATGCCGAAATATATCAGTGCCCCGCTCCCAGGTACCAGCTGTTATGCCGGGTTGTAATACAACTTAGCTTGGTTATGGTCTTTACTCAAATCCAACTATGGACTTTTAGACTCAATATATCCTCAACAGGAACACATCGAACACGTTCTTATTCACAAATGGGGTACTCAATCAGGTTGTAATAAACACAATAAATACACACAGATAATGATATACTCTTATTTATTTAATAATATATGGATAGATCAAGAGATTCAATTAACAATTGTTTGGGAAAGGTAAGAGAATCAACGTACTTAGACATAATAAGGTTAATATGGAATTCACAAGTATGTCTAGACCTGAAATGTGGGCTCAACCTTAACCTAACTATTATAAGGAATAGTAAGTAAATAAGTGAATACATTTATAGCACACAAAGGTCTCTGAATAACATAACAATGAACATGAATTTAAGGATAGTATTATTGTGGAAATATGCAATTATGTACAGACACACACAGATAGAATAAACCATTGATAATAATATATATGGGAGTTGAGTATCTAACGTGAAGTATTCTGAACAAGTTTATGAAAGGTTTACTGAAATTTCTAAATACGCCTGAATAATTCGGGCCTGAACGATAAGGGAAACGTACGAGGATTTCTGAAGTGAACGCTCGCACACGGGTGGCGAGAAGCGTATGGGTAGTTCAAAGGGCTACAGCGCGCAGATAAATCTGACCAGGTAGGTCACTCAGGTCATTCGCTATACTGCGATGATCAAAATTGTATTTACGGTTAGTGCGATATTATTCTGAATAAGGGGAGGAATGTATTAAAATAAAAAGGAGAGGGGAGTTAAATTATGTATACTATTAACTATGCAGTTAGATTTTTATGATAAAATATATATTACGAACATACAATTAATGAATTCTTATATGCAATAATAATCTCACGGGTCGAGGAATTCAGATTTAATTATTTACATCTATTGAGGAATAATTAAAGGTTGAATATAACCTAACTGAAATCAGTCAATATTATGATTACAGAAGAATAAGAAACGCATAAATAAAATAGCGTGTACTAGTAGTTATAATAATACTAATAGTAAAATATGGCGTACACGACGAAGTTGCACTTAGATGGAAATACCTGATAAGGTAAGAAGGAGGTTTGAATGAGTTAACAGATTCCTATATGGAATACAGAACAAATTAGCGTTGTATTCGAGTCGGTGAAATAATTAGACAATAGATCTATACGAATCTAGAATTCCTAGACGAGATGGATCAAAATTATCTATTTCATAATAGCATAAACCAATGCGTTATTCATAAAGTAAACAGTTAACGCACAATAAAATAAGCCATAACAGAGGGTTTTCTCGAAGAAATTAGATTTAAATTATGATAATCATCAATGGTAATTCTTCGAAAGGATGAGGGTCTGAGATAAACTAGATATGAAATTGAGCATAGGTTCTAGGTAAAAGTGAGATTTAAGAAGGGAATAAATACACAGTATACACTTCAACTTCAACTTGTTACATACATAAATAGAATGGACATTCACAAGGAAAATCTGTGAGTATTCAGCTAGGTTATTAATTTACACAAGTATGTGACGTATGCGTAGAACTTTTTATAGGAGTTTAGAAGAGAAATTAATACTAGATCTTGTACACAGATCTACACAAGGCTTAATATGGTATCTGAAGTATTAACGAATATGCAACAATTCACGATCTTGGGCACAGATCTACATAACAATTAGCACTGGATATTCACATATTTTACCATACCTTCACAATAATAATTACAACGTAAGACACTCAGAGACACTTAGGGTAAGTTTGGGGGGGAAGTGGTTCGAGAGCAAGTCTGGCCGATGTGGAACATAGATTCGGCTGGTCTAGACTTCAGGGGGAGCTGCCTCTCACAATCAGAAATCCAACATCCAGACATCAGAGGAAGTACAGCAGGGCTCGGGGTAATCTCAAGGGGAGGGGGAGGCAATTTACCACTGCAGTTATAGATTCCGTGCTTTTCAGCATTAAGAACCTTACTTAGGTGGCGGTGTGCTTACATTCTTCCAATTTCATTGAGACTATGTTCAAGTTATTTCTTAGCTTTAACTTATAGTGACTCAATGTTAAAAGGATATAATGAATCGTTGTGACATAGCTAGTGAAGTAAATACTTAGCTTAAAAATATATGGTGGTTATCATTTGGTACCTAATCATTTAAAGTATTTTATTTAATACTCTGGTGGGAGTCACAAAGTCTAGGAAGGACTTAATAGTAATTCTGGTGATTTTGTTATAATTAGGGGTTATTGGTGATGCAGTGGATAACTCTGTTCTTCACTATGTTCCTGGGTTGATACAGAGTTCTCCGTACTGGTACTGCAATGTAGATCCTAATATTCTCACTTGTCTCGGTAGCACTCAGGTCTTTGATGTGGAACTTGCATAAGCATTTGCTCATTGTACTGCAAATCTGGCTGCTGGTTGAATGAAGGCTGGTTATTGGTGGAGAGGGTTTGAAAGCTGGAGGGTGATTGGCTCAAACTCACACTCTTTTGTATGGGTGACTGACCTAGATGACCCAGCTTCCTGGTATTTAGAAAACGTGAATGACCTGGTAATATGCTCCTTGTTTCTCTACAGCATGAGAAACTGGTATGGGATTACATCTCTGCTGTTGGTTTCTTCTTCTCTCCTTCCTATTCACCTGTAGGCTAGCAATCCTACAGGTGTTACTTAACCCCGTTCCATTCAACCCCGTCACTTCACCACATTCGGTGAAGAAAAAGTCGCGACCTCACGATTTCAGAGTGTATGTCCGGGTGGTGGAGTTAGCGAGAACGGGGGTTAAATGCTGCAATGTCAACAAAACATGGTCGTAGGCACATCAGCAGGTGAAGAGATGTCAATGCCCATGTGTACATGCAGTGGAAGTTTAGATTCTGAAGCTGTTTGTACCAACTGGTGTGGGGTGGTGACAACAGTGCTTTTCAGGCCATCAGAAACTAGGACACTGTTGATCTTCATGGCTGCTGTAGGTGATGAAGAAGATGCTGTAGTGGGTGAAGGTGACTGAGTAGCAGGAGGAGTTGTGGTGGCTGTAAGGTCTGTAGAGTGAGTGACCTGTGAAGGGTTGTTGGGCAGTGGGTGGTCCTTGAAGATTGGTTGACCAGGGGATGATGTTGACCTTGCAGTAGGTGTAGTGGGAACCCTTGGCATAGGCGAGGTAGGTTCGGGAGGGGCCCGCCTTGCATATGCAGGCCGGAATGTCGGTGCCCATCGATGAGGTGGTTTCACACGTCGACCAGATCTTGTACAGGTAGGATTAGAATTAGAAGGCATTAGTGATGGTGGATTCAGATGAGAGGGTGGTGATGGCGATGAGGAAGAGCTAGATAATTGTGAAAATTTTCTAGACATGCTGGGTTTAGTGCGATGTAATTGAGAGGTGGAATCTGTCGGTTTGTGTATAGAAGTGGAGGGGAGTATGTTGTGCAATAGAGATAGAGGTCGTGAAGATGATTTAGAGATGGAGGGAGAAACTGAAGTAGCGGAAGTTTTAAGTTTGCTTGCATAAGTAATAGGTCTGGAAGAAGCTTGAGGAAGAGGAACAGGTAAGCTGGCATGCTCAAGAGAAGGTGTAGTCGGAAGAGTGCAAGGAGATTCAGAATAAATGGGTAAGCTGACAGATGGTGATGAAGGAACAGGTAAAGGTAGAGATTTAGTTATTACTTGAGTAGGTAATTTGGAAGGTGCAGATACAGTATGTGTATCTCTCACTCTGAAACTGTTTTGGTGACTAAATGGCATTACGATAGGGCAGACTGGGAGGGTCTTCAAGGTTTCTGTATTGATATTCCCTGGACCTCTTTCTTTTCTAATGATGCACACTCCACCTTGAGCCACATACAAGATTTTGTAAAAATTGGAATGGAAACTTTTATTCCTCATCAAAAGTACAGTAAAAGATCTAATTCACCTAAATGGTTTGACCATAATTGTGCTAGAGTAACTGAACAAAAAGCAATAGCCTACAATGCATACACAAGATCAAAAACACATGAAGCCTTTAATTACTTTAGAAACATCAGAAATCATGCCAAAAACTGTATTAAACCTAACTAAATCAAACTTTCTTCTCCATAAGCAGGCAAATAAACTTCTAAATAATCCAAATGATAACAAAATATTTTGGTCTACTCTTAACTCATTCAAATCCAACTTCACTACTGCTTCATCCATTCCACCATTAAAATCTCCGACTGGCAATCTTGTAAGTGACCCACGAGGTAAAGCTAACCTTCTTGCAGATATTTTCTCAACCTTAGATGAAATAAATCAAGATGTCCCTGTACTTAATTTTAATTCACCTGAAATTCCCTCACTTAAGATCCACACCAGACATGTCAAAACTATTTTGCAGAATCTCTCAGTAGATAAGGCTCCTGGTCCAGATGAAATTCCTCCAATAGTACTTAAGAATTGCTCCTTGGTGCTCGCTCCTGTATTGGCAAAAATGGTCCGTCTGTGTACTCTCATACCTCATGCTTCCCAGTACCCTGGAAAGAAGCAAACATCCATCCAGTTCCTAAAAAAAGGTGCCTCTTCAGATCCATCAAACTACAGACCAATGCTATAACTTCCACTCTTGGCAAAGTTTTTGAAATTATTTAAATAATCACATAATTAAGCATCTGGAGAATAATAAATTAATCAGTGATAGGCAATATGGTTTTAGACGATGTCGATCAACTGCAGACATTCTTTGCGCCTTCTTACCATCAAATCAACCAAGCTACAGACCAACATGGTTGAAACACATACAATAGCACTGGATATATCAAAGGCATTTGATAGAGTCTGGCATCAATCCTTATTGTCGAAGATGTCACACTACGGCCTTGCATCATTAGTTCCACTAATTTCTTCTTATCTTTTCATAACAGAAAAATATGTGTAATGGTAGATGGCCTTTATTCTCAATTTCACTCAATAAATGCTGGGTTCCCCAGGGATCAGTTTTGGCCCCAACTCTGTTCCTCATTCATATCAATGATCTCATATCTACCACTCATAATCCAATACATTCCTACGCAGATGACTCAACACTCCACAGTTCCTTCACATTTACCAATTCTTTCACCCAACCCGATCTTATAAATTCAAAAATAAACACTGCAATTTCTCTGAACCAGGACCTTTCTAGAATTAATGAATGGGGACAAGAGAATCTAGTTATCGCTTATGCTCATAAAACCAAGTACATTAAATTTTCTAACCGACAGAATCTCACTGAGTCCCATATATTTTTTAATGATGTAAATATTCCCACTTCCCCTAGTATTGACATTCTCGGTGTAACATTAACTACTAACTTGAGCTGGACACATTATGTTAGAAGCGTTGCTAAGAATGCCTCTAAAAAACTGGGACTCCTGTACAGAGTTCGAGAATTCTTCACTGACGAGCAGTTGGCCGTAATATATAAAAGTCATGTGCGCTCTCAGATGGATTACTGTTCACCTCTGTGGGGTGGAAGTGGAGTGGTTGCATTGAGGCAGTTGGACAAAATTCACACCGGACCTTCCTACATTAGCCATACGAAGAAACGTTGCATCCCTTGCATTATTCTACAGATATTTTCACAGCAATTGTTCCATGGAACTTGCTTCAATTGTGCCGCCTCTCCACATCTTTCCCCGTAGAACTAGGGCAGCTGAGAGCGCCCATGAATTTACACTTTCTCCTCCACAATGCAGAACTTCTGCTTATCAGAATTCATTTATCCCCAGAGCTACTACTCTTTGGAATTCACTTCCCTCGAATTGCTTTCCACAAACTTACAATCAACAAATGTTTAAATCCAGTTGTTACAAACATTTTATGAATGGAGGATGCCTTTAGGCACATGGACCTTTTTGTTTTATCTGTGTTTTTCCTTCCTCCGTTCATTGTCTCTTTAAAAAAAAAAAAAAAAAAAATGATAGGAGAAGGTGTGTGTGATGGGTATGAAAGAGGCCCTGGGCTTGGCTGAACAGGGGGTGTGGCTTGTGGTAGAATAGATGGTGTGACATGCAGTGGTTTCTTTCTTGGTGCAGGTGTCAGAGGAGGAATGAGTTCATGTGTCACAGGTTCTGTGGATCCCAAATTCTGATTATTAGATGTTGGTAATATGTCATTCTGGTCAGGATCTGCAAGCATAATCATATTCTCATCAATAGGCTGAAATCTACGTACAGTACATGTCTGTTACGGTATGTGCGTGACTCACCAAAATAATTAATGGTAACCTGATAACAATTTGGCACTGTTAGAATTTCAAAGGGACCTTTAAATCTCGGTTTGAGTTTAGACGGCACGGGTAATTGAGCAACCATCACGAGATTGCCGACATGGTGTGGACTGGCTTTGGTAGTTTCATCAGGTTTAAGTTCTTGAACATATTGGATTTGCCTGAGACGGTTCTTGAGATGGACTAATGACTGGTCGAAGTTGAAGGAGGGCTCATACAGGGCAGCAAGATGGCGGAGAGGTAGGAGTAATGGTGGCACTCTAAACACACGTTCGTGAGGTGAAATTCCGTCCTTTCTGGGGCAGGTATTTATACCCCATTGTACAATTTTTACTTGACTGGGCCAATCCTTGGTGTCCATTTGTTGCAATCTGGTTCTTATTTAATTGGCAATTATCCTATGACTTCTTTCGCATATGGAGTTGCCTTGAGGCCAGTATGGGGATGAGTTACTTATTTTAATACTCAAAGAGCAAGTGGTGGAGTATATTTGACTGTGCCGCCAAGCGGGGATTTTACCGTAAACGAGCTTGTTTCCGTGCTCATTTTCATGCATAAACAAGAGCCAGAGCGTAACACAAGTATGTATCCCTGAAAGGGCGTTAATTCAGCTTTCCAATGACACCAGAACCATCCTTCTACGATCCCTGGTTGTCTTGCAACGATCGTGCAACCGAAGGGCAAAATCGGTAAAATACGGTCATTTCCTTACATTATTACGTGTGAAACGAGTGAGGGAGGGTGGAGTACATCTCAGTAGCTCCACGGCCACAGTGGCGAGCGGTCATGAGGTAACCTACGCTCCTCCCACCGCTCCGCTCTCTCTCAGAGCACATTACATGCTCAAAATTGCATGCTACTATAGCCGGGCCCCGCCACATAGTCCTTGGTTCTCTTGCCCGGCTATAGCCGGGCGCCGCCAGTTAAGGGTTAAATCCACACATTTGAGATAACTGGGACCAAATGTGACTGGTGAATTCGGGGGCATTATCTGAATGAATAGCTCCAGGTAACCCGAAATATGGGAAGACGTGTTGAATGAGGGCTTCAACTACTGCAATGGCTGAGTGTTCTTTGGCAGGGCAGGCAATGACATATTTGGAATAAGTATGAACAAAGGTTATGATGTACTTAAACCCTTGGTTTCCTTCCATTGGCCCCATTACGTCGACTGCAAGTAATTGCCATGGCTTGGAGGCGATTAACTTGCCAGCAGGTCCGGCTGTGCGGGTTCTATCTTTACCCAACGCACAAGCTCGGCAAGCTTCTGTTATACGTTTGCCTGTTATATATGGGGAAGGGGTCTAATATACTTGCTGAAACGTGGTGATTAGTTTCCTCTGAGCTAGGTGAATACCATTGTGCATATGTATAGATTGTATGGTGACTAGTGCAGCTTGCGGAGTTATGACAATTTTCCCATCTATGGTGAATAAATTATCTCCTCGTCTGGTTAATTGAGTAAAGATCTTGCGTGGCATCCAGTCGGGTTTCTCTTTTCGTTGGAAATAATTAAGAAGGTCTTGTTGACTGTTATCCAACGAGTCTTGGTGATGGATGGCTAAGATGTTATGAGGCGTCTCATGATGTTGCAGAGTATTGGCTGATGAGTCGATGGGAAGTCTAGATAGGGCATCTGCATTAGTATGGAGTTTACCTGGTCTGTACACAATATCGACATCAAATTCTTCTAATGATTCTCTCCATCTGACCGTTAATGCGTTCTTTGTGTCAGATTTGCGGAGCCATTGAAGGGCGTGGTGATCAGTGATGATGGTGACCTTGACACCGGCCAGGTATGCCTTGAAATATTGGAGGGCCCATATCATTCCTAGGCATTCTCTTTTTGTTACTGGATAGTTGATTTCCGCTGGATTGAGGGTACGACTGGCACAAGCAATGATGTGTTCCTTGCCATCTCTAGTTTGTCCAAGAATGACACCTATTCCGAACTGTGAGACGTCTGTATGTAATCTAAGAGTGAAGGTCTGAGTCTGGAGGGTGAGACAGTGAAGCACTTGAACGAAGCAACAAGCGGCTTCAGAGATGGAGCTGCTTCGAGCCATGAATGGATGCTTCACATGTCTCACTCCCCAGACTGGAACGAGACCTCACGGGCTTCACGGTGTTGAGGGGTGGATTGTAAGGGCTCTCAGCCTATGCCCGAGAGGGCTTATAGAAAATATAGAAAACAAAAAAAAAAAAAAAAAAAAATCAGAATGGACGAGTGTAATCCGGAAAGGACACAACCGGAGATGCCACTAATTTTTCTTTCAGATTATTAAATGCTTGCAGGCGTTGTTCTGTCCATTTGAATGGTTCATCCTTTCTGGTTAGATCATGCAATGGTTTGGCAATCGTAGCGAAGTTCTTTACAAATCTTCGATAGTAGGATGCCAACCCCAGGAAAGCTCGTACTCCTTTTACATTAGTGGGAGGTGTAAATTTGCTGATCGCCTCTAGTTTACTAGGATCTGGTGAAATACCTTGTTCTGATACAATATGTCCCAGAAAATTTACTTTAGCTTTGGCAAGGGTGCATTTTGATGGTTTGAGTTTTAGACTGGCATCCTTAATTCTCTGAAACACTTGTTTTAGCCTTTGTAAGTGTTCGGCCCAAGTTTTCCCGAACACAATAATGTCGTCCAAAAAGGCCAGACATGTTTCCCAGGTTAATCCTTGTAAAACAGATTCCATTAACCTGGAGAATGTGGCCGGGCCATTGCACAGACCGAAAGGCAAAACAGTAAACTCATATAGTCTGCCTTGGCTGGTGGAGAAAGCTGTCTTTTGTTGATGTTCTGGCGATACTGGAACTTGCCAATATCCTGCTTGAAGATCTAAGGTGGTGAACCATTTTGCTCCAAGCAGGGAGTCCAAGGAATCATCAATTCTGGGGAGTGGTGTAGCGTCTTTGATGGTGACGTCATTCAGTTGCCGGTAGTCTTAGGGGAGGTGTGGTGGGTCAATGCAAAAGCGGGTTGATCCGTCTTTCTTTCGGACGAGTACTACCGGAAACGACCAAGGGCTGGTCGATGTTTTGACTACTCCTGTGGCGAGCATATCTTGTACTTGTTTTTCTTCCTCTTGTCTCTGGATTGGGTTTTTCCGACGGATCGGTTACTTTATGGGACGTCCTACGGTATGGATAGGATGATGAATCATGTCAGTTTTCCCCATGTCTCGGCTGGATGTAGTGAAGACATCCTGATATGATATCAGTAAATTTCTGAGATCAGTTTGTTGACAGAGAGTAAGATTGGAAGGAATATCAGGAAGGGGGTTCTTAGTTGGAGGGGAAGTATCTGTAGGTACAGATAATTCTTCTGAGTATATCTCAAGCTCACCAATGGCTAGTCCTTTTGGTAATGTAACTGGCTTATCTGATATATTAGCTATCTTAATACAGTTCAATTGATTTGGTAGCAGGCTAGGAGCGGTTAGGCAGGCCCCTTTGAAAGGGCTTTGGAATTGTGGGGTCAAGCTGACATCTCCCATGATGGTGGGTACCAAAGGTATCCATTTCTCATGATGAGGAGGAACTGTTACAGTAGTGGAAGTGATAGCTTGAGATATGATATGAGTGTTGTTCTTCACATTCTCGGATTTTTTGATGGGGAGGAATGGTTCATCAATCTGAAGTTTAGCAGTTGGATTAAGGGGGGCAGGCAGGGAGTTTGATTTTAACTGCTGAAGGGGTTCAAGGAAGTTTTTTGTTTTTTGTTTTGGTTTCTGAAGGTGGATCAAAGGTTAAGGTACAGTGCCTACAATTTATGGAGGCACTCAAAGAAATTAGGAGATCGAGTCCCAAGTAACCATCGTACTTAGACTCGCTAGGATTGTAGATCACAAAGGAGTGATCTACTCCCTGATTGGGAATAGGGGTGCTAACATATAGGGAAGGAGTCTGTTCTAAATTTGGAATGACTTCATCATTCGCACTGAAAAGAATGATAGAGGAAGGTTTCATCTTCCCGAAAACATTGTGATGTTTCCGGAAAAGCGGAATGAATAGGCAAGAACGGGAAGCTCCCGTATCTATGAGAAGTCGGACTTTCACCCCGTTAGGTGTGATTTTGTTGTAAACTGGGAGACCATCTGTAGATGTCCCATCATGAGACCCCGCCATGGTGACGACTATTTGTTTAGGGGGGGCAGCTTAAAAATCCTGAGGATCCGGTTGTAGAGCCTCAGGTAGATACTGCTCCCCTTCTTCTTCACTGGGTCCGTCTTCGATTCCGGCTGTTCCGTCTTCTATTATGGTGGGTACCTTACGTGGCTTGATCCAGGGAATTTGTGCCCACCAGCTTGGGGTCCTGCTTCGTTTCTTCGTAAGTTCTGTGAAGGATCTCTTTAACCCAGCAAGTGCTGAAACACTAATAAGAGTTTTACCGCTGCGCTGCGGAACCCCTTATATAATCCCGGTTTTTGAACGCGTACCAAAACCGCGGTCTTACAGCCAGGCGGCTACAAATTGGTGAGAGTGTAGTACGACTTGGCACCTCTCGATACCACCACCCCACATGCTCGTCCCGCACACAGGCAAGCGGTACACACGCACGCACGTACACACATATTGGAGCCTACACCACCCTCATGCTCTCGCCCTGATGACACAACCAGCCCTCCTTCTGGTGGTGTCAGCGGCCGTGGAAGACAGAGAGTGGCTGCCAAAGACCCTAGCTACCATTACTACGGCACGAGTAGGTCCGAGGATGAGGAACCTGCACATAAAGCACGTAAAACACGTGCAAGCAAGGGCAGTGCACAGAGTCATTGTCTTTCTGGGACACTGCCAACACCACCCAGGCAACTGCTACCACCACTACCACCACCACTACCACCACTGCCACCACTATCACGGACGCAGGAGGCCGCCCTTGGGCTGCAGGTCCTGCGGGGGCCACTGGGAAGACAGGGAAGGGCATGGGTAAAAAACCTTTTACCTCTGCCACTACCACCTTGCCACCACCACCACCACCACCACCAGCCGCCCCTGCCGACCCTTCTGCCCCTGCCACTGCCCCGGTCCCTGCCCCTGCCAAAGGGAAGAGAGGGACGAAGGGCAAGGCGACAAAGGCGACAGGGACCACCATAATATTGCCATCCAGGACCTCTGCTGGCCCTGGCGACGCCGCCCCTGCCGGCCCTTCTGCCCCTGCCACTGCTCCTGCCAAAGGGAAGAAAGGGACGAAGGGCAAGGCGACAGGGACAACCATAATATTGCCATCCAGGACCTCTGCTGGCACTGCCGACGCCGCCCTAACATACAGCTGACTGCCGTGGCTGGCGTTGGACAGCGACTGTTACAGTGTAACTGTTACTGAGCGACACACAGACTTCCCTCCCTCCCTCTCACCCACCCACCCACCCCAACTCTCCCCTAAACACATTCATAAGGCTTATATATCGCATAACTGGTCTATATGCGGTATATTCATTGTTATATGGGTCGCCTACATACATACACATACTTTATATATAGCATGACAGTGCTGAAAATACGATATATACGTGATATTACAGCCAACAGACCCTGTACAACTTGGCAACTCTCGATACCACCCCGCACTCACTCAAGCGGTACACAAGCACTTGTCTCCCGCGTAAACTCTCTCACCTCAGTTCCCGCCTCTAAACTCTCTCATAATTCGCTTATATGTCGCATATTTGGTCTATATGCGGCACTGGCCTGGTAATCCAATGGTCCCGGGTTCAAATCCCGATGTATCAATTGGAAGATATTATTGGGATGGAATTTGTGCTGTACCTGGTATCAGTGCATTACCACAAGCCCACCGAAACGTCAATAAAATACCCTCATTTTTCCCTGATTAAATAGCACTGTATGAATATTCCCATATTCAAAATATGCTATAGGGGTGCAATGCCTGGTGAGTTATCTGCTCAACAGGTGGCGTTGTGTGTGTGTAAGTGTGAGAGTCCGAGTGTAGGGGATGAGACAGTGAAGCACGGGAACGAGGTGGCTTCAGAGATTGGGTCGTTTCGGGCCATGAGTGAGCACCGTGCCTCATGTGAAGGCAAGATGGCAGGTGCTCGTTGTACTCTACGTGCTTCACATGTCTCACTCCCTAGACTGGAACAAGACCTCACGGGCTTCACTGTTCATTGTAAAGCGGTGAATGTTAAGGCTCTCAGCCTATGCCTGAGAGGAAGTAAGTTGGAATATAGAAAAAAGAAAAAAAAAAAAAAAAAAAAAAATTCCTTGGTATATGGGTGGCCTACATACGTACTTTATATATAGCATGGCAGTGCTGAAAATACGATATATACGTGATATTACAGCCAACAGACCCTGTACAACTTGGCAACTCTCGATACCACCCCGCCACACGCTAAACCCGCACTCACTCAAGCGGTACACAAGCACTTGTCTCCCGCATAAACTCTCTCACCTCAGTTCCCGCCTCTAAACTCTCTCATAATTCGCTTATATGTCGCATATTTGGTCTATATGCGGCATATTCCTTGGTATATGGGTGGCCTACATACGTACACATACTTTATATAGCAAGAGAGTGCTGAAAATACAATATATATACGTGATATTTCAGCCAGCACACCCTGTACTCTTCATACCTTCCCGCCTAAACTCTCTACTTGTGTTCCCGCCTCTAAACTCATTCAGAATTCGCTTATATGTCGCATATTTGGTCTATATGCGGCATATTCCTTGGTATATGGGTGGCCTACATACGTACACATACGTACACATATGTACACATACTCTACATAGCATAACAGTGCTCAAAATAGGATAAATACGCGGAATTACGGCCTAACCCACCCTCCCCTCCCTCTCCTCCTACCCCCTGGGCGCGTGAATATTCACCCTGGAAATCTTGCTGCGCGATGACAATCTGGCCGCGCGATGCCATTCGCTCCATTTTCTTCAACTACGTACCGCCCCCCCCCCCCCTCTAGAAATTTGTTGTGGGGTCAAATAGATATGGCTCGATGCGCACGAACATTCCCTACACGTTGATGTATTTTTCATCGAATTTGCAAGGGTCGCCCAAATCGTCATACCTCCGCACAGGGGTGCCTGTATACTATAGGGGGTACGCAGCGGAGAGGGTAACGACCATAACATGCACGGTCCAGAGCATGGCTTCCAATCAGCTGGTCGAATCCTGGCCCATTCCTCGGCTTTATCAGTAATACGAGGAGCCACGGGACCACTGATGGGGGCTGCTGTTGCTGCTGGATGTGTGGTTACCTTGCTGATTATGGCTATTTTGTCCTGTCCCATGGATTTTCTGAGCGCCATGATACGCCTTATCATCGGCAGATCCGTGTCGTAATTGGTAGGTTCTATGATCGAGAAGTGATCCGCCACTGTGTCTGGCAAAATTCTCACAATTGCCTTGAAGACGATTTTCTTCCGTTGTGCTGTGGTTTCTTCCGGAAACGCATTGATTGCTATCAGATGCAGTTGCTCATTTGAGCCGTCTAAATCCCCTGAGTATTTTATCTCATGAAATTTTTTATCGGCAATGGTCTGACCAAGCAGTGGATTAATAGTATTTTTTACGTAATTTTCAAATAGCGCCCAGGTTAAACCAGGCATATTGTCATGCACATACCTTGATACTTTGGTTGCATACTTCCCTAGTTTCACTACTAACGTGTGGATCTTGGAAGCGTCTTCGTTTTCAAACATAATGTCCAGGACCGGTTTGACTATTTCCATGTACGTATATATGTCATAATCTTCTGGCTTGAACGCCGGAATATCAAGTGATCTAATTGCTGCCATGGTGAATATTGTGCTAAAACGTTAAATGAGTACCAAGAAAAAAAATTATAAAAGAAACTCTCGTGTTGATATGCCGTATCGAGTCATCGCTGCCACCAGTGTTATGGCGGGTTGTAATACAACTTAGCTTGGTTATGGTCTTTACTCAAATCCAACTATGGACTTTTAGACTCAATATATCCTCAACAGGAACACATCGAACACGTTTTTATTCACAAATGGGGTACTCAATCAGGTTGTAATGAATACAATAAATACACACAGATAATTATACACTCTTATTTATTTAATGATATATGGATAGATCAAGAGATTCAATTAAATATTGTTTGGGAATGGTAAGAGAATCAACGTACTTAGACATAATAAGGTTAATATGGAATTCACGAGTATGTCTAGACCTGAGATGTTGGCTCAACCTTAACTTAACAATTATAAGGAATAGTAAGTAAATAAGTGAATACATTTATAGCACAAAAACGTCTCTTAATAACATAACAATGAACATGAATTAAAGGATAGTATTATTGTGGAAGTATGCAATTATGTACAGACACACATACAGATAGAATAAACCATTGATAATAATATATATGGGAGTTGAGTATCTAACGTGAAGTATTCTGAACAAGTTTATGAAAGGTTTACTGAAATTTCTAAATACGCCTGAATAATTCGGGCCTGAACAATAAGGGAAACGTACGAGGATTTCTGAAGTGAACGCTCGCTCACGGGTGGCGAGAAGCGTACGGGTAGTTCAAAGGGCTACAGCGCGCAGATAAATCTGACCAGGTAGGTCACCAGGTAATTCGCTATACTGTGATGATCAAAATAGTATTTACGGTTAGTGCGATATTATTCTGAATAAGGGGAGGAATGTATTAACACCTTACGAGCGGCCTATGCGGTTTATTTATGTGTACCGCACAGCGGGGTGTTTTTAGCCAAAATAGGGCTGTTTACGTGATCATTTTCATGCCTAAATAAGACCCAGAACGTAAAACAAGTACCTATCCCTGAAAGGGCATAAACAGAGCTTTCGAATGACACCATAACGATCCTTGTATGATGGATAGTTTTCTTGCAATAACCGTGCAACGCGAGTGCAAAAAGCAGGTAATTCGGTACTTTCAGTACATAATTGAGTATGTAGCGAGTGAGAGAGGGAGGAGGGAGCTGAGATTTGTGTCAGTAGGTTCGCCGCGGTGGTCTGGAGCAGTCATACGCTCGCTAGTCTCCTGCCACCACTTGTCTCTCTCTCTCAGCCACATTACGTGCTGAAATTGCCACTCGAGTTATGTCGAGCGCCGCCACATAGTCCAGCTTTATTTAACTCGACTTATGTTGCTCGCCGCTAAATAAGGGTTAAAATAAAAAGGAGAGGGGAGTTAAATTTTTTTTACAATTAATTATGTAGTTAGATTATTATGAGAAAATTTATATTACGAACATACAATTGATTAATTCTTATTTGCAATAATAATCTCACCGGGTCGAGGAATTCAGATTTAATTATTTACATCTACTGAGGAATAATTAAAGGTTGAATAAAACCTAACTGAAATCAGTCAATATTATGATTACAGAAGATTAAAAAACGCATAAATAAAATAGCGTGTACTAGTAGTTATAATAATACTAATAGTAAAATATTATAGGAGTTTAGAAGAAAAATTAACACTAGATCTTGGACACAGATCTACACAAGGCTTAATATGGTTTCTGAAGGATTAACGTATACGCAACAATTAACGATTTTGGGCACAGATCTACATAGAAATTAGCAATGGATATTCACGTATTTTACCTTACATTCACAATAATAATCACAATGTAAGACACTCAGAGACACTTAGGGAAAGTTTGGGGGTAGTGGTTCGAGAGCAAGTCTGGCCGACGTGGAATGTAGATTCAGCTGGTCTAGACTTCAGGGTGAGCTGCCTCTCACGATCAGGAATCCAACATCCAGACATCAGAGAAAGTACAGCAGGGCTCGGGGTAATCTCAAGGGGAGGGGGAGGCAGTTTACCACTTCATTTATAGATTCCGTGCTTTTCAGCCTTAAGAACCTTACTTAGGTGGTGGTGTGCTAACTTTCTTCCAATTGTATTGAGACTATGTTCAAGTTATATATTAGCTTTAACTTATAATGACTCAATGTTAAAAGGATATAATGAATCGTTGTGACATAGCTAGTGAAGTAAATACTTAGCAAAAAAATACATGGTGGTTATCATTTGGTACCTAATCATTTAAAGTATTTTATTTAATACTCTGGTGGGAGTCACGAAGTCTAGGAAGGACATAATAGTAACTCTGGTTATTTTGTTATAATTAGGGGTTATTGGTGATGCAGTGGATAACTCTGTTCTTCACAATGTTCCGGGGTTGATATAGAGTCTCTGTACTGGTACTGCAATGTAGATCCTAATATTCCCACTTGTCTCGGTAGCACTCAGGTCTTTGATGTGGAACTTGCATAATCATTTGCTCGTTGTACTGCAAATCAGGCTGCTGGTTGAATTAAGGCTGGTTATTGGTGGAGAGGATTTGAAAGCTGGATGGTGATTGGCTCAAACTCCCACTCTATTGTATGGGTGACTGACCTAGATGACCCAGTTCCTGGTATTTAGAAAACGGGAATGACCTGGTAATATGGGGCACTCCTCTGTTCCTTGTTTCTCTACAGCATGGGAAACTGGTATGGGATTACATCTCTGCTGTTGGTTTCTTCTTCTCTCCTTCCTATTCATCTGTAGGCTAGCAATCCTACAGGTGTTACCTAACCCCGTTCCATTCAACCCCGTCACTTCACCAGCTATGACAGAAAACGTGTCCATAGTCCCCCTGGTTACCCCCCCCCCCCCCCCCCGCAAACAGTAACAAACCCCCTCGAATCCCCCCACTCCCAAATGGCAGTACCTATCAGAGGACCCGGGTTTGACGTCACACGGCCAGGCCGGCCGCGGATTGGAGGACCAGAAACACACCTCCACCAAGTCCAGTGAGCTGACGTTTCCTCCAGAGGCACTGCCGGATTGGTCAAATCAGGAGGGCCCTTCCTCTGCTTTCCCACCTATCCCTCTCACCAGAACCACACCGGCCTACAGTATTCTTAACTCATAAGCTGCAAAGCTATGGTAGTTCAAACTCTCCCGCCAAGCGAAGATAATAATATTATCTTCGCTTGGCGAAATAGTATTATTATTTGGTTCTATTCTGATGAAAATCGTCATAGTACCATATATATAATTATTGCTTATCCATATGCACCTATTTTGCTTTTAATACGAACATATGATCATTTAGGAGCAATAAAAGAAGTGGGAATAGTATTTGGGGGGTGAAAAAGACGTATTATTGCCACTCGGTTGTATCATGAGGCGAGGGCCGGGGCGGCGTATATGCTCCTTCTCCGAGCTGTAAAGCGACACCGAGGCCTTGCACTAGAAGTCTCTCTGTTGCAAGGATCTCTAGCTGCCTTGCTCGTGTTAAGGAGACCACATAAGGGAAATATGCGCTGAGAATTACCCGATAAAAGGGGGAATAAGGCGAAAAATAGCTGATAATTGAGGAAGGGGTAAGGAGAGGAAGGGGGAGTGACACGTATGGATGGTCAAAGTTGAGGGGTTAAGACCAACATTCCAGCGTGCCCTTTTTCCATGCATCTTACCCGCAGCAAAGCGCATCTGAAAAGTGAATAGTTACTCAGGCCAGGTAGGGGAAAATTATTTCTTCCCCTCCCTGAAATATGAATGCCTACAGGCTTCTACAGGTGCCATCTGGCCCGACTTCCGATACTGAAATGGCAAATCCTGATTCGGAAGACCTAAACTGCTCACTGGCTCTAGGGCCTTGCATGCTTACAAACTTCTTGGAACCCTCCCCGTTCGGTTAGTATTAATAGGACGCTTAGTTGAGATCTGGCTTTCAGGTCCCCTTTAACTTAATTTAGTTTCTCATTTCAGTTGCCTAATTAAAATTACCCGTACACGATATCCATAATGTATATCTCTGCTATAGCTACATTGTTACACGTCTGAGTAATTACTAAATTACCAGGCCACTGTATAGTTATAGCAGAGGAGCTCTGCCACACCCACATCCACACTAGCTGCAAGCTAGGGAGTTTCCCACACATTCCACATAACTTGTGAGCATTCGAGTATTCTCATGTCCTTATAAGTACGTGTTGATCCATGTAGATTCTATGTGTTTGTACTTCAATGTAAACTATTATCCATGTTATTTGTATCATATTCATGTTGATTATTACTATTGTGTTCATTGTGAATATATCATAGCAGATACGTCTCCTATCTTATAACTTAAATAATAAAACCTGTACACCTGTGACTCATGTATTCTCTCAACACTTCCCCCTCGGTGAAACGGACATTGCAACAGATAGTTTACTGTGTGACTATCCCTCGCGGTAGTCGGCATCTTAATTATTTTCATTATATATATTAATTATTATTATCATTATTTGTGTATTTCTTTTTCTATGTGGATGAGGGAGACAAAGGGCAAACCTGCCTGTGACGAGTGGCTCCCCCAGAGTTGAAAGAGTGACAGGGCCAAAATCAAGGAATGTTCGTTATAAGTAATGCTAAGTAGATATTGGCTACTTGGGACTTGTGATGATTACCAGAGCAAGGTTTTTAGCGTCTAATCTGCCAGTTACTGTAAGAAGACTTGCATATTATTACCCATAGAGGTATCACGGCAGGAGAAAAAGGGAGGGGAAGGGGAGGGTGGTCAGCCTGCATTGTGTACACGGTATGCAGTGTGGGAAAAGTGGTGTGAGAGAGAGAGTGAGAGTGAGAGAGGGGGGTGGAGGGAGAGAGAGAGAGAGAAAAGGGAGGTTGATAAAGAGAAGGAATTGTAAATCATGTGGTACTAGGGGGAACCAGCATATGCATACTGTATAATTTGCCCTTTTAGTAACAATCACCGCCAAAAAGTGTTCTTCTCCTAGAACTCTAAGGGATACAAATACACATGCAAATAAACAAATATATTTCAACTAACAAAAGTGAAGTTAAAGAAATATATAAAATGATCTAATGACAAGTAAGAAAAACAATATGCAGAATATTATTAAAACATGGATTATGAATTTCTGATAGCATTCAACAATAAGAAGAGAAGAAACTGAGATTACCAAATCTAGTCTTGTTATTTTGTATTCATTTATCTATGTACTCAGTTATTTACTTATGTTGGTGAGGGAAAAGGGAGGGTGGAAAGGGTTTCTTGGGGGTTTACAATGGATTACTTGATGGGGTACCTCCGGAGAGACTCGGAAAGATTGATGGTTTGAACTACGCGAGCATTGGACGGTAGGAATGGGTGTGTTTGAGGAATGTTAATAGTTGTTTGGTCATTTATCTGCTCCAGTCATGCGGAGAGGAATGATAAGTTGTTTGCATGACTGGGAGAGTTAAGGGGGGTGATCTGCTTTTTTTCTCTTCGTTTTTTTCTCTTTCTCTGGCTTGTATCCATTCGGCCCCACCCAGCCTACTGTTTTAAGACATTTATCCCCATCCAGGTGTCGTTTTATTCCTGGCGATCGACAGTGAGCTAGCATTGAATGAAAAAATCCGGCTTCGCCAGAGACATTTTTCTATCGAAAAAATTACAGATTTAGCCTGCTGTCAAAAACATTAAAAACAAAATATGTTAGCTCGCTACCGCTCGCCAAGAAAAAATGGACACCTGGATGGGGATACACGTCTTAAAACAGTAGGCTGAATAGGGCCGAATGGATACAACCCAGAGAGAGAGGAAGAGAGAGTGAAACAAAAACGAGGTGGGCCCCCTTAATGGAAGTTGAGCGTGGCCAGACTATAGGTAGCGCCAACGAACTTGACAATAATCTTGATCCCGGACATCTCTGTAACTCAAAAGGGACTAGAGCAAACTGGCTGTACATATCCACCCCTAATTCCTGGTGGGCTCTTGCCAAATGATAGAAACGTCAGCCCGATTGCTTTTATTAATTTCAAGTTATAAGAAGTTAATAAGGAGTCAAGATTATTGTCAAGTTCGCAAGCGCTATCTATAGTATGGTGTGTTAACAAGAGATATCAGTTGTATAATATTTCAAATATCTATTTTTAAGTTTTTCCCTAGACCTCCGTCAAGCTTAAAATCAAATCCCCTTCCTTCCTTCCTTCCTTCGAGATAAATGTATGCATTTTTCGGTAAAAAAAAATCAGTTCCTCAAGTTACATGCTCGCTTTTGCTCGCCAGGAAAATATTGACACCTAAATGGCACGGAAATTCTTAAAATTAACGAAACAATTTTTTTTTTTTTAAACACGAAACAAAAGGGCCAAACGTCTTAACTTAAAAAGAAAAAATAATGAACAGTTGATCTTGACTAGTATTGCAAAGTATGAAAGTTGAGATTTACTAGTTCAATACGATATCATATTTCGTTTGATTATCTTTATCAATAAATAAGTGTATCAACATTTGAAATATTTTGTGAAAGCAAACATATATATTGAAGTATTGCTTTCCCCGAGTAAATCTGCTGGTCATTTATAAGCTGATGCAAATTATCTAGTACATTAAGTGGAGATGGGTCGTTTTTCTGAGCCCTCTTCTTCCTCGTGTTTAACCCCATTAGTTTTCAGATTTTAAGACGTTCGGCTCATTAGTTTGACGATCTTAAGACCTTTCACCCTATTTCTTTGTCAATATTTAGACTTTTCGTGACATTTAGGTGTCGATTTTTTCCTGGCAAACGATAGCGAGCCTGTAATTTAAGAGGAACCGGGTGTTACTTGAGTGTGTGTGTGTTTTTTTGTTTTTGTGTTTTTTTTTAAGCTTGATGGAGATCTAGGGAGGAAACAATAAAAAAATATATAAATATATAAATGAGCAAATATATATGCCCATCCCCCCTTAACCAGAATGAATCGAAAGGGTTACAATGAATGGTTTGAGAAGTGCCTGCTAAGTGTCTCCGAGTGATTGATGAACGGAATTAAGTGAACAGCAGACCGTGGCTATGCGTGAGATTGGAGAATGTTGATAGGTGTGTGTTCATTTGGTTTACTCATGGGGATAGGAATGGTAACCCCATCAGCACGATGAGGTATTTATTTTATCTTACTATGGTTATCGTTACACGATTTTCCTTTGCTTATAATCTACCTTTAGGACTCAAAGGGGTAAATACGAGGTCATTAAACCCTCTGAATAGCACAGGTCCTTCTTAAACTGTAGCCAAAATAATAGGTAAAAAGGTGCCATCGTGCTGAAGGGGTTAAAGGAGAGAATGACCACGAGTGTTAATGCAAGTAAGATTAAACAGTTTAGTACGATGAAGTTGGGTTGCAGTGGTCGATAAAATGGGTCTGTAATGATGAAGAAAGTGGTAAGGTGAGGGGGGAGGGGGGTGATAGGCAGAGGGGTGGTAGGTGAGGGGAGAGTGAGGCCGGGGGGGGGGGGGGGGGGGGGGGGGGAGGGGGTGAAGGGTAGGGTGACGCAGGAGAAAGAAACGGGGGGGGGGGGGGGGGGATGAGAGGGGGTGATAGGAGGGAGGGGTGAGGCGGGGATGGGGGGAAGGTGACAGGGACATAGAAGAGGGGAGGGAGGGTGAAAAGGGGTGATAGGAGGGAGGGGTGAGGAGGAGGGAAAAGTTAAGGGATTGGGTGGAAGGAGGGACGGGGGGGGGAGTGATGAGATGGGTTGATCGGAGGAGAGGGATGAGGTGGAGGGGACAGTGAGGGGGGTGGAAGGAGAGAGGCCAGGGGGTGGAGGGGAGGGGTAAAAGGGAGGGTGACGTGCCAGAAAGGGGCGGGGTGGGGGGGGGAAGGTTGCATTGTCCGTGATTGCTGAGGGTTGAGTGGGCGCTGCAGGGTGCAAGACTGGCGGGGTGAGGAGCAAGGTTGGATGAGAGACAACAAACCCACGCAGGGGTCTACATATACTGGTATCATGACATTTTAAGGGGGGGACGGTTGTTTTTTCTGGACCCCCTTCTGCCTCATGCTTAGCACCATTAGTTTTCAGATTTTAAGAAGGTCGCCCCCCAGCAATGCTGCTCTTGACACGTCGTCGACCACCGTTGCACTGGTGTTATCCCGGGGTACATCAGTGACCGGGCATTCCAGAACATAGTGCAACAGAGGGTGGTCCGTGGTGCTAAGGCAGTGCTGACAGTCCATATTCTCCTGTGGGGTCTGTAGCCCTATCTCCCAGCCACAACAATATCCGAGCTGCAGCCTGTGTAACACCCCCTGATCCTTCCTGGTTATACCCCTTGGTAGCAGCAGAGGTTTGTAGCCACTGACTCTACTGTACCATGTGGCATAGCATTGTCCAGGTACCAGGGACCTGTGGTGTTTTAGGGTGAGGTTCACTGCTGAGGCTGCTACTCGGCGCTTCATCTGCTGTAGACTAGGAGGGACCTGGACTTGGATATTCCTCCTTCAGGCTGCAGCTTTGGCTGCATCATCAGCCAACTCATTACCCTAGATTCCAACATGACTTGGTACCCAGTTGATGATGACAGGTCGTCCTGCTTCCTTAAGGTGGTGCAGCAACACGAGGACTATAGTGGTGAGCTTGATGTTGTCTCTGGGCCTCGTGTGCTGCAGGGCTTGTATGGCACATTGGGAGTCGGTGTGGATGGTAACCGACCTGTCATGGGAAGCCAGGGCATGCTCGAGAGCCATCCTGATAGCCACTAGCTCAGTTTGGAGAGAGGAACATCCGTCCGAGGTCCTTTGAAGGACAGTCTCGTGTCCCACCACAAAGGCAGCTCCAGCCACTCAACTGTACGGGTCAACAGAGCCATCAGTGAAGTACTCGATGCAGTTTGGAGAGGCCGCCTCTTGCATGGCGCATTGTGCCTGTATCCTCAACTGCACTGGGTCACAGTCGGCTTTCCTTCCTGACAGCCTGATGACCTTGAACTCTGGCACGGAAGGTGACCATGGTGGTGGAGTGCTGTATGTTGGGTGAGGGGAGTCTATGTCTCTATCTCCGATGGCATCTCTGAAGTTGTGGCGCCACACTGCATCTGCCATCTTCATCAGCCATGTATCTTGGGTGAAAAGGTAGCGGTCACAGTCCAGGACACTTGAGAGCCTAGGCCAGAACTCATTCTCCTGTGGCTGGCGACACATCTTTGCCACCAGAGACAGAGTTAGCTGTTCTCCTCTTGTGCATAGGGGTGGGAGGCCAAGCTCTATGTGCATGTTGTCCAGGCGGGTGCATCGGGGTGCTCCCAGCATGATCCTCAAGGCACTATTTTGGATCACCTCAACCTTAGCCTTCTGGTTGTCTGACAGATGAGGAAGAGCAGGAGCACTGTAGTCCACCAGGGAGCAAACAGCATGGACGTGGAATGTGTGCAGGACACCCAACCTGGTGCCAGCATTGAGCAAAGTCATTGCACGTATAACGTTGATCCGCTTCGCTGATCGCTCCACCTCAAAGGTATTGCCCTAGAGACTATAGGTCAGATGGATTGCGGTCATGGGAAATAATAATTTACTTTAAGGCGGTATAAAATCAGGGAATAAAGTTATGAACTATATTTGATTCTAAGGGGAAAGATAGTTTAAATCTGAATTTAACTATCTAAGAGTTATTGCGAATAATCTCTCACACGAGACACGAAAAATAATATTAGATAATAGATGAGGTCAAATTACACAGAGTAAGGAAATCAGATTCACAGTAAATATAGTGACTGAGTTGGAATATCTAAAATATAATTTAGTATAGATTGGAATGAATTAACCAACTACTTAAGAAACACAAAACAAAAGAGCGCGGTATTATAGCTCTGAAAGGAGCTATAATGAATAAACTTACAAGAAAAATTTGCACTTAAAAAATACCATTTATGATGGCATAAAAGGAGTTCTGAATAAATTAACAAATTCCTAAAAAAACGCAGAATGATGTAGCGTTGTATTATAACATAAATAATTATTACAATGAATAAATTACTAGACGAAGTAATAATATGATAAATAGCCAAATATTAGGCGTAATAGATAAAGGAATGTACAATCTGAATTCCTAGATTGCTGTTGAAAGAATTACATGACCCGAGTAATGTACTGTATATCATTAGATTATTCACAAGAACTAATAGAAATCAGGTATCTTGATAGATTAATTCTAACTCAACGGAAAGGTTCTTTACTTTCAAGGGGGCGAAATGGTACTATAAGTATTCTCTGGCAATAATTATACGGACAATATGATCCTGAATTTGGGCGTAGGTTTTAGCTATATTGAATTTAAGAAGGAAAATAGCTCACGTTATACACTTCCCTTCGACTTGAATACACAAAGAATAACACATACAAATAAAATCTGAGAGTATTCACTAAGTAACACTTGTAAAAATGACTGTAACGTACGTACAATTAAGGTTCTGAAGGATTAAATATAAATTATCTTAGCAATATCTCGTACTTATAGAATCACTGTACGGATCAAAGTTATATGAATCTTACACGGGTATGAGATGGTCAAGATAGATCTTAGGCACAGATCTATAAATAAGTGAAATAGAATACTCGCATATTTTATCTTACCTTCACAACAATAGCCACAACTTATAACACGCAGAGACACTTAGGGTACGGGGTAGAGGAGAAGTGATACCCATGAACGAGAATCTGGACGACGTAGGACTCATAGTTCTTCTGTTGGTTGGACGTCAGGGGGAACTGCCTCTCTCACAGACACAGGGGAAGTTGGTTCCGGGCTCCACTACACACTCTCGCTTGCCTCCCGCCTTAGACTCTACTGTTGGGAATATCTCGTCCTAGATGAGTCTCAATACCAATGTCTATCCACAACCAACCTAACCAGTGGAAGATAGCAATCGTATTTGCTACCTTCCCTCAATTTCAGTCAGACTATATTCAGTTTATATTTAGAACTCAATTTGGTCTGTGTCGAGATAGTAGGGACATGTGGATATTATTGTTTTCGTTATTGTGAAGGTAATTATTAATCTAAAAATATACTTAAGCAATTAATATAAACACAAGGAGATTCTCTATCTCTCGATATTACCCTTTTTATTTCAACGGGTTGTATGGCTGCATGATAAATGTTTTTCTGTTAATCATGATATATAGCTTTTTCTAGTCTGCAGGCCATATGTTTGTTCCTGATCACTTTGTTTACACTATTTCCAGTCTTCCCGTGAGGTACTGTAGAGGGGGTTCTGGGGTTCCCATCGGTGAAGATATTGCACTGGGTCTTGGCGATTTGCATTGGGATTTGCATAAAATATTCTTCACTGTATTGTAAATCTGGCTGGAACTGGGTATACGCCTTGGTTGTTTGTTTCTGGCCTTGCCATTGGTGGAGCAGGGATCTTTGTGATTGGCCTGGAGTCGAACTTCTTTTGCGGGCAGACTGTCCTATACTCTCGGGGATTAGAGCATGGGTAGGTCTGGTTAAATAGGTAGACTGGCCTATACTCTCAGGGATTAGAGCATGGGTAGGTCTGGTTAAATAGGTAGACTGGTCTACTTTGGCAGGTGTTAAAGCCTGGGAAACTGGTTGTGTTTTTATTTCTCTCTCCCTTTCATGATGTTGTCCTCTCCTGGTTTTCTTTGTCTCCTTTACGGCAGCTATTCTGGCTCTGGTAGGCTGCTCTTCTTCCCGCATTGTCAGGGTGTCTACCGGAATTGCTTTGCCCCTGTTTTGAAACCCCGTCATCTCACCACCTTCTTCCAAAAAGAAATCTCGGCCGCGAGATCTAAGGTTATAGGTTCGGAAGGTTTCGGTGGTGAGAGAGGGTTCCCGGTGCTGCAGAACAAAACACCAAATTGTTGTGGGAATGTCAACAGGGGTTTTGTGCGTCGTATTGCAGGGTTAGTGTAAGAGGAGTCCTTTAGGAGTTTACCACATGTACTTAATGGGCAGGAGAGTAGATGTCAGTCCTGGTGTTGTCTGAAGACACGAACAAGCTGTTGATTTTCATGTTGGTTGTAGGGGCAGTACTGCTGGGAGATGTGGCTGTTAGAGAAGTTGGTGATGTACTAACTGCCTTTGAGCTTGTTGGTCTGCTTGGCCCAGGTGGGAGGGGCATGGTGGTTTAGGGGCCTGTCCCTAGGTTGGGTGATCCAGTAGTGGTCGGCGGAACAGGTTGCGGTGTTGACCTTTTGATGCTGCGAGGTGGTAGCTTTGGTGGGAGCCCGCCTTTTGTTGGTCGGCTTGAAGGTGGGTGCCCATCTTTTAGGTGGAGTCACACGTCGGCCAGATCTTCGACATGTTGGATTAGATAAAGGTTGCATTAACGATGGTGACCTGAATTTCATTTTTGGCATTTGTGAAACCGGAGGGGGGGGGGGAGGTATAGCTAGTTTTAGTTGTTGTGGAAGGATTAGGTGAAGGGGTAGGTGATATATGATTAGAGGTAGATGGTTTAGGAGACTTAGCGAGAGGTATAGGTAGTTGAGTAGAAAGTTCATGAATATTTGTAGTTGAACAGTTTCCTTGATCAGATAGACTTGTTGGTTGGATGATTTGATGAGCAGATGAAGTGTAAGATAATGAAGGAGAAGTTTGATTTTCTAAAGATGGAATGATATTGATGGCTGGAGTGGTAGGTAAAAGACAGGGTGAGTCAGGAAAAATAGGTAAGTTGGTGGCAGGTGAGGTAATAGGAGGAGTTGATTTAAGCTGAGTCAGTCTTATTAGATTGTGTATGAAGTTGAGGAGGTGCAGAGACAATTCGTTTAGGAATTGGAGGAGGAGTTCAGAGAGAATGCTGTGAGAGGGGAAAAATAGTGCAAGGGGATTTTGGTTTGGATAGGTGACATCAACATTAGTTACTGGTTGAATAGGTGGTGCAACAAGATTTGGTCTCACTATTTGAGGAGGAGAGATGGGTGGAAGAATGGGAGGTGTCAATGGTTCTGTGGATCCTAAATTCTGGTCATTAGTTGCAGGCAATGTGTAATTATCTTTGGGGTCAGCAAGCATAGTCATATTGTCATCAATGGGTTGAAAACTACGTATATATCTATTTCGGTAGGTGCGTGACTCACCAAAGTAATTAATGGTAACCTGGTAACAGTTTGGAACAGTTAGAATCTCGAAAGGACCTTTATATCTGGGTTTGAGTTTGGATGGCACTGGTAGCTGAGCAACCATGACAAGATCGCCGACATGGTGGGGACTAACTTTGGCTGTTTCGTCAGGTTGTAGGTCTTGGATATATTGCAGCTGTCGAAGGCAGTTCTTTAGGTGTACTAAAGATTGGTCACAAATGGAGGAGAGCTCGTAAGGGACAGATAGATGACGTAGAGGCAGGAGTAAAGGTGGTACTCCAAATACACGTTCATGAGGTGAAATTCCGACTTTTCGGGGGCAGGTATTTATTCCCCACTGTACTATTTTCATTTGACTGGGCCAATCCTTGGTGTTCATCTGTTGCAGGCGTGTCCTTATCTGGTTAGCAATCGTGCGGTGGCCTCTCTCACAAATAGAGTTACCCTGAGGCCAATATGGGGATGTGTAGCTAATCTTGAATCCACACATTTGTAATAGTTGTGACCATATGTGACTGGTGAATTCAGGGGCATTATCAGAATGAATAGCTTCAGGTAATCCAAAATAGGGAAAAACGTGTTGTATCATTGCTTCAGCTACTGCTAAAGCTGAGTATTCTTTTGCTGGACAGGCAATTACATATTTAGAGTATGTGTTCACAAAGGTGATAATGTATTTAAATCCTTGATTTCTTTCCATGGGTCCCATCACATCTACTGCAAGAAGTTGCCATGGTTTGGACGCTACAAATGTTCCTGTAGGTCCGGCCGTACGGGTCCTGTCCTTGCCCAATGCACAGGCTTTACAGGCTTCTGTGATTCTTTTTGCTGTGATGTAAGGAGAAGGAGTCCAGTATACTTGATGGAAAGTTAATTTCCTCTGGGCCAAATGAAAGCCATTGTGTGTATGGGGATGGATTGCATAGTAGAGAGTGCCGCATTTGGTGTGATCACAATTTTCCCGTCTGGCGTGTACAAATTATCTCCTCTTCTAGTGAGTTGGGAGAAAATACTTCAAGGCATCCAGTCTGGTTTTTCTTGCTGTTGAAATTGTTTAAGTAGTTGTTGTTGGTCTTGATCTAATGAGTCTTGATGATGGATGGCTAAAATCGGCTGAATATCAGTATTCTGGCTAGAGGTGTCAGTGACCGAGTTAGTTGGAGGTCTGGAAAAAGCATCAGCGTTAGTATGGAGTTTTCCTGGTCGATAGGCAATTTCTAAGTTAAACTCTTCTAATGATTCTCGCCACCTGACTGTTAACCCGGGAACGGCGAGAACACTATTAAGAGATTTTGGTGGGCAAGGGCGAGGACCCTCGTAAGAGGTAAGGCTTAAAAAAAAACTTTTAAAAGGCCCCAGTAGCACTTAAAACAAGTGAAATGGTTATTAAGTGAGATAATTCCCCACCATACCTCCTATCACTACTCCACATCTGTTAAATTCCCCTCCTTCCCCCCGTTCCCTCCCCACCCCCCATTCAATTGTCACCTATTTTCCCTGTTATTCCCTTATTCATTGGTATATTTTCGAGTATACATCTCCAAGCCGGTTCTATGGTGTGGTCATGTGACTAGCCAGTGTCTTACGTGAGGAAGAGGGTGGGGTGAGTGAGTCAGTCTGACTCAGTCAAGCTCTAGGCATCGCGAGTGGAGGGTCTAACTCGCTCTGCTCCTCAATTCATGAATGAACCGCTCGGCAATAATTCGCGAGTTTGACCATCCAAACACTATTCCCACTTGTTTTATTGTTGTTACATGTTACTATCTTCATATTAAGCGTAAAATAGGCGCATATGAATAAGTAATAACGATATTTATCGTAAAATGACGATTATAGGCGGGAATGGAGCTTAATAATGCCGCCCAGAAGTGTGGTGTTCACTACACCCTGCGCGAGCACGCCGGGTTAACGCAATTTTAGTGTCAGATTTGCGTAGCCATTGAAGGGCGTCATGATCGGTGATTATGGTGACCTTGACACCTGCTAGGTGTAAGCTTTGAAGTGGTGTAAGGCCCAAATGATTCCCAGACATTCTCTTTTGGTTACGGAATAGTTGACTTCTGCTGGGTTTAATGTTCGGCTGGCACATGCAATGATATGTTCCCTTCCTTCTCTAGTTTATCCTAGAACGGCACCTATACCGAATTGTGAGACATCAGTGTATAAGTGGAATGGTTGGGTGTAGTCTGGGAAAGATACTACTGGAGATGCTACTAGTAGTTCTTTTAAAGTGATGAATGCTTTTAGACGTTGTTCTGTCCACATGAATGGTTCTTCTTTTCTTGTTAAGTCATGTAGGGGCTTGGCAATGGTGGTAATTTTGTTTACAAATCTGCGGTAATAGGAAGCTAGGCCGAGAAAAGCTCGTACTCCTTTTACATTTGTTGGAAGAGTTATGGCATCTAGTTTGTCAGGATCTGAGGCAATTCTTTTTCTGAGACTATGTGTCCTAGAAACTGAACTTTTTTCTTGACCAGAGTACATTTAGAGGGTTTGAGTTTTAGGGTTGCCTCTCTAATCCTCTGAATTACTTGTCTTAATCTTTGTAGGTGTTCAGCCCAGGTTTTCCCGAACACAATTATGTCATCCAAGTACGCCAGGCAAGTTTCCCAGGTTAATCCTTGTAGGACAGATTCCATTAACCTGGAAAAAGTTACAGGGCCGTTGCATAGACCAAACGGCAATTCTGTGAACTCGTATAATCTTCCTTGACTAGTGGCAAAAGCTGTCTTTTGTTGGTGTTCTGGGAGGACTGGTACTTGCCAGTACCCGGCTTGCAGATCCAGGGTAGTGAACCATTTAGCTCCTAACAGGGAATCTAAAGAGTCGTCTATCCTGGGTAGTGCGGTAGCATCTCTTATGGTGACGTCATTTAGCTGTTGGTAATTAATACAAAAACTGGTGGATCCATCTTTCTTCTGGACAAGTACCACCGGAGATGACCAAGGGCTCGTGGAATGTTGGACAACTCCAGTTGCTAGCATGTCTTTTACTTGGGATTCCTCTTCCTGTCTTTGTATTGGATTTTTCCTCCTGATCGTTGTTTGATCGGATGTCCTACAGTATGTATGGGATGATGAAGTACGTTGGTTTTCCCGACGTCTCGGCTGGAGGTGGCGAATATGTCTTGGTAGGTAGTCATTAAATCACGTAAGTCGGTTTGTTGTTGAGAGTTTAAATGGGAAGGAATATCAGGTAGGGGAAAAGGATTTGGGAGGTATTTTCTGAAGGTAAAGATAGTTCTTCTGCATAAGGTTCAAGTTCCCCAATGGTTAACCCTTTTGGCAAGGTGATAGGTTGATCGGAGATGTTTGCTATTTTAATGCAATTTAATTTATTCGAGATTAGGCTTGGAGCGGTCAGGCAATCCCTATCAAAAGGGCTTTGGAGGTGAGGGGTCATTATTGCATCCCCAGGTAATGGGTAATATGGGTACCCAAATTGGTAGGATTATTTGTTTTTTCTTGAAGAATCATGGGCTTGTTGGTAGTGGTTATG
Organism: Paralithodes platypus; assembly: GCA_032716605.1. Lineage (NCBI taxonomy): Eukaryota > Metazoa > Arthropoda > Malacostraca > Decapoda > Lithodidae > Paralithodes > Paralithodes platypus. The sequence goes on from CM064525.1 coordinate 17,130,319, forward strand.
TTGCTCAAAGTTTTAGGGAGGGGTGTGACTTATGACTGTTATACTTTTTTATTTTTTTTTTTTTTTTATTTTTTTTTTTTTATGGAGTGGGGGTGAGAACTTCAATGTTCTCCTTCCTTAATTGATGGAAGCGCTCAGAGAAATGAGCAAAATCGAGTCACAAGTATCCATCGTACTTGGTCACCTTGGGATCATAAATCATGAAAGAGTGTTCAGTTCCATGATATGAGACAGGGGTACTAACATACAGTGGAAGAGTCTGTCCATAATTTGGGATAATATCATCATTAGCACTCACTAAAACTATGGAAGAAGGTTCGATAAGACCTAAAGCTTTGCAGTGCTGCTTGAAGAAAGGAAAGAAGTGACCTGAACGGGAAGCCCCTGTGTTAATTAAAAATCAGACTTTCACTCCCTTTAGAGTGATCTTCCTATAGATGGGAAGATTATCTGGATCTGTCCCCTCATGAGCCCCTGCCATTATGACAACTATTTGTGTACGGGGGGCGGATTAAAAATCCAGATCATCTGTAGCTTCCGTTACCGTTTCTGGTTCTTCAACATTTTCCTCTTCGCTAAAGTTTTCAAATCCTGCGGTTCCATCCTCGGTGATCGTAGCTATGCATCTGGGTTTGATCCTGGGAATCTGAGCCCACCAACTAGGTGACCTGGACCTTCTCTTGGTGAATTCCATGAAAGATTTCTTCAAAGACACCAAAACACATTGTCCATTACATGGTTTCCAGTCAGAGGGCCGAATTCTGGCCCCTTCTTCTGCTTTATCACAGGGTCGTGGTACCACAGGGCCAGCTGAAGGTACTGTAGACGGGTGAGTAGTGACCCTACTGATGACGGTGATCTTGTCTTGTTCTCTGGTCTTTCTCAGAGCCATGATGCGCCTTACCACTGGCATATCATTGTTGTAATTCGTGGGCACTATGATCGAGAAATGATCGGCTACTGCCAAAGGTAAAATCCTCAGTAGAGCCTTGAATACTATTTTCTTTCTCTGACCTGGGGTCTCGTCAGGGAAAGCGGTTATGGCCAGTTGAGTCAACTAGTTTATTGTGGCGTCCAAATCACCTGTATATTTGACTTCGTGAAAGTGACGGTCCGCTATTGTTTGACCAAGGACTGGGTTGATAGCTACTTTAATGTAACTCTCAAAATGTTCCCAGGTTAACCCGGGCATATTGTCACGCACATACCCTGATACCTTTGCTGCATATTTTCCTAACTTCATCACTACAGTATATGTCTTGGACGAGTCATCGTTCCCGAACGTCATGTCCAGGACCGATTTGACTATTTCCAAATAGGTATCAATGTTATTCTCTTCTGGCTTGAATGCCGAAATATCGAGCGATTTAGTTGCCATGATGAATGTTGTGTGTGATGCTGATTGAGTAGTAACAAAATTTATCAATAAAAACACAAGTAAAGCTGATATGCCGTAAAGATCCCACTGCTGCTGCCAGTGTTATGCCGGGTTGTAATCCAACTCGCTTCAGTATGGTATCTTTATCAATCCGGGCTTCGGATATTTAGCTTTGGAATATGCTTGACAGGAACACATCTAACTTCATGAATATGATAAATATTTACTCAATCGGGCAATCAACAACACAATAAATACACAGTATAGATTACACTCATATTTATTCAATTTACATAAAGTACAAGTTAAGGGTTAGTGTTACTAACTTCACTATTATATAGAATAGCAAATTAATGTAACATGTGACTGGAGAGAGATGAATAAGTTTTACTCCCTTGTGAATTTCAGTGTGTCACTTACACAATAATTGAAGAGAGAAAATACGCAATGATGGACAGATACATATATACACCAACAAGAATCATTGACAACAACACATATGCGAGCCAAGTGTCTAACGTGAAGTATAATGAAAAAGACAAGGCAAGGCAATGGGGCCTATCACTCAGTTGCGCGTGAGTCTGCGCGGTGGTCTAAAGAAATTAGGAACATCACGCTCAGGTGAGACCTCAAAGGTACCGCCCTGGAGACTATAGGTCAGATGGACTGCGGTCACGTGAAATAATAATTTACTTTAATGCGATATAAAATCAAGGAATAAAGATATGAACTTTATTGGATTATAAGGGGAAAGATAGTTAAAATCTGAATTTAACTATCTAAGAGTTATTGCGAATAATCTCTCACACGAGACACGAAAAATAATATTGGATCATAGATGAGGTCAAATTATACAGAATAAGTAAATCAGATTCACAGTAAATATAGTGACTGAGTTGGAATATCTAAAATATAATTTAGTATAGAATGGAATAAATTAACCAACTACTTAAGAAACGCAAAACGAAAGAGCGCGGTATTATAGCTTTGAAAGGAGCTATAATGAATAAACGTACAAGACAAAGTTGCATTTATAAAATACCATTTATGATGGCATAAAAGGAGTTCTGAATAAAATAACAAATTCCTAAAAGAATGCAGAATGATGTAGCGTTGTATTATAACATAAATAATTGTTACAATGAAAAATTACTAGACGAAGTAATAATATGATAAATAGCCAAATATTAGGCGTAATAGATAAAGGAATGTACAATCTGAATTCCTGGATTGGTGTTGAAAGAATTACATGACCCAAGTAACGTACTGTATATCATTAGATTATTCACAAGAACTAATAGAAACCAGGTATCATGATGATAGATTAATTCTAACTCAAAGGAAGGGTTCTTTACTTTCAAGGGGGCGAAATGGTACTATAAGTATTCTCTGGCAATAATTATGCGGACAATATGATCCTGAATTTGGGCATAGGTTTTAGGTATATTGAATTTAAGAAGGTAAACAGCTCACGTTATACATTTCACTTCGACTTGAATACACAAAGAATAATAACACATATGAATAAAATCTGAGAGTATTCACTAAGTAACACGTGTAAAAATGACTATGTAACGTACGTATAATTAAGGTTCTGAAGGATTAAATATAAATTATCTTGGCAATATCTCGTACTTATAGAATCACTGTACGGATCAAAGTTATATGAATCTTACACGGGTATGAGATGGTCAAGATAGATCTTAGGCACAGATCTATAAATAAGTGAAATTGAATACTCGCATATTTTATCTTACCTTCACAACAATAGCCACAACTTATTACACGCAGAGACACTTAGGGTACAGGGTAGAGGAGAAGTGATAGCCATGAACGAGAATCTGGACGACTTAGGACTCATAGTTCTTCTGTTGGTTGGACGTCAGGGGGAACTGCCTCTCTCACGGACACAGGGGAAGTTGGTTCCGGGCTCCTCTACACACTCTCGTTCGCCTCCCGCCTTAGACTTGTGACGCCTACCAGCGTTGGCAGAATCGCCTCTCGGTAGCCACTAGCGCTCGCCAGGGACATTGAAGTGGGCTACAGTTATCAGAGAATGTTGTTCTTTTTTCCTAGCAATCGTATTGTCACCGACAGTCCAGTGGTGGTCTTTATTTTCGTCTGTGACAACGGGAAGTGCTTTATATCATTAATAGAATATAACATGCATTGTATATAGTTAAGGAGAGAGAACAATATAGGCAGTGGGGTGGTAGTGTGTGCGTGCGTATATATGTGCTGCCTCCCCCGCTCATAGGCTCGCGCGCGTGCCTTCTCACGCCTCTTGATTGGCTGGTGTGTTTGGCTGTGTCACGTGACACCTGCTGCCTTGTGACGTCTCGGCCCGTGATTGGCCGACCACCGCGTATTTGTGGGCTCCTGTGTGCATGTGGGTCCACAGGAGCTGCCTTCTTCAGAGCAGGCCAGGGGCGCACACGACTAACATCCTTTTTTCAACTGTTCCCCATATCCCCACCATTCTGATACTGTCTCTCTCACTCAACTTCCTTCCTTTCATTCCTCTAATCTTTTAACGTCACAGCACTCCCTTTGGGTTCTGTACACAATTTCATATCGGCCCATCGTATTGTGTGCGTCGCTCTCAGATATATTTACATGTATTAGAATAGGCTATAAGGGTTCTTAGTCTATGGAGGTTGGATGACTCTGTGTGTGTCTCCCTCAGTGTCCTTAACCCGCAGAGTGCCGGACAATTATTGACCCTATGCATCTGCCAGTGCCAGAGGATTTTTTTTTTTTTTGGGGGGGGGCTAAATCTATCAAGTTGGGTGAGAAAGGAAGGATAATGGTAAAAAAAAACACTCCCCTTGTCCATTTTCGCCAGAAATCAGGTCCCTGATGGTCCCAAATGTAGCTGAAATTTTCAGAGTAAATCAACGACTTTTATGGTATTGGAACGTATAGGTAGGAGGGTGGTGGGAGGCTGGTTTGGGGAATGGTGGGGGGAAGCTAGAAGCGTAATTGACTCCTGTTACAAATATGAAGCCGATTGGTGAGGTAGTTTCGCCACCACGGATTCCTTTTTTTCCTTTTCTTCGTACGGATACGCTGGAAGTGGGTGGTGGGAGGCGGTTGCGAGTGTGGTGGGGGAGGAAAGGCAGAAGGGTAAGGGACTTGTCACACAAATATGGAACCGATTGGTGCAGTCATTTCGCCGCCACAGATTTTCCTTTTTTTTCCTTGTGAGGCGACTGATAGTCAGCGAGTGGGTGGAGGTAGGGAGTTGTGTTGCTGGTGGCAAGAAGCCAGAAGGGTAAGGTACATGTGGTAGAAAAATGAAAGCCATAGGTGCAGTTCTTTCGCTGCTACGATTTTTTTTCGGCGTGGACGTATATATACGTCCCTGGCACTGGGCGTGACAACACCCTTGGACGTATATATACGTCCCTGGCACTCAGCGGGTTAAGTTATGGAGGTTTGATGACTCTTTGTGTGTGTCTCCCTCATTATCAGTAGTGCTCTGCTCGGTTATTTAATGCTAGACTGGGATGAGGTTTCTGTTGTCGTTGTCACCGATGTGTGTGCGGTTTGTTTATACTTACACGACTTCGACGGTTTCTGTGGTAGCCTAGGTCGTCCTTTTGGTTGTGTCTTTTGCGAGCGCAGCATCGTGTTGTATGAGGGCATTAGCCTACTACCTTATAACACAGTGCTGCCTCTTTGCTTGACTTTAGAGGGATCGCCAGGGTAGAGCCAGATACTTGAGATCTGGACCTACCAAGAGAGCATCCCCGTCATTAACGTAACTTTAACCATACCGCCTTAACCCTTAAAAAGCGGCTCACCACATAAGTCGTATTTAATAAAGCTGGACTATGTGGCGGCGCTCGACATAGGTCGAGTGGCAATTTCAGCACGTAATGTTGCTGAGAGAGAGTGACAAGTGGTGGCAGGAGACTAGCGAGCGTATGACTGCTCCAGACCACCGCGGCGAACCTACTGACATGAATCTCAGCTCCCTCCTCCCTCTCTTACTCGCTACATACTGAATTATATGGGGAAAGTGGCTAATTACCTGCTTTTTGCACTCGCGTTGCACGGTTATTGCAAGAAAACTATCCATCATACAAGGATCGTTATGGTGTCATTCGAAAGCTCTGTTTATGCCCTTTCAGGGATAGATACTTGTTTTACGTTCTGGGTCTTATTTAGGCATGAAAATGATCACGTAAACAGCCCTATTTTGGCTAAAAACACCCCGCTGGGCGGTACATATAAATAAACCGTATAGGCCGCTAAAGAAGGGTTAAGGACAACGCTAGGCTATGAGCCTGTCTTGCTCAGCCACAGTTTCCTAACCTTGATATCCCAGCTAGACTTTATTCGCCTAGCAGACACTAGTTAGGACCTAAGCTCTTTTGATATGTATGCATTATTATTCACAAGCATTTATTAGTCTAGGTTGTTGTTGAGTTGCACAACCATAGTAGACTGTTTTGTTGATAAGGAAGTACTTCTTTTAGTGTCGAGCATTACTACCGTTGCGCCTTTATAGTATTCTCGTGTCAGTTAACATTATATGTCCTATCTTTTTGTGTATTCGCTGTACACGTGTGGTGTCCTGCCTCCTGCCTTTATATAGTTTAAGATACGAGCATCTTATGAGCATCAGACATTCTTCAGAAGTTTCCAGGTCTATGCTGTAGGACTATACTTCACTTTCTTTCAGATAGGAGTGAAGAGTTTATTGTTGTTTAGAGTAACTGTATTGAAGCATCTTTTTATTATATTAAATCTTGCAGTGATTTAATTGATCTTCCCATAGATTCTTTTGTATGCATTTTAACGTAACTTGCATCCTGTGTGTTATCAGGCTATACCAGTGTGGGTTAGCCTGAAGTAGAGTACATTTATGCCCAGTTAAGGATACCCCGTTATCGCAGATTAACTCTGGAGGGTATAGGTGTTTTGTTCGCCGGCATATAAGTTCGAGGGTTTGGATCTAGCGTACCGTTGTTGCATAGTGCCCTATTACTAGTCCAATCTTTAAGTGCCCTTGTTTTATTCGCAGTCCCGGTCGTAACAAATGGCGACCTTGCCAGGATTTTTGGACATTTGTTTTTTGAGGAATATTTTGGACACGTGGGAATTTTTTTGGTAACGTGGTATAGCACTTGAGTTGTCTTCAGGCATTTTTGAGTGAATAGTGCTACATGAGAGTAGGTACTTTTTTTTTTTTAATAAACGTTGAGGATTTCCGGTGGACTCTATGTCGAACGACGGATCAGTGTACAGTCAGGGCACAGGCGAGGAGGTGGAGAAGGTAGAGTTGTCTAGCGGCACTTGGGTGGTGAACAGTGAGGAGGATGCTCGGATATCTTTGGAGGAGCCTGTGTCGGCGGATCGGGTGTCGGGGCTAGACCGGTACGGACTGCAGTGTGTAGCCACGGTCTTAGGGTTTCCCGGTACTAGCAGTTTGTCGATAGGTGAGCTGGTTACCTGTGTGCTCAGTGGGGTGCGTGGAACTTCGGGTGGAGCGGGAGCTGGGGCACCTTCTGCCCAGCCCCCATTCCACTCGACTCCTACCATGGCGCCCCCTCGGGCTCCGGAGCCGGGTACGTTCCCGCAGGCCGATGCCCGCTGGCAGTTGGGGGTGCCTCTAGGTGGCTCACAGGGTGGGTCCCCGATAGTAGCACCCCCTCCTCAGGGTTTGTCTGCCGAGATGTTGTTTCAGCTCGAACTCGCCAAACTTCAGCAGCGGCAGCGAGAAGCTGAGCTCAAGTATAAGTATGAGAATGAGCTCAAGCAGAGAGAGGCTGAGCTTCAGGTTGAGGCTACGAAGTACTGTGCAGACATAGATCTTGAGAAGTCTCGGGTGGAGTCGACAGGGCAGCGTCTCGGTTCTGGGAATCGAGGTCTTGATCAGTCTTTATCGCACCTGCTCAAGTTAGTCCCTGTATTTGATGAGGCGGGTGTCACCGAGTTTTTTTTACATTTTGAGAAGAAGTGCCGGGAGCACCAATGGCCCGAGGTTAAGTGGGCAGCCCTTGTTTCCTCTAGGTTGATTGGCAAAGGACTCAAGGCATATGATGCGTTGCCCTTGGAGTCTTGCATCGATTATGAGGTATTGAAGGAGGCTGTCCTGCGGGCATATGAGTTACAACCAGAGACTTATAGGTTGAAGTTCCGGGGTGTTACGAAGGGTCGTGAGTGCACCTTTCTTGAACATGCCCGGGAACTGTCTGACGTTTTGGGAATTGGCTGAGATCGGAGAAGGCAACGACGTTTGATGAGATAAAACAGTTGATGCTTCTCGAGCAGTTCTTTAAGTGTACGGGCAGCGACCTGACGTTGAACCTCAAAGAGAAAAATCCTAAAACTCTACAGGAGGCAGCTGAGATGGCTGGCCATAGGCTATCGCTGATTCGTGGGTGCAGGTCTGCAAAACGGAACGATGCAGGTAACAAGGGGCGCAACACTCCACCCCCCCGAGTCAGTGATACACCATATAACAACGAAAATAAGAGCAATGATACCAATTTTGATCACCAACCTAAAACCGTCCCGTTTAAGAAGGGTCCGGGCCCTTCCCCACCTCAAGGGAAGCCCAAGGGGAAGGTAGAGTGTTTTCATTGTCATAAGAAGGGGCATTTTGCACGATCCTGTCCTAGCAAACTACCTACTGCAGTCGTGTCTTTGGCTCGCAACATTGGGGTGTCTTTAAGGTCTTCTGCTATTACCCGGGGTGATATGTCAGATGCGGGGGCACAGCCAGTGAAGGAGTGTCCGGAAGGCTCGAAACCTGTCCGCGATGCTTTTTGTGGCCATCGAGGGCGTGGCTGCGTGAGTTGGGCTGGTTGCAAGCATGGGTTAGAGTTGCTGCGAGATACAGGTGCATCCCAGACTTTGATGAAAAACTTTACAGGCCAACCAATAAAAGCGGCACGGGTGGTTGTGGTCCAGGGTATTAATGCTACACGGTCATACCCGTTGGTTCGAGTAGAGCTGGAGGTTGATGGTGTGACACGGGAGCTTGATGTTGGAATCGTAGAGAAACTGCCAGTAGAGGGCGTCGACCTTCTTCTCGGCAACGACTTTGCGGTACCTGCTTCTGAGGTTCCACCCTTAGTCGGTGCCGAGAGGGCGGCCGACGTGAGTAGGGAGGGGCAGGAGTTGGTCGAGAGGTGTCAACCACAGCAGAGGGCGTGTGTTGTCACCCGATCTCGTGCATCTAAAGTGTCACAGCCTATTCCTTAGTCTCTAGACCAGCGGAGGAACGGTCGGAGGGAGAAAGCTAAAGTTGAGAGTTTTGTGAATTTTGCTCCAGCGGCTCTCCTTAGCGACTTAGTACTTGACCCAGAGGTGAGCTCCGGAGTGGCCCCAGAACCTGTCACCCCTAGTGACATGGTTGGGCGTGATGGCACTCCGCGACTTAGTAGTTCCCAGGTGGAGGAGAGTTGTGGGAACGGGGCTATTGAACACGAGGACGGGGAAACATGTCATGTGAACCTGTTGGAGGAGTTTGTGAGGCAACCACCTGAGCATCCTACTGTCCCTGCGTTGGTCTGCAGCGGCCAAGGTGGAGAAGGAGAGGGGGGCAGTAGGGCACAGGTGGAGGAGAGTTGGGATTGTCATGTCTCGGCGGAGCAGTGGGCGGGGGACACGAGTCTGGTGGCTGTGGAAGCGCTAGAGTACCTGCCTGAGCAGTAGTGTGCAGCGCTCCAGCACCAGCTCGGTTCATACCCCACTGGTCGTGCCGAGCACCCGAGCCTCACAACTCATGCGGTGCAAGATGTTCTGCGGGCAGGTCACTTGAGTGCTTATAGACCGTTAGCCTCGTTGTTTCGGTGGTTCAAGGTGGGCGACGAGGCTTTGACATGGTTGTCAGGTCAGGGTCGACCCATGGCTGCCAAGGGTGGTGGTCAGAAGGAGGACATTGAGCAGATTGGTCAGGTTGGCTGTGGAGTGGATGTGCCCGGTCGTCGCATAGCCTCCCAATGCTGCTCTAGTCGAATGCAACAGCCCTACCATAGACCGACTGTATCTGGCCATGTCGCTGAAGGCGGTGATGCTGCGCAGGCAGATGTAGTCATAAGGAATGCGGGGGTGCGCATGTACGGTATCGGCGGGGAAGCCTTAGCAATTATGAACTATGGGAGTGACTGCACAGATGCTACTGATTGTCCCTCTCCTGACCTGGCTGTTCTAGGGACAAAGGTGGAGAAGGAGGGAGACTTTAGTTTAGAAGCTGCGGTCTCGGCTGGGTTGTGGGAGGGCACGAGGCATGTTGTTCGTGGAAACAGTGCAAGGCAGTTGTTTACTAGGCTATGACAGTACATCCGCATGTTTGTTCATTCTCCAGGCCTGATGTACGGGGTAGAATCCGACATGGAGGCTGGAGACAGTGCAAGGCAGTTGTGTACTAGGCTATGGCATACCTCCGCGAGTCCGCATGTTTGTTCATTCTCCAGGCCTGATGTACGTGGTAGAATCCAACATAGAGGCTGGAGACAGTGCATGGTTCAAGGTGGCTCCCTACCGTATAAATCCTGCTCGACAGCCTGTGGTGCAAGCAGAGCTGGATTACGTGTTGACGAAGGGTCTGAGGGATAAGGAATGTCGTGAGTGGTCGTTGCCTGTAACTTTGCAACCTGTGTTAAGTGGCAAGATCAGTGTGTGTGTTGATTGCAAGAGTGTGTGTGCATTATCCCTAACAGACGCCTATACCTTATCGAGAGTTGACGACACCATAGACCGCATCGGGGCTGCATCGCTTGTCACAAAGGTAGAACTAGTGAAAGGTTATTGGCAGGCCCCGTTGCCGGAAAAAGCAAAGAGACATGCCAGTCTTGTGATGAACTGGGCAGTTTATTAGTGTCAGGTGTTGTTTTGCTGCCGGAACACAAGTTGGATGTGTGGCATGCTAAGGGCACTGATAATGTTTTGGCTGATTGTTTGTTACGGGAGGGTTTGTTTGCAGGAGAGCCCTCGCCGTTCAGTCAGTGTGTGTTGAGAGTGGAGAAAAAAAAACTAGGCTTGCCCCTGTAGAGCCGCCGTCAAAAACAACATTAAAATTAAATAAAAAAAATTATATAAAAACTCTTTCTTTTGATAGTTAATTGTAAGTTGCCAATATTATAGCTAATGTCCTAAGTTGAACCTGTCTTTCACTTAGGAGGCTGGGCTCTGTGAAGCTCGCTCAGGGAGCATAGTAGGCTAAAATTATACTATTATGTTTGGGAGGGGTTATAAGATTTTCTTTATGCTAATGTGTTGTTTTTATTTAAGATTGAGCTTTGCATTTAATTTTCTGGTGGAGTGGCTAAGTCTGGCGGGTCTTGTCGGCATTCTGCCTTGTCAGATATCGTGCTCGCCTAATGTTGAGCGTCCTATATCTTGGGCAGGGTGTGACGCCTACCAGCGTTGGCAGAATCGCCTCTCGGTAGCCACTAGCGCTCGCCAGGGACATTGAAGTGGGCTACAGTTATCAGAGAATGTTGTTCTTTCTTTTAGTCTAGTTGCCGCCCCTATACTTCCTATAGTAAACCCTGCAATGTTAATTACTGTAAACTTTTTTTGTGGAAATGTATTATAATATTGGTTAGGAGAGCAAAATTAGCTTGGTTGCTACTCGTGCAACCTTTAGCATTTCTCAGAATTCAAGATGGCGCCCTCCGACATCTTGAATTTTGGCCATTTTTCAACTTTTGATCTTGATGACATAGAGGGCCGTGTAATACCTCCTTTTAGGGGTTTTCCAGGACGGGGTGTCCATTTCTGGGGTTAATTTGTGGATATAGGGTGAGTATCAAGGTCAAACCAGAGGTCAAAGATCAAATTTTGCCTAAAATCTGGAAAAATCACATTTATGTGGTTTGAATATGAATTTATTTGTCAGCCACTACAATATGCAAATATATATATATATATAAAAGAAGTAAATCATATGTTTGTTTATTCATTATCCACATCTAGCTCCCCTTGTTCGTCTTCAATATCCATGTGCTTCCTGGTGAAAGGACTACAGCAAATGTCTCCTCCCTCGCACTTACAGTAGTCCGTGCATGAAAGGCCTGCACTGCTGCAGCTGCATCGTGTGCCACTGCAAGCCTTGCCCTCTGCAGTGCAGCTACAGCTAACTACATCCAGGAGTGCTTGGGGAGCTACTGGCGCTGTTGAGACGGCCGGTGTGATGGTGGAGCTTTCGATGTTCCAACCAAAGTTGGCAATATTTCTAGCTTCTACAGGTGGATCACGTTGGTCCGCTGCCTTCCACAGTAGCATCTGAAGATGAGCTCGGAGCACGTGCAGCTGCAGGTTCGAATCAGTCGGTGGCAGTTTCTTCAGTGCTGGAGGCTTCTTACGGGCACGGTAGAAATGAGCATGTGTGTCATTCATTGTTGTACAGCTCTTCTGTCTGTAGAGTGGTAAGAAGAAGGTGCATGCTGTCTCCTGCAACTGAGTGTGGGTCTCGCTTGGCTGTCCGAGCACTTCATCGAGACCTGGTATATCTATCTCTAGGAGTTTGAGTGCTGACAGCTTTCCCTTTCCAAAGGGGTATGATACTGTATCGCAGCCTGACAGTGCATGGACACCAAGAAGTTGGCTGCACTTTCTCGGGCCTAACCGCCAAACAGTTTCGTTGATGTTCAAGACATCCCCATTCCATTTTTCCATTTCAATCTTGGCGGAAACTCGCATCCTCAATGTCCAGTACACCAAGAGAACAAAGACATCAGTGTCATCACTGAGGATGCGGATGGTCTCGGCGCCTTCTTCTACTGCTTTCAGCATGTAGCTGCAGAGGGTTATGTCTGCCTCGTCATGGGTAACGACACATTCCAGCTTGTTGATGAGTTGAATATTGTGTGGAAGTTGATAGCCGCATAGAATGTTGTTGAGCAGATTCTTGTTCTTGGAATTGTGAAGAATAGCTTCTCGACATGGAAGGGGAGTATTTGCGGTTAGCCGAACTTCCTTTACTTGGCTCTTCCTCTTCTTGTTCGCTCGTGGTCCTTTGCACTGGGAGCTTCTTGGTCATATCTGTCGAACAGAACTATTTTCTTGGAGACAGGAGAGTAGTGGGCCAGTCTAGTGCCGAAACTTGCAGCCAGGTCTCCTGTAGTCCCGGAGACTGGTCATACAACGTGGTACAGAAGCTGACCACCATCAACCAGCACCACATCTGGAGCAGATTGAGTCATGACAAAGACGCCAAGAGATTTGACGAGCACTGCCTTGTCACCCTTCCTCAAGCAGCCGTACTCGTCGATAAGGGCTGGAGGGACCGGACTCAGTTCAAACTGGAAGACAGTGGCTATATCAATGCTGGGCTGCTGCCCCACGACTAACAGCCGACTGAACAGAGTTTCGATGTCGTAGACGGCCTTCCCTTTGATAGTGACTGCCTTCTTGAGAGACTCCATTGTTTTGACCTTCTTCTTTATTGTCTTGTGAAATTCACTGCTCAGCGAAGCAGAGAAGTGCCTGCTCTGCTCACTCCCGATGGCCAATGCGTTTTGAACATTCACTGTGTCTGTTGCCACTTGTCCATTGCATACATTATAAAGACCTGGTTCCTGGTCATTGAAAGGGTGACTGTACTTCTCCAGCTCCACCACGATCTTCCTCCGATCGGCCTCGTCCAGTCTCCTTCTTCTCTCTCCTTCCTCCTTGTGCTTACTCTTCTCTTCCCCATCTACTCCACCGTGTGGCTTCTGTTCCTCCTCAGATATCATCGTACATATGTTCCATGGCAATGTCAAGGTGGGCGCACACACTGAAACTATTCACCCACACAGCCACTTGCTCAGCGCTCGTTGAAATGCCCTTCATACCTCCAAAACCCTTCCCTCGTTTGATGTATGTCTGCTCTCCGAACTGATCTGCAGGCACTGCGGTTCCGCCATCTGAGTGCCGACACACGTGCGCACCTGCCAGTAGGTCCTCTTTGGCATGCTGGGGAAGGTTCTCCATCTGTCGCACATACCAGCTCAGGTAGCGGGCATAGTTCTGATGACCTGCTGCGAAGAAGTATGGCAGCATCTCCTTGAGACAGTGCTGTTGGAGTAGGAATTCACCGTGCCTCTCTCCGCCCAGGAACATAAGCGACAACAATGTCGGTTTGACAAGGCAGTCCACCCATAGCCTCCCAGTCGGGTATTGTCTGACTGACTCCAGGTAGACACTCTGCTCCTCATAAGTCTTGGCGCCATTCGAGAAGAAATTCTGCAGCAACACGGCAATGATCAGACGGTATGCCCGTAGAGCATTGATCCAGGCCTTTCCGTTGACAATGCTGGTGATGCCAGCAAACGCTGCACTGATGAGAATGTCCACACCAGATGCCTTCATCAGTTTTCCTGTACAGCCCAGGAAACTCATGAGAGTGTGCATCATACCTGGGTGAAGTATGACGCCGGTCCAGCGCAGAGGGTCGTTCCATTGAACTAGGCATGCAGTCTGATACAGTTGGAGGTCAACTGTGAGGTGAGTGTACTGCATCCCAAAACTATTGAGAGTCCTCTCAAGATACACAAGCGTAGTTATTACAGTGTCGGGGTGAGCAGGCGGTGAGTCGATCATCGGTCCGAACACGACCAGTGTCTTGGGCTTCTGGGCAGAATCTGCCACCAATCGGTCTTGCTGAGCATTGAAGCCTGCCCACTCAACTGGCTTATCGTTCCCGTGGACTTGTGACGACCTTGCCGCATCTCGCTCCTGACTGAACATGACTGATGCGGACTGAACCTGCAACTCTTCAGCGGACAGAGCTTTCATCGGAAGCAGGGGTGGATTCACCTTGGAAGGCCCCTTATAGTACTCCAGCTGTATACTCTGGTGGGTGAATCGCACAGAGGACATGTCATGTTTCTTGAGTCGAGGAATAGTCAGCTGCATCACGCCAATGTTTCCTGTGTTGATGATACCAGCAGGATGCTGGGTGAACTCCATGACCATGGCGTGGGTGCTCTTCATTCCATTTGGGCTTTCAATGTACAAATCGTAGTTGTCAGCCCAGCTGAAGATAGGGCCGATCTCTGTGCTTAAGCCAAGTTTCTTGTGGTAATCTGATTTGTTGTCCAACACGAACTTGGCCACTGACTTGTGGAAGCACAGCACTTCATCATATGTGCTTGTGATACCATGCTCATTGAGAGTCTTGATGAGCTCTGAACTACCATGCTTGTGATGTAGTTTCACAGCGAGCCCGAGTGTAGTCTGGTTTCTGCCGGCACCGCAAATGTGCTGTTGAATGCACTGAGCTAGGGTCAGGGATGGCTTTGTGATGTTGCCTCCAGATACAAGGCTAGATACTAGTTTAAGAAGAGTAGCACTGGTGTTTTCAATGATCTTGTGACGAACATAGTCACTGAGGTTGTAGTCTCCAGGCCTATGTGTCGCCCTGGCCTCGCCACAGATCTTCCTCACCATCTTCTCCAGCTCGTCATCGTTGCTGCTGCTTTTCTTGGCAATTTTGATAAACTGTCCGAGGCTGGCTTTAAATCCAACTACGCTTTCACAACCCTCGATATGGAGTACAAGCAGCTTGGCGCCGAAGTAATCTGTGATGTTGGACACAAACTGTCTTCTTGTCACAGTGCCCGAAGCAGCGATGTACATGGAGTACAGCTCCGCTGTCGTCCACGTCTCTGTCATATTTTCAGCCATCGTCGTGACCACGGACCCCAGCGCCTCTTTCACAGGCGCTGTCATGGAGGGGCAGGACATTGGGACAACTCAAAATTTATCATAACAGCAGACATGGTATTGTGCATCAGAAGCATGCAGATCAGTGACCCCACTGAGTCGAACAACTACCTCATTAGCCCACTGGTCCTGTCTCTCATCACAGATGTCCTCCAAGTGTTGCTTGAACGTGATATCACCACTTCTATCTAAAGTTTTACACTGTCTGACCTGCACCCAGCTGTGTGGGTTCTTGCTGTCTTTCGGCTTACACTCTTTCCCACACAGCAAACAGTCTCGCTTGAAAACAAAGTCATTACATTGAGACTTCAACAATCTTTTGGAAACACCATTGTCAATTAGTGTAGACTTTCTCTTCGGCTGTTCATTGTTTCTACTTCTCGAAGTATAGCTACAGTAACATGACTTGTGAGCTAGAATATTACTTCCAGAGAGAGTTCTGTACAGTTCATCCTGCTTCACTTTGCTTGTAGCGATGATCTTCTGCACAGCGACGGTCTTGAATGTTTGCAGCGCTCCACTGGCATTACATGGACTAAACAGGCACTTCTCCCCTCCAGCAGACATG
Organism: Paralithodes platypus; assembly: GCA_032716605.1. NCBI lineage: Eukaryota > Metazoa > Arthropoda > Malacostraca > Decapoda > Lithodidae > Paralithodes > Paralithodes platypus. Next base: position 17,145,936 of record CM064525.1, read on the forward strand.
ATGAGTGTGACAGCCTGGGGGTATCAATGCTGATTACACTGGTTTGTCACAATCTGAAATGAGAAGAAAAGTTGCTAAACCACTGATCTCACAGCGTGGGGAGTGCATGCATGGTGAATATTGGTGTTCAATGAACTCTGACCCATTGCTCAACCTGCTAAACAAAATTTAATACAAAATATATAATGATTCCCAGGATATACCTACATGTAGACATAGCAAACATATTATATCTACCTACCTACATTACACAACTCTCTATGTCATCAAGATCCAAAGGTGAAAACTGGCCGAAATTCAAGATGGCAGAGAGCGCCATCTTGAATTCTGAGAAATGCTAAAGGTTGCACAAGTAGCAACCAAGCTAATTTTGCTCTCCTAACCATCTATAATACATTTCCTCAAAAAAAAGTTTACAGTAATTAACATTGCAGGGTCAACATTTTGGCAACTTGACTATTTCCTAGCAATTGTATTGTCACCGACAGTCCAGTGGTGGTCTTTATTTTCGTCTGTGACAACGGGAAGTGCTTTATATCATTAATAGAATATAACATGCATTGTATATAGTTAAGGAGAGAAAACAATATAGGCAGGGGGGTGGTAGTGTGTGCGTGCGTATACATGTGCTGCCTCACCCGCTCGTAGGCTCGCGCCGCGTGCCTTCTCACGCCTCTTGATTGGCTGGTGTGTTTGGCTGTGTCACGTGACACCTGCTGTCTTGTGACGTCTCGGCCCGTGATTGGCCGACCACCGCGTCTTTGTGGGCTCCTGTGTGCATGTGGGTCCACAGGAGCTGCCTTCTTCAGAGCAGGCCAGGGGTGCACACGACTAACATCCTTTTTTCAACTGTCCCCCATATCCCCACCATTCTGATACTGTCTCTCTCACTCAACTTCCTTCCTTTCATTCCTCTAATCTTTTAACGTCACAGCACTCCCTTTGGGTTCTGTACACGATTTCATATCGGCCCATCGTATTGTATGCGTCGCTCTCAGATATATTTACATGTATTAGAATAGGCTATAAGGGTTCTTAGTCTATGGAGGTTGGATGACTCTGTGTGTGTCTCCCTCAGTGTCCTTAAGTTATGGAGGTTTGATGACTCTTTGTGTGTGTCTCCCTCATTATCAGTAGTTCTCTGCTCGGTTATTTAATGCTAGACTGGGATGAGGTTTCTGTTGTCGTTGTCACCGATGTGTGTGCGGTTTGTTTATACCTACACGACTTCGACGGTTTCTGTGGTAGCCTAGGTCGTCCTTTTGGTTGTGTCTTTTGCGAGCGCAGCATCGTGTTGTAAGAGGGCATTAGCCTACTACCTTATAACACAGTGCTGCCTCTTTGCTTGACTTTAGAGGGATCGCCAGGGTAGAGCCAGATACTTGAGATCTGGACCTACCAAGAGAGCATCCCCGTCATTAACGTAACTTTAACCATACCGCCTTAAGGACAACGCTAGGCTTTGAGCCTGTCTTGCTCAGCCACAGTTTCCTAACCTTGATATCCCAGCTAGACTTTATTCGCCTAGCAGACACTAGTTAGGACCTAAGCTCTTTTGATAGGTGTGCATTATTATTCACAAGCATTTATTAGTCTAGGTTGTTGTTGAGTTGCACAACCATAGTAGACTGTTTCGTTGATAAGGAAGTACTTCTTTTAGTGTCGAGCATTATTACCGTTGCGCCTTTATAGTATTCTCATGTCAGTTAACATTATATGTCCTATCTTTTTGTGTATTCGCTGTACACGTGTGGTGTCCTGCCTCCTGCCTTTAAATAGTTTAAGATACGAGCATCTTACGAGCATCAGACATTCTTCAGAAGTTTCCAGGTCTATGCTGTAGGACTATACTTCACTTTCTTTCAGATAGGAGTGAAGAGTTTATTGTTGTTTAGAGTAACTGTATTGAAGCATCTTTTTATTATATTAAATCTTGCAGTGATTTAATTGATCTTCCCATAAATTATTTTGTATGCATTTTAACGTAACGTAATCAGGCTATACCAGTGTGGGTTAGCCTGAAGTAGAGTACATTTATGCCCAGTTAAGGATACCCCGTTATCGCAGATTAACTCTGGAGGGTATAGGTTATTTGTTCACCGGCATATAAGTTCGAGGGTTTGGATCTAGCGTACCGTTGTTGCATAGTGTCCTATTACTAGTCCAATCTTTAAGTGCCCTTGTTTTATTCGCAGTCCCGGTCGTAACAGACTCTACTGTAGGGATTGTCTCGTCCTAGATGAGTCTCAATACCAATGTCTTTCCACAACCGGCCTAACCAGTGGAAGATAGCAATCATATTTGCTACCTTCCCTCAATTTTAGTCAGACTATATACGGTTTATATTTAGAACTCAATTTGGTCTGTTTCGAGATAGTAGGGACATGTGGATATTATTGTTTTCGTTATTGTGAAGGTAATTTTTAGTCTAAAAATATACTTAAACTATTAATATAAACACAAGGAGATTCTCTATCTCTCGATATTACCCTTTTTATTTCAACGGGTTGTATGACTGCACGATAAATGTTTTTTTGTTAATCGTAATATCTGTCTTTTTCTAGTCTGCAGGCCATATGTTTGTTCCTGATCACTTTGTTTACACTATTTTCAGTCTTCCCGTGAGGTACTTTAGAGGGGGTTCTGGGGTTCCCATCGGTGAAGATATTGCACTGGGTCTTTGTGATGAATTTGCACAAAATATTCTTCACTGTGTTGTAAATCTGGCTGGAACTGGGTATAAACCATGGTTGTTTGTTTCTGGCCTTGCCATTGGTGGAGCAGGGATCTTTGTGATTGGCCTGGACTCGAACTCCATTTGCGGGCAACTGTCTTATACTCTCGGGGATTAGAGCATGGGTAGGTCTGGTTAAATAGGTAGACTGGCCTATACTCTCAGGGATTAGAGCATGGGTAGGTCTGGTAAAATAGGTAGACTGGTCTATTTTGGCAGGTAGTAAAGCATGGGAAACTGGTTGTGTTTTAATTTCTCTCTCCCTCTCTTGATGTTGTCCTCTCCTGGTCTTCTTTTTCTCCTTTACGGCAGGTATTCTGGCTCTGGTAGGCTGCTCTTCTTCCCGCACTGTCAGGGTGTCTACCGGAATTGCTTTGCCCCTGTTTTGCAACCCCGTCATCTCATTTAGTAGTTGCTAGCATGATCTTGTAGTAACTTTTGACTGATAAACTTTGTATATCTAAAGAGAGTCCTGCTTGACTGCAGCGAGACCAGCGCCATCTGTTGATACATACAGTATATTAACCCCTTGTGTACAGTTATTTTTGTTATAATCTCGATTTTGTGATTTATATATTTAGTTATTTATTTTGTTACTTTTTCTCTTTGCTTTCATATAATTCAGATACATATAGTTTTATATCCATATACTGTACAGTATATATTTTCATGTTTTGAGCTAGGTTAATAACCGGTAAACTAGCCTGTATTTATCAAACAATTTAAGTATTGTAGACCTATTACATCAGTTTTGAGCCATATTGAAAGTTCTATACATTGTATTATCATTGAATTATTATTATTTTCTCCCCAGTCCATTAATAGGCCAAACACAAAAACCTGAACATACCAGAATTTAGTTTCTTGATTAGGCTAACATCCCTGGTAGCCTATTTCTGATTTTTCCAGAAATTTTGTTTCTGACTAGGCTGTCATCTCTGGTAGCCAATCCTCATCACCGGCTCGATGTAGAGAACCAATTTTACAACATAGCCACCAGCACAAATTTGTGTCTAGCTAACCTCTGCAGGAAGGAGAACGTGGGATTCGTCAACACCTAGGACAATTTTTACTACGATGAATATCTGTTTTCGTTTTCGGACGATGCGGTTCATCTGAACCAGGTGGGAGCAGCACGTTTTGGACGTCTTCTCAGCGATGCGGTGAAGGATTTTCGGAGAAGAAATTGACTCAACACAGGACAAACAGGAAGGAGGACCGAAGACAGCGAGGATGGCAACCTGCAAAGGATTTAAATGCTAATCCGTCAAGAACCACGAATTTGGATAAAGCTCCATCAACAAGACTCAATTCCAAAACTCTCAAAGGTTTCTATGGAAATGCTCGTAGCATATGCAATAAATTCTCAGATCTAGAGGAACTTGTTTTCACAAAAAAATATTATATAATCGGTATAACAGAATCATGGCTAAATACGGTAGACAGACACTTTTTGGAAGAATATACACTTCCCGGATGTGTGATGCTTGGGAAATGTCGCATCAACAAAAATGGAGGAGGCGTTTTGTATTTCATCAAAGAAAGTCTTGACCCCATCTTGATGTCAAAACCACAAATAGAGAATGTCGACATATCCTATGTACTATTAAAAAATAATCACCAAACAAAAATTACACTAGCTCTAATATAGACCCCCAGCACAATCAGTGCAAACTGATCGAGAAATTTTTGAGCAAATTACTGAAGTAAGTAACTCACAGGATATCATAATTTTCAGCGACCTTAATTTACCTGTGACCAAGTGAGGCGACACTCTCACTTCTCACTCCGGACATGATCTGTATGCAAACCTATAAGAAAGTTCACTTCATTAATTTGTTCAATCTCCAACCCATGGAAATAATTTTCTTGACCTTGTACTAGCAACAAATGAAGGCTTAGTAGAAGATTTGAGTGTTGGTGATGAATTCAGTAATAGTGACCATCGTTTGATCACTTTCAGTTTAAAGTGTAATAGCAATGAACACAATACTAGCAATGAGAAAGTCCTACATTTCAAGAGCGCAAACTTCCAAAAACTTAGAGCAATGTTTGATAAAACTAATTGGAGCTGTTTGATTAACCCTTTGAGTACCAGCGACGTGTGTTATATTTTATTCTAGCTATATTTAGACGATATTATGCAGCTTAGGAAGGATCTGTGGTAGTTAAAATGGGTTAGTTGAGATAGTTTGAAGTCTTATTAATGGTAGAGGTCCTTCCAAAGCTGAATAAAATCGTCTAATAGTTGCCAGAATATGATACAAAGGACGTCCCTGGTACTCAATGGGTTAATAACAACGACATGAACAAACAATGGGAGTTTTGTAATTTGTATAACAAGTTATCAATATTTATTCGCATAGTTTCTGTCTAGATTAAATAAGCATCCAGTCTACAATATGTAATTCCCTTTAATTATGGTTTTACTTGAAAAACAATGAGTAAACTATGAAAATGTTGCGATTCTGGCATCTTTGGTCCCAAGATTTGAGGAGGAGGGTGTTGTCAGTTCTCCTTAGACAGTTAAATTGTTTCAAATAGTTCCTGTTTTATTTATCATTATCATTTAAATTTACATTCATGCGCAACTTAAATAAACCATAAATGGTCACTTTTCACTCTCTCTCTCTCCGCATATGTAATGATATCATTCCATAATATTATGTATGTAGGCCTACAGTATATCATTATGTATGTCTGTATGTATAAAGGAGTACAAATGAGTACAAAGGAAATCAAGCAACAACAGATCTAGTGACCCTTCTAGGTTGCTTGTCCTCCAAAACACTGAGGATCAAGTGTCCAACCAGTGGTATAGAGTGGGTAAGGGAACATTGGAAAGGGAATTACTGCCCTGGAACTAATGTCCGTGGCAGGATTAGGAAGTTAGTAGAGGACAGATGGGTTAGTAACTGAAGGGGGGATAAAATAAAGTTATTCATTTACAAACGCAGTCAGTCGCGGATTTGATGCGAGATATTTGTCTAGGCGGAGTTTAAATGAATCAACGGTGATGCAGTCTATAACGTTTCGGGGAAGCCCATTCCACAAGTTGACAACTCAATTGAAGAAGAAATTCTTAGATTCGTGCGAGTTAAAAGATTTACCAATAATTTTGCAACCGTTTCCTCGTGTGTAATTAGATTGGTCGATAGTGAAGTACTTACTACTGTTCATATTGTCGATGCCTTTGATGATTTTGAACACTTGAATTAAGTCACCTCTTAATCTGCGCTGGGTTAAAGGAAATAGATTTAATTCTCTAAGACGCTCGCTCTTCGTATGGTTTGTTCTTTAGGCTAGGTATCATTTTGGTAACTCTACGTTGAACTCGTTCTAGCTTGTTTATATCTTTTTGGTAATAATGGCACCAGAATTGAACACAGTATTCCAGAAGAGGGCGGACTAAGGAATTGTAAAGGGTTAGGATAACTTCTTTGGATTTATGCTCAAATGACCTGCCTATAAAGCCAATTATTTTGTTTGCCTTCTTAACAACTTCTGAACATTGTTGGTTTTAGGTTACTCGATATTGTTACTCCCAGATCGGTTTCTCTGTTTACATTCTTAAGCTGAGTGCCATTCATCGAATAGTTTGCTTTCTCATTTAGGTATCCGACATGTAGTACTTTACATTTATCCGCATTGAAACTCATTTGCCAAATTTGGGCCCAACATGACAATTTATCTAGATTGTGTTGCATATCGTCAACTTGTTCTTTTGAGAGTACGCTATTTGCAATTTTTGTATCGTCAGCAAATTTTGAGATTGTACAGGTAAGACCCTCATTTATGTCGTTGATGTAAATTAGAAAGAGAATTGGTCCTAGTACCGATCCCTGGGGTACCCCGCTACTTACATTGGTCCATTTAGATGCCTTACCGTTTATGACTACCCTTTGCTTTCTGTTGCTGAGCCAATTTTCTATCCATTTCAACACACCGTCTTGTATTCCATGCGCTTTTAGTTTTAGCAGTAAACGTTTGTGGGGAACTTTGTCAAAGGCCTTTTGAAAATCAAGGTATATAATATCTACAGCTTTACTCTCATCGTAGAGGTTGAGGATATCGTGGAAGAAGTCTAAGAGGTTTGTTAAACAGGAACGTTTTTTACGAAAGCCGTGTTGAGTATCTTTAAGTATGTTATTTTCCTCTAAGTGATTTACGAGTCTGTCTCGTATGACCGTTTCTAGCATTTTACATACAACTGAGGTTAAGCTAATTGGACGATAGTTACTGGGTAGGGATTTGCTGATTTGCTGCCTTTTTTTAATATCAGTGTTACGTTGGCTAGCTTCCACTGATCAGGCATAGTTCCAGACTGCAAGGATTTATTGAATAGTAATGTCAGTGGTTTGGAGAGCTCATCCTTAGCTTCCTTTAGAACTCTAGGCGAGATTGTATCAGGTCCAGGCGTTTTATTTACCTTGAGTTTATCTAAACAATTCAATACTTCTCTCTCTGTAACGGTGATATTGCTTAGAACATCTGAATTATCAATCTGAATCGGCGATGGTGTAGGGATATCACTGAGGTCTTCTGTTGTAAAAACTGATGCAAAGAAGGTATTGAGGGCATTACTCATTTGTACTTCGTCTTTGGTGTATTCTCAATTTTCATCGACTAACGGTCCAACAGTTGAAGTAACTACTTTTTTCTTTCTGATATAACTATAGAATTCTTTCGGGTTTGTTTTACTTTGATTCGCAATATGTAACTCTAAGGTCTTTTTACTTTGCTTAACTAACTTTTTGGCTTTGCGTTGTAGCTCTACAAATTTCACCCGTTCTTCGTCAATTTGTGAGGATTTTAATCTATCGTTAGCAAATTTTTTAGCAAGCAGGCAGTTTGAAATATCTTTATTCCACCATTTCGGCTTATTAATATGGCCTGGACGCCGTATTTTCGATGGTATGCAGTCTTGTACTGCTTTTAGGTAAGTGGTTTCGAATAACTTCCAAGATGTATTTATGTCGTTATTGTTAATTAAAAAGCTCCAGTCAGTTTCTTTAAACATAGCTCTATGGATGGATGGATGGATGTATGTATGTATGGATGTATGTATGTATGTATACACTCAGGCACATACCCCATAGCTGGGGGTGGCTGAATCGAGACAGACTAAGGGAATATATAAAGATCAATGATAGGAGAGAAAGTGATAGATTGATATGAAGGAAACAACAAAATTCACAATTATATCTTAGCGTATACCTGGAATCACAGTCCAACCTTACAGGTGAGTGTAACCTTTATGCCAAATGTCTCACTTCGTATCGTATCGTTTCATAATGTTCAGCGCCTTTCACGATACAAATCGTTAATATTAGAGAACAGGCTGATTGAACTCACTGTTTTTTTTTGCTTAAAATCATTATTTGTTGTGTTCCCAGTGTCTTGATCAGGATAATTTGTAACATTGTGCTTTATTTAAAAAATACATATTATATTGGCTTAAGGGCGGTGACCTGCTTTTTGTTATTTCTGTCCTTGTCTCTTTTTCTCTGGCTTGTATCCATTCGGCCCCATTCAGCCAACTATTTTAAGACGTTTATCCCCATCTAGGTGTCGATTTCTTCCTGGCGAGCGATAGCGAGCCAGCATTATATGAAGAAATCCGGCTTCGCCGAAGACATTTTTCTATCGAAAAATGTACAAATTTAGCCTGCTGTCAAACAAAAATTAAAAATATGCTGGCTCGCTACCGCTCACCAGTAAAAAATTGACACCTAATGGAGATAAACGTCTTAAAACAGTAGGCTGAATGGGGCCAAATGGATACAAGCCAGATAAAGAGAGAAAAGGACCGAACAAAAACAGGTCATCCCCTTTAAAGTACGGAGGGCGATACAATATTGTACCGCCCTGGACATAATGGGGTTGAGGTGTTCAAGTAGCCCTAACCACTACTGTACTTATATAAATATTTATTAACATTATCACATCATAACATATCGACTACAATAAAAGTAATATTTAGCAAAATATAGAAATAGCTGTCATACATAAGAATAAAAGAAAATGGGAGTCTACAGAAAGCCGATTGGCTCACACAATGCAGATCCCCTTCACACCCAACCCTAATTATAAGGCCTAAGTAGCCTAGGCCAAACTCACTAACACATATCGTATATATAGCCTACTAATTATCCTTTGGCTCTACCTTATGCACTTAAATCATTAACTATTTCATAAAATTTGATGCTTAATATATTTTGAACTATCTGATAATGTTAATGTGTTAATGACATTTAAAATAAAGTAATTGTATAGGCTATATATATATATATATATATATATATATATATATAACCCTTTAGATATATGTGACTTAAGTTCCTTCTTGAAATTATCAGCACAGGTTAACTGCTTAGTGTCACAGGAATCAATATAGTTCGCCAGTGAAATAATATTGTGCCTTCTAAAAATTGTCAAGGAATTTCTGTCCATGGCTTTGCAATACGCGTAATACGGTAGGCTACTCTTATTTACTCATAACCCTAGCATAGCACAATCATAATGTATCCTTAATGTAGTTAATATTTGAATTATACTAGGTGACTACTTCTTTTATTTACCAGAGAGAGAAAGAGAGGCAGGCAGGCGCGCCTCACCCAGAGAGAGAGAGAGAGAGAGAGAGTGAGGCAGACTGGCTCCTCCCCTGTGGGTGACGTCACAGCCACTGCGCTCTCTGATTGGTCTTACTTGCCCCTATGATATATACTAGTAATTACTTCGGGAATATGTGTCCTGGTGCTCTTACTATCAAAAGGGTATAGCCAAACTGGAACGAATTCAACGCAGAGTCACTAAAATGATACCCAGTCTAAAGAACAAACCATATGAGGAACGTCTTGACAAATTATATCTGTTTCCCCTAACAAAGAGTAGATTAAGAGGCGATCTAATTCAAGTCTTTAAGATCATCAGAGGCATTGACAATATGAATTGTTGTAAATACTTTACGATTGACCGATCAAACTACACACAGGGAAATGGTTGCAAGATCATTGGTAAATCATTCAACTCGCACAAATCCAAGAATTTCTTATTCAATCGAGTCGTCAACTTGTGGAATGGACTTCCCCGAGATGTTATAGACTGCAACACCGTTGATCCTTCAAAATTCGCCTTGACAGGCACCTTGCTCTGGATCCATGGTTGACTGCATTTGTAAATGAATACAATATTTCCTTAATTGTGCTATTTCATTAATATTTGCCCACCCCCTTGCCATGTTAATCCCCAGGGAGGTATTTCCTTTTCACATCTGTATATCTCTCTGAAATACTGTTGGACACTAGAAACAGCAGTATTTTGGAGGGCAAGTAACCTTGAGGGGTCGCAAGACCTATTGTTGCTTGTTTTCCTTTATACTCCTTTTGTAAAAAACTCCCTCAAGTGGATATATCCCCTTAAGTGTAGTGTGTGCGTATTTACACTTACACCTTATCACTTAACTCCTTCCACAAGATGACGTAAGTTTGATTATATTTTTGTTACCATTTGACGATTCGGGCTCATGCAAAAGGATAAAATTAGATGTGATCTCAATAAACCATCTGAATAAAACAAAACCTTATGAAACTGCATAAACTCGTCTAAATGTCTTGCTAGCTTAATAGTTGGTGCGCAGAATTGTGAGTATCCTAGGTTCGAATCCTTGGAGTACCACATAATATATTCATTAGTTTAATTGATTTTATTAATTTGATATATTTGTAAGTTGATTGGTTGGTTGGTGATAATATGAATTTAGCTAGAATCAAAGGCAAAAAGCGACATCGTGCTGAAGGGTTTAATTAAGGGGAGATGGGTCGTTTTCTTGGTTCCCCTTCTCCCTCAAGATTAGTCGCATTAGGTTTCAGATTTTAAGACGTTCGGCCCATTAGTTTAGCAATTTTAAAATCTTTCGCCCCATTTTGTTGTCAATATTAAGACCTTTCGTGCTATTTAAGTGTCGATTTTTTTTCCTGGCGAACGATAGTGGGCCTGTAATTTTGGAAGAACCGGCCATCGGCCGGGACACTTTTCCACCGAAGAATGTACAAATTAATCTAGAAGGGGGATCTAATGGGTGTGTTTTTAAGCTTGATGGAAGTCTAGGGATGAAACTAACAACATAATATAAAGATAAATAACTTATCAAATAAATAATCCCATCTGTCAGTATAGAGTTGAAGACAGATGATTGAGGTAGAACAACAATATAATAAGTAACTTAGGAAGAACAAAGAATATGAGTAACTTGACATGAAGGGAATACACGAAAGAATGAATTAATACACATCATAAAGGAGCGAGAGAGAGAGAGAGAGAGAGAGAGAGAATAACCATGAGGACATTTTATTGTGGTTAGTTTAATTATATTAACTCTAGTTTGGCGATAATAAGACTTTTCACTTCATTCAGGTGTCGATTTTTGCTGGGCTAGCGATAGCGAGCCTGTAAATTTGGAGAAATCGACCTTCGGCCGAGACATTTTTCCATCGAAATATGTACAAACTTGGCTTGAAAGGGATCTGGGTGGGCAATTTTTACTGTGAAGGAAGTCTGGGAAGGCGTTTTTGTTAGCCTTGGTGGTAAACTAAAATACATTGCTCGAAAATTACACTACCAAGCAAAATCCTAATTAATAATCAAACAAAATGTTTATATATATCATAATAACCTACAAGTGTTCGTACCATATAGTGTTAATATGCAGGAAGGGGTGGGGGAATAACCACAAAGGGAGGTTAGTGTGGTAAGTTTGAATAATGACTCTTTATCGTAATTTCATCTGTGATACTGCAGCCGGCAGATCAGAGAGAGTGAGAGAGAAAAAGGGGGGGGGGGAGGGCTGAACCCCTCACTCTCTCATCTTTGCTATCATTATCTTACTTATCTCTTACATTATCTCTTTATCTTACTCTTAGGGTTGCTATCTCTACTAGGATTAAGTCCTAGTGTAGGCTATGTGTGACCAGTGTATCTATGTAAATCTCTCTCTCTCTCTCTCTCTTTCTCTCACTATTGCATATGCATTTCTTGTTGTTTGTGATATTAGACATAATGACCCAAGCCAGCAGGAGCTTTCTCACTTAAGCCATTAATACACATTATTATTGATAGATAATGATTTAGTTAGTTAAAATAGGACTTCAGAGGCTATCAACCTTTCTGGATTATTAAGCCAGCACACTGTAAGTAAAGAATCGCGTCAGGACTGGAGTCCCTTTTCGAGAACTCCAGTACCTTGTCGAGATAATGATTAGTTAGTTAAAATAGGACTTTTAAGGCTATCGACCTATGAGGATCATTAAGCTCACCTTAAAGTCAAGAAGAACGTAAGACCGGATTCCCCAAGACCCCCAAGTGTATACCCCCAGGTATACTGGGAATATAAACACGGAGGTTGTCCTGCTCGAGACCCCCAAGTGTATACCCCCAGGTATACTGGGAATATAAACACGGAGGTTGTCCTGCTCGAGACCCCCAAGTGTATACCCCCAGGTATACTGGGAATAAAACACGGAGGTTGTCCTGCTCGAGACCCCCAAGTGTATACCCCCAGGTATACTGGGAATAAACACGGAGGTTGTCCTGCTCGAGACCCCCAAGTGTATACCCCCAGGTATACTGGGAATATAAACACGGAGGTTGTCCTGCTCGAGACCCCCAAGTGTATACCCCCAGGTATACTGGGAATAAAAACACGGAGGTTGTCCTGCTCGAGACCCCCAAGTGTATACCCCCAGGTATACTGGGAATATAAACACGGAGGTTGTCCTGCTCGAGAACCTCAAACGTCTTCCTTAATCGCGACCAGGACTGGAGTCTCTGTATGAGAACCCCAGTTTTTTGTTAATGATTTAGTTCAGAGGCTATCAACCCTATTGGATTATTAAGCCAGCACACTGTAAGTCAAGAATAACGTCAGGACTGGAGCCTCTGCGAGAACTCCAGTCTCTTATTGTTAAAGATTAGTTAGTTAAAATAGAACTTCAGAGGCTAACAGCTCTATTGGATTATTAAGCCAGCACACTGTAAGTCAAGAATAACGTCAGGACTGGAGCCTCTGCGAGAACTCCAGTCCCTTGATGTTAAAGATTTATTTAAAATAGGACTTCAGAGGCTATCAACCCTATTGGATTATTAAGCCAGCACACTGTAAGTCGAGCATAACGTCAGGACTGGAGCCTCTCTGCAAGAACTCCAGTCCCTTGTACTGAGAAAATGTTTAGATCTTAAATTATTACATCCTGAGCACTTGTCATATTAATCCAGTGTTTTATCTCGCTGATGTCATAATTAATTAAGTTCTTTATTACTAGATGCCTAGTTCATTCATTATTTGCTAGCACAATAGATTTTAACCACGATTATTATCACTTAATTAAACAACAGTCATCATTATACCATTGAAAGACATCAAAGGCCAACTGACATATTTACTTACTGGTAAGAGTCTGGTTATTACCTTAATACCTAACTCATTATACCATTCAAGGGATAATTAAACCTTCAAGTACTCAGTCAAAGCATAGACTCCTTTGTTTTAGTGGCTGTAGTGCATATAAAGCCTGTGATATGAACCTTCACAAGGGATTGGAGTTCTCGCAGAGAGGCTCCAGTCCTAACGATATTCTTGACATACAGTGTGCTGGCTTAATAATCCATTAGGGTTGAAAGAATCTGAAGTCCTATTTAAACTAACTAAACTTCCAAAGCCTGAAACGCGAGTGGGTCGGCCAGAGAAGGGTGCCTGTATGAATGGGTAGGGCCAAGTTTACATATGGACGCCATTTTGTTTCTATCTCACGCTTTTACCTCGTAGTGTATCATTGTGCTTAGCACTTAATTATTAAGGGGAGATGGATCGTTTTTAGGGTCCCTCTTCTTCCTCATGCTTAGCCCCATTAGTTTTCAGATTTTAAAACGTTCGGCCCATTACTTTGGCGATTTTAAGACCTTTCGTCCCATGTATTTGTCAATATTAAGACTTTTCGTGTCATTTAGGTGTTGATTATTGTCCTAGAGAGCGAAAGCGAGCCTATAATTCCAGAGGAACCGGCCTTCGGCCGGGACAGTTATACTATACATATAAAAAAATAAAATAAAAATGCAAGTATATCTTGAAGGAGGTCTACGGAGAAAACTAATAAAATAGTAAAAAGATGCATATTATGAGCAAGTAAGCTCATATAGCTTATATAATAATTATACTGCTATAATTTATATGATATTCTCCTGCCACCTCTTGTCTTTTCTTGTGTCTCTTGCTGATCCTCCCTACCCCTTGTGGGAGTAAGGGCTGGTTACTGACTGACTGACTGACTGACTAATAATTATGCATGTTATTCAGTTCATGCCTATTTACATTTCACTGTTCTTCAGTCTATATCTATCAAGGATCATGTGTCACGGGGCACCATATTGCTTCGGACTCTCATTGCTGATCTATGAAAATATTGATCTATTAAAATATTGAGAAAACGCTCCCCACACGCGCTTACTAATTCCTATTGGAAGAAATCTAGAGAAAAAGCTTCGATAGTGGAGTGGATAAAGAGAGTATGATGATTAATGGTGGGCAGGCAGAAATAGTGTGATGTGGGCAGATAGAGAGAGTGATTTGTGCGTCGCTTGAATGGATCGGGCGTTATTATTAGCGGTATACAGCGAGATATATCACATGTGGACCCACTGGATAAGGTTGATTTGGTTAGTTTAGGTTAGTGTTGATTGAATTATGTTAAGTTAAATTTGGTGTAGCCAAATTTAACTTATAACCAATATCATGAAAAGCCACGGCAAACTCCGTTATTTCGCAAGAATCCTTGATTTGGCTTGACACTGGGAGCTCCATTGTCGCTATTCTCTATATAGAGGCACACCCGGCTAGCGGTGACAACACAAAGACTTCACCGCCGCACCGCCGCTTTATCAGAGTAACCTCAAGAGGGAATTATCGTGGGGCCCAGAGGCACAATAAGGCCTCTCTCGCATACATAAGGAAGATGGGTCGTTTTTCTGGTCCCCCTTCTTCCTCATGTTTAGCCCCATTAGTTTTCAGATTTTAAGACGTTCACCCCATTAGCTTGGCGATTTTAAGACCTTTCACCAAATTCCTTATTCAATATTAGGACCTTTTGTGCCATTTAGGTGTCGATTTTTTTCCTGGCTAGCGATAGTGAGCCTGTAATTTTAGGAGGAAACGGCCTTCGGCTAGGACATTTGTCTACCTACATATGTACTAATTTATGTCGCAGAGGGGTCTAAGGGATATTTTAATAAGCTTGATGGAGGTCTAACGAGCAAAAAAAGTAAATGCAATAAAATAAATATATAAATATATAAACCAAAACAACAACCATCCCCTCTTAAATAATACGAGCGTTTATGTCTCCAGCGCTCTCAACATCAAGGGAGACAACACACTGGAAGGTGATTTCAGGGTATTACGCCGTAGGTTTTATGGCGGTCACTGCATAACCCAACGCCAAGGTTATTTGATAGAAAGGAATATTTGTTTTCTATATGTATGAAGGAGACAAAAGGCAAAGCTGCCTATAATAAGTGATCCCCCCAAAGTTGAAAGGGTGACAGTCGCTCTTCTTTTATCTTTTTTTAATTTTGTTTTTTGTATTGGAAAGAAGTGTGATGTGCTTGTTTAGTGTAGTGTAATTAATAGGAGGAGTAGGTTTTTTGTGAGAGCTAGCTGGATTACTCTCTGTGTAGGTGAAACACAAACAGAAACAGTGAGGGAGGCCAGACAAATGAAACAGGACTTCCAGCAACTCCATACTACATGGCTATGAGGCCTCCCCTGGGTATTGCCCTGCTTGATTACTGTCTATAATCTACCCAGCTTTATTTGTTCTGTGTATAAAGGAAACAAAAGTGAGTTGAAATTTTCCACTTAATATTAATATTGAAAATAATTCCCAGAAACTATTTGGCTATAGTGAGAAACATTTTAAATATAGGAATACGGAGCTAGTAATTAAACTTGTTAATGCACTTTCTACAAAATGTTGTGAAATAATTCTGGTCCGTAGCACTTAGGTAGATAGTTGATCGAATAGAAAGAGTTGAAGATAGATCTACCAAACTTATTCGATCGATTCAAAGACTGTGGTTCGAGAACTGGTTGGGAAAGTTCCATGTATTTTTGTTATAAACGTGTAGACTACGAAGCCAAATTGTTGAAATCTTCAAAAGTACTAAATGTGCTCAATAGTGTAGATTATATAAAGTATTTAGCTGCCAAATTTATGTAAATGAAGTTAGAGCTGAAGAGTTTTAGCACTGCTATTTATGGACACATTATCACACATAAAGTTACCTCATAAGTTGTAAATACTTCTTCAGTAGAACGGTTACCCGGTATAGATGAGAGTACAGGATAATTTGCCCACGTTTTAATAAGTGTGCTTCACTATGCAATCACTAATTTTTCCACCATGAAACAGGATGGCCCTGAATGGGCCTCTAGGTTTGTGGGATAGAAATACACTATACAAATTTGAACACTTGTTGTCACAAAAAGGGTACCGGTGTATCTCTTCATATTAAAACACATAAACGATTACAACACAATTTGGAGTATTCATTTTGACAGTGTACTCTCTCTCTCTCTCTCTCTCTCTCTCTCTCCTGCACAGATATATCAACCACAAACAATGCACACTGTCTATGCAACTTGACAATGCAGTCGGCCACACAACCTGCAATCTATCTGTCAATGGTTATGGATCATCCTAGGGAGGAATGTATAATTTTCCGATATCTATGGTGTGCATCTGCCTGATAAGCAAACAGACACACACACACACAAACACACACACACACACACACACATAGATAGATAGATAGATAGATAGTTTATTGGCCACAGCTTACATTTATACATTAGTATATAATACAAACACTACAATGTTCGAATATAGAATATAGAACTTTAGAATTATAAACTACAACTGTAGTCCAACATAAGATTAATATCGTTAGTTATTTATAACATATCAAATCATTAAAGGTAAACACTTTCATATTATTACATACACATTACCAAATATTAAAGATAAACAGAAAAAATATCGTGAACCACTTTACATATAACATTAGGCATAAACTGGTTTGAGAATAGATTTTCCACGGTTTCGAAGTTGTGAGTGTGTCTTAGATGTTGTGTGAGTGAACAATTCTGGACTACTTGTCGTTCCGTTTGTATTTCACCACAAACACATAGTATTTATTCGAGAGGTAAACGCCCGCGACCCCGTCTGTTCCATCACATAACTGAGTTTCCTCATATTAGGATTTTTTAGAGCCCTCTGATTCCTCGAGATCTCTCCTAATATAAAAACAATAGGTACTCTAACTGAGAACAAAATTACATAAATATTGCCATCTAATTGGAGTGGTTAAGCAATATACATAACGAGAGGAAATGTCACCACAACGGCCTTTAAAACAGTGACCACGGGACAAAGGACTTACTAAATGGTGCAATTAAACAACAAAGTGCCTCTTGAAACAATGTATTATTAACAATAGTGAGCTTATGAAATCCTGCAGTAATAGGAGAGGACAACTACAGACATGTTTGGTGTTTTGGTATTATATGCAATTATTATTACTGTTTTATTTGTATGATATTATATTGCATTTTAGAAGTTTGGTGGTCAATATGATTTGTGCTTGTATGTATGTATATAATTAGGCACATACCCCATTGCTGGGGGTGGCCGACTCGAGACAGACCGAACAAACACAATATTTAATGTTCCAATTCTTAGGGTCCGGGACCACTTTCGCGTTCCCTCGCCCTTTTTCTGTCTCGTGTAGTAGGTGACGTCTAAAGGAAGATAGGAGGGATCCTAGCCTAGCATTTAACACCTTAAGAGCGGGTGGTAGGGTATTTTACACTGTGCCACCCAGCGTTTTTTTTTTACCCTAAATAGGGTTGTTTCCGTGCTCATTTTCATGCATAAACAAGACCCAGAGCGTAAAACAAGTATCTATCCCCGAAAGGGCGTAAACAGAGCTTTCCAATGACACTCGAACCATCCTTGTACGACCACTGGTTCTCTTGCAACGATCGTGCAACACGAGTGCAAAAACCCTAAAATAAGGTAATTTCCGTACATAATTCCTTGTGTAGCGAGTGAGAGAGGGGGGAGAAGGGTGGAATACAGTTTAGTATGTCCACGGTGGTCGTGGGGAGCGGTCATAAGGTTGCTACGCTCGTCCCACCGCTCAGCTCTCTCTCTCAGCAACATTACGTGCTGAAAATGGCACTCGACAGCTGTCGTGCACCGCCACATAGTCCAAATTTATTTCACTCGACATATGGTGCGCGCCGCCAGTTAAGGGTTAAGGCTACCACATAAGCATGTTTTTTTTTTTTTTTTTTTTTTTTTTTTTTTAATTGTTGCAAAAGTGAAATTATGTCGACTATACTCGGTTTCCTATAATGCCACTAAATTACAACATCCTTGCCTCAATTTCTCCTCGAACATTTTGAAAACATTTTGAAACAAAATGTGTTGATAATTAAGAAAACTCGGTAATTATATAATATTATTATGTTCCTTCCAACAACCAACTATACTCCTAAAATCGATTAATGAAATTTACAAACACATGTGGCAGTCCGTGGATTCGAACCCAGGATACTCACACCGAAAATCAACACCTTATGCATCGCACCACGAAGACTGAGACATAATACATTCGGATTATTCCATAAATTATAGAACAATCAGTTGGGTAAGGGTTTCAATTTTGTCAGACGAAATGGAACCGATTAGTGTTCTCTTCCCATATTCAAGTTGATCTCTTGTGACTGCTAGCAGAGAGAGTATTAGGGAGATAGGAATCTTCCTATGCCTCCCATTAAAATAAATGATACCATAGATAGCGAGTCTGGCATCGATTTGATGCTGCAACCAACGCCATCTAGTGTATGGACGCGGTACTAATATTGGTGAACAAAATCTAGGGGATTTGTCTTCATACTTCACACAGCTACTATATTCAATATTGATAGTTTACTTTAGGCTAAGCAATCCTCAATACACACTCTGTTAATGTCAGAATCGCCACTGTTATTTAACATACCAAATGATAGTACCGTATCATTGTTTATTATTTATGAATATATTTACCAACTTAATGGTTTCATTACCTGTACTATAATAAGTCTATTACTCTGCCATGATATATACGATACTAGGCCTCTAGTCTAGTCGAAACTACATTTTCGCAGTTATATGATTATCAAGCGTTGCTCAGGTTGATTCTACGCATTTGAATATGGCATTTACAGAGACATTTTTTATTCATAAATGACTAAGAGGAATGAACACATTAAAATCAATTATAAATTTGTATTCGCTATCAGGATATTCAAAATTAACTGCGAAAACGTAATTTCGGGCTGACAAAGTATGTATTGTAGTGACCAATGACTGCATTATATGCTATATAGGCCTATATTGCGTTTAACACATCATTAAAAGTAGTTTCATGTCGGATCCCTATTATAACATGGTTAAGGATAATAACACATAATACATAATTATTGTTCTGTTTATTTAGATTAGTTTATGGATATATGATGTATGAACTCCTCGGCTGAACACTGGCACAAATCCACAAGTTACACCGATCTGTGGATAACAAAAATAAAGTATTAGGTAAACATGGAGAATGTTAATACAGAACAGTGAGATATAAGACAAATTACTGATCGAGATATACGCCACCCTGGTTATTTCACGATTAACCTATGTTTACATTGCCTGCCTTCAGCAAAATCTACCTTTCACTTGCTGAAGGGAAACTATAATTATTGGATCGTTTCTTTCCTCATATATACATCTAAGAGAGGGCCTTGGTTTTCGGTGAGACATAAGGACCAGCATTAATCCCTCTTTCAGGCGAGATAAAGAAAATATTAACTTATCATCAACATCAGCCCTACCTCCGTGAGTCCGAGTGGCGTCTGCTGAAATGAATGGTTCTTATTTGTCGACATTATTATATTCGTTTATCAACATAATTTATTAATATTATTACGATAGTTATCTAAATTGGGAATCCAAACTTATGTGTGTGCATATCAAGCTCAAACGTTATGCATTGCCGAATTATATAGCTAAGCTGATGACATGCAGACGATGCAGATCGACACTAACGCCATCAAGCGTATGGACGCGGCGTGAGCTCGACAACAACGACAACAACAACAACGAAAGTGTTGTAGTTATCCTACACTTGGCAGGCCCAGGTATCACTATTCTTGCTCGGTTACCTCTCATGGTTCTAAGCTCGTTGCTGCTAGTGGTATATGTTCACAGAACAGCAATAACGCACCTGCGAACTTATTTACATTAACCCCTTCTGTACAGGCGACGTCGTTTTAATTTTGGTCTAGCTATATTTAGATGATTTTGTGCAGTTTCAAAAGGATCTGTGTTAGTAAAAAGGGTTAAGTGAGATAGTTCGAAGCCGTTAATTGCTGGAGGCCCTTTTTAAACTGCATAAAATCATCTATTGGCATCTAGAATACAGTCTAAAAGACGTCGCCGGTACAGAAGGGGTTAATTTGAAGTTCTGACACTGTGTATTTGCAACACTTTAATGGAATGCAAAGGATTACAAAGGAAATCAAGCAGAAACAGACCTGTTGATCGTCGTTAGGCCACTTGTTTAGGGGTAAGAAATAAGTACCTTATGGTCAAATAAATCAAATGTGTATTATTAAAGCAAAAACGCAGTGATTTGTAGATTTGAGGCGATAAATATGTCTACACTATGTGATCA
This sequence comes from Paralithodes platypus, assembly GCA_032716605.1. Taxonomy (NCBI): domain Eukaryota; kingdom Metazoa; phylum Arthropoda; class Malacostraca; order Decapoda; family Lithodidae; genus Paralithodes; species Paralithodes platypus. Next base: position 17,166,490 of record CM064525.1, read on the forward strand.
TTGAGGGAAGATGGGTCGATTTTTTGGTCCCCCGTCTTTCTCATGTTTAGCACCAATAGTTTTCAAATTATATTTCGTTCGGCGCAGTAGTTTAGCGATTTTAAGTCTTTTTTCCACATTTCTTTGTCAATATTAAGACTTTTCGCATCAAATAAGTGTCGATTTTTTTCTGGCGTGCGATAGCAAGCCTGTAGTTCAAGAAGAACCGGCCTCTGGCCGGAAGATTTTTCTATCGAAAAATGTACAAATTAATCTTGAAGGAGGGTCATGGGGGTGTTTTTTTAAGTTTGATGGAGTTCTAAGGAGAACACTAAAACAAAAAAATTATAACAATATATATAAACGAGACAATTATTACGCCCATCCACCGTTAAGGGTTTGGACTAGTAACGCGACAATAAAGGTAGGGCCAGAGTTAGAAAATTGATTGCAATAGTCAGTAGCCTTTGATTCCTAGAGGTCATTCTTAGGAGGAGTAAAATCTGACGAACGAACGGAAATATAATACAATTTCAGTTAGGAAAATATGTCTAGTATTATCCGTCGATCGACAATTTGCAATCGTAAAATTCCGAATCCAAAATGAATTCCATCATTTTCTCTTCATAAACCCTACCTCCCCTCCCCCCCACCCCCCTTTATCCTGTCCCACATTTTGTATTCGTTTTCATCCCATCACCCAGCTGTCTTCTCAGGTCAGGAATTGTGAAGGTATTGAGGGATAAGCCTTTACAACGGCACCTCGTACCTACTTTCTTCCACCGACCATTATTTTCGTCAACATAAGAAACCCAGCCATAGCCTATACCGTACCTCACCACCACTACTTACGAACTGAAAATCAAATCCAATAACAGTTTCCAAAATATATCTAGTATTATCCACTAAGCAACATCTCGCTATTGCAAACTTAAATTAAAATCCAAGTTCCAATTCCTTAACCCCTTCAGTACCGCTGACGTCGTTTTCACTTTATTCTGGGAACTATTAGAATAATTAGACGATTTTATTCAGCTTGCGAAGGACGTCTACCAATTAAAAGGCTACAGTCTATCACTAGTAATCCTTCTAGCGCCCATATATCCTTCTTAAGCTGCACAAAATCGTGTAATATAGGTCAAATAATATTGTGTTGAAATAACTTAGAACACCTGACAGAATTAATATAAACACCAAATGAGGAGGAACACTTTATTGACAAAGTTTCACAGATAGCTTCTTCAGGTCACTAACAGATGCTAGGTCCTTGAACGCCTTAAGTATCCGTCATGACAGGTGGGGGTGTCAATAAAATTCTCCTCATTTGGTGTTTATAAATTAATATTGAAAATCCGTCGCCGGTACAGAAGGGGTCAATACTGGAATGAATATGAGAAAGAATACACGAAAATGATTATGAAATTGTATTTTTTGTTTTGCCATTTTATCACTTCCAAAGACACAATAAGAACTATGGAGTATAACTTCAACTGCATATATTTAGTAATACGACTAAAAATAAATTAATATCCCTCTCGTTTGTCACCCTGTTCATCGCTCATCAATGTCGTCATCATAAAACCTTTTCCAGATCAGATTCCGCCTTTCTGTTCTGTGTTCTTGCTACTATTAAACGATTTCGTTCAGATTAGGAAGGGTATAATATTATGGAAGTGAAGAGGAATTCGGTATCGCAAACTTTACAATCATATTCCAACTTCCATTCCTTCACCCAGCCTCCTTCTTCCACCGCCCATCAATTTCTCCATTATAAAGCCCAGCGATATACCACACCACCACTACTTGCGAACAGAAAATTAAATCATAATAACTGTTATAAAATTATGTCTGTACTCGGTGTCAGCAAAAATTTAGGCCCACTTATATGGCAATAGTTCCAGACGATTGACTTATGCGACCATGATTGTTTAAACCGTTCTTAAGAATATATAATCACTACAAGATAAGACATTTGGACACGGGGGCAAGAGTTAAGGCCCTCTCACACTATGCCGATTTTAAGTACCGATGCTAGCCGACCTAGTGGTCGTAACGAGGGCGGCATTTAATGTGGCGCCCTTCGGCAATGGTCCCAAACAGACGGTAAGGCGCGGTACAGCGTGGTACAGCGCGGGAAAGATCGGCTACCCGGCAAAAAAAAGTTCAACATGCTGAACTTTTATAGCTTGGGTCGGCGCAGGGTCAACTCATGCCAACGGACATTAGGAACATAGGAGGCGATTGGCGACTGGCGGGGGATATTATGCTTGTGATGGTACAAGCGCGGTGACCGGTTGGCGGCAGACGGCGCTGTAAGGTACGTCACCGTTGGTATGGGACGACAAACAGTGGATATGTGCTTCGATAACGTGAATATGTGACCTGGCAACGTCGCCGTCACTCGATTGATGACAACAATGTCACCATATATTAAACACATATATACTTAACTTATATATCTAACGTCCATTATGAAATGGTGAGGGGTTATAAGACCATGCAAAGGTCATTGAGGTTTTTAAATATTTAATATTTTAACTGCCTACTTGTCAGACTGTGTTCTCATAGATTACAATAAGTAACTGTAAATATGTTCATTATATTTGTCCATACATTTTCCCCATTTATTACAGACATACATAACTTATTTATGTATCGTTCATGGTAAAATGGGCTGAGGTAAAAAGCCTGTGAGGGGCATATCTTTTATTGAATATTAGACTTGTTTTTACTGCCTACTTGCCACACTATATATGTACCATATAAAATATAACATACTTTATTGATTATATAAAGCCAACACACACATTACATTATATGGGGATCCTTTATATATGCGACACACCCCCTCTTTGGTCCGTATGGGTGCAGTCGGCGACCGCACATCAGCAATGCTGTCACCGTCAGTCGGTGCAGAGCTCGCCTGCAGCCTGGTCGCCGTGTGGTATGCGCGCGACGGGGGGGCGCGGCGCATGGTACCATCATGACGCCGTCCGTTAATGACCGGTATTTTTTTTTTAAATCTCCGACTGGTCGCCGAATGCAACTGATCGACCCCGTACAGTATGCGTGTTAAGCCTACTTCACACATACAAGAGTGCGAGCGCGAATGTCTACGATCGTTCATTCGCGCGGAATCTTGGAAAAATGACGGCGAATGTAATTTTTTTGCGAATTTTCGAGAATAGATATGAATAGTTACGATTAGTGCCCGAATGCAGTCGCCACAAACTCTCAGTACATTCGTAGTGTGCTGTAAATGTACTGAGAATGTGTCAAAATTTGAATTTTAACGGTCATTTTTATTGTAGGAATAGTAACGAATACCTACGAATGTTATAGAATGCACTAAGAGTAGTTGAGTAGTTACGAGTAATTACGAGTAGTGATGAATGTTGAAAAGTATGCCCCGAATGCGTTGAGAGTATGCCGGGAATGCAACCGGAATGCCTCCTATTGTTCACAGGCATATAAATACGAGGTCCCATGGTCTACCCAGGCACACCAGCATTAACCACTACGCAATACAGACCAGGGCAGTGTGCAGCATGAACTACAGGTGCCTCAAGAAACTCGTAAATGTGGAACCTGAAAAATAACCAATAAATGAAAAAATCGACCAAAAAGTGAACCATCCCCCCTAATGTTAATATAACATACTGAAATTTGAGAAAACATATATATTCATGCCACAATTTTTCCCAGTATTGTTACATTTTCATTTTGTTAATTTGCAAATTAATTTGCAAATTAATTATAAATCTCGGGAAAACCTATTTTTCCAATCATCGATCGATGTTAAGACACGCTCCCCGATAGTGGGGAGGGCAATGAAGATCAGGGAAATTGCGGGGTAAAAGGCATAAAAAGGCGATAATAAGGTATTGACGCGAAACCTGGCTGGAGTTTTCATTATTTTGAAACCTATACAACCCGAATTTTGGCAAATCCGAGGGGAGTTTTGGCAAACTTTGGCTCGGGTTTTCGGATTTTTCATTGTACAAAAACAGTAACTTTATTTTGAAATCTGGCTCGGGTGTTCCGTTACTTGAAATCCATAAAACCCAAAATTTGGAAAGGCGATTCAACTTGTGGCAAAAGTTGGCTCGGGTAGCGATTTTGAATAGTAAAATAGCCAAGGAACCTAACCTAACCTAGAGCTAGACTGTTGGATACAATACTAACCTTTACCTACCAGGTAGTAGGTTTTTAGTACCTTATACGTGGGATACAAAAATAACCCTTACCAACCAGCTACTACATGGCACTAGTACCTAGCACGTGGGATACAATACTAACCCTTACCTACCAGGTAGTAAGTGTTCCTAGTACCTAGTTTATTCTATACCTACCACCCGATCTCTTGTCATTAACCTAACCAAACAACCTAACCTAACCTAACCTAGACCTAGTACATGGGATACAAAGCTAACCCTCACCTAACACCTAGTATGTGTTCATAGTGGCGAGTATTCAAATCGGTGCCGTCTATATGAGAGTATTGACAACCTTGTTACCAAAAAGACATTTCATAATGTTTTATTAGGTTTTGCCAAGGGTTAAAACAAATTTGCCCCACTGATCTGTCCCCTGGCAATGACTCCCCAAAATGTTCTGGACCACTACCTTCTACTCTTACTATCAATTTCTGCAACATTCGTGGCCTTTCCTCTACCTTCCACTCTTTGGAACACCACCTCTCCTCTGCCAACCCTAATCTTCTCTTTCTCACCGAAACTCAGGTGTCTAAGACTCCTGACAGCAAACCCTTCTCTGTATCCTCCTACTATCTCTATCCTCAGTTTCAAGCCAAAGGTGGATGTTGCGTATATGTGCGCAACAATCTGGCTCTCTATCATAATTCCAACTTTGACTCTTCTGAATTCTCAAATCTCTGGCTACAGCTTTCTTGTCACTCTCAAACTGAATATTTCTGTGCTGTTTATCTCTCCCCTAATTCTGCTGACTATCCAAAATTCTTTGACTATCTAACTTCTAAAGTGGAACACATTCTATCCATCTCCCCTTTCGCAGAAATCTCCATTCTAAGGAGATTTCAACATTCACCACCGCCAATGGCTTTCCTCTCTTTCCACTGACCAATCTGGTGAACAAGCCTACATCTTTTCTATCCTAAATGACTTAGAGCAGTTAGTCCAGCAAACCCCCCACATCATGGATCGCTTACTTCTAACCTTTCTGCTTATACTATAAATCTTTTCTCTCCTTTTGGCTCCTCCGACCATAAGCTTATCTCTGTCACCTGTCCCATCTCTCCCGTACGGCCACCTGATCTTCCCAGCTGGCGGCGCTTGTGGCACTTAGGCGCTGCCGATTGGGAGGCTCTCCAGCATTACGTCTTTCATTTCCCAAGGAATTACTTTTGCTTCCGTGGCCGGGGACCCTCAGAGAGTGCTGAACGCATTACCGAGGTAATCCTCTATGGCATGGAAGCATACATTCCATTTTCTTTCTCTCAGTCTAATGCTACACAATCTTGGTTTACTCACACTTGTTCTACTTCTGTCTGCAACAAGGAAGAATCATTCAAATGGTACCGTCCCTTTCAAACTCAAGTATCTCATACTTCCTATGTTTCTGCCCGGAATCAAGCCAAATCTGTTCTCCGACTCGCCAAACACACTTTCATCAATAATAAATGCACTGAACTATCCAACTCTAGCTCTTCCAAAGCTTTCTGGCATCTAACCAAAAAGCTCTCAAACAATTTTTCTTCCTCGTCTTTCCCTCCCCTTTTCCACTCTGATGTCACAACCATCACTTCTTCCTCTGACAAAGCTGAACTCTTCGCCCAAATTTTCACTAGAAACTCCACCTTGGATGATTCCGGTGCTATTCCTCCCTCTCCAGCCCCCTCTCACTTACTCATTCCTAATATCCTAATCTCTTCTAAAGATGTACTTTCTACCATCTCTGAGCTTAATACTAAGAAGGCGTACGATCCGGATGGTGTTCTTCCTGTTGTACTCAGAAACTGTGCTTCTGTGCTGACTCCCTGCCTCGGCAAACTCTTCCGTCTCTGTCTCTCCTCTAACGTCTTCCCTTCTTGCTGGAAGTTTGCTCTTATTCAGCCTGTCCCAAAGAAGGGTGACTGCTCTCAACCCTCCAACTATCATCCAATTGCTCTCATCTCTTGTATCGCTAAAGTTTTTGAAACTAATCTTACTTCAAAATTTCTTAAGCATCTCTCTTCTCATAATTTATGCTCAGGTTGCCAGATGGGTTCTTTAAGGGTCACTCTACTGGCGATCTCCTTTCATATTTTACTAACTCTTGGTCATCCGCCTTTCAGGACTTCGGTGAGACCTTTTCTATTGCGCTAGACATATCGAAGGCCTTTGATAGAGTCTGGCACATATCTCTAATTTCTAAACTACCCTCCTTCGGTTTCTATCCCTCTATCTCGAACTTCCTTTCTGGCCGTTCCATAGCTGTGATTCTGGACGGCCATCGTTCGATTCCTCAACCTATCAACTCCGGTGTTCCTCAGGGTTCTGTCCTATCTCCAATTCTCTTTCTAATATTAATTAATAATCTTCTCAACTGTACCTCCAGCCCTATCCATTCATATGCTGATGACTCTACCTTACACTATTTAACTAGTTTTCCAGAACCCCCCAACAAGAAAGCACTCAAAAAATCATGCAATGATGCCATAAAACACCTAAATTCTGACCTATCAACCATTTCCAATTGGGGCAGAGAAAATCTTGTTGCTTCCAATGCTTCCAAAACCCAATTTCTCCATTTATATATCCGTAGAGAACTCCCACAGGACTTTCTCTTATATTTCAACAATACTCAGATCAATCCTTCATCTTCTCCCAGTATTCTAGGAATCTCTTTTTCTCCTGATCTCACTTGGAAAGACCATATTATCACCCTTGCTAAAATAGCTTCCCAGAATATGGGTGTGCTCAACCACCTCCGTGGATTGTTTACCCCTGCACAGCTTTTTGCTATGTACAGGGGCACATTGCGTCCATGTATCAAATATTGTTCGCATGTGTGGGAAGGATCCTCACACACAACACTTCTCGAGAAAGTATACAAGAAAGCCTTTCGTCTCATTAACTCAAGTCCACTCACTGACTCTTTGCAATCTCTCTCTCTTCGCAGCAGTGTTGCATCTCTTTCGCTATTCTACCGCTATTACAATAATCAATGTTCCTCAGAGCTCTCTCAGTGTATACCACCTCCGTACGTAGCACCCGTCTTGCAACACAATCCCGTCCCTACTCTGTGCAACTCTCCAATCCAAGAGTGAAACGATATTCCCAAACCTTCTTTTATTCAACAGCTGAGCTCTGGAACTCTCTCCCTGAATCCATCTTCCCCTTATCCTATGACTTAAATTGCTTAAAACTCTGTGTGTCCAGGTATTTAGGCTCGGAAGATTCCTTCATTTTGGCCCTGTCACTTTTTCAACTGGGGGAGGCACTCACTACAGGCAGTTCTGCCTTTGGTCTCCTGCATCCACATAGAACAGTATATATATATATATATATATTTTTTTTTTTTTTTTTTTGTTTTTTTTTTTTCTTTTCTTCTATGTGTAAGGAGAAGACAAAAGACCGGTTGCCTGTAGTGTTTGTCTTCCACTAAGTAAAAGAGTGACAGAGCCAAATTCAAGGGACGTTGGAGTCAAAATGCCTGGAAACACGAAGTTTAAAGCAGTCTACGTCATAGGATGAAGAAAAGATTGATTGAGGGAGAGAGTTCCAGAGTTCACTTGTTGAGTAGAAGAAAGACTGAGAAAATTTGCCAATTCTTGGGTTGGAGATCTAACAGAATAGGAGTGGGACTGTGTTGAAAGGCGGGTGCCTCGCACTCGCCGCAAGGGAGGGGGTATACACTGAGAGAGCACTGAAGAACACTAGTTGTTGTAGCCTAATAGCGATAGAAGAGTGAAAGAGATGCAACATTACGGCGTGTAGAAAGAGATTTTAGGGATCTAGTAAGAGAAAGTGAGTTGATGAGGCGAAATGCTTTGGATTCTACTCGTTCGAGAAGTGCGGTATGGGTGTAGCCTACCCACACGCGCGAACAATACTCAATACAGAGGCGCACTGTGCCCCAATACAGAGAAAGAAACTGTGCGGGGGTGAGGAACACACGGAGACGGTTGAGCACACCTAATTTTTAGGAAGCTGTTTTAGCAAGAGTGGTAATATGATTTTTCCATGAAAAGTCAGATGAAAAAGATACACCTTGAATGTTGAGAGAAGATTAAGGGTTGAGTACTGTGTTGTTGAAGAATATTTAATAGTCTTGTGGAAGATTGTGATGGAGAGATAGAGGGAGAAACTGGGTCTTGGAGGCGTTGAAAGTAACAAGATTTGCTCTGCCCCAATCAGAAATAATTGAAAGAACAGATGATAGGCATTCTATGACCTCGTCACGTTTGATTAGGAGTGCTTGCATGCTAGGTTGATGAGAAAAACTAGTTGTATAGTGTAAGGTAGAGTCATTAGCATATGAGTGGATAGAACTAGAGGTACAGTTGAAGAGATCATAGATAAATATTAGAAAGATAATTGGAGACAGAACAGAACCCGGAGGAACACCAGAGTTGAGAAGTTGAGGAAGTGAACGATGGACGTCCACAACTGCAGCTATGGAGCGGTCTGAAAGGAAATTAGAGACAAAGGCAGAGATAGAGGGATAGAAACCGAAGGAGGGTAGTTTGGAAATTAAAGATTTGTGCCAGACTCTATCGAAGGCTTTTGATATGTCTAGAGCAATAGAAAAAGTCTCACCAAAGTCTCGAAAAGAGGATGACCATGAGTTAGTAAGGTAGGCAAGAAGATCACCAGCGGAGCGGCCCTTAAGGAAACCGTACTGGCGATCTGACAGTAGATTATGGGAAGATAAATGCTTAAGAATTTTTGAGGCAAGAATAGTTTCAAAAACTTTAGAGATGCAAGTAATGAGGGCAATTGGACGATAGTTGGAGGATTGAGAGTGGTCACCCATATTTGGGACAGGTTGAATAAGAGCAAACTTCCAGCGCGAAGGAAAGATATTAGAGGATAGACAGAGCTGAAAGAGTTTGCCTAGGCAGGGAGTCAGCACGGAAGAACAGTTTTTGAGTACAACAGGAGGAACACCATTCGGTCCGTACGCCTTCTTAGTATTAAGTCCAGAGAGGACCGAGAGTACTGTACAGTTGGTCAAGGATGAAAGTATACAGTTTTTCGTCTGCTATAACCACACTTAGTTTGTCATATTGGCAGCCCTGGTAGCCATATCTCAGAGCCCGCCCACCTTATACAGGGTGTTTAAAAACGTGTTCCTGGACTTAGTTGTCAGACGGAAATATGAATATATTGCTCTAATATCTTTGACGTGAATATCACTTCGGAGATATTAAACACTTAATGTTATTGATAGATATACAAGAAATGCGAGAGTGAAAACGAAAATCAAAACGTCTACCTATATTCGATATTTCAGTGGAATACAGGTCCATTTTCACACGTGGTAATATGTGGCTAATAATGTAGGGTATGGTGATATCAATGTTGCAGTTGGTTTGCAGGTGTTCTGCTGATAAAAATAAAAATAATAATAATAAATAAATAAATAAATAAAAATCCCAAGTAAAGCCTCATTATGCTTCGAGCACTGACTCATAAAGCAATGGCGCTCGCAAGATGAGTACAATTGCTGGGTCATTACCCTATTGAACACACAGGCTTCCTTACGTCCACGTTTAGGAATTAGATTGTTGTGTATCTAAAGTAGACGAATATGGAGTGGCTATAAAAGATATTACGATATACACTTAACATTATAACATTCATAATAAATAATGAGTAGAAAGAGGAATCTAATAATACTTGTTAATTAATAAGTAGGTAAATATTGATATTTCACTTTCATCCCCAAGACTGGATTATATGTGATCCAAAGGCCAATGAAACGGAGGCGAGCGCCGCGTCTACGCGCTGTTCCAGCGTATGCCCCCAGCTTTGTTTTGCTATCTCCATAACAGTATTTAGTCACCCTGAAGGTTTATGAATAATTCTCTAACTTTTGATATTTATGGAAACGCTTTTTCGAAGCACTCCGTATATTAATTAATGTATCAATATAATAAACCCCATGTGTGTTGGGATGGTTTGGGCTAGTGGAAAGGCTGTCATGGCTGCCAACATGACAAACCATGTGTGGCTATAGCAGACGAAAAACTGTATACTTTCATCTTTGACCAACTGTACATCTTTAGAAAAGATTATGATATTAGGCATAAGTAAGTGAGAGGGAGGTGGAGAGGGAGGAATTTATATATATATATATATATATATATATATATATATATATATATACCGTACACATATATATTTGTATAAGTAGGCAGTATGTTTTCATTGAGGCAAAATTTATTAAAGACCAAGGCATATTTGTGTTTTACTAACTTTTTACTTGTTTTTTCAATATTTCTCACTGTATGTCTCCTTTCATACTAACATAATAACATTGTTGACTCTGAAGTTCACAAGTGTAAATTCCTTACACTTAAATTTAACCCTACTCCTGAACATCACCAAGACCCCAACTCAAAGACTCATAACCTATTTTACTGTAACCAGATGACACCCACATACAAAAACAGATGAAAGAGTTCTGCGAGACATGATAACACGAAATGTGTCTTGTAACAATCCACACGATAGTATAAATCTAATAATATATTATAAGAACAAGAACGTCAGTAACCTTCTCATGAAAAATAACTTAACACGAAATCAAAACAACCTCCAGCATACCAATGTGGTTTATGAATTCTCTTGCCCGAACGAAGGTTGTAAACTTCGAAACATGAACTACATTGGTATGACAACAACAACACTAAGCAGACGACTCACTATGCACCTACAATCCGGCTCAATCAAAGATCATATGATACATCAACACAAATCCACCCTCAGTAGAAAAGAATTAACAGATCACACAAAGATTTTAAAGTATTGCCAAGACACTACACGACTCCAAATAACAGAAGCCTTACTAATCCGAGACAAAAAACCGACACTAAACAACCAAACCACAGGCCAAGATCGAGTACTGACTCTGTTTAACCAAAATACACGAACAACACATATGCAACGCTATACCGAGACAATGAACACTCCCAACAACCACACGCACACACGCACACACAGAGAGCCCCCCCCCCCATACAATCTAAGACATCAGTCACAGTTGAGCTAGCAATCAGCTCGAAAGTCCTGATAATTAACCCCTGTGTATTTTAGTGACATTTGTACAATCTTATTTCAGCTCTGATCCAGTGTTATACAACTAGTGTGTTTTAATTAAATTAGCGTAGTTCGATATGTAAGTGATATTTATATATTTCTTTTAATGCGTAAGAACACTCACTTGTTCTTTTAAACAAATGTTAACTATTGATTTCATATTTGAAGAAACATATATTAATTTATATTCTTTACTTTTACAGATATAAATCTACTGAAGATGTGCAAAGAAAGCACGAAACGTTTAGTGAATAAATAATAGGACAAATAAAATGAAAGTTGACGTATTATTCAACACCTAATTGAAAATAATCATGAACTTTGGAAACTTAATATATCATTTGAATGATGAAAGCAGACATACAGTGAGAAATATTGAAAAAAACAAGTAAAAAGTTAGTAAAAAACAAATATGCCTTGGTCTTTAATATATATATATACTGTATAAGTGTATATATATATATATATATATATATATATATATATTGATATATATATATACATAATTACATATATATGTGTGTGTCTTTTTTTTGGCATTTGAGAATGTTCGAGACTGTTGCTGAATGTTTGAGAGTGACAAAGAGTGTGTTAATTACTACTGTGTATGAATAGTTACGAAGAGCTACGAATCTTTGAGAATGCTTGAGAGTAGTTACGAATGAACTGAGACTCGACGCATTCGGGCTCATATTTTCAAACATGGGTGAAAAAATGGTTCCACGACCCGACTGTTTGCGAACCTTTCAGCGTGTGCTGAGAGTTTCGAAAAGTTTCTGAAAGTTTCCGAGAGTGTTTGAGAATGTCATTGCGATTGGGCCCGAATGTCTAATCGCCTCAAATCGCGCTTGCACTCTTGAATGTGTGAAGTAGGCTTTACGGCGATCACGTGCACATCACTTGGCACGCACGCGCCGCGTGTGCTCAGTATTACGACCTGGCCCTTAAATCGCTGGTCATCGTCTCCGACACACGCCACTCCTTAAATCGTGGCCGATCGGCACTTAAATCGGCATAGTGTGAGAGGGCCTTTAGTCAGCTGGCATTATTGAAATATAGGGGGGTCGTAATTTTCTCAGAGTCGCTGACACCGAGAATAGTATGAAGATAAACAACAAGTGAGGAGGCGCACTTTATTGACAACGTTTTGCATAGAGCTTCATCAGGCCAATCTTTGGCCTGATGAAGCTCTATAGAAAACGTCAATAAAGTGCTCCTCCTCACATGGTGTATACATTCATTCTGTCTACTTTTCAAAGTTTATTTCTATCACCGATTATAGTGTTATCCAACGAACAACAATGCACTATAGCAAATTTATAATAATTATCCAACTCCCATTCCTTCATCCAGCCTCCTTTCTTCACTGCCCATAAATTTCGTCATCATAAAACCCCAACCATATACTGCAGTACCCCCACACCATCATCCCTGTCGCCCGTTTTCTCTATTGCCAATATTCCGTTTATCACCTCGTGTTAAGGGGAGATTTCTATTTGAGGGATTTTTTTCTGGACCGCTTTCTCCCTCATGTTTATCCCCATTGCTTTTGAAATTTTAAGACGTTCACCCCATTAGTTTGGCGATTTTAAGAACTTTCGCCCCAGTTCTGTCAATTTTAAGACCTTTCGTGTTACTTCGGTGTCGTTTTTTTCATGGCGAACGATAGCGAGCCTGTAATTTAAGGGGAACCGGCCTTCGGCCAGGACATTTTTCTACCAAGAAATGTACAAATTTAACTTGAAAGGGGGTCTAGAGGGCGTAATCGTAAGCTTAATGGAGGTCTAGGAAACAAACTAAAATTCTCCCCTTAACTGGGAGGCCGCGAATATCTGACGGGCATTAAAATATAACTTTATGGTGCATAACAAAGATGTCAAAGTTGTGATGGGTAGGGAGATGTGTGTGTGTGTGTGTGTGTGTGTTCGTGTGTGTGTGTGTACTGCCACAACAGAAGGAGAAGTATAATTAATGTTAAAGTTGAATTCCTGTTAGTTGGATAATATTTTCTTATGTACAACCTTAGTAGGTCTAGGCTATAAAATATAAGGGGTACAAGCAATAGCGAGACGGCAAGGAAAACGGCCGGAAAAGATAGGCGGGAATTAAAGCAATCCAATACAAGAGAACGTAAGGGAGTAATGAAGAACACCAAACTAAAATAAGGAACGTCACATAAACAAATGCAGGTGGAGAGAATACACGAGGAGAGAGAGAATAATGATAAGGAATATGAAAGGCTGATGTAAACAAAAACAAATGTAAAGCGGGACAGGAAAGATGAAGGCGAAAGGAAGATAAAAGTGTGACTATGATAGAAGGATTCAAATATATATAACTATCAAGGAAAGGGAAATAATAATATGAGGATACACGAGATTGCAGTGGAGCAGAAAACTAAATCAGGAAACATAAAGAAATGGAAACTTATGGGAAAATAACGTGAGAGAGGGTTGAGAGCTTAAAGGGAGATGGGCGTAATTATTTGCTCATTTATGGATCTATTAATGATTTTGTTAGTTTCCTCCCTAAACCTCAACCAAGCTTACTTAAACCATACACCCCCATGACCCTCCTTCAAGATAAATGTGTACTTTTTCGATGGAAAAATTTCCTGGCCGAAGGCCGGTTCCTCTTAAATTACAGGCTTGCTCTCGCTCACCAGGAAAACAATTTACACCTAAATAACACGAAGACCAAGCGATGAGGTGAAAGGTCTTAAAATCGCCAAACTAATGTGCCGAACTTCTAAACTCTGAAAACTAATGGGACTAAACATGAGGAAGAAGGGGGACCAGAAAAACAACCCATCTCCCCTGAAGGAAACTATGAATCATAAGGAAAATGATAAAAGGGTGGGGAGAGGGGTGATAGGGAAGGAATAATGGGGCGATGGGAAGAAGAGGAAGGAAATTAGGAAAGTTAAAGAGAGAAGAGAAAGGAAGAGACGAGGAAAGGATGATAATACGATTTGCAAATTCTGAAAATAAAAGGAATTTTGTGATAAATGCTAGTAAATAGAACATATGAAAGGATCGAAGCATTAAGGAAGCAACAGGGGAAAATAAGGACATGGAGAAACAAGAGTAGAACAGAGGAAGACGCATAGGAATGGTAGATACAGGAGAGGAGACGGACAATACACTGAGAGAGGGAGAGAGAGAGACGTAAACTCACATCAATATCGATTTTCACAGCGTCGTCTGAGGTAGCCCATATGAATGGTATGGTTCCCCCATATCAAATGTTTTACTACTTATAATGTTCATTAGGCTATCATAGTGCAGTTGGGTATATGTACATGCTTAGATTAATATCCAGTATTCAAGAATGGATAATATATCGTGAGCTTGTGCATAAACCTTTAACTGTCTTGGTAGCGCTGAATTTCGGTGTGAGTATCCTTGGAGTACCACATCATTATATTAATTGGTTTTATTGATTTCATTAATTAGGTTTATTTGTAATTTGATTGGTGGGTTGATAGTACTAAGAATATCCTAAATAAACTCAATTATTTATATAATGGCTAATTTGCTAAAAGGACATTTTAATTGTCAGATTAGCCTTACATTCAACAAGGCATTGCTGCACTACAAACTACCAGTCCAATGTTTCGAGGTGGTGAATTAAGCCTCTGAATATCCGATTAAGCATTTCTTGTCAATTTTGTGGCTGTTATTAGACGATATTATTCACATTATAAAGGGTATATGGAAGTCAGAGGGTAAATTGAGATAATTTGTACCCTTATATTCACCACAGAGCCTTCCTAAATTGTATAAAATTGTCTAATGATGGCCAGAATTGAATGTCAAAATGCTTCATAATCTTCAGAGGGTTAAGCAGAGTTCCTATTTCAAAGAGACTACAAACGTAAATTGGTCATGTTGACAACAGACTACTGTATATTGTATTGACGTTCAAGCTCAACCCGGAAACTCAAACAATATAAATCACGCCTTTCCTTTTGTTTTTTGAGAGTCGCGACACAATCGTTAAAGAAGTATCTCTTATTGTGTTGTATGGGGTCTCCTTATAGAGGAGAGGTACAACTCAACGGGGTAGGGCTTGTTTTTTGGTCTACATATTATTAATTCATATATTTTTGAGTGTCCTTGCTACACCTCCATCAAGCTTGAAAAAACACCTCCTTGACCCCATTTCAAGATAAATTTGTAAATTTTTCGGTAGAAAAATGTCCCGGCCGAAGCCCGTTTCCTGCTAAAATTACGAGGGATATTTTCGTCTACATTCCTTAGTCAACATTTATCTGGGATATTTTGCATTGCTATCGGAATCAAGAATGAAGATGAATTAACTTAGGTGAAAAAATGATTGAATAATTGACCTCATAAGCAGCCAGACCAATGTTGAGGATATAAATATTGAGTGAAAATGCGCTCGTGGGATACCGGCTTAATGGGAGAAGGGTTGTTTTTCTGGACCCCCTTCTCCCTCATATCTAGTATATTAGTTTTAACATTTTAAAACGTTCGGCTCATTTGACGATTTTAAGACTTTTCACCACTTTTCTGTGTCAATTTTAAGACTTTTCGTGTCATTTAGGTGTCGATTTTTTTCCGGCGAGCGATAGCGAGCCTGTAAATTTGGAGGAACCGGCCTTTGGCCGGTAAATATTTTACCGAGAAATTTAAAAATATGTCTTGAAAGGGGATCCTGGGGTTGTTACTTTAACCCTTAACTGGCGGCACCCGGCTGTTGTCGAGTTAAATAAATGTGGCCTATGTGGCGGGTCACGGCTAATGTCGAGTGCAATTTTGAGCACATAATATGCTCTGAGAGAGAGCGGAGCAGTGGGAGGAGCGTAGATTACCTCCTGACCGGTCGCCACGGCCGCCGTGGACCTACTGAGATTTACTCCACTTACATCCACCCTCACTCCCTCGCTACATACGTAATTATATAAAGAAATTGCCGTATTTTACCGTTTTTGCCCTTCGGTTGCACGATCGTTGCAAGACAACCAGTGATCGTAAAAGGATGCTTCGGGTGTCATTGGAAAGCTCAATTTACACCCTTTCAGGGATACATACTTGTATTACGCTCTGGGTCTTGTTTATGCATGAAAAAGAGCACGGAAACAACCCCATTTATGGTAAAAACCCCCGCTGGGCGGCACGGTCAAATATACCGCCTAGCCCGTTCGTAAGGTGTTAAGCTTGATGAAGGTGTAGCGAGGAAACTCAAATATAAATAAATATATAGACCAAAAAGCAAGCACTACCCCGCAGATGACATAAAGGCACCGTAGCCCAGGTGTTATTCTGCCGTTCCCCGCATCTTAACCCTCTCCAGAATATGACGCCTTTTGACAGTTTATTCTGGCCATCATTAGGCGATTATATTCAGCTTAGGAAGGATATGTGGGAATTATGAGGGTAAAAAGTATCTCAATCAACCCACTGACTTCCATATACCCTTCCTAATCAGACTAAAATCGTCTGATAATAGCTAGAACACAAAAATGAAACGGGTCATCGGATCTTAAGGGGGAGGTGGTCGCTTTTTCTGGACCCCCTTCTCCCTCATGTTTATCATATTAGTTTTGAGACGTTCATTCCGTTACTTTGGCAATCCTAGTACAAGTACAAAGGAGTCCAAAGGAAATCAAGCAACAACAAACCTAGTGACCCCTCTAGGCTGCATTTCCTCTAAAACACTGAGGATCAAGTGATTTACCAATAATTTTGCAACCATTTCCCCGATTGGTCGATAGTGAAGTACTTCCTACAGTTCATATTGTCGATGCCTTTGATAATTTTGAACACTTGAATTAAGTCGCCTCTTAATCTGCGCTTGGTTAAAGAAAATATATTTAATTCTCTAAGACGCTTCTCGTATGGTTTGTTCTTTAGGCTAGGTATCATTTTGGTAACTCTACGTTGAACTCGTTCTAGCTTGTCAATATCTTTTTTGGTAATAAGGGCACCAGGACTGAACGCAGTATTCCAGAAGAGGGCGGACTAAGGAATTGTAAAGGGTTAGGATAACTTCTTTGGATTTATGCTCAAGTGACCTGCCTATAAAGCCAATTATTTGTTTGCTTTCTTAACAACTTCTGAACATTGTTAACTCGGTTTTAAGTTACTCGATATTGTTACCCCCTTCGCCCGACAATATTAAGACCTTTCGTGTCATTTAGGTGTCGATTATTTCCTGGCGAGCGATAGCGAGCCTGTAATTTTAGAAGAAATCGGCCTTTGGCCGGGACATTTTTCTACTGAAAAAATTACAAATTTGTCTTGAAGGGGGGTCAATGAGGTGTTTTTTAAGCTTGATAGAGGTGTATCAAGGAAACTCAATAATAAGTAGATAAATAAATAATTATATACCAAAAAACAAGCACTATCCCCTTAAGCGGATGACATAAAGGTTTTATTCTGCCATTCCCCGCACATTAAATGGGGATAATTGTGAGGAACACGACGCTAAGGGAAACTTCCTGCCATTTAGCTTTATGCTCCTATAACACTGCAGAGTCCAGGGTGATCCTTAATGTGATGAAGTTACCGAGGTGACCGCATTTATTCATTCATTTATTTATTTATTTATTTTTTATTTTTTATTGTTTTTGCTATTACTTGATGATTTTATTCAGATTAGGAAGGTTAAAGGCAACCAGAGGGTTAATTGAGATAGTTTTCACCCATATAATTCCCACAGATCCTTCCTAAACTGCATACAATCGTCTAATGATAGCTAGAATAAACTGTCAAAATACGTCATAATCTTGAAAGGGTTTAATAGGGATAATTGTTAGGAACTTGCCGCTAATGGAAATTTCCAGCCATTTAGCTTTATATTCCTATAAAGCTGCAGATCCTTATAGGGGGTCACCGGCATTTAGCTTTATATTCCTATAAAGCTGCAGATCCTTATAGGGGGTCACCGGCATTTAGCTTTATATTCCTATAAAGCTGCAGATCCTTATAGGGGGTCACCGGCATTTAGCTTTATATTCCTATAAAGCTGCAGATCCTTATAGGGGGTCACCGGCATTTAGCTTTATATTCCTATAAAGCTGCAGATCCTTATAGGGGGTCACCGGCATTTAGCTTTATATTCCTATAAAGCTGCAGATCCTTATAGGGGGTCACCGGCATTTAGCTTTATATTCCTATAAAGCTGCAGATCCTTATAGGGGGTCACCGGCATTTAGCTTTATATTCCTATAAAGCTGCAGATCCTTATAGGGGGGTCACCGCCATTTAGCTTTATATTCCTATAAAGCTGCAGATCCTTATAGGGGGGTCACCGCCATTTAGCTTTATATTCCTATAAAGCTGCAGATCCTTATAGGGGGTCACCGGCATTTAGCTTTATATTCCTATAAAGCTGCAGATCCTTATAGGGGGTCACCGGCATTTAGCTTTATATTCCTATAAAGCTGCAGATCCTTATAGGGGGTCACCGGCATTTAGCTTTATATTCCTATAAAGCTGCAGATCCTTATAGGGGGTCACCGGCATTTAGCTTTATATTCCTATAAAGCTGCAGATCCTTATAGGAGGTCACCGGCATTTAGCTTTATATTCCTATAAAGCTGCAGATCCTTATAGGAGGTCACCGGCATTTTGTATCTGTCTCTCCTTTTCTCTATTTCCCTGGCTTGCATCGCCCCATTCAGCCAACTGTTTTAAGATGTTTATCACCATCCAGGTGTCGATTTCTTCCTGGCGAGCGATAGCGAGCCAACATTGTATGGAGAAGTCCGGCTTCGCCGGAGCCATTTTTCTATCCAAAAATGTACAAATTTAGCTTGCTATCAAAATAAAAATATATATATACAGGCTCGCTACCGCTCGCCAGGAAAATATTGACACCTGGATGGGGGTAAACGTCCTACAACAGTAGGCTGAATGGGGCCAAATGGATACAAACCAAAGAGAGTGGGAGAGAAAGAGAAAAAAAGCGAGGTGGGTTCCCTTAATGTGATGAAGTAACCCAGATGCTGTCATTATAGAGATAATCCCCACGTTGTGGGGAGATTGTAGGCACCAATCGCCCCTTCTCTGTATCCTCCTACTTTCTCTATCCTAGTTTCAAAGCCATCTGTGCTGTCTATCTTTCCCCTAACTCTACCAACTTTCCCAAATTCTTTGACTATCTAAACTCTACAGTGGAACACATTCTATCCATTTCTCCTTTCTCAGAAATCTCCATCTTAGGAGATTTCAACGTTCACCACCGCCATTGGCTCTCCTCTCACACTACTGATCCACCTGGTGAACAAGCCTACGTCTTTTCTATCCTAAATGACCTAGAGCAGTTAGTTCAGCAACCCACCCGCACCCCTACTCTGTGCAACTCTCCAACCCAAGAGTGAAACGTTACTCTCAAACTTTCTTCTACTCAACAGCTGAGCTCTGGAACTCTCTCCCAGAATCAGTCTTTCCCTCTTCCTATGACTTAAATTGCTTCAAACTCACTGTGTCCAGGCATTTTGGCTCGAACGTCCCTTGATTTTGGCCCTGTCACTCTTTCAACTATGGGGGAGGCACTCGCTATAGGCAGTTATGCCTTTTGCCTCCCTCAATCACATAGAAAAAAAAAAAAATACAATTAAAATTCAATTCAATCCAAAATATTTTATTGTCATGATCGTTTAGCTTGCAAAAGAAGCAATACTTATATACCAATAAATGCATTTCATGACAAAGAGGACTGGATACCTGCTGGTATATTATGACCTCAAAGGACAATAAAGGGCTATAAATAAAATAATAAATACATAAATAAATAAATATATATATAATTAAATATATAAATCAATAATTATATGAATAAATAAATACATAACATAAATAAATGCATAAATAAAGCTTCAGTGTATTGTTTGATAGCTAAAATATTAAACACCGAGTCCTGTATTTTGAATCGAAATACCAAAATAATTTAGTAAGATGTTTCTTCATATTATGACATGGACATTCCCTGAAGGCTATGCAGAATATACCCTAAGAGTAACATGGCACATTCATATATATATATATATATATATATATATATATATATATATATATATATATATATATATATATACCGTCTTGGTGGTGTAATGGTTAAGGTGTCTAAAAATCTGTGTGTGATAACCCAGGTTTGAATCCCGGTGGATCACATATATACTTTCATTAATTGCATTGGAGGTGTTTGGTGGTGTGGTGAAATTAATAAAAAATATAATATATGTTATTCTTCCTAACAGTTAAAGATTTGTTACAGTTTAAGAAGAACTTCTGAAAATAAGGGTAAACTCAACCAATAGTACCCTATTAAATCACACAGACCTTTTCTAAACATTAATTGTCCAATAATGGCCAGAATAAACTGAAAGACAACATCAAAATACGCTAAAAGGCTTTTTATAGTTCTTTTCTAAAAGGCTCTTTAATGGAACGAGCTCCGTTAAGCTAGATATATAAGTTATTTATTTAATTATTTATTTATTTTTAGCTTGAGTCACACCAGCATATATTTATTATCGGATTGCCTTATAGGAATGATTATTTATTTGCAGTATTCTTGCATCTTTTTATATATAGAAAGATAGATTAATAGAGATCGATATAATGTGTTTATGCGCTTGAGTGAGTGGTTGAGAAAGACATATTGTAAATAAATAAATACATTGCAAAACATATATTCTAACGGGCCTATTAGAGAACACGTCAAATTAGCTATTTATACGGCAATAGGTATGTTTTCCTTTTAATATTCCTTATTTGAATATAAATAGACCTTACACACATTTTCACTTTCCAATTATCTTGCCAAGCCGAGTATAAGATTTGTTTTCCTTGCAACAATGATTAAATTATCTCTTTAGTCGTTCATTATTCATACTCGATTCAAAATGATTTATCTTTCGCGTTTACAATCGATTTGAACATACTATCAGGTCATATAGAACTACTTCTCTCTCTCTCTCTCTCTCTCTCTCTCTCTCTCTCTCTCTCTCTCTCTCTCTCTTTCTCTCTCTCGCTCTCTGTCTCTCTTTCTTTCATTGTGTTTGTATTTCCTAAATTAGAATTATGTTTTGTTTAACAGATTATATATATATATATATATATATATATATATATATATATATATATATATATATATATATATATATATATACAGTATATAGCATATATATATAAGTCTCTGGTTGTAAGGTCGCCATTGGAATTATGTTCAGTCGCCGCCTTGCCACAAAGGTGGGTTTGAAACCACTCTCGAATGGCCTAGGTCAACACTTAAGACCAGTTCAACTAGGTTTCAGAACTCCAGGGGGGTGTGAAGCTGCTGTACACGCAACCCGCACCTACCTCAGCCAAGCCCAAGAAAAACGAGTGCTTCTAAAGATTGACATGTGGAACGCATTCAACAGCATTCGCAGGGATGTCTTCCTCCATGCAGCTCAAGAACACATCCCCACTCTGTACCCCCTACTTTGGCAGGCTTATTCCAAACCTTCAATCCTGATTTTCGGTGAGACGGTAATCCCATCAGCGACTGGGTTACAGCAGGGAGATCCAGGTGGTCCTGCTCTTTTCTCAATAGGGGTGGATGCAGCAGCTAACAAAGTAAGGTCAGAACTGAATGTATGGTACCTGGACGATGCAACCTTGGGTGGGTCTGTAGAGAACGTTCTAACCGAGTCCCAGAGCTGGGCACCACAAACAAAAAGTCAAGTCAGCAAACACAAATCAGCAAACGTCAGAACATAACTTCAGCAAACACAAATGTGCAAACCTTGTGAAATTTCTAGTCCTCAAATGCAAATATGCAAATGCAAACTGTTTTTTATTAATTTTAAATTTAACCCTTATTTAGCGGCGAGCAACATAAGTCGAGTTAAATAAAGCTGGACTATGTGGCGGCGCTCGACATAACTCGAGTGGCAATTTCAGCACGTAATGTGGCTGAGAGAGAGAGACAAGTGGTGGCAGGAGACTAGCGAGCGTATGACTGCTCCAGACCACCGCGGCGAACCTACTGACACAAATCTCAGCTCCCTCCTCCCTCTCTCACTCGCTACATACTCAATTATGTACTGAAAGTATCGAATTACCTGCTTTTTGCACTCGCGTTGCACGGTTATTGCAAGAAAACTATCCATCATACAAGGATCGTTATGGTGTCATTCGAAAGCTCTGTTTATGCCCTTTCAGGGATAGGTACTTGTTTTACGTTCTGGATCTTATTTAGGCATGAAAATGATCACGTAAACAGCCCTATTTTGGCTAAAAACACCCCGCTGTGCGGTACACATAAATAAACCGCATAGGCCGCTCGTAAGGTGTTAAACTACAGAATCAAGGGTAAATCAATAAATTCAATCTCTAATGTCAATAAATATATATATTTACTTAAATATAATGTTGCCCAACTTCCATGGACCTGAAGGATATACATACAGGCTTTTAAAGCTTGGAAATTGCTGTAAATTGCCAAAACATTCCAGAACGTCACCCGCAGTGAAAGGGTTAATATATATAGCATAGGCCACTTAGTTTGTCCACATGGGCAGTAAAACGTTGGGGCAACTTGTTTATGGGGAGAGTGCTTCAGTAATAATCAGTGTTCGCAATTCCGCACCATTCAGGAGGTACGCCGGATCACAGAGGTGCAAGGAGGCGATTTATTCGTGGTCCCCCCCTTTGGGAATGGCAATAGGCTATATATGCCTAGATAGGTCTACTTTAGATAGATTAAGTAATTTAATAGAAAGTAGCCTAGGCCTATTAATTTTAATGCTCAGAATAAAGGTCTAGCTTCAGATCAAAATTTAATAAAATTTTATTGTAGGCTAAATTTAGTCTAGGCCTATATGATACTTTCAAAATTAACACTTTCTACTTGACACTAATAAAATGAGTTGTGATTATAGGCCTAGGCCATACATAGAAGTTAGAACATGCAATATTTAGCCTAGGCCTACATGCTTTGAGGCATTTTGATGGAATTAGTGACTGATTATAGCCTAGGCCTAGGCTATATATTTAAGTTAGAACATGCAATATTTAGCCTACATGCTTTGAGGCATTTTGATGGAATTAGTGATTGACTGATTATAGCCTAGACCTAGGCTAGCCTATATATAAAAGTTAGAAAATGCAAATATTATTTAGCCTACATGCTTTGAGGCATTTTGATAGGATTAGGGTAGCCTAGGCCTAGCCTAATAAAATTACTTATATTAGTAATTAGCCTATAGGCCTAGGCTATATTTAGAAGTTAGAACATGCAATATTTAGCCTACATGCTTTGAGGCATTTTGATGGGATTAGTGATTATAGACCTAGGCCTAGGCTATATAGCCTAGCCTATATATAAGTTAGACTTAGCCTAGGCCTACATGCTTTGAGGCATTTTGATGGGATTAGCCTAATAACATTAGTTTATGTTAAAAATTAACAGGCTATCAATCAAATTAACGATAGCCTAACTTTATAATCTTAAATTAGGCTAGATTATAAAGTTATAAAGCCCTTCTCCAGAGACATCTTCTTGGTAATTACAGGCCCATAGAAGGTTTCTAGGTGGGGCCAGGGGTGGCTTAGGTCCTCGATTTCTGCATGCTCTGCAGCATCACTGTCGGATGATGGTGGTGAACTGCTCCCCATGCTGTTGGCAGCTGCGGTAGGCATGATGGTAGACTCCATGTTCACTTCAATAGGCCGAAAATATAAACAAAGTTGAAGTGCTAGCAGGTTGGAACTCTTGGACTGCTGTGTGTTATAGGTGTTAGCCCGACGCTTGCTACTAAGTAAGTGAACAAACGTGAAGAGCCGATGTATAGGCCTAGATTCCAGAACACAGGTAGTTGGCTTGGTCACATGACTTTTTTTGGCTGGAGCTGCAGGAGCGGCCCAGGGCTGGCTGGCGGCTGGATTTTTTATTTTGCGGACTCGAGGTTTGCAACATGGAGGTACTTTCCAGAGCTTCAACCCGCAAATAGGCAGCCATTTTGGCGCCAACGCTAATTCGCCAACAAAATTACACTTCCGCCATGGCGGAATTGGCTATTTGCGGAAGTGTTGGCTAAAGTGCCCAGCTCTGTAACCGACCTAAATAACATCGTAACTGACCTCGGCCAGGCTGGGCTAGTGATAAATGACACCAAATGTGAACTTGTCCTCCTCAACCACACACGTGAAGAAAGAGAAGAGACTCAGGCCCTGTTTCAAGGCATATTGCCAGATGTAAATATCCTTTAGGAGCACCAGCAAACCCTATTAGGTTCCCCATTAACTCTGGCAGCAATCCCACCAGCACTTCAAGTTAAAAAGGAGGAGCTTCAACGTCTCGTGAGTCGCCTGACACACATCGATGCCCACTCAGCTCTGGCCCTTCTCAAGAACTGTTTCTCCATCCCAAAACTCCAATACCTCTTGCGCACATTGATGACTTACACGAACAATGGTGGTCTCCAAGAATTAGACAGCATCATCCGAGAAGCAGTGACCAGCATCACCAACGTGGAATTTCAAGAACGGACCTGGACACAAGCCACTCTTCCTGTCCCCCTCGGGGGCTTGGGCATACGGAGAGCCTCGGATATTGCCTCCCCAGCCTTTATCTCTTCCCTCATCGCGACCAACGACCTTGTAGTGTCCATCCTTTCTTCTCAACCCAGAATGACACTTAATAGGGACGTAGCAGTAGCGATTAACACCTGGAAGGAAAGTACAGGAGCAGAGGAAGAGCCTCAGGGTACCTCCAGGAGCAAGCAGAAAGCGTGGGATACCATCTCGGCGAAGAAAACTCAAGAAAATCTCCTAACCAATGCAGACCAGGTTGCAAAAGCACGCCTCCAGGCAGCCGCCCATTTGGAGAGTGGCTTGTGGTTACACGCCATCCCCATCCCACCTCATGGAACTCACTTGGATGCTGAAGCGCTCCGGATTGCCATCGCGCTCAGAGTAGGTGCGGCACTTTGTCACCCACACACTTGCAAGTGTGGTGGGGGGATGGATGCTCAAGGTCACCATGCCTTGTCATGTGATTACAACGCAGGCCGCCTGCCAAGACATTCTGCACTAAATGATGTCATAAAACGGGCCCTGCAGAGTGCTAACAGTGCATCAATCCTCGAACCACATGGACTTCACAGAGAAGACGGCAAACGGCCAGATGGGATGACCACTGTTACGTCCTGGGATATATAAACACTGGGCTCTTTCTATTGGACTAGGTATGCGGCAACAAGCAACAACGGAAAACGCTAGATCCAACGCTTATCTATAAACCCAGGCAACAAACCACCCTAAACCGTCAAGAGTCCTGCCTGGACAACAAGGTATCCTATGACTCGGTTACAGGGTGCACGCACTATAGCCTGCTGATAGTCAAGCAGGCTATATAAAAGATATCACACAATTAAGTTGACTTAAAGCTTCAAGGAAAAGATAGATAACAGAATTAAATTGCAGAAACAATTTAATAACAAACTAGAAGAAAGTACATTTAACGTTACGTTAATTAATGCAATTAATCACCCCTGCGTGAAAGAAGGTGACAGCAAACAGTCCTCAAAACATCGTACAGGTAGACAAGATGCGGGTTTCTAAACTGCATGCGGCTACTGTAGGGTCTGATGCTTAGCAAAGAAAGTACGTTACGGATTTAGAGAACTCTAAACTCATAAGCAGGAATAAATACTAGTGATAGGCCATACAGTGTATAATGGCATAGGTATAATTAAATAAAGGTAGCAACTCGCAACATAACCACATACAGGTGTGCTTCTCACTCTTAGTCAGGCAAGCCTGCTCGGACAGAGTCTCTAAGCCACACCCTGACTCACAATGCTCACAAAAACGGTAAACTGTGGCACAATAACAAGCATACAGAAATAATAAACCCCTAGCTGTTAATCTGCCAGGCGGCAGAGGTCTAGCCGGAAGGATATAGGCTTCGGATACCCGGGCTGAGCCACCTGCTCTAGCCTAGGGACGTTCCCAGGTCTGTGCGCCAAATTACTCTAATTGAAAGGGTGCTCTCTTGAGAGACTCAGATCGCAAGTATCTGACTCTCTCCTGGCGACCCTAAAACAAAAGTAAGACGTGCTAGCGCAGTGCTGAGTGGACTAGGCAAGGGCCCTCACACAACACAACACTAGACACACAGGGACACAGACAAGAAAATGCCCCCAGACTCCCATGGGTATCCTAGTAAAGTCGTGCGGGTCCACGGGACTCGCACCAGCAGACTTTACTTAAAGGATCGCAAAAAGCCTCCCCTCCGGTCTAGCCCCTGCTAACCTGACACAAGAACACACTAGCAAGCATGAAACCACCAAATATGAGACAACAAAAAAGCTTCCTAGGTCTCATTAACAATTAAATCTCTGCATAAGGCCCAAAATCCTATCTAGTTATCTGAGAGCTCGTCGTTAATACAATAATAGATATAAGGTCTATCAAGGGGATGGGATAATTAAATAGATTGGTGAAGTAGTGGAAGGAAGGTATACAAAGTAAGAGAGAAAGTTTCTAAGTGGGGTTGAGAGGGATAGATATCAAGGGGGTCCAAAGGGTACGACAGTGAGGTGAGCTCTGAGTCTTGAATCTGTCTGGACCCCACCCTAGGCATGCAAAATACATCACATGCTTGGCAACACTCAACACAGTTGCCGGGTCAAAATCCTCTACCCCGTAAGTGAGTCGAAACTAAGCCTAACGTTGCAATCAAATGCATGTGGCAACATCAGGCTCGTCCCAAGCTAGACTCTCCGCGCGAAGCAACGTCCGCCAGCCGGTCTCTCTCTCCCGCTCGTCTCCTCCCACTCTCACTAGACTTACATCTTATATATTATAATGAAACAATCAACTATCGAGAATAAAATATACTAAGATGCGTTGGTTAAGAATAAGGGCAGCTACAAGCTGTGAAACAACATAAGAATATCCCAGACATTAGTTACATTGTCGTAGGATATATACTAAGGAAAAGCCGGCCGGCCGGCTGCCACCAGCCGGTTTCTAAACGGCTGGGCAGCCGACGCGCGCGCATGCCCACACGTGGCTACTATGCAGAAGCGTCACACCTCCCCCAAGATATAAGACCCTTGACTAATTTCTTCATATCTAACAGAAAGCTTCTCATAGTACCACACAGTGTTGCGACACAAGGCACTATATATAAAAAAATAAAGACTGTTGCACTCTACCGAGCAAGTTCAACTAACTTAGCGACAATAAGTGAAAACATTCAACTTAGATACTGCTACAACATCTTATACATAATTCTACATGTTATAAAAATAAAGAGTTTTTATAAGGTTTTGCTTTTTTTATTTTTATTTTTTGTTTTCGGCTGAACTACAGTAACAGCCTATTTTCCTCCACACTCAACCCTCAATCCTGTGGCAGTCTAACCAACATCATCCACCCCTGATAGACAATCCGCTATCACGTTATCAGAACCGGCAATATGGCGTATGTCCAGATTATACTCCTGAAGCATGAGTGACCACCTGGTCAGCCTCATATTCCGGTTATGAAACTGATTCAAGAATTTCAGAGGGTGATGATCGGTATAAACCACTACGACTGGTCCGAAGGCAGGAACATATACATCGAAGTGCCAGCACTATCGCCAGGAGTTCTTTTTCAATTACAGAGTAATTCCTTTGTGCACTATTGAATTTTTTACTGTAAAAACTCACTGGATGTTCGATACCTTCATCATCTGTCTGTAACAAGACAGCCCCAGCCCCTACGCCACTGGCATCAGTCGCCAGCTGAAAAGGTCTGCTGAAGTCCGGGGCCCTGAGTATGGGGTGGGTACATAACAGGTGTTTCAGCAAGGAAAACGCCTCTGCACACTCAGGAGACCACCGGAACTTCTTGTCCTTAGCTAATAAGTCAGTTAAAGGTGCAAGTACAGTCGAATAGCCTTTGATGAAGCGACGATAATAGCCTATCATACCTTTTTTTTTTTTTTTTTTCTATATTCCAACTTACTTCCTCTCGGGCATAGGCTGAAAGCCTTAACATTCACCGCTTTACAATGAACAGTGAAGCCCGTGAGGTCTTGTTCCAGTCTAGGGAGTGAGACATGTGAAGCACGTAGAGCACAACGTGCACCTGCCATCTTGCCTTCACATGAGGCACGGTGCTCACTCATGGCCCGAAACGACCCCATCTCTGAAGCCACCTCGTTCCCGTGCTTCACTGTCTCACCACCTACACTCGGACTCTCACACTTACACACACACAACGCCACCTGTTGAGCAGATAACTCACCAGGCATTGCACCCCTATAGCATATTTTGAATATGGGAATATTCATACAGTGCTATTTAATCAGGGAACAATGAGGGTATTTTATTGACGTTTCGGTGGGCTTGTGGTAATGCACTGATACTAGGTACAGCACAAATTCCATCCCAATAATATCTTCCCATTGATACATCGGGATTTGAACCCGGGACCTTTGGATTACCAGGCCAGTGGCAAGACCACTCCACCACACCTCCCCTACCGCATGATTTGTTTCTTAGTCGTAGGCTGGGGAAACTGATCGATGGCTTTGATCTTTGTCTGTGGAGGGCACACCTGACCCATCCCCACCTCGAACCCCAGGTACAAAACTGTGGCTTTGACAAAATCGCACTTACCCAGGTTTACCACCAAACCTGCTCCTTTCAGTTTATTAAAAAGCTGTCCGATGTGAGCACAGTGACTGTTAAAATCATCGTCGTATATTATGACATCATCTAGGTACTCCGAACAGTTGGGAATGTCGGCTACAATGTCGTTCATTAATTTCTGAAATGTTGCAGGGGCATTTTTCAGCCCGTACATAACATGGCAACGATATGTGGCACCGTCCACCACAAACCCACACACCTCTCGCGCTCGCTCAGACAAGGGCACTTGCCAATAACCCTTAAAAAGGTCTATCTTAGTGAGGAACTTGGCTTTTCCTATCTTATCCACACTGTCGTCCACGCGAGGGAGAGGGTAGGCATTTGTGGGGGTTAAACCATTCAACCTCCGGAAATCTATACAAAACCGCACCTTGCCATCTGGTTTGGGCTGCAGTGTGACGGGGGAAGTCCACCTTACTGCACCCTCAGAAATCAGCCCACGTTTCAGCATATAATCCAGCTCTTCCCTAAGTGCTGGTAATTTAATAGGGGGAACACGGTATGGCACTGATTTAAAGGGCGGGTGGTCCCCAACATCGACATCGTGCACCGCTTGAGTAGTGAGGCCAGGATGCTCCGCGAAAACAGCTGGGTTTGAATCAAACAAGTGCTGCACAGCTACACGCTGTTGCTCAGGCAGGTGCAATATCAACTCGTGAGCCACTTGTCTAGAATTCCCCGCCCACTGATCCGCGGAAACATGGCAATCCCAATTATCCTCCCCCGCAGCTTGACTGTCCCTTCCTCCTTCTCCACCACGATCGCTGCAGATCAACACCGGGACAGTGAGAGGCTCGGAGGGGCGCCTCACATACTCTTTCATCAGATTTACATGGCAAAGTTGGTTCTTTTTCTTACGATCAGGAGTAGCTGCTAAATAGTCGAGATCAGAAACCTTCCTTACAACCCGATTCGGACCAGAATACTTGGCAGACAAGGGGTGTCCCACCAGAGGCAGTAGTATCAGTACCTCCTGATCTACTTCAAACTCCCTCAGCTTCACCTTCTGGTCGTATCTGTCCTTCATCTGAGCTTGTGAACTCTTAAGGTTCCGACCTGCTACCTCCCAGCTCTTTAGCATTCTCTCACGGCTTTCAACTACATACTTTAGAAGCGAGCATGGCTTTGTGACTCCCTCCCAGATCTCCTTGACTATGTGGAGGGCCCCCCTGACCCTGTGTCCAAAAACCAACTCGTTCGGGCTAAATCCCAAGCTCTCCCCAGGTACTTCTCTCGCAGCAAATAAAACGTATGGGAGACCTAGATCCCAGTCCTTCCCATTTTCCATGCAATAACACCGCAACATATTCTTGAGAGTCGAGTGCCACCTTTCCAAAACTCCCTGACTCTCGGGATGGTAGGCAGATGACACCACAGACACTATCCCATGTTGCTGCATGGTCTGCTTAAACAGAGCAGAAGTAAAATTGGATCCCTGATCAGACTGGATCTCCTGAGGGTAGCCATAACGAGAGAAATAGACAAGTAGGTTTTTGACAACAGTCTTAGCCATCGCATTGCGCATGGGGAAAGCATCTGGATACCGTGTTGCTACATCCATTACAGTTAGTAAAAATTTATTGCCGGCACTAGCGGGGGGCAATGGGCCAACCATATCGATAACTACTTTGCTGAAGGGCGGCCCAATGACAGGGATGGGTTGTAACGGGGCTCTCGGGATGACCTGATTGGCTTTCCCAACAACTTGACAAGTGTGACACTGTGACACCCATGACACGACACTCGCCTTTAACCCAGGCCACCAGAAAAGATTGCTCAGAGCTGCCTCCGTCTTACGTGCCCCCAGGTGCCCTGCCAAAGGCACATCATGAGCTAATCTCAATAAGCTCTCACGGCACACCCTCGGTACTACTAACTGGTCCACTAATCCTGACCCGCCATCCCACTTTTTCTTGGGATCCTGATGTCTCCGATACAAGATCCCCTCGGACAAGAAAAAATCACCAGGCTGCGCATCCCCATCGCTCTCCAGTTCGACAGCACCATTACCACACGCCCTGACTTCAGGATCTTCCAGCTGCAAGGAACATATATCAGCAGGTGCGAGATTATCCAAGTTCATCTTAAATAATTTATTTCCACCTCCAATGTCCCGCTGAGCCATCCTTTCCTCACGCTACGCATAACGATGCTGTCGCAGAGTCTCTTCCTGCCCTGCACCTGCAGTAGCAGTGACAGGCCCCGGGGCCTCTCCAGACTCTAACATAGGTGCCAATAATGAGTCACCAAGAAAAACTGCCGGCTCAAAACTCTCCAATTGACCAACACTTCCCGTTTTCTTGTGACCTTTCCTCCGCGGTTTGATAGACTGAGGTGGTGGCTGCAAGGCTCCGGATGTCTGAGAACGCGTCACAACACACGCCATGGTTTGTACACTACACTTCTCAACCCACTCCTGTTCCTCCCTACTAACGTCGGCCGCCTTCTCAGCAATGACCAAGGGTGAAACCTTAGAAGCAGGCACCGCAAAGTCGTTGCCGAGGAGGAGGTCGACGCCCCCAACAGGCAAGTTCTCTACAATTCCGACATCCAGCTCCTTCGCCACACCACCCACCTCCAGCTCCATCCGCACCAGCGGGTAGGACTTCGTAGCAATGATCCCCTGAACTATCACCACCCGAGCAGCGTTAATCGGCCTACCAGTAAAGTTCTTTAACAAGGTCTGAGAAGCCCCCGTATCACGCAATAGCTTAACTCCTCGCCTTTCGCCAGCCCACCTCACAAAACCATGCCCTCTATGACCCCCAAAGACGTCGCGGACAGGGTTCGAGCCTTCCGGACTCTTGAACACAGGCTGTGTCCCAACCTCTGACGAACTACCCTTGGCAAACTCAGAAGATATAGGCGACACCCCTATGCTGCGGACCAATGACACAACCTTGTTCGGTGGCTTGTTCGGCAAGCATTTGCAAAGTGACCCTCCTTGTGACATGCAAAGCACTCTTTACTCTTTGGTTTCCCTTGGGAGTGGGAGGTACCATTAGACTTCTTATACGGGACGGCATTTGGTTTATGTTCAGTTTTATTGTCAGTGCTAGATGGTTTTGTGTATTTATGTGTATCAAAATTCTTGGGAGGGGGAGGGGTACGATCCTTTGCACCCGACTCACTCCTTGCTGCTGCTCTGCACCCTCGAATTAATGACAGTCGGAGGTCAGCCATTTCTGCTGCCTCCTGGAGAGTTCTAGGATTTTTTTCCTTTATATTTAATGTTAAGTCCTCGCCTGTGCACTTAAAGAACTGCTCCAAGAGAACCAGCTCACTCAACTCCTCAAAAGTAGCTGCCCTTTCGGAACGCAGCCAATGTCGTAGTGCATCAGACAAGTCCCGGGCGTGTTCTAGGAAGGTACTATCCTTGCCCTTAGTAACACCCCGAAACTTCAAGCGGTAAGTTTCTGGTTGTAACTCATAGGCCCGTAGCACAGCTTTCTTTAGCTCATCATAAACTACACAGGACTCTAAAGGTAGTGCATCATACGCTTTTAGCCCCTTTCCTAGGAGTCTTGATGAAACTAATGCTGCCCACTTTTCCTGAGGCCACTGGTGTTCCTGACACTTCTTCTCAAATCGCATAAAAAACTCAGCCACACATAATTCATCGAACACAGGAACTAGTTTAAGCAGGTGCGACAATGATTGGTCCCGATGTCTGATACCTCCCCCAATATTTCGCCCTGTTACCCCCACTCGAGATCTCTCCAGCTCCCTGTCAGCCCGATACCTAGTAGACTCTGCCTGCAGTTCAGCCTCTCGTATAGCAACCTCAGCCTGCACACTAGCCTGTCTCTCGGCAGCCTCAACCTGAACTCTAACCTGTCTTTCGGCGGCCTCAACCTTGGCCATCTCAAGCCGAAACAACAAATCTGGAGTCAACCCTTGAGGAGGGGAAGGTGCATTTAATGGGGAGGGTCCCTGTGATTGAATTCCACACTGCCATTGACCATCAACTTGGGGGTATGTACTAAATTCAGGCACCCTGACGTTTGATACGGGGGTAGAGTGGAGGGGGGGCTGGGGACCGGGGCCCCCAGTCGCCTCTCCATACAGGTCTCTCCCTTCTAAACACAATATCAAAGTCCTCAGCTGATCTTTCCTCATGCCACTTAAACCCTGGTGACCCTGAAGACCTGCCACACACTTTAAGCCATACTTATTCAGCTTCAACACCCTGTCAGCGGTAAGGGGCACCTCTAAAAATCTTCTAGCACCCTCCTCGCTATCGACTAGCCACTCCACAGGTCTTTCTCCCTCCGAGCCCGTATCGTGACCTGACCCATCACTGTGTTCTGATGTATTAGACATGCTTGTGTACTGCAGTAATTATCACGGTTATAGAATGTGCCTTATCTCCTATGCAAGTATGTATATACTAATGTTATTTAAAGTCTTTAATGTGTTATATTGGTTGCTCCAAAAAAAAAACTCTATGTCCACTGTATTCCTCTAATCATAAGGAATCTCAAAACAAATGACCACTATATTCCTCTGTTCAGTAAATCCTATGCAAGGTCGCCATTTGTTACGTCCTGGGATATATAAACACTGGGCTCTTTCTATTGGACTAGGTATGCGGCAACAAGCAACAACGGAAAACGCTAGATCCAACCCTTATCTATAAACCCAGGCAACAAACCACCCTAAACCGTCAAGAGTCCTGCCTGGACAACAAGGTATCCTATGACTCGGTTACAGGGTGCACGCACTATAGCCTGCTGATAGTCAAGCAGGCTATATAAAAGATCACACAATTAAGTTGACTTAAAGCTTCAAGGAAAAGATAGATAACAGAATTAAATTGCAGAAACAATTTAATAACAAACTAGAAGAAAGTACATTTAACGTTACGTTAATTAATACAATTAATCACCCCTGCGTGAAAGAAGGTGAAAGCAAACAGTCCTCAAAACATTGTACAGGTAGACAAGATGCGGGTTTCTAAACTGCATGCGGCTACTGTAGGGTCTGATGCTTAGCAAAGAAAGTACGTTACGGATTTAGAGAACTCTTAACTCATAAGCAGGAATAAATACTAGTGATAGGCCATACAGTGTATAATGGCATAGGTATAATTAAATAAAGGTAGCAACTCGCAACATAACCACATACAGGTGTGCTTCTCACTCTTAGTCAGGCAAGCCTGCTCGGACAGAGTCTCTAAGCCACACCCTGACTCACAATGCTCACAAAAACGGTAAACTGTGGCACAATAACAAGCATACAGAAATAATAAACCCTTAGCTGTTAATCTGCCAGGCGGCAGAGGTCTAGCCTGAAGGATATAGGCTTCAGATACCCGGGCTGAGCCACCTGCTCTAGCCTAGGGACGTTCCCAGATCTGTGCGCCAGATTACTCTAATTGAAAGGGTGCTCTCTTGAGAGACTCAGATCGCAAGTATCTGACTCTCTCCTGGCGACCCTAAAACAAAAGCAAGACGTGCTAGCGCAGTGCTGAGTGGACTAGGCAAGGGCCCTCACACAACACAACACTAGACACACAGGGTCACAGACAAGAAAATGCCCCCAGACTCCCATGGGTATCCTAGTAAAGTCGTGCGGGTCCACGGGACTCGCACCAGCAGACTTTACTTAAAGGATCGCAAAAAGCCTCCCCTCCGGTCTAGCCCCTGCTAACCTGACACAAGAACACACTAGCAAGCATGAAACCACCAAATATGAGACAACAAAAAAGCTTCCTAGGTCTCATTAACAATTAAATCTCTGCATAAGGCCCAAAATCCTATCTAGTTATCTGAGAGCTCGTCGTTAATACAATAATAGATATAAGGTCTATCAAG
The DNA here is from genome assembly GCA_032716605.1 of Paralithodes platypus. Taxonomy (NCBI): domain Eukaryota; kingdom Metazoa; phylum Arthropoda; class Malacostraca; order Decapoda; family Lithodidae; genus Paralithodes; species Paralithodes platypus. The sequence continues at coordinate 17,201,238 of CM064525.1, forward strand.
GGGATGGGATAATTAAATAGATTGGTGAAGTAGTGGAAGGAAGTTATACAAAGTAAGAGAGAAAGTTTCTAAGTGGGGTTGAGAGGGATAGATATCAAGGGGGTCCGAAGAGTACGACAGTGAGGTGAGCTCTGAGTCTTGAATCTGTCTGGACCCCACCCTAGGCATGCAAAATATATCCCATGCTTGGCAACACTCAACACAGTTGCAGGGTCAAAATCCTCTACCCCGTGCGTGAGTCGAAACTAACGTTGCAATCAAATGCATGTGGCAACATCAGGCTCGTCCCAAGCTAGACTCTCCGCGCGAAGCAACGTCCTCCAGCCGGTCTCTCTCTCCCGCTCGTCTCCTCCCACTCTCACTAGACTTACATCTTATATATTATAATGAACCAATCAACTATCGAGAATAAAATATACTAAGATGCGTTGGTTAAGAATAAGGGCAGCTACAAGCTGTGAAACAACTTAAGAATATCCCAGACATTAGTTACATTGTCGTAGGATATATACTAAGGAAAAGCCGGCCGGCCGGCTACCACCAGCCGGTTTCTAAACGGCTGGGCAGCCGACGCGCGCGCATGCCCGCACGTGGCTACTATGCAGAAGCGTCACACCACTTCCCCTTACAAGAATGGCCGGTGCCTCGTGTGGGATGCCACATGTGTTGACACTTTCTCCACAACCAACATCGCCAGAAACGCCGACGAAGCAGGTGAAGCCGCCCGGATAGCAGAAAATAAAAAGCGAGAAAAATATCAAGCCATCGCCAGAAATCATCAGTTCGAGCCCCTGGCATTCGAAACTTCAGGAGTCTTCGGCCCTACCACCCTTAAGATGGTGAATGAAATAGGCCGTAAAATCAGAGAAGTTTCAGGAGAACCCCGGGAAACCCTCTGGCTCAAGCAAAGACTAGGGATGGCTATCCTCCGGGGCAATGCTACCAGCGTCATGAGCTTAGTACGACTGGACTGGGTCATGCCACTGTGTGAGGCCCGGGCAGGAGTGGTGTATCCGTAGTCTCTCCACAGTAGGGTAAAAAATAAAAATAAACTTTATTTGTATTTAACATGTGTGATGCACATAAATAAAAGGGGATGTGTCGGATGGTTGAAAGCCACAGTTGCTCGCGCGTTTGGGGCTAGCAACATGTATTATGAAAAACATGTATCCTCCTCCTTCATTCACTGTTCCTCCCTTCACTCACTCAACCCCATAATTTGCCGGAGGATAACAGGTTTTTCACAATACGTAGACGGAGGTCTTTTTGAAAGAAAAAAAAAATTATTTTGACTTTCTAAGATTGAATGTAGGGCTGGTCATCGGATAAGGTCTCTCTCTCTCTCTCTCTCTCTCTCTCTATATATATATATATATATATATATATATATATATATATATATATATATATATATATATATATAGATATATATATATATATATATAGAGAGAGAGAGAGAGAGAGAGAGAGAGAGACCTTTATCCGATGACCAGCCCTACATTCAATCTTGGAAGGTCAAATTAATTGGTCGACTGAACATAATTCCAATGGTGACCTTACAACAGAGACTTCTATAAGGGAAACCAACTATTTTTGTTTGCATGGACGCCATTGCATGCTTGTTAACCCATTCGTAGCGGGGGCGGACTTAAGTCCGCCTCCAATTTGCAGCAAGTTAGGAGCATTATTAAGGCTTTTAAAGGGTTAAAATCGAGTGCAAATGGCCAGGAGCGCAGTGGGCCAGACAGCCGATCCCCAGGGATTACCGCCGCCCACTGACTCATGTTCCCTCTGTTCTCGAGAGGCCGGAAGCGTTGTCAGTAGTGAGCGTAGTGGGAAAAAATATGCCGCTATACGCTAAACTCCCATGTTGGTGGTAACACTGCCTGAGAACGACGAGTGCTATGTAGCTCGTTCTGGTCTCATTTTGAAGCTTTTAGCACCTATTGTTTGCTGAATACATTTCATTTCATGCAGATACTTGATTTATCATTCAGGAGAGCCTGAATATGCCCAAATAAGCCCAAATAAGCCCAAATCCCCCCGCTCGACAAGGGTTAATGCCTTTCAAGATCCGAGTACGCATTTCTGTTCCACTCTCAGGCTATTATTAGAGGATTGTATTCATATTAAGAAGGGACTGTTGAAGTCAGAGGGTTGAGATAATCTTTACCCTTATAATTCACACAGATCCTTCCTAAACTGTATAAAATCGTCTAAACTGTCAAAATATATCACGATCTTCTTTTGTTAATCAGTAATGTAATACTAAAAACATTCTCCTCTAACATTTACCAGACTCTAATTAATGAAAGGAACTAATTACTGGGATTAAGAAAAGCTACAAAAGCTAGATTTCCAAAGAGGTTTACCATGTAAGATGTTGTTGCTGTTCCCCAGGCTGTCTGGCCGACCAGCTCCAAGGTCCCGAGCAAGGCCAAGGCCATAACCGAGCACCCCCATAAAACCTTCCCTGCTACCACTAATAAAGCCCAGGTGACCGAAGCCACTCCAAGGCAGGGAGCTGAGGAGGATGCGGAAACGCCGGGAAGCCAAAGCCTCCACCCAACACCCTATGCCCCTCAGTAATTATGAAGGGAAAGTTGAGGGGCAAAGGAAATATGTGGCGCTTTGGCTCCCGGTCTGCCAGCCTCCTAGGTTGGCACTAGGGAGGTCAATCCATGGAAGAGACAACGTCACTTAAGATCTAGAAATATATAAGTAAAAAGAACAGTCAGAGTAAGCTTTGGGTATGGCAGAGAACGCTCAACTCTCACTCTGATAGACCAACCCTTCACCATCCACGCAAGATGTTCAATATGGTGGATCCTGTACTAATGTTGGTTTTGGTCTCCCGATAGACGGATTGTCTACACTATGGTCAGTCAGGGTGTCTGAAGATGGGAGAAGAATGGAGGGGGAGAAGAAGAAGTGTATATATATATATATATATATATATATATATATATATATATATATATATATATATATATATATATACTGTTTATATAGATGTATATATTCAATGGCATAGAAAGTAATATTCAGGTTCGCTTAGCTACTAATCTGTAATAGCAAGAGAACCAACGCAATTAAATTAGAGTACAAGATGTCTTTTAATAACATATAGATATGGACATAGAATGTAAGCTTAAACTTCACTTAGCTATTATAAGTAATAGTAAGTAAATTACTGAATATAGTTAGAGTACAAGATGCCTCTTAATAACATACAAATGAACATGCAATGTTGGATAATATTACTGGGGAAATATGCAATTATATATAGACATACATAATTATACATAGAATAACTCCTTGATAATAATATCTATGTGAGTTGAGTGTCTATCGTGAAGTATTCTGATAAGTTCAAGAAAGATTAAGTTGAACTCTAGAATTACTTACTAAACAATATGGCTAACCGCACGAAGATTTCTATAGTGATCGTTCAGGGGCGCGGGGCGATATGGGCCCAAGAAATACAAAGGAGGCCGCGCGTAGATAAATATGACAAGGTAGGTCAACAGGTCATCCACTGGACTGCGGTGCGGAAAATAATTTGTGCGGTTATTGCGATGTTTTTCTTGAATGAGGGAGGAAAACTTTAATTTAAATATGAGAAGGGAGATAAATTACTTTGACAATTAATCACGTCGTTGGATTATTGTGAGAAAATGTATATTATGAATATACAATTACTTAACTTGCATAATTATGTAATGATAAGGGTCGAGGAATTAAGATTTAATGATTTAGATATACTGAATAAGAATTAAATATTGAATACAACCTGACCTGAATCATATGATATTTTTACTACAGGTTAAGAAATGCATTAATAAAATAGCGTGTATTAATAGCTATAGTAATACTAATAGTATAAAATGGTGTACACGACGAAGTTGCACTTAGATAAAAATACCTGGTAAGGTATGAAGGAGTTTTGAACTGGTTAACAGATTCCTATAAGGAATACAGAACGAATTAGCGTTGTATTCGAGATTGTGAAATAGTTAGATAATAGATCTATGTAAAGCTAGAATTCCTAGACGAGATGGATCGAAATTATCTATTTCATAACAGCATAAGCAAATAAGTTATTCATGAATAAACAAGTTAATGCAAAGGATCACAAAGCGTGAATTGGGTTTTCGAAGAAGTTAGATTTAACTTATTATTATAATCAATAATATTTCTTCTCAAGAAAGATAATCTGAGTTTAAGTAATTATGAAATTGAGCGTAGGTTCTAGGTAAAAGCTAGTTTTGAATAGGGAATATATACCCGTTATACACTTCAACTTGGACTTGTTACATACACAATAGGGAATATATACCCGTTATACACTTCAACTTGGACTTGTTACATACACAATAGGGAATATATACCCGTTATACACTTCAACTTGGACTTGTTACATACACAATAGGGAATATATACCCGTTATACACTTCAACTTGGACTTGTTACATACACAATAGGGAATATATACCCGTTATACACTTCAACTTGGACTTGTTACATACACAATAGGGAATATATACCCGTTATACACTTCAACTTGGACTTATTACATACACAATAGGGAATATATACCCGTTATACACTTCAACTTGGACTTGTTACATACACAATAGGGAATATATACCCGTTATACACTTCAACTTGGACTTGTTACATACACAATAGGGAATATATACCCGTTATACACTTCAACTTGGACTTGTTCCATACACAATAGGGAATATACCCGTTATACACTTCAACTTGGACTTGTTACATACACAATAGGGAATATATACCCGTTATACACTTCAACTTGGACTTGTTACATACACAATAGGGAATATATACCCGTTATACACTTCAACTTGGACTTGTTACATACACAATAGGGAATATATACCCGTTATACACTTCAACTTGGACTTGTTACATACACAATAGGGAATATATACCCGTATACACTTCAACTTGGACTTATTACATCAATAGGGAATATATACCCGTTATACACTTCAACTTGGACTTGTTACATACACAATAGGGAATATATACCCGTTATACACTTCAACTTGGACTTGTTACATACACAATAGAATGGACATATACATGGAAAATCTGTGAGTATTCGGCTAGATATAAGTTATATGTAACGTATGCGTATTATGATTCTGTAAGATATTTAACACAAGTTAATAGCAGATCTTGGGCACAGATCCAGTTAATAATTACTTAGGGCTTCTGAAGCATTAACATATAACGTAACATATATCGATCTTGGGTGCAGATTTAGATAAGAATTAGCACTGGAATACTCGCATATTTTACCTTACCTTCACATCAATAATCACAACGTAAGATACTCAGAAACACTTAGGGTATGTTATGAGGATAGCATTTCGGGTGCAAGTCTGGCCGACGTGGATCGTAGATTCGGCTGGCTGGACATCAAGGGGAACTGCCTCTCACAAGCAGGGATCAGAGGTCCTGGCATCAGAGGGAAGCAGCAGGTCTGGTTGTAGTCTCGAAGGGGAGGGGGAGGCAGTTTCTACTTCAGTGATATCCCGGACTTTTCAGCCGGAGGAATATTACTTAGATAGAGGTGCTTACTTTCTTTAATTTCAGTGAGACTATGTTCAGGTTATTTCTTAGGTTTAATTTATAGTAACTCAACTTTAGAAAGACATAGTGAATGGTTGTGATGTAATTTGTGAAGGTAATACTTAGTCTAAAAATACATGGTGGTTATAGGTTTATACATAATCAATTTAAGTATTTTATTTAATACACTCGTTGTGGTTACGAGGTCTAGGTAAGATATAATTGTAACTTCCGTGATTCTATGATAATCAGGGGTTATTCTTGGTAAAGTTTATATCTCCGGGAGTTTCTAGGTTCTCTGAGTTATGTTTAGTTCTCCGGAACGGTACTGCAAGAGAGATCCTAGCATCTCCACTTGTTTCTATAGCATTCCGGTCTCTGATGCCTAACTTGCATAAACATTTGCTAATTATTTTGCAAGTCATGCTGTTGGTCGAATGGAGGCTGGTGATAGGTCGATGTGGTTTGAAAGCTCGTTGGTGATTGGTCCTGCTTCCCACTCTTTTGTATGGGAGACTGACCTAACTTCCTGGTCGTCCGAGAATGGGAATGACCTGAGGGAATGGGGAACTCCTCTGCTCCGTTTTCTTCTAAAGTATGGGAAGCTTGTGGATACTCCCATTTCTCCTGCTGGCTTCTCCTCCTGTCCTTTCTATTCTCCTGCAGGGTAGCAATATTACATGTCCTACTCAACCCCGTTACTTCAATATATATATTATATATATATATATATATATATATATATATATATATATATATATATATATATATATATATATATATATATATATATATATATATATATATATATATATATATATATATATAATATATATATATATATATATATATATATATATTATATATATATATATATATATATATATATATATATATATATATATATATATATATATATATATATACTGTATATAATCATACAGTACATATATATATATATATTATTGTCCACCTATCTATCTACTGTATATCTATGTAGCCTACAGTATACAGTATATGATTGAATTTGATAATAACGGATTTTACTCTACACACACACACACACACACGGGTCGCTGTGGTCCAGTCGGTTAAGGCACTGTGTTTCGTGCTGACCGCAAGGGGCCGGGGCGAGGGTTCGTATCCACCAGAATCCTAAAGTTTTTTTCGGCCATAGCGACGGAGAGAATTGTATCGTGGTTCCTCCCTAACCAAGCTGCTATCAGCATGTGTTGGCCTACACATCTTCTCACCAATACAAAGTGCATCTGTGTATGTACAGTACTTGGTGGGAAGCCAGGCACCTCACGGTCGCCAAAGGTCGAATGAGACCTCGTAGTTAAGGTAGAATAAGTATAGGATTAAGACAAACTCTGTAGATTTTCAGCCTCAAGGCTGCAATGAACAATAAATCGACAATTAATTAATTAATTACACACACACACACTTTGCTTCCCCAGTTAATTACTCTGTCTTACTCTGAACTACCATTATTCTCCCCGTCACTCTCTTGTCTTTATATATATTCTCTCTCTCGTGTCCCTTCCCATTTAACTTTAAGTCTTCTCTACTTACAGCTCATAGTTTAATTTTATTTTATATATCTTTTTAATCGTAGTCCCTGGAATAGTATAAATGATGGAGTTAAATTGGATTCGACAATAGTACAGAAGTATTCGACACGAGTTCTGAGATATGTTTTTACAATTTGTGTTATATAATATATAACACAATATTACTATTAAATGTGGGGCTCATGGTTTGAGGTAAACATGGAATGATAATCGCCAAGCTGTACATAATTATCTTGCAAAATGCAATGGCACTGAAATAATTATTAACAATGGTATAAAGGATTTTGTGGATCGTCTATACCAGGCCTGTGACGTCACACCCGTATAAGTCCACCAACCACTCTAGGATAAGGATACTGGTGTGACGTCACTATGACGTCACAGGCCCGGTATAGACGATCCGCAAAATCCTTTATACCATTGTTAATAATTATTTCAGTGACATTGCATTTTACAAGATAATTATATGCAGGTTGGCAATTATTTTTCCATGTTTACCTCAACCCATGAGCCCCCACCTTTAAGAATTCCCTGTATGGAGTAACTTACTTATATCCTTTTAGCTCCCAATCTTGAATAATCCCCATAAAACAACATCAACTAGTATTTATCTTGTTTGTTGACAATTAAATGGGTTTCACACGAGCAATTTTAGGCTTCTATAATTGCTAACTATTACATTTGTGTAATCAGAAAGGCTAACCAAAGCAACTTTATGGATTAACGTCTAAGCACTATTAATTCTGAACTCCTAACAATAGGATTGGTAATTCCTTTTCATTTTGTTTATAATTATTCTTAGATAAACAGCGTTATTTTAAGTGATCTTGTCGTCAAAAGAGCTAATTGATAAGTAATAACTCGACATATTATGTACAACATATAATTATAAAACGATGTAATTATGACTTTTTTTATAACTAAGATTATACTGACCAAATGATATACATGACCTGAATGAAAACTAATTATTATGCATAATTTGAATACCATCAATAAGTAAGGTACTAAGGAAGTTTAGCACTGAGAGAGAGAGAGAGAGAGAGAGAGAGAGAGAGATTTGATTGGATTTTGCCCCGAGGGGCGAGTTTATTGAGCAGCGCCCCCCATCCTGTGAGTGGACAACCACTGGTAAGGCGATACATACTGCTCAAAGAGCCATTATTCCACTGAAACAACAGCATCGTCGTCTGGTTACATTCATATTTGTGTTTATAAATCAGGTTGGCATTATTCAGATGTGTTATTATAGTTTCCTCATTCAATTGTCACATGGTCTGTATATACGTATCTCATGGAAAAAAAGAAAACAAATTGTAGTGACTGAATTATTAGTTGACAGGTTGTAAATAATAGCACTGCAAAACTAGTGCAATCGTATTAGGAGACTGTTCATATTTTCATTACATCAATGGTTATTGAGATCATAGTTAGCTGAATACAATTATTACATACATGATGTGACTAATATTTCGAACTACATAAATTATTATGCAATAATAGTACCACAAATATATTACAATCATATGAGGGACACTTCACATTCTTCATTACATCAACGGTTATTGAGGTCATAGTTAGCTGAATACAAGAGTCACATACATAATGTGACTAATATTACCAACTACCGAAGTTATAATGGAATTATAGTAATACAAATATTTTACAATCATGAGTGACATGGTTCAAATTCTTATTACAATAATGGTTATTGAGGGGATAGTTAGCGGAATATGACCAGTGGAGAAGTTTACATGCCTATAGTGATATAATATTATTTAGTAGGGTGTGTGGTTATGGGAGAGAGGGAGGGGGGTTGTAGGAGGTAGAGGATATGGGTGGGAGAGGAGGAGGAGTAGGGAGGGGGGAGGAGGAGGTAAGGTACTCCAGGGAGGAGGAATGTGGCAGAGGGGAGGTGTGTGTGTGTATGTGTTGGGGAGGGTGGGACATACTACATATAAATAAGTTATTTAAGGCCAGCCATAATACTGAAGATAAATGAGAGAGAGAGAGAGAGAGAGAGTGTGCGCGATGGAGAAAGAGAAGGCAATAGAGAGCAAGTGAGAGATGCCGCCGATGAAGTAGAGTTTCCCCCTAAACAAAAGAACTCGTAAGCTATATCTTTCGCAATCCAGACCCTAGGAATTATTCAAGGGGGGATGGTTCGTTGTCTGGCCCCCTTCTCCCTCATGTTTAGGTCCATTAGTTTTGATATTTTAAGGCCTTTCGTCCCATTTCTGTATCGATATCAAGACCTTTCGTGCCATTTAGGTGTCAATTTGTTCCTGGCGAGCGAAAGCGAGCCTGTAATTTCAAGAGGAACCGGTCTCCGGCCGGGACATTTTTCTATCGAAACATTTACAAATGTATCTTGAAAGGGGGTCAATGTGGTGTTTTATTGTTTTTACTTTGATGGAGGTCTATCGAGGAAACTAAAAAAACATTTTTTTTTATAGACAGATAAATATATAATTGTACATATAAATACCCTCATTCCCCCTTAAGTCACTGCAATAGCCCTCTCAACATAAAACAAAGGCTGCTGTAAATAAGTACCCAGGAGTGAGCTTTGTCGTGGCGGCCGCTTCAAAGGCGATGTAGGCCAATATTCTTGTATAGTCGACGTGAGAGACCCTTATAGTCGTAATAAACGGCCAACCTCTGCCATATTGGTGTAACTATATCTGTGTTTCTTCTTTTTTTCCCCAGGTGATGGTAAATTGAATCCATTGGCAACTGTTTTCTCGATACTTCATGAACAAATATAAACTGCAATATCTCTACGTCCAAATATTGCCAACTTTTCACAGTTAACAACATATATCGTTACCAAATCTACGTAATAGCTGAGTAACCAAGAGAGTAACATGACAACTTACCCTCAGCTGGATAAAAATATACTTTAATGTCCTTATGCCTTTCGTTACACTCAAATAGGTCCATTTCCATAATACATAATTGGTAATACTTCCGGGTGGGAACCTCTTAAAATCTCAAAAAGTAATGGGGCTAAATATGAGGGAGAAGGGGGGGGGGGGGCTAGAAAAACGAACTATCCCCCCTCAAGCTAATAGGAGATTACAACAATTAATTCTACTCCGAGTATGGTATGAACATAGTATATAATGATTCGTTATAGCCCCCTCAACAATAAGCCCAACTTTAGCTATTTCGTCAGTGCCAAAATTTACACTGTTCCGGCCAGTTGCAACCCGCGCCGTCACCCCAAAATTACGGGATTAATAAATTTGGTGCTCGCGCGGAATTACCGGGAATCGCACGACCAATTACGCTGTACCGGTAAACTTTAGACAGCGAGTGGATACTAAACCTGCCGGAACAGTTGGGTTCAAAAGTTTATTACCAATAGACCCCCTGCGAGTTTTGTTCTGTAAGGAAGTTTGAGGTGTGGACATATTTGCATATGTTCACCAACCCACCAATATACTTACAAATAAACCCAATTAATGAAATCAATGTAACTAATGAATACATGTGGTACTCCAAGGATTCGAACCTAGGATACTCACACCAAAATTCCGAACACTAACCATTATGCAAAAGCCTACGATACATTACCAGATAATTTATATATATGTTGTTTTAATTTCACCACAACACCAAACACTTCCAATGAAATTAATGAAAGCATATATGTGATCCACCGGGATTCGAACCTGGGTTATAACACACAAATTTTTAAACACTAACCATTACACCACAACGACGGTTTTACCAGATAAATACAGTTGTAGTGCATTTATAAATACATAAAACCTAATTAAACACACTTTGTATCTATTAGAAAGCTATATTATTGCTGCATTACGGTTTAATAGCGATGTCTACATTAGAAAGCTATATTATTACTGCATTACTGTTTAATAGCGATGTCTACATTAGAAAGCTATATTATTACTGCATTACTGTTTAATAGCGATGTCTACATTTCCAAATTCCATATATGGCCTAAAAATCACAAGTGGTCAATTGATCACTTACGGATTTCAACCTATTAGAAAGGCTCTATCTCGAGTCGGCCACCCCCAAGTAAAAAAACAAAACAACATGGGGTATGTGCCAGAGTATATAGTTAGATAGTTAGAATATAAACCAAGCTGTAAACAACAACAACATGGGGTATGTGCCAGAGTATATAGTTAGATAGTTAGAATATAAACCAAGCTGTAAACAACAACAACATGGGCTATGTGCCAGAGTATATAGTTAGATAGTTAGAATATAAACCAAGCTGTAAACATCTATATTTAGCCTAGTCTTTATACTAGAAATATACAATAAGCATTAGGTTATTCAGTGTGCAGTTGGGTTTGAGTACATGATTAGATTGATATCCAGTATTCGATAAATGGATATATAATCATAGTCATGTACTTAACCTTTAACTGTCTTGATGGTGTAGTGGTTAGTGTGTTTAGGATCTGTATGTGGTAACCCAGGTTCGAATCCCGGTAGGATCCCATGCTTTCATTAATTGTATAGGGAAGTGTTTGGTGTTGGGAGTGAAATAAATATATTAGATTATACCGAGACCCAACTCTTGACCATTACCGTATTTCTCTCCGACTGCCGGGAATAATGTCAGGTTAGCGTGGTGTCGGTCGGTAAAGAGAACAACTGTTACAACGATAAATAAGTCCTGCTAAGTGACGCCGTAAGGGGGAGGTAGTTGATTTTTCTCCCTCATGTTTAGTCCCATCAATTTTGAGATTTTAAGACATTCGTTTCATTTAGTTTGGCGATTTTAAGATCTTTCGCCCCATTTGTTTGTCAATATATACACCTTTCGTGCCATTTACGTGTCGATTTTTTCCTGGTGAGCGATAGCGAGCCTGTAATTCTAGGAGGAACCAGCCATCGGCCGGGACATTTTTCTAACGAAACATTTAAAAATGTATATGAATGTCTAGCGAGGTTATTATACACTAAATAAACATATAAAAATGCAAATATAATACAGTAGACCATAAAATAACCACTACCCCCTTAGTTGGTAGTGCCGCGTGATTACAACCTAAATAAAGCCATCTTGCCCGCCAAACTTGTACTTTATAAAATTATACTGTAGACAAAGGACTGTAACATCAGTATTTCATGGTGCTTGCAGTAAATTAAGGGGGATTCTAAAGGGAGCCCACCTCGCTTTTTTCTCTTTCTCTCCCTCTCTCTTTGGTTTGTATCCATTTGGCCCCATTCAGCCTTCTGTTTAAGACGTTTACCCCCATTCAGGTGTCATTATTTTCCTGGCGAGCGGTAGCGAGCCAGCATATATATATTTTTTGTTGTTTTGTCAGCAAGCTAAATTTGTAAGTTTTTCGATAGAAAAATTTCTCCGGCGAAGCAGGATTTCTCCATACAATCCTGGCTCGCTATTGCTCGCCAGGAGGAAATCGACACCTGGATGGGGATAAACGTCTTAAAACAGTTGGCTGAATGGGGCCGAATGGATACAAGCCAGAGAAAGAGAGAAAAGGAGAGGAAGATAAAAAAAAAAGCCGGTGACCCCCATAAAGAAGGGAATGAAAGGCAAAGCTGTGCAGTAAGTGCAGTACAACTATTAATATATATTTAATCGCAAATGAGGGTGAACAAACTTTTGTAATTGACCGTACATAACATAGCCCCATACAACATGTCTGGCTTCCAAACCCCCTAATCACAGGCGGACAAATCATCAAAGTCAACAATTTCACTCCATAAAGAAACCAATGGCCAACTGTTAAGGGGGGAGGATGATTGCCTTTTCTGGACCCCCTTCTCCCTCATGTATAGCCCCATTAGTTTTCAGATGTTATGACGTTCGCTCCATTTGTTGGATATTATAAGACCTTTCACTTCATTTCTTTTGTTTTCAATATTAGAACGTTTCGTGCCGTTTAGGTGTCGATTTTTTCCTGGCGAGCGTTAGCAAGCCTATCATTTTAGAAGGAACCTCTTCGGCCGCGATTTCTTTTTACCAATTTTGTTTACAAACTTACATTGAAGGGCAGGGGATGGGGTGTCTAGGTTGTGTTCTGTTATGCTTAATGGAGGTCTAGGGGGGAAACTAAAAGAGAATATTGATGAGATATATATATATATATATATATATATATATATATATATATATATAAGCAAATAAATACCTCCATCCTCCTAAATTGTCCGTGCAGGTTGGTAATTCTCCTGTGTTCTCTTCTCTTACCAGAAGGTCTTATATCACTTCAGCAGTAGTAGATCATTTGCAACAAAGAGGGGCATAAATTTAAAGTTCAGTGATCTAATGAGAGAGCACGCGAGTCACTGGCTGCAAAAGTTGTCTCTCTCTCTCTGTCTCTCTCTCTATCCATCTATCTACCTATCTCTCTCTCTCTCTCTCTCTCTTTTGCCATTTGGAATTCAGAGATTGGCTTTACTCTTTATGTACAGGCGACGTCTTCTATATTTGATTTCAGCTACATTTAGACTAGTTTATTAAGCTTAGGAAGGATATATGGAAGCTGAAAAGATGAGTTGAGCTAGTCTGTTGTGTTTTTATTGGTAGGCGTCCTTCCTAAACTGAATAAAATTGTCTAATAGTTGCCAGAATATAATCAAAAGTATGATACCGGTACTGTACTATGGGTTAAACAATACACTCTTAGAGTAATGAGGCTTTCCTATTTAATATACAGTAACTTGCTGCATGAATATGCGCCTTCTAAATAGTACGCAAGCAGTGAGTGAAAGGTAATTCCAGTATAGTATCCCCTTCACCAGTCGAGAACGCATTATCAGTTTATTATGGCTAACATTAGACGATTTTCTTCAGTTTTTAAGGGCTTCTGGGAATCAGTCAACTCACAATCTCCCACAATAATTTCAACTCTGAAGGAATAGCTACTAAGAGCCCGAATAAAGGAAAGAAAGGCGTCCTCGTATCTTCAGAACCTATGACGGCGACTGTACAGAGGAGCTATAATCAGTTGTCGGACACCCAGGGATCAATATGTGCCTTGATCGGCGTGTAATGGAAGGGATTGAAGTCTATACACGGAGTTCAATGTTTGTTTTTCTTACTTAAGCTCTTTATCACGCGTGTGTTCTGGTACTTGGGTTGGAAATGTGGTAGTGCGTTTGCTCTTTGAAGTTAAGTTACATGTTTTATAGAGTTATTTATATTTATGTATTTTGTTTATTCATTTGTATTTGATGTCATATTTCTAACATTGTTAATTCATTTGCTCTCACAAGTAAATGAAAAATTCTTATAAATCACACAGGCAAGAAATGATCGGCATGGTTGGATTTGGTGAAGGTTTGCTCGTAAATGATCGTTATGATAGGCGAATTCAAACAACATACCTTGGCTTTCTTTTAGTTTGTATTGTTTATTTTGGTTAGCAAGTAAATATTTCGCTGCGTACTTAACAATATATAGCATTCAACTCTCTCTCTCTCTCTCTCTCTCTCTCTCTCTCTGCATGTTATGTTTGCGAGTACTTTGACTAACTTTACTTCCAGGACGCCTTTAGTATACGGTGTACGGTGAACACAATATCACATACTTCATTTATGTATTTATGTATTATTATTTTTGTTATTGACTCTACCATTATCAATCCTAATTACAAACGACTGAAAAAATATGCACCATTTTAGCGGCGGATAATCTTGGAGCCACAAAACAGATCAAAATATTATCGAAAGATGCATAATTTGGCCACAAATATGGTAAGCATCAATTGTATGAATAATGGTTTTGGCTCACTATAACTCATGAACTGGGTAATATGGCAAAATGAATAGTATGTGCAGTTGCTAACAAAAATCTGTTCCTCGTCGTGATTGTGTTAATGAAAGTAAAATTAATGTGAATGAATTGCGAGTGTGGTTTATTTTAATTATCTGTTGTCTCGTCAGATGAGTTAACCACTGCATAAGAAACTACACGCGTAATTCAATCATGCGCATTATATTTCCATACATAAGATCACGGAGAGGAACATAACTTATGTGGGCAACTGTACATTATTCACATACACTCTATACAAAGATATACTAGACCTTAATTTCACCTTCAAGTCTTTTATCACACACATCAAAAGATCTGCGTGGATTGATTAAAAACAAATGAGAGGCGATAAGTAGTGGTGGGGTCTTTAAAACAATGGAGCGGTGTTTGATAATTCAAGGGATTATGTTTTAATCCTTCTCTAATTAATAAAGGATTAGCTTGATCTTAAGTTCCGAACGTTTATTACTGTGTGTGTGCGTATATGTATGAGAGAGAGAGAGAGTGTGTGAGTGTGGGTGAGAGAGAGAAACATGTAAGATCTCCCACTACATTACAACTAGCACACTTGACCGCAGCAGAAGAGATGGGTCAATTTAATGGGTGCTGGTGGTAGCTAATAATTCTGAGTGTCATTGTAGGTGCAGCGGCGAGGAACATTACTTTGACAAATTTAGAACCGATGTGATGTATGGGCGGAAGAGGAGTGTGTGTGTGTGTGTGTGTGTGTGTGTGCGCGGAGGTGATAGGGATGGAGGTGGGGGTAGGGGGGTGGAGTGAGACCGGGGGAAACATAGTGAAGAGGAATAATATGGGCACTGGTCAGGGAGAGGAACTAATGTCCGGCTGTTCGTATAGGCCTACAAGTTCATTTTACTGTTTTTTTGTTTTTTTTTTGTTTTTTTTGGTAGCACCAACGAACTTGACAAAAACCTTTATTCTTGACCTCTTTGTAACTCAAAAGGGCCCAGTGCAAACTGGCTGTAAATATCCACACCCTTTTCCTGGTGGACTCTTCCCAAGTGATAGTGACATCAGCCCGAGAGCTGTCATTAATTTGTAGTCATAAGAAGTTAAAGGGCCTTTATTATCGTCAAATTCGCCCTCAAACAAGTCTTGTTGTGTACAATCACTATTTTACAGTGATTATACACAAACTGACTTGTGTGTGAAGTATTTGTAACTCAATGTGAGGGACGTAGAGAACGGAGAAAGATCGTGATTGATGTACCCCAAAAGTCTTGTGGAAACAAAGTAGGGTGATGGTAAATATAAAGTGTGGGAAAGGAGAAAGCAGGATGTAGGGTAAGTGGTGGTCACTGGACGGAAATATAGTATGTTAACCAACCCCTTCAGTACCGGTTTCGTCCTTTTAACTTTATTACGGCTACTATTAGACGCTTTTATTTAACTTAAAGAAGGCCAGCAGCAACTAACAGGCTTTGAAATATCTCACTTAACCCTTTTTACTACCACAGATCCTTCTAAAACTACACAAAATCCTCTAAATATAACCAGAATAATATGAAAAAGACGTCGCCGGTACAGGTGTTATGTACACTGACACCATTCCCATAAGCATTCTCATAATTTGTTTGTGATCTATGATGAGTGAAGATTATATGTGCATGATATGTACTGTATAGGTAGTTTTAAAACTAAGTACCATGTTGAATCAAGTTTCATAAGATACTGAAAAGTAATTAATTATATTTTGCTCTCTATATACACGTTTGAAATTTGCATTGCTCCCAAAATCCACCTGGTGAACAAGCCTACGTCTTTTCTATCCTAAATGACCTAGAGCAGTTAGTTCAGCAACCCACCCGTATCCCGGATCGCATCGGAGATCGGCCCAACATTCTTGACCTGTTTCTAACTTCTAACCCTTCTTCTTATACTGTCGATCTTTTCTCTCCTTTGGGCTCCTCCGACCATAAACTTATCTCTGTCACCTGTCCTATCTATCCAGTACAGCCACCCGATCCTCCTAGCCGGCGGCGCTTGTGGCACTTTGGCGCTGCCGACTGGGAGGCTCTTCGGCAGTACTTCTTTGATTTCCCATGGAATGATTTCTGCTTCCATGGCCGAGGACCCTCGGAGAGTGCTGAACGCATTACCGAGGTAATCCTATCGGGCATGGAAGCATACATTCCATTCTCTTTCTCTCAGACTAATGCTAAAAAATCTTGGTTTACTCACGCCTGTTCTACTGCTGTCCGCAATAAGGAGGAAGAATTCAAACGGTACCGACGCCTTAAAACTCAAGACTCTCATTCTTCATATGTTTCTGCCCGGAATCAAGCCAAATCTGTTCTTCGACTTGCCAAACACTCTTTCATCAATAATAAATGCACTGAACTATCCAACTCTAGCTCTTCCCAAGCTTTCTGGCATCTAGCCAAAAACCTCTCCAACAATTTCTCTTCCTCGTCTTTCCCTCCCATTTCCCACTCTGATGGCACAACCATCACTTCTTCCTCTGACAAAGCTAAACTCTTCGCTCAAACTTTTGCTAGAAACTCCACCTTGGATGATTCCGGTGCTATTCCTCCCTCTCCGCCCTCCTCTCTCTTACTTATGCCTAATATCCTAATCTCTTCTAAAGATGTTCTTTCTACCCTCTCTGGGCTTAACACTAATAAGGCGTACGGTCCGGACGGTGTTCCTCCTGTTGTTCTCAAAAAATGCGCTTCCGTGCTGACTCCCTGCCTAGGCAAACTCTTTCGTCTCTGTCTATCCTCTAACGTCTTCCCTTCATGCTGGAAGTTTGCTCACATTCAACCTGTCCCAAAGAAGGGTGACCGCTCTCAACCCTCCAACTATCGTCCAATTGCTCTTATCTCTTGTCTTTCTAAAGTTTTTGAAACTATTCTTGCTTCCAAATTTCTTAAGCATTTCTCTTCTCATAATCTGCTCTCAGATCGCCAGTATGGCTTCCTTAAGGGTCGCTCTACTGGTGATCTTCTTTCATATCTTACTAACTCTTGGTCATCCTCCTTTCGGGACTTCGGTGAGACTTTTTCTATTGCACTAGACATATCGAAAGCCTTCGATAGAGTCTGGCATAAATCTTTAATTTCTAAACTACCCTCCTTCGGTTTCTATCCCTCCATCTGTGCCTTTGTCTCTAATTTCCTTTCCGGCCGTTCCATAGCCGCGGTTGTGGACGACCATTGTTCACTTCCTCACCCTATAAACTCCGGTGTTCCTCAGGGCTCTGTCCTATCTCCTATTCTCTTTCTAATTTTTATAAATGATCTCCTTAACTTTACCTTAATTCCCATCCATTCATACGCAGACGACTCAACCTTGCACTACTCCATTAGTTTTTCAGAACGCCCCAGCCAGCAATCCCTCAACGACAAACGTAATGAAGCCATAGAACTCTTAAATTCTGATCTAAATACTATTTCCAAATGGGGCAGAGAAAACCTTGTTAACTTTAATGCTTCCAAAACCCAATTTCTCCATCTATCTACCCGTCAGGATCTCCCAGCAGACTATCCCTTATTCTTCAACAATACAAAAATCAACCCTTCATCTTCTCTCAATATTCTTGGTGTCTCTTTTACTTCTACTCTCATTTGGAAGGACCATATTACCAGTCTTGCTAAGGCAGCCTCCCAGAAGCTGGGTGTGCTCAACCGCCTTAGGGGGTTCTTTTCCCCTGCACAGCTTCTTGCTCTGTACAGGGGCATATTGCGCCCTTGTATTGAGTATTGTTAACATGTGTGGGGAGGTTCCTCTCACACCGCTCTCCTAGACAAAGTTGAAAGGAAGGCCTTTCGTATCATTAACTCCCGTCCACTCACCAACTCTCTGCAATCTCTCTCTCTCCGCCGCAATGTTGCATCTCTCTCGCTATTCTATCGCTACTATAATAATCAGTGTTCCTCAGAGCTATCCCAGTGCATACCACCTCCTTTACGTAGGGCACGTGGTACCCGTCTTGCAACTCAATCCCACCCCTACTCTGTGCAACTCTCCAACCCAAGAGTGAAACGTTACTCTCAAACTTTCTTCTACTCAACAGCTGAGCTCTGGAACTCTCTCCCAGAATCAGTCTTTCCCTCTTCCTATGACTTAAATTGCTTCAAACTCCGTGTGTCCAGGCATTTTGGCTCGAACGTCCCTTGATTTTGGCCCTGTCACTCTTTCAACTATGGGGGAGGCACTCGCTATAGGCAGTTATGCCTTTTGCCTCCCTCAATCACATAGAAAAAAAAAAAAAAAAAAAAAAATTCAAATAAATACGATCGTTCAAGCAACCTAGTTATATTTCTGTTATGATGATTCACATGTTTTTGGAGGATTATGGGAAATAAAATGAATATCTGTTGGAAAACCGTTAGTGATTAGGGAAACGAATTTATAATATGTGTGATTTAATACTTACATTATAATGCTGATATCCCTCTATGTCTATGTTACCATGACAGGTTAGATTTATCTAGAACAGTGAAGCAAAGAGAGTATCAATTACCCCTTTGAAAATCATGACTCATTTTCGCAATTTATTCTGGTTATCATTCGACGATTCTATGCATTATAGAAAGGATCTGTGGGAATTATAAGGGTAACATTTTCTTAATGTGACTAAAAGCGTCTAACAATGGCAGAACACAGAAAATAAATGCGTGATCGAATTTTCTTAGGATTAATGAAAGGACGCAGGTTATATGAAGACAAAGGGGAAAGCTGTTGTGCCAAATCACACAAATTATTATTATATTTTCTGTGTCTCAACCTCGGGACTGTATTAAAGGCTGTTCAGTAGCCTGTAACTCTTGTGAGGCTCCAAGATTATCGATTAAATCTTCGACATGTTGGGTGCTTAATATGTTGCTCTAGATGGTGACGGTTTGGAGGCAGTGGGAGAGAGGAACATTTGACCATGAATGCTTAGGTTAATCTAGAAATATGAAACAAGCAGAATATCAATTAAACCCTTGAAGATTATGACGCATTTTCAAATTTTGTGTTGGTTATCACTAGACGGTTTCATTCAGCTTAGGAAGGTATTTGGAAAGTCAGAGAGATGATTGAGATAGTTTTTACCCTTTTTATTGCTAGAGGGCCTTCTATAGCTGAATGGAATCGTCTAATGAGAGCCAAAATGAACTGTCCAAGTGCGTTACAATCATCAAAGTGTCAATGAAAGGACACCGGATTTCCAACCCTTTCTGTACCAACAACTTCTGTTGTATATTATTCTAGCTATATTTAGACGATTTTATGCAGATTAGAAAGGATCTGTGGTAGCTAAAGGCGTTGATTGAGATAGTTTGAAGCCTTATAATTACTAGAGATCCTTCCTAGACTAAATACAATCGATTAGTAGTAGTCAGAATAAAATATAAAGGATGTCGACGGTATGGAATGGACAAAGGAGAGAGATGCGCTACCAATTTAAATTGTACAGAGAAGTGACAGTCAGGAGGCAGCCAGAGGGAGGACCTGGTGATTCATAACTCCAATTGGAATTCACGAGAAATTACAAAAAACATGATATATTTGACACATGCAGAATGAAAGTGCTCAACTTGTTTACAGTAACCGCCATGTTGTTCACCACATGTTGCAAAATAGGAATATTTAACTATCGTCTAATATCTAGTATCATCGTACCTTGTAAGGGTTAATTTGTTACTATGCCCTGTTCCAATTAAGTAAGCCAAAACTCTTGAACATTAGCATCTATAACTCACAAACGACTAGAGTATTCGAGCTAATATTTCTACCATTTGGAAAAGGTCAGCCAGGAAATTGGTGTGGAAATGTACAGCCCGTTTGCTCTAACCCTTTTCGAGTTACAGAGGTTAGGGTTCACAATATCTGGCCTACCTATTTGGAACATGGTATAGTACTTCACATCAGAGATTTGATTTTATCGTGTAAGGGTTAATAATGTACCAGCGTAAGAGTCTTCCAGTGTGCAATTGGATGCCATAGTCTCTAGCCCACTCAGAAGAATGTTTGGATCCCTTACGTTTTCCTTTATGCATATATAACTATCTGGAATGATTTTTGGATAGAACTTCCTTTTCAAAAATAGCACATAAAGTTTTGAAATTGATGTATACAAATTTTTAGTAAAAAAATCGTGTCCACATAATTATATACTTCCATAATTATATACTTCCATAATTATATACTTCCATAATTATATACTTCCATAATTATAATTATATACTTCCATAATTATATACTTCCATAATTATATACTTCCATAATTATATACTTCCATAATTATATACTTCCATAATTATATACTTCCATAATTATATACTTCCATAATTATATACTTCCATAATATACTTCCATAATTATATACTTCCATAAATTATATACTTCCATAATTATATACTTCCATATATACTTCCATAATTATATACTTCCATAATTATATACTTCCATAATTATATACTTCCATATATACTTCCATAATTATATACTTCCATAATTATATACTTCCATAATTATATACTTCCATAATTATATACTTCCATAATTATATTAGAAATAGGTGAAATCCACGAATATTTATGTGTGGGTTAAAGACTATGGCATCCGAGTGTACCTACTTGCTCCAAAATGACTTACTTGGGCAACTGTACACTATTATTGGACAGAGAGGTATGCAACAGGGCGGCTATATAAACCAAGAACGTCCGGCCCCTCCCCTCGGTAAGACTTTGTGATATATTGGCCATTAGTGTTGGGCTAAGGAGGGAAATTTATGGTCTGAACACTTGAGGGAGGCTGGAAGTGTGAGGGAGTCTTTGTGTATGTCCCCTTCAGGAGTGTTGTCATGCAGCAGGGGGGGGGGGGGGGGTCATGAGCATTACACACACACTCTCTCTCTCTCTCTTTTCACAAACAAACATACTTGAGGAAAGCTTGAGGTGTTTGGAAGTCTTTGCTTATGTCCCCTTCAAGAGTGATGTCATGGAAGGCGCAGGTGGGGGGGGGGGGGGGGGTTGACATGCTACCGCCAGACGCTGCAGACGCTCTGTCAACGCTCTCACGATATCGATCATAATTTGAGTATTAACTACTCATCCTCTTCATTCTTGTGCATGAAAGGTGGTTAAGAGCACGTTTAACCATCCTGTAGCTTAGTAAGTAACACTGCACGATATTTCGCTGTGTATTGACTGATAAACTTTGTGTTTATCACAAGACTCCTGCTCGGACAGGGCGCCACTAGCGCCATCTATTGTTTTGTTTTGCTTTGTAAACAAACGCGCTCTCATTACTATTTTATATAAAATCGTAGCCCCTAATTTGACCCATTACCTACTGTAGTAAGTATCTATTTAACTGCCTTGTATGTAAGTAAAGCTTTGCATATTAATTTGCTAATAAACAATATTGTTTACTAACTAACCTGCCTACAGGGACTAACGCCGACACCATTTTGTAAACAAACCTTTTTGGGGGATTATACATATTAAATTCCAGCAAATTTTGTACCAAATTTAAGTGCATTCATTTATCTTTTCCCCCTAGATATATTCTTGACTTTTTCTCCTCAGACTGATTTTACTTTAAGCTAAGGGTGGTATTTGTACAAACTAACCTAGCCTGCCAAGCTTTTAACCTAACCCAAACCTAGCCTAGCCTATAGCCAGCCAATCTGTTTTATTATTAACTCTTGTAGATATTGTATTTAGTATCCTACTGTAGCTATATACTGTATATCTGTAATTTTAGTTGTTGCTTGCACGATCTTGTAATAACCTTTGACTGATACACTTTTTTATCTAAAAAGAGTAGGCTACTGCTTTACTAGGCTACAGTGACACCAGGGTCATCTGTTGACACAGTATATTAACCCCTTGTGTGCAGTCACACTTTATTTTTATATAATCTCTATTTGGTGAATTGTATATTTAGTTACATATTCTGTTAGCCTATACATATATTTGTTTAAGGTTAGGTTATCACACCTGGTAGCCTATTTCTGCTAATTTCAATTTTATTATATTCGGTTAGGCTATTCAACGCTGGAAGCCTAATTCTGCGTATCTCAACATTTTTGTTTTCGGTTAGGCTATCACCCCTGATAACCTATTTCTGCGTATTTCAGCATATTTGTTTTCGGTTGAAGTGATTGAAGTGTTTTTAAAGTGAGTGAATTGTTTTTAAAGTGAGTGAAGTGATCTGAAGAAAGTGACTGTCACCATGCCTCGCGCTTGTGCGAACTGCGCCGGTAGGTTTGGTGAGTCCATGTTTGCTACTATCGATCTTCAAGTCTGCCGGCTCTGCCAGCAACGAGAGAATTTTACAGTGAAATTAGATGAAGCCTACAACAAGATCAACGTCCTCACCATGAAGCTGGAATCACTCCAAGAGTTTGTAACACTCAACGTTGGAGTGCCACAAACTTCAATTGTCACCGCAACTCCAGCAGCCACCAACGCCCCAACGTCAACTGCCAACAATTCAACGCCTACAGTAGCCATTTCAGCTGATGTTTCCGATACTCAAGATACAAATAGTGACTCTCTTCCCCCTCAAGACAACTTCCGTGTCGTGAGGAACAACGTTTGCCCCAAGACCAGGAAACACATACCGATTACCGAGTGTCAAAACCGTTTCCAGATACTCGCAGACTCAGATGACGAAGAGGAAATGGAAGAAGTCCGGCTCGTGGGAGACTCGATGATACGTGGTCAGCTCACAGAGTTTTGCGCCAGGGCACCTAAGACCAGGAAGCGTTTTTGTATCCCTGGTGGTGGTGTGGATGACGTAGTTGCAGCAGTTGACGAAGTATCAAAGCTGGCCCCTGCTAATACAATGTACGTCATCCACGTTGGATCCAACGATGTACAGCGAACCCGGTCGGAAGATTTGCTTTTAAAGTACCAGCAGCTGATCAAGTCGTTTAAGGAGAAGTCATCAAGGATCATCGTCTCAGGAATCGTCCCCCGGCTCGGTGTAGAGAGCCGATTTTACAACATAGCCACCAGCACAAATCGTTGTCTAGCAAACCTCTGCAGGAAGGAGAACGTGGGATTCGTCGACACCTGGGACAATTTCTACTACGATGACTATTTGTTTTCGGACGATGGAGTTCATCTGAACCAGGTGGGAGCAGCACGTTTTGGGCGTCTTCTCAACGATGCGGTGAAGGATTTTCGGAGAAGAAATCGACTCCGCACAGGACAACCAGGAAGGAGGACCGAAGACAGCGAGGACGGCAATCTACAAAGGAATTAAATACTAATCCGTCAAGAACCGCGAATTTGGATAAAGCTCCACCAACACGACCCAAATTCAAAACCGTCAGGGATAACGACCGAGGACCGAGGACAGCCATGAATGTAAATGTAGATCCGACCAGAACCAAAAATTCGATGAAAGAACGATCTGCGAGTTCTAAAACCGCAACTTTAAAGGTTTTCTATGCAAACGCTCGTAGCATACGCAATAAATTTTCAGATTTAGAGGAACTAGTGTTTACAGAAAATTATGATGTGATTGGCATAACAGAATCTTGGCTCAATACACAAGATAGAGACTTTTTAGCAGAGTATTCACTTCCCGGTTATGTAATGTTTGAGAACAGCCGAATAAATAAAAATGGAGGTGGCGTTTTATTTTATATCAAAGAAAGTCTTAACCCGACCCTCGTGTCAAAACCTCAAATTGTGAACGTCGACACATCTTTTGTGCTAATAAAGAATAATAAAGGTACAAAAATAATCTATCTATCTATCTATTGCCTGACGCCGTGATCCCCGAAGGGGTGGCCACGAACGAACCGCCCCCATGCACCTCTGTCCCCAGTCAGTCGACGCCCCTCCCCCCAACCAGCACCACCTTCGTTCATGTACTTCCTCACTCCATCCTTCCACCTCATATTCGGTCTACCTCTCCCCCTCTGTCCCTCCACCTCGCTCTCATACACCCTCTTAGTCATTCTCTCGCTTTCCATACGTTCCATATGGCCGAACCATCTCAAGTTGTTCCTTTTCACACTTTCCAGCACATCTACCTCCACACCACACCTCCTTCTTACTTCCTCATTAGTCTGTCTATCCCTCCATGTAACTCCGCACGCACTCCTTAAGTAATTCATTTCTACTGCTCTCACTCTTGGTCTGAGTCTCTCAACCAACGTCCATGCTTCGCTTCCGTAAGTCAGTGTCGGGATTACCACACTGTCATGCAAGGACTTCTTCACTTCCATTCTGACCACCCTATTTCTTGTTACTGCTTTTAGCGTTCCTACAACCCTCTTCCCCTGTTGTACCCTCTCCCGCACCTCTTCATCCATAGTCCCATCTTTACTCAACACACTGCCCAGATACTTAAAAGAGTTGACGATCTCCATAGCCTGACCGTTCAGCTTCACCTCACACTCTGTGACTTCACCCCTTTCGAAGACCATAACCTTGCTCTTCCCCGTATTTACCTTCAAATTCCGTTTTTCGCACACTGTTCCAAACTCATTTACCAGACCCTGCAACTCCCATTCATTATCACTCATCAGAACTGTATCATCCGCAAACAGCAGTATAGGTAGCTTCCACTCAATTTCCTCCCTTTTCAGCGATACACCAACATCCACTGCTCTTGATAGTATTTCTTTCATAACTCCATCCATATATACAGTAAACAACCACGGGGACATCACACACCCCTGTTTCAAACCAACATTCAGGTCAAAGAACTCGCTCTGCTCACTCTCCACACGTACTGCCGCCTTTGCACCCTCATACATGCTCTTCACTGCTTTCAGCAACTTGTCCTCTACTCCGTATATTCTAAGTACTTTCCACAAACCTTCTCTATCCACTCTGTCATAGGCCTTCTCCAAGTCCATAAAGGCAACATACACCTTTTGTTTCTTCTCCAGATACTTCTCCACAACACAATTCAGGGTAAAAATCTGATCTACACATCCTCTTCCCTTCCTAAAACCTCCCTGCTCGTCGCCTATCCATTTCTCCGTTCTCACTCTCACTCTCTCAATCACTACCCTACTGTATACCTTCCCTACTACGCTTAGAAGACATATTCCTCGGTGGTTACCACACACTCCTCTTTCCCCTTTGCCCTTATATAGGGGGACTATTATGCCAGTCTTCCAGTCACCGGGTGCACTCCCCTTCTCCCATGCTAGTTTGCACATTTTCCAAACCCATTCTATCACTATCTCACCACCATACCTCAACATTTCCCCACACACTCCATCTGTTCCTGGTGCTTTCCCCAACTTCACTCTTTTCATGGCTTCCCACACTTCTGACCTCCTGATCCCCACCTCCTCCTCCACTACTTCTCTTCTTCTCCCTCCCATACCATATCCAGCTATGTTTGCTGGCTCTTCATTCCTTTCATTTAGCAACTCACTGAAGTACTCCCTCCATCTTTCGACTCTCTCTTGCTTCTCGGCTAGCATTCTCCCATTCTTATCTTTCACACCCTTACTGTTTCCCTTGCTACCTTCCCTAACTTTCTTGACTTCTTTCCAGAACAGTTTCTTACTCTCCCTCCATTTTACACTCAGATTCCTTCCAAATTCCTCAAAAATAATACTTGCGTTAATATACAGACCTCCAGCTCAATCAGTGCAAACTGACCGAGAAATTTACGAACAAATTGCAGATGTAAGTAACTCACAAGATACCGTAATTTTTGGCGACTTTAATTTACCTGTGACCAAGTGGGGCGATACTCTTACTTCACACTCCGGACATGACTTGTATACGAACTTGCAAGAGAGTTCGCTTTATCAATTTGTTCGAATGCCGACCCGTGGTAATAACGTTCTTGACATTGTACTTGCAACAAAAGAAGAATTGATAGAGAATTTGAATGTTGGTGATGAATTCAGTAACAGCGACCATCGTACGATAACTTTCACTTTAAAGTTTACTAGTAACGAACCAAATAGTAGCATCGAAAAAGTCCCTAATTTCAAGAAAGCAAACTTCCATAAACTTAGAGCTATGTTTAAAGAAACTGACTGGAGCTTTTTAATTAACAATAACGACATAAATACATCTTGGAAGTTATTCGAAACCACTTACCTAAAAGCAGTGCAAGACTGCATACCATCGAAAATACGGCGTCCAGGCCATAATAATAAGCCCAAATGGTGGAATAAAGATATTTCAAACTGCCTGCTTGCTAAAAAATTTGCTAATGATAGATTAAAATCCTCACAAAATGACGAATAACGTGTGAAATTTGTAGAGCTACGACGCAAAGCCAAAAAGTTAATTAAGCAAAGTAAAAAGACCTTAGAGTTACATATTGCGAATCAAAGTAAAACAAACCCGAAAGAATTATATAGTTATATCAGAAAGAAAAAAGTAGTTACTTCAACTGTTGGACCGTTAGTCGATGAAAAAGGAGAATACACCAAAGACGAAGTACAAATGAGTAATGCCCTCAATACCTTCTTTGCATCAGTTTTTACAACAGAAGACCTCAGTGATATCCCTACACCATCGCCGATTCAGATTGATAATTCAGATGTTCTAAGCAATATCACCGTTACAGAGAGAGAAGTATTGAATTGTTTAGATAAACTCAAGGTAAATAAGACGCCAGGACCTGATACAATCTCGCCTAGAGTTCTAAAGGAAGCTAAGAATGAGCTCTCCAAACCACTGACATTACTATTCAATAAATCCTTGCAGTCTGGAACTATGCCTGATCAGTGGAAGCTAGCCAACGTAACACCGATATTCAAAAAAGGCAGCAAATCCCTACCCAGTAACTATCGTCCAATTAGCTTAACCTCAGTTGTATGTAAAATGCTAGAAACGGTCATACGAGACAGACTCGTAAATCACTTAGAGGAAAATAACATACTTAAAGATACTCAACACGGCTTTCGTAAAAAACGTTCCTGTTTAACAAACCTCTTAGACTTCTTCCACGATATCCTCAACCTCTACGATGAGAGTAAAGCTGTAGATATTATATACCTTGATTTTCAAAAGGCCTTTGACAAAGTTCCCCACAAACGTTTACTGCTAAAACTAAAAGCGCATGGAATACAAGACGGTGTGTTGAAATGGATAGAAAATTGGCTCAGCAACAGAAAGCAAAGGGTAGTCATAAACGGTAAGGCATCTAAATGGACCAATGTAAGTAGCGGGGTACCCCAGGGATCGGTACTAGGACCAATTCTCTTTCTAATTTACATCAACGACATAGATGAGGGTCTCACCTGCACAATCTCAAAATTTGCTGACGATACAAAAATTGCAAATAGCGTACTCTCAAAAGAACAAGTTGACGATATGCAACACAATCTAGATAAATTGTCACATTGGGCCCAAATTTGGCAAATGAGTTTCAATGCGGATAAATGTAAAGTACTACATGTCGGATACCTAAATGAGAAAGCAAACTATTCGATGAATGGCACTCAGCTTAAGAATGTAAACAGAGAAACTGATCTGGGAGTAACAATATCGAGTAACCTAAAACCGAGTCAACAATGTTCAGAAGTTGTTAAGAAGGCAAACAAAATAATTGGCTTTATAGGCAGGTCATTTGAGCATAAATCCAAAGAAGTTATCCTAACCCTTTACAATTCCTTAGTCCGCCCTCTTCTGGAATACTGCGTTCAATCCTGGTGCCCTTATTACCAAAAAGATATAAACAAGCTAGAACGAGTTCAACGTAGAGTTACCAAAATGATACCTAGCCTAAAGAACAAACCATACGAAGAGCGTCTTAGAGAATTAAATCTATTTCCTTTAACCCAGCGCAGATTAAGAGGCGACTTAATTCAAGTGTTCAAAATCATCAAAGGCATCGACAATATGAACTGTAGTAAGTACTTCACTATCGACCAATCTAATTACACGCGGGGAAACGGTTGCAAAATTATTGGTAAATCTTTTAACTCGCACGAATCTAAGAATTTCTTCTTCAATCGAGTTGTCAACTTGTGGAATGGGCTTCCCCGAGACGTTATAGACTGCAGCACCGTTGATTCATTTAAATTCCGCCTAGACAAATATCTCGCATCAAACCCGCGACTGACTGCGTTTGTAAATGAATAACTTTATCCTCCCCTCAGTTACTAACCCATATGTCCCCTACTAACTTCCTAGTCCTGCCACGTTAGTGGCAGTGCAGTAGTTCCCTTTCCAATGTTCCCTTACCCACTCTAAACCACTGTTTGGACACTTGATCCTCAGTGTTTTGGAGGACAAGCAGCCTAGAAGGGTCACTAGATCTGTTGTTGCTTGATTTCCTTTGTACTCCTTCCTTTGTACTTTGTACATGAGAATCACACTGACATGTACCACACACACACACACACACATACATACACACACACACACATGCACCTACCCATGTATACATTTTGTAAGGGAAGCTTATACACCACACATACACAATTACAGGAAGGGAGATTATGGTGTCTGTCTTTGTTTATATTCCTGTTGTTGTTGTTGAAGTGTTTATATTCCTGTTATAGTCCATTTATTATAGGTCGGCCAGAAATCGTGACCCTTAACCTCTGTAGATAAAAAAGGGTTAGAGCAAATTAGTTGTAAATCTTAACACCTATTCCCTGGTTAAGCATTCCTAAATGGTAGACATGTTAGCTGGAGTACTCCAGTTGATTAGGAGATTCGTTGCCTACTTATAATGAATGAACTTATAGTGGTCATGTCATGCAAGGCAAGGCGGTAGAACAATGTGCCGGTACATCCTATATTACAGGATCGCTACCGCTCGCCAAGATACAAATCGACACCTAAATGGCACAAATGGTCTTAATATTGACAAACAATGGCATGAAAGATCTTACAATCTCCAAACTAATGGGGCGAACGCCTTAAAATATCATAACTGATGGGGATAAACATGAGGGAGAAGGGGTTCAGACAAAAAAACAAAATACAACCCTTAACTAAACCCTAATTATAATACGTCCACCTAAATATACATCAAATATTTCCTTGGCCTTACCAGAAAAAAAAAGAGTACTAAATGTTGCTGAAAAGTATGTGGCGATCGAGAATGGTTGGATAAATTCCTTGTGTTGTTGTTGTCGTTCCCTAAGCTGCCTGGCCTAGCAGCCCCGAGTCCCTTAGGAAGGCCATGGCCACGGTCGGGCTTTCCTACAGAGCTCTCAAGGAGCGTAGATTTTGTTGATGGCATAAGTGATTGTGTGAAATGCAGTCTTCTATGATGTGTTTAATGGTATGGGGTACTGTGTTACATCCTGGGCAAGTGTCGACAACGGAGTCATCCAGTCTCTTCTGATAGCTCAGAAGAGCTGGATGGTGCCCGCATCTCAGCCTGCCCAGGTGGACTCTGCCCTCGCGAGGAAGGGAGGATTCAGAAGGATGGAATTCGGGATGTCGTGCCTGCAGCTGTGTGTTGCCTATGAGTGATTGGATGGAGCGGCGAAAGATATGAGTATGGCTGTGTTTCTGGAAGCTGGTTTGGGGTGGGCAGGGAGGGAGAGAAGACAGTATTTGTGTGTGATACCGTGTGCTGGGTGTTGTTTTGATATTTCCTGATGTCTGTGGGTGTGTTGCCTTGTAGTGTAGTGGGTGGTGTTGGTTTGTGGAGGCTGCAGCCAGGAATAAAGTGCCTGGCATATCCAGATGGTCTTCGTCTTTAAGAACTTTGGTTTCTCGATGTAGATGATCTTTAGGTGCAGTAGCTGTGCAGCCTGTGGTGATATTTAGGGCTATATTTTGAATAGTTTGTAAGGTCTTGTGATGTGTTTCAGCTAGGTTAGAAGCCCAGGCAGGGCTTGCATATTCCAACACTGATCTTATGTGTTGTTTGTAAACTGTGGTGGTGGTTTCTTTGTTGTGTCCACATTTTGTGTGGGCAAGTGACCTGAGGGTGTTAAGTCTGGGTGTCAGTTTATTTGTCATGGTTGTGGTATGCTGTTTGAATGTCATTAGAATATCATATATTACTCCTAGGATTTTGGGTGAGTGTGTGTGTGTGTGTGTGTGTCAGGGGTGTGTTGTTTATGGTGAGTTGCGGGGTGTATTTGTGTTCTGCTGTCCAGCTTGTGAGGAGGGTTCCAGTGGATTTAGCTGGGTCTAAATTGAGTCTGTTTGAAGTGCACCAGTCATGTAATGTGTTGAGATAGGGTTGAAGGAGAATTGTTGCTGTGTCTAGGTTTTGGTGTGTGCATGCGAGTGTTATGTCGTCTGCAGTAGGAGGCTATGTTTATTTGGGGTGTATGGGTAGTATTTATATTATTCATGTACAGATTGAAGAGTGCGGGTGACAGGAAGGATCCTTGCGGGACTCCGTTTGGGAAGTTTCTGATGCTAGATGACTGACCGGCAAAAGATACATCTGCGCATCTGCCTGCTAGGAAGTTGACCAGCCACCTTTTTGTGTTGTTGTGCATGTTTGTGTGGTAGATTTTGTTTGTTAGGTTGTGGCGGGGGATGGCATCGAAGGCTTTAATAATGTCGAGTGTGGCAAGTAGTGATCTGTGTGGTGGTCTGGCTGAGTTGATGCCGTCAAAAGCTCTTTGTGTAAGGTCTGTAAGAAGAGTGTTTGTGGAGTGCAGTGGCCTGAAGCCATGTTGTGTTGGAGCTAGGGGAAGAGCGTGTGTGGTCAGTTGTAGTACAAAGTGTTCTATGACTTTGGAGAAGGTGCAAAGGAGTGTGATAGGGCGGTGTGAGGAGGGTAGCGTGGGGTCTTTGTTGGATTACGGGAATGTAATGATGACACCATGCTTCCAGATGTCTGATATTGTGTTGTGTGAATAACTGTAGTTTGATATGTTAGTGAGTGCTTGTATGCCTTGTGGTCCTAGATGTCTGAGGTGTATGTTGCTTATGTTGTCTAGGCCACAGGCGGGTGAGTGCTTGAGATTATTGATGATGTGCTGCGTCTGGTTGTTGGTGAAGGGTGCATAATCAGGGTCTGTGGGGAATTGTCTCTTACGTCGGATGGCACGTCGGTCATCTTTATGGGGTTTTATGTGGCTGACATGAGAGAAGTGATTCCTTATGTTATACGTGTTTGTCTCAGTCTTTATACCGAGTTGTCGAAATTTATCACCACAACAATATACACCTCTCTCTCATCTTCCTCCTCCCCCTCCTGCCTCCCCCCCCCCCACCCCCCACACACACACACAAATATCAGCCTGTGTTAGCCTACACGTACTTCATCAGTGCATCTGCAAGTATGTAATATGGTGGGAACTCGGCACCTCACGGTCGCCAAAGGTCGTATGTGACTTCGTAGTTAAGGTAGAATAACCATTTTACTGTACCTAGGTTAAGAAAAACTCTAGATTTTCAGCCTCATGGTTGCAAGCCAACAATAAACCGAGACACACACATCATCCTAAGGACAGAAGACACGCACACCCATAACACAGCACCATCGTCCCCCACACTGCACTAGGGAAAGAACACACACACACACACACACACACACACACACACACACACACACACACACACACACACACCACCCTAAGAACAGAACACAATAAAACCGACGCCCCTCTCCCAGCCACCCTTGTCCAGTCAACAATAGGCAGCAACGACAACGTTGAAGCAGTTACGGCCATATTGTATACCTTTACGCTGGCTATATAATGTATTACTATTATAAACACAACACAAAATATATACCATCTATGTATACATTGTACATGATATAAGTTGTAATTGCTCACAGACCAAGGCACAAGGTAAACAATATAGCGCGTATTGGAAGAAGACTATGGATGTCTCCTGTAGAAGATCTTGCCCTCCATTTAGTATTTCTGACCACATATTCCAATAACAGTAATTTCGTTCCTAATTCTTTTGAAACCTCCATTGCCGAGTTAAGGAGGTGTCACACCTCCCCGTGGCGTAACAGATAGGGCGTCTGGCTCACAACCAGAAGGTCCCGGGTTCTAAACCCGGACCGGGAAGAGACATTCGGGCAAGTCTCCTAACGGTGTAGCCTCTGTTCACCTAGCAGTATGAATAGGAACCCGGAATAAGTGGACGAAGTTGTGACGTCCCATCTGGGGTTGGTGATTGGTTACAAGGTGAGATGGGTATCGTACTGGTCAACCTAAGCTACTGGTCAACCTAAGCCTTCGGGTGAGACTAGTACCGTAGTGAGAATGGTACCGTACAGATTAACCCTAAGCCTTCGTTTCCAGATGTCGCCAATTGGCTAAAATACAGACTACACACACATCCACAGCCATCCCAACGATACATAAAACACTTAACATGCATTTCACGCAATATATTCCCAGTTAAGGAGGCGCGATAATAATGAGCTTAGCTCGCATTGCGTGGATTCCCCTTGACGAACAAGCAAGTGAATTACACGAGTGTCAATTTTCACGGGCAATTGTTGTCTGTCAGCTTCAAAATAAAAGTTCCGTAAGAATTAAACTACCTAACATGATCTACCTTCGACCTAGTTACCGATTGCAATGCAAAACAGCCTCAAAATAGTACGAGAAAAACTTGCTCATCGAAAATTGACGGAAAAATCGGTCGCGTGACCCCGGCTTTTCATCGTGCAACATTGATAAAGGTTTTGTTAGCTTAGATTAGGTTAGGAATATTATGGGTATTATTATAATATACGTTGGTGATTTGATTCAGATGTGGTGGGCAGTAAGCGTTTGTATTTTTTCCATTGTGATCTTTCAGAAGTTTAACCCATTAAGCCCCGGTGACGTCCTTTTCATTGTATTGTGGCCGCCATTAGTCGGTTATATTCAGGTTAGGAAGGGCGTCTACTCACTAAAAGGCTACAGACTATCTCAATTAATCCTTTTAGCTACCACATATCCTTCCTAAGCTTCGTAAAAGTAACTGGAATTACATAGAAAACACGTTGCCGATACTTAATGGGTTAACACAAATGTGCGTTATCCATTCTTGCTTTACTTTGACAGTATCATAATAAGATTTACATGATGCAAAACTATATGATAAGTAGGGTTCAAATTACAAGGCAATGCGGAACATTCAAAACTATCTAGGTAATATTTTCAAACTTGATCATGCTAATAGATATGGGGTTCTTCCTACTCCTGTTGTTTAGGGTACACAAGTATACATTTGTATTCCATTGACATATGTAGGGTTTCTTGAGCACAGTCTTCCTCTCTCCCTCTTGCTTCAATCCTCAGTAATTTCCATTGGGTATTTTTCATTGATATTTTACATTCTACTTATAATAAATAGCGTACTTTCGTTATCAAAGTAGAAAGTAATCTATGTATTTGAAAGCCAGAGACTTCCAATTCTCCCTACCAGAAATTCTTGGAGTTGCCGCGCCTGACACGTTAGTTTGTACAGTAAGCGACATAGGCCCTTTAACCCTGGACAGGATTCGTGGGGTCATTTAAGGAACGCGAAAATCCGCCTTTGTCTATGCTTGCATGTCACGTGACCGGGGGAGCCAATAGGAGGCTGAATTTCCTGGTGAGGCAAGCCATCTATCAGTAGGAGCTGGGACCCCACCAAAGACAGACCTGCGCTGCTCGCTCCTCCCACCACAACCCTTTCACCCCTTTTCCGGTGCCACATATGACCCAGTAAACACAGTAAGTTTTTGTACCATATTTGTTGAAAGTTACAGTAATCATATGTTTCATGCCTTTGTATTAGACTTAGGACTTTCAGTCTTCTACACATGATGGCTAGATTGTGTGACGTCGTGTCCTGACTGTTGCCAGATATCTGAGTTGCCATATGCCGCCACAATTTTTTTTTTCTTGTTTTTTTTTCTTGTTTTTTTTTTCTGATTTCGCTATTGGTGTATTTCCTCATTGAATTTGACAAAGTACTTACCTGTTATGCCCCCAGTGACTACCTACCCATTTCCTTATAATTTTACCTGGTTTCTGCTGATTGATTGGTACCAATTAGTTACCTGTCATGCCCCAGTTGCCCAGGGACAAGCTACCCATTTTATTACCATTTTACCTGTTCCTGGTGATTGAATTTGACAAAGTACTTACAAGTTGTGCCCCCAGTGACTACCTACCCATTTCCTTATAATTTTACCTGGTTTCTGCTGATTGATTGGTACCAATGACTTACCTGTCATGCCCCCAGTTGCCCAGGGACAAGCTACCCATTTTATTACCATTTTACCTGTTCCTGGTGATTGAATTTGACAAAGTACTTACCTGTTGTGCCCCCAGTGACTACCTACCAATTTCCTTATAATTTTACCTGGTTTCTGCTGATTGATTGGTACCAATTAGTTACCTGTCATACCCCAGTTGCCCAGGGACAAGCTACCCATTTTATTACCATTTTACCTGTTCCTGGTGATTGAATTTGACAAAGTACTTACCTGTTGTGCCCCCAGTGACTACCTACCTATTTCCTTATAATTTTACCTGGTTTCTGCTGATTGATTGGTACCAATTAGTTACCTGTCATGCCCCCAGTTGCCCAGGGACAAGCTACCCATTTTATTACCATTTTATCTGTTCCTGGTGATTGAATTTGACAAAGTACTTACCTGTTGTGCCCCAGTGACTACCTACCCATTTCCTTATAATTTTACCTGGTTTCTGCTGATTGATTGGTACCAATGACTTACCTGTCATGCCCCCAGTTGCCCAGGGACAAGCTACCCATTTTATTACCATTTTACCTGTTCCTGCTGATTGAAATTTACCAAGTACTTACCTGTTATGCCCCCACATTTTGTTTTTTTATATTTTTTTAATATTTTTAGGGTGTAGTATGTATTATTCAAGCAGTATTCATCATTCACATGAGTTGTGATCAAAATCCATGCATTTATAATCATCCTATACATTGTGGAAAGTGTTGTCTACTTTCAGAGGGTTGCGGCCGGAGCGGTGCTGGGAGATAAGGTTAACCCTTTCAGTACTGTGTGTGTATAACTACTCCAAACCCCCATTATTCATACTGATATTGTTCTTAGGTTGTTTAGGAATGTCCATGGTGATTTATAGGCAGATTCATAAACAATTTGTTCAGTTATGAATTTTTTCTCTCAAATTTTTGCCGAAAACTGTCTGACGTCTCGGAGTTAAGTGTACACAATGCTATGTCATTGCTATTTACTAGTTCTGATCTCAATATTTAGGGTTTCCCTGTGTTCCAGTGTTGGTTGGCACTATTCTGACAAAGTTTCAACTAAATCCACCAATATTTAGGCACCCTAATGATTTTCTGTAAACCATTGATCATTTTTTGGAGTTTTCGAAATTAACCCTTTTTATTCTTTGCACAGATCGCGCCCTATGGGACCCAGGTCGACAAGACTGCAGCTGATGAGGTCCACACCATCCCCCTACTAGTCACCAGAGTTTCACTATCCTCAGGGAACTTTAAGTATTTATTTTTATTTTTTAGTAAACTAAGTCATTTTCTTAAGTTATTTTTCTAGAATAATCATTAAAAATATAAAAATCACTCTGATTTTCAATTCCACTTCACATTAGATTAAGCATTCCTTATATTACATGTTCAAATGTAGACAAAAAATCTATCTCAATTACCTGATTTTTGGCGAATATTTTAGTGCGGCGTGCCACTTTCGACCCTCGTTTCCTTTACCGTACGCGTTAGAACGCGAAACCTGTCCAGGGTTAAATGACGATATCCCGCAGTTCTTCACCCTCCCTCTCCATCAATAATTCTTAATTATAAGCTATATGTCGTACTTTCTATAGCTGACACACATTACAGTCATTGCATATTAATGCACATTATATTTTAAAGTCACCCATAATATTAATAAATAACTTATAATAATATTTCTATATATAAGGAAGAAGGTATTTTCGCGCTTTTTTGTTATGATAGTTAATCATCCTTATCATTTTGCTTTTAGTCATTTCTTGCTACATATGGATATTCCTACAACTACCATACTATATAAGCACTTAGTGTAGCCATCTAGTATATAGTAAAAACATGCAAAATCGTAAGAAATCGTGATAAACTTTGCATAGCCTAGGTGTTGAGTATTGTTGATGTCGACAGACGTAGCTCTGGCGCTATTTGGGAAGCGTCCACCAAAGGTCTCCGGTGAATTCCTGGTAGGGAGAATTGCCATATTACTGTACACTCGGTCCAAAAAGTATCTGCACCCCTACCCTATTAATCTGGTGTGTACAGCTTGGTAGGGTTTACATATCTACCTGTAGCTATATCCATCTATACTACCTAAGACCTACAACCTATACTAATAAGCTGTACATACCAGATTATCAGGGTAGGGGTGCAGATACTTTTTTGACCGAGTGTACATCAAATGTTCAAATGTCGTGATATGACAAATGTCATAGCACAACATAAAGAAAATTAATACAGCCTAAAATGATCTAGCCAAAATTAGCCTAGCTTGACCTATCCTAGGGAAATAACCTACAACCTACAGTACTCGAACCTATTAAAAGTTGTACTCTTCTACCTATGTAATTATTGTATTTGCTTTTATTCATTAACCCCTCCTGTACCGGCAACGTCATTTTAACTTTAATATGCGTACTATTAGACGATTATATTCAACTTCAAAAAGGCCTCCAGCAATTGATAGGCTTCGAACTATCTCACATAACCCTTTTTCACTGCCACAGGTCCTTCTTGAAGAGCATAAAATCCTCTAAATACCTGTATAGCTAGAATATAATTTAAAAAACTTCGTTGGTAATGAAGGGGTTAAACTAATTCCGTCAAGTTAATACTGGAAGATAATAATAAGTTTGTCTATGGTAAATGCTATGAACTTCAAGTAAATTCGAGGTAACACAATCCGGCCACCCCTACTCTGTGCAACTCTCCAACCCAAGAGTCAAACGTTACTCTCAACCTTTCTTCTATTCAGCAGCTGAGCTCTGGGGCTGTCTCCCAGAATCAGTCTTTCCTTCTTCCTATGACTTGAATTGCTTCAAACTCTGTGTGTTCTGGCATTTTGCCTCGAACGCCTCTTGATTTTGGCCCTGTCACTCTTTCAACTCTGGGGGAAGCACTCGCCACAGGCAGTTATGCCTTTTGTCTCCCTCACTCACATAGGAAAAAAAACATACGCTACGAGTAAAGAATTGTGGAGCTTAATCAGTTGCCAAATACTCTAAATATAATCGTCTACCGATAGCCATAACGTAATGATAAAACGTACCCCAGAATACTGAAAGATAGAAGAGAGTAAAATACCCCATAGGTTATAAAATAGAAAAAAGAAGCTCAGGTTCATCAGATGTCAATAAGCATTATAATTGAATCTATAATTACGTCGGTGCAGAATAAAAAAACCGTCAACTAGGTAATGGAACACATCAGAACTTTTCACAACTCGATCTATATTCAAATGAGCTATAATGAAAAACGCAAGATGCATATGATTAGTTTGATTTCGGAATGAAGTTAAGGGCAGATGGTCGTTTTTTCTGGACACACTTCTCCCTCATGTTTACCCCCTTCAGTTTTCAGATTTTAAGACGTTCAGCCCATTAGTTTGGCATTTTTAAAACCTTTCGCCCCTATTCTTTGTCAATATTAAGACTTTTCGTGTCATGTAGATTTCGATGTTCTAGTTTTGTTTCGAAATACAGTGAAGCAAAATGCGGAGGATAATTACATTCCCACTTTAGCTTTGTGTGTCTACTTACATCCGCAATATAGATTTTTTTTTTTTTTTTTTTTTTTTTGCCAGACGACGTTATACCCGAGAAGGGGTGGCCATGAACATTAGGCGTTTGTCACGAATCGCTAGGTCAAGTTGCCCGGGCTTGATATCTACCAATAACATGTTGACAGTGCGGGTTCGATCCGCCGACCCTTTGATCAGCAGGCGACGCTCTGCTGACTATGCCACGGCTCATGACTAGATCGATTATAACATATATATATATATATATATATATATATATATATATATATATATATAAATATTGTCACAATGACCAGGGTCTTTTATGAGTAGACTGGCGCTAGATTTATTAAAGCAGCTGTGCCAAGTCTATTAGAAAGACCTGGTATTGTGAGTTTCACTCCGATACCCTTTCAATTACACATGACTAGTATTGTCGTACCTCTAAGCATTTCGTCTCAATAAACATTTGTGTAGAATGAGCCAATAGAGTGTTACTAGTTTCGTATAATATGAAGTTGTGTTTTAGTGGTAACGTAGTAATTTGCAAGCTAGCGGTGGCTAGGTAAGGGGAGGAAGGAATGTTGCTCCAGTCTCAGGGTGGGGGGGGGGGGGGGGAGGGAGGTGATGTTGCTAAGCAACAGCGCTTAATTAATTATGTGATCATTGCAAGTTCAGTTGTGTTACAATATAAAGATGTAATTTATTTTATCTGCCACGCTGTTATAGTCAATATGTTAACACAGGAATAAGTTAGTATAAGTTATTCCTGTGAAGTGTCTTAGTGTTATCATATCGTGTAGTGATATATTGCAACCCCCTTAGTTTGAGCTTGGCTCCCGCTAGCTACGCCACTTAACGCCAGGGGCAGGCCTCGCCATTCTCTCGTAGGCGGCCAGACTAGACAGTTGGTGTCCTCTTTCTCTTGTGACCCCTCAGTCTGCCCCTTTTGTTTGTCCTTGCTTGCATAATAGTAACGTAACGTAATTAACAGAGAATCCTAGACATTAATTTCTTCTTTTAATTATTTTTTTCCTCTGATCAGCATTTATTATATTTCCCTTTGTTTTATATATGCTGTACCTCCGGTAGCCGACTTCGGAATTCGTGATAGGGAAGAGCTGGGAGGCTTGCCGGGGTCCTTACTAATAAGCACTGTTAATCCCATAGACAGTCCACACACACACACACACACATCCATAATCCCTACATATTTTTCCCAGTGTTTGTGCTTAGGACCCGGTAACAACCTTGACGGTTCTGCCCCAGCAATTGTTTGTTCTCTATCTCGGGTTTTGAACTAAGGCAACGGAGTGTTTAATATTAATTAGGAATCTAGCTTCAGTCTGGACCCCCCCTCCCCCCCCCCATAGTTAAGTGAGTATTGGTGTGATATTAGAGGTGGTCAGGGCAACCTGCTTCTACTAATATCACCCCAAGGTTAGTAGTCATATTAGGACACTGCTTTGTATTGTTAGTTCAT
This sequence comes from Paralithodes platypus, assembly GCA_032716605.1. Classification (NCBI taxonomy): domain Eukaryota; kingdom Metazoa; phylum Arthropoda; class Malacostraca; order Decapoda; family Lithodidae; genus Paralithodes; species Paralithodes platypus. The sequence goes on from CM064525.1 coordinate 17,241,265, forward strand.
TATATGCATGCAATATAATTATGTGCAACTCTCTTGGGTTGAGAGTGGATTACCGTTGGCTGGTTTGCGCACTGTTTAATACTGTCGAGGGCGCGCATAGCCTGTTAATGCTCGAAGTACACCTGCAGTCTTGTTTCTTTGATGTCTACTAGTAGCCTATGTATTTAACTGTTTTGATTATCCAACCCAGCATTGCTAATCCCGGTGTTGGTTTCGAGTTCTCGTAGCTAGTAAGTTACATGAGTATTTCTGTTCTACTTATTATTCAGAATAGGAACAGGGCAGTGTGCACCTTAAGCCCTGAGAAGAGTCTGGAAGCGTTCATAAAGCTCTTACCTGTTGCGTCGTGGTGTTGTTTGGTAGAGAGACAAGGTGCATTTGCATTAGTCATTATTTTCGTATACCGTCTCTAAGCAACTGAGGTCCAGATTCGTAACAATATATATATATATATATATATATATATATATATATATATATATATATATATATATTATATATATACTAATTTTTTCTATTATTTGCAATTTAACCTTTCGAATAAAATCATAAGGATAATTAAGATATATTTGACTTACAGTAACAATAATATCCTTCACCGATAAAGTCATTAATTAAGTCCTTGAGGATTATGCCGTATTTTGACAGCTTATTCTGGTTAGCATTAGGCGATTTTAAATATCATAAACACGAATCATTGGGAATTAAAATGGCAAAGACTATCTCAATTAACCCTCTGACTTCATATAGGCCTACTCATACTAACCTGAATATAATCATCTAATAATAACCTTAAACTCCCCCAGACATATTAAGTTCCAGTAAGTCCAAGGAGGCGGGAGACCCAGGATCATTGCCACTGCCTCGCACTACACTCACAACAACACTGCGGCCGCCGTTAGAATTATCGCAGGAGGCTGAGGTTGCCACCAACGGTTTTATCGTATGGTAACTTATCGGACTTACTGAGCTCATATGACGTAAAATTGTGTCATAAACTTATTGGAGAGGTATAGAGATAAGTCCATATGACGCGATCGCGTCATATGAGTTTTTGGTGGACTTATTCATATGTTAAAAGAGGACAGAAATGCGTCATCGTATCTTTGAAAGGGTTAGCTAAATTATCACGCTTGCTGACACCATGATTTTGTATTTGTTTGGTATTTTTTGTATTGGTTTTATTTTTTTCAAATTAGTGGAGTCTAAAGAACTTGCTATTTTTTGTATCTGGTATGAGATTTATGTTTGTCTGTTATTTTTAATTTATTAATTTCAAAGCTGATGGGGCTTAACATGAGGGAGAAGGGTGTCAAGAGAACACCACACCCTTAAGAAAAGCAATAAATACAATACCAAAGATAATGACCTCTGGCTGCGCAAAAATATGTCACCCTCTTTATTTCCATACTACAAATAACCAATAACCAAATAAACAAATACATAAGCAAATATACAAACAAATAAGCAAATACACAAATAAATAAGCAAGTACACAAATAAATGAGCAAATAAACAAATAACAAATAAGCCGATAACAAAAACATCTAAGGAAGTACCCCCAGATTAGATTAGACACCCCTGGAAGACACAAGGCCAAACAGGAGGACGGTCTTAATTAGTTATTTAAAATAGGACTTCAGATGCTATACAGTATATCAACCCTTCTGGATTATAAAGCCAACACACTGTAAGTCAAGTACATTTTCAGGACTGGAGTCCCTTTTCGAGAACTCCAGACCCTTGACAACTACAAGGCCGATAAGAAAACATCAAAGTCATCATTAGTCACCCCCAGAAGAAACACGACCAAGTATACAGGAGGTCTCTCTTTCATGTAAACTAGATATTTTGTAGTTAGCGATATCAGGCGTCCTTTATCTTTAAACTTAAGGGGAATTTAGTATTTTTTTCTGGACACCCTTCTCCCTCAAGTTTAGGCTTATTAATTTTGAAATTTTAGGACGTTCGCCTCATTAGTTTGGCGTGTTTAAGACATTTCTCCCATTTTCTGTTAATATTAAAACCTTTCGTGCCATTAGGTGTCGATTTTTCCCTGGCGAGCGATAGCAAGCCTGTAATGCAGAAGGGACAGGCTGGGATTTTTTTACCGAAAAATGTACAAATATATATCGAAGAGGGGTCTTGGGGTATTTTTAATCTTCTCCCCTTCTGCCCCCCCCCCCCCCCTCTGTCCATCTCTCCCCCTTCCACCCCCATTCTTTATTCCCCACTCTGTCCATCTTCACTTTCCACCCCCATATTTATTCCTCTCCCTCCGCTGCCTCCCTCCCCCAACTCTTTCCTTCCCTCCCCCCCCACCGTCCCCCAACTGCCTCCCTCTCTCTCCCCCCCCCCACTGCCTCCCTCCCCCAACTCTTCCCCCCCCCCCCCACTCTTTTCCTCCCTCGCCTCCAACTCTCCAATTGCCCACCGGCTGCCAATTAAAAGAGAGTGTAAAGAATGTAATCACCTCGAACCCAATTATCTGATGGGCTGGGAGTGGCAATTGTGGCAAGCAGTTGAGTTTAGTATATATCTATTGTATATTTTTGCGTTTACCTTTATTTCAGCTATTCAGTTCATTCAATAATTTTGTTTTTGGTCATGTACAGTTTTACATCATATTGTGTACATTTATTGATGCATATATTTGTGCGTTTACCTTTATTTCAGCTATTCAATTACATTCAATACATTAGTTTTGGTTATCTAAAGTTATACATCATATTGCCTATAACCTGCTTTATACATATACTTATCTTATACTTATAATTTTTGTTGATGAAATAATGGTTAGAGCGTGCAAGTTCTGTATGAGATATCCTAGGTAAGAATCCTTGGAGAATCACATGTTTTCATTCATTGGATTTGTTGGTTATTGGTGTAAAAAACGATGTTAAAAATAATAATGATATTTGTTTTTGTTTGGTCTTCTACAGTTTTACATCAAATTGCCTAATTATTGGTTGCAGTGTTTTGCTTCAATAATATTAGTAATAGAAAAACAAGTATCCTCTCAAATTCACCCCTCACTCTCACTCACCCCTTAATTTGCCGGAGGACAACAGGTTTTTCACAATACATAGACGGAGGTCTTTTAAAAATTAACAAAAAAAATGTTTTGTCTGTGTATGCCCTATATTATATGATCTACAGTACATGTCCCTTTTTCTATATATGTAATGGGAAGATTGTAGATACCAATCGACACCATTTGTTTTCTATGATGGTTAGTCTCTATTACCATGTCTGACTATATTTGTGCCTTTATATACATACATTTTTAACCCTTTGAGGATCATGACGCATTTTGACAGTAAATTCTGGCTATAATTAAACGACTTTATACAGCTTAGGAAGGATTAGTGGGAATTGGAATGGTAAAGCCTTTCTCCACCCTCTGAGGTCCATATACCCTTCCTAATCTGAATAAAATCATCTAATAATAGCCAGAACACAGAAAATAATTGTGTCATCGGATCCTGAGAGAGTCAAGTCCTTCTCTACTGGTGACGTGTTATTCACTTAATGCTTGCTATATTTAGAGGAACTTTATGCTTGCTATATTTAGAGGATTATTGTGCAGTTTAAGAAGGATCTGTGCTAGTAAAAATGGTTAAGTGAGATAGTTCAAGCCTGTTATTTGCTGGAGGTCCTTTTTAAACTGAATATAATCGTCTAATAGTAGCCAAAATAAAGTTAATAGACCTACACTGGTACAGAAAGGGTTAATGAAATATTCAGTATACAAGTTAGCTCTCTTCATTACATAATCACCCCCCCCCCCCCCCCCCCCACCTAACTCTCACCCCTCACACCCTCTCCCCTAAACACTTTCATTCTTTCATCCCCTTTGGATTTTTCCCCGCGGGGTCGTATGGTTCGTTTGTTTTTAATTGTTTCACTCTATACGGGAATTTGGTTATTTTACTTTTGGTGTGAAAATCCTGTTCACGACGACATTGTACGTGAGTACAGTTCTTTATTTTCCCTTGTTATATATATATATATATATATATATATATATATATATATATATATATATATATATATATATATATATATATAATACCCTGTACTCGCAAAAATCCTGCAACCACAAAACTACCCGAGTTGACGTTTGGGATAGTGTAAAATAGTCATTGGTGGCGAAGTATAATAAACCCACCCCGTGTATCACCACGATACTATCACCTGGTACTTTCAAGGAAAACTAAGGTTTCTATCCTAGTGTACAGTACGTCCGTGGTAGTACAGCGGGTTAGAGCGCATGTCTGGTAAAAACCTACTGATCGATCCCTGACCAGGTTTCGAAACGACGCCAATCTGGTAAAACCTACTGAGGTCCCTAACTAGGGTTCGAACCTGCGCCAGGCCAGGCCACTGTGCCTGGGGATTTTCGGGAAGGTATAAATTCCCTTCGTACACCCAGCATTTCATTGGTGGCAGTCACGCAACGTGATCTGGTAGTACCCATCACGCGGACCTTAAGAATATTGAGATTGCTGAGGTGATGTGGCTACGATACCTTACGACCTTAAAAGAGGCTAGGGACTAGCCTTGTTAAAGAAGGATGCTATGTAATACCCTGTACCCACAAAAATACCGCAACCGTAAAACTACCCGAGTTGACGTCAGGGATAGTGCAAAATAGTCGTTGGTAGCGAGGTCTAATAAATCCACCACGTGTATTTCCACGAGACTATCACTTGGTTCTTTCAATGAGAACTAAGGTTGCTATATCCTATTGTACAGTACGTCCGTGGAAGTACAGTGTGTTAGAGTGCGAGTCTGGTAAAAACCTACTGAAGTCCCTGACCAGGGTTCGAAACCGCTCCAATCTGGTAAAACCTATTGAGGTCCCTAACCAGGGTTCGAACCAAGCAGGTCACTGTGCCTGGGGATTTTTGGGAGGGTTAAATTCCCTTCGTAGTATTTCAATATATATATACGTATAATTATAAATACATATATATATATATATATATATATATATATATATATATATATTCTCTTTAATACATACGAGGTTGAAAGAAATGACAATTTCTGCGTTGGAAATTATATTATTCAAAGTTTCCAGGTCTCTGATGAGTTTTCGCTGGGTGGCAGGAAGTAGATGAAGGAGATGAGCAAAATTCATGGTGGTACAGGGTTACATAAATGTACATGATGATACAGGATATACACGCGTTTCACTGGACAACCAGCATTATCAAGTAAGGAAGGAATGATATAAAAGGTAAACAGGAAGGGTATATATAGAGGGTGGAGGATCAGAGGAGGCGGAAAACAGGGGGCAAAAGTCTGCTATTGGTGGAAGCGTAAACTAGGAGAGAGAAGGGGTTAACCGCTTCACGCATGCGCACTGGATGCGGGATGGTGGTCAGTAGGTGGGGTCGAAGCTGATTGGCTGCGTGTCGAGGGGCGTGGCCTAAGTTGTGTGGCGCCTGCAGAAGACGAAGCTGAAGGAGGTAGCGCGGGGGGCTGCGTCAAGGGCACCGGGGGGCGAGGAGGGGTGTTAGGTCCTGTAGGGTAGTGCCTTTTGGCAGAAGGAAGGATCTGAAGGTCCAGAGTTTGGTTGTTGATGTTGGGATGTAAGGCTTGGATATATAAAGCTTCGAGTATAGGTAATCTCCTTGGGTCACTTTCTTTATCGAGTATGGTGGTGTGTTTCTCTAACTCGTTGCGTGTGAGGTGAGGGTGGTTAGGGGTGAGATAGTGGTCTTTGATGGCTCCAGCCTGAAGGTGAAGAGTTAACCGACGTGAAAGACGAGTCTGCGTCATACCAATATAGGAATGAGGTCCACAGTCCTCATAATTACAGGTATGTTGGTAAATGACGTGATCGTCGGTCATCGGGCTCTTTATCTTGGTGGAGGCTGGTTTGTTGCGGAGAACGAGGTTGGAGGTCTTGGGGGATTTGTAATAAATTATTAATTTGATTTTGTTTTCCGGGTTGGTTGGGTGGACATGCTTGGAGATTATTTCTTTTAAGACGGCCTCGTCATTTTTGTGTTAAGAGGACATGTAATTGCGGTAGAAGATCTTAATTTCATTGGGGGGGTCAATGTTGGGAGGGCTTTGGGTGTACCATTTTTCAAGATGGTGGTTGATGGTGCTGGAGATGTCGGAGTTGGAGTATCCGTTATTTACTAAAACTTGGGATAGTCTTTCTAGTTCCTGGTGGGTGTCGGCCCAGGTAGAGCAGTGCGTGAGGGCTCTCCTAACATAGGCGGAGATGGAGGATAGAAGATAACGGCGGGGGCATTCACTATCGCCGTTGAGGCATTGTCGTGTGTTAGTAGGTTTAATGTAGACGGTGGTTTTGAACCCATGGTCGTTCAGAGCTACGAGGATGTCGAGGAAGGGGAGTTGTCCATTGTTAGATTTTTCAAAGGTGAAGTTAAGTCCGGAGGAGGTCATGAAGCGACGCTGGAGTTCGTGTAGTTCGTGGAGGTCCTTGATTTGCACGAAGATGTCATCCACGTATCTACAGTAGACGGCTGGTCGTTGGGCAGCTAGGAGCTCTTCCTCGATGGTACCCATGAAAAAGTTCGCAAAAAGAACTCCTAGGGGGCTGCCCATCGCCACACCGTCTATCTGCTTGTATATGTTGCCCCGGGGGCAAAGGAAGGGGGCCTCCTTGGTACATAGCTCCAGTAGTGTTTTCAGGGCCTTCTCCGGGATGTCCAGTGTAGGTGTATCAGGGCAATGATAAATTCGACGTAGAATCATGTCAATGGTCCTATCCACTGGCACGTTGGTGAACAGGCTTTCTACGTCGAGAGAGGCGATAGTGTGGTTGTTGTTACGGGGGGCGTCTCGTAAAATTTCCAAGAAATCGTGGGCTGAGTTAAGGTTGAATTGGCTGGGCACGTAGGGGGTGAGGAGGTTGTTCAGGGCCTTGGCGATCTGGTAGGTGGCAGTGGGGATCTGGGAGATGATGGGGCGGAGGGGGTTCCCAGGTTTGTGTGTTTTGATGGTTCCGTACGCATAACCAGGTGTGTATTCTCCGACGAGTTTTTTAAGGTGGATCCCTCCTTGTTTGGCGTTGATGGCGGTGATGGTGGTGTTGGCAATACGTTTGATTTCGTCGGTTGGGTTGCGGGTGATCTTTTTAAATTTAGTGTTGTCACTTAAGATGACGTCCATTTTTCTAAGATATTCCTCCTTGTCATGGATCACGAGGCAGGAAGCTTTATCTTTATCCTTCCCCACTTTCCTCCTCTCCTTCAGTTATCACCTATTTTCCCTGTTATTCCCTTATTCTGAGGTATATTTTCGTGCTAACATTAGAAATCCGATTGGAGGGTGTGGTCATCACTGATAGCAAGCGAGTGCAAGAGAGAGAGAGAGAGTATCGATCGACTGTGTCTCAGTGGCCTTGGGGGAAATTGGCGGGAAAGCAGATTGCCTCACCCATACATTATACAACTCGCGGGCTATATCTCCGATTTTGACCATCCAAACGCTGTTTTCACTCGTTTTATTGTTGTTTCAGGTTAATACCTTTATAATCAACCCATAATAGGCGCATATGGATAAGTATTAATGCTATTAATGGCACAATGAATATTTTAGTGACGGAAACACCTCAAATACGTCAGCACAGGGGGACGTTTCCAATTACCCCCATGCGCACTTCAGAGGTTAACTGACAACACTAAATTTAAAAAGATCACCCGCAACCCAACCGACGAAATCAAACGTATTGCCAACACCACCATCACCGCCATCAACGCCAAACAAGGAGGGATCCACCTTAAAAAACTCGTCAGAGAATACACCCCTGGTTATGCGTACGGAACCATCAAAACACACAAACCTGGGAACCCCCTCCGCCCCATCATCTCCCAGATCCCCACTGCCACCTACCAGATCGCCAAGGCCCTGAACAACCTCCTCACCCCCTACGTGCCCAGCCAATTCAACCTTAACTCAGCCCACGATTTCTTGGAAATTTTACGAGACGCCCCCCGTAACAACAACCACACTATCGCCTCTCTCGACGTAGAAAGCCTGTTCACCAACGTGCCAGTGGATAGGACCATTGACATGATTCTACGTCGAATTTATCATTGCCCTGATACACCTACACTGGACATCCCGGAGAAGGCCCTGAAAACACTACTGGAGCTATGTACCAAGGAGGCCCCCTTCCTTTGCCCCCGGGGCAACATGTACAAGCAGATAGACGGTGTGGCGATGGGCAGCCCCCTAGGAGTTCTTTTTGCGAACTTTTTCATGGGTACCATCGAGGAAGAGCTCCTAGCTGCCCAACGACCAGCCGTCTACTGTAGATACGTGGATGACATCTTCGTGCAAATCAAGGACCTCCACGAACTACACGAACTCCAGCGTCGCTTCATGACCTCCTCCGGACTTAACTTCACCTTTGAAAAATCTAACAATGGACAACTCCCCTTCCTCGACATCCTCGTAGCTCTGAACGACCATGGGTTCAAAACCACCGTCTACATTAAACCTACTAACACAGGACAATGCCTCAACGGCGATAGTGAATGCCCCCGCCGTTATCTTCTATCCTCCATCTCCGCCTATGTTAGGAGAGCCCTCACGCACTGCTCTACCTGGGCCGACACCCACCAGGAACTAGAAAGACTATCCCAAGTTTTAGTAAATAACGGATACTCCAACTCCGACATCTCCAGCACCATCAACCACCATCTTGAAAAATGGTACACCCAAAGCCCTCCCAACATTGACCCCCCCAATGAAATTAAGATCTTCTACCGCAATTACATGTCCTCTGAACACAAAAATGACGAGGCCGTCTTAAAAGAAATAATCTCCAAGCATGTCCACCCAACCAACCCGGAAAACAAAATCAAATTAATAATTTATTACAAATCCCCCAAGACCTCCAACCTCGTTCTCCGCAACAAACCAGCCTCCACCAAGATAAAGAGCCCGATGACCGACGATCACGTCATTTACCAACATACCTGTAATTATGAGGACTGTGGACCTCATTCCTATATTGGTATGACGCAGACTCGTCTTTCACGTCGGTTAACTCTTCACCTTCAGGCTGGAGCCATCAAAGACCACTATCTCACCCCTAACCACCCTCACCTCACACGCAACGAGTTAGAGAAACACACCACCATACTCGATAAAGAAAGTGACCCAAGGAGATTACCTATACTCGAAGCTTTATATATCCAAGCCTTACATCCCAACATCAACAACCAAACTCTGGACCTTCAGATCCTTCCTTCTGCCAAAAGGCACTACCCTACAGGACCTAACACCCCTCCTCGCCCCCCGGTGCCCTTGACGCAGCCCCCCGCGCTACCTCCTTCAGCTTCGTCTTCTGCAGGCGCCACACAACTTAGGCCACGCCCCTCGACACGCAGCCAATCAGCTTCGACCCCACCTACTGACCACCATCCCGCATCCAGTGCGCATGCGTGAAGCGGTTAACCCCTTCTCTCTCCTAGTTTACGCTTCCACCAATAGCAGACTTTTGCCCCCTGTTTTCCGCCTCCTCTGATCCTCCACCTTCTATATATACCCTTCCTGTTTACCTTTTATATCATTCCTTCCTTACTTGATAATGCTGGTTGTCCAGTGAAACGCGTCGTATATCCTGTATCATCATGTACATTTATGTAACCCTGTACCACCATGAATTTTGCTCATCTCCTTCATCTACTTCCTGCCACCCAGCGAAAACTCATCAGAGGCCTGGAAACTTTGAATAATAAAATTTCCAACGCAGAAATTGCCATTTCTTTCAACCTCGTATGTATTAAAGAAAATTTATTACCTGGCTTTACTAACATATATATATATATATATATATATATATGTATACTAAACGAACATATACAAAAAATAAGGTTACTAATAGAACATGTAAAGAAGCAGGATGTTAATATTAGAACAAATAAATAATCATACACAGAGATGTTAAGTCTCAAATACAATAAACCCTTTCACGCATTTATGACGCAGAGGTTGCCAGATTAGCAATAAGAAATAGAGTTCTCTCACTCTTATACCTCTCCAAAATTAGTTTTCTGCCCACAGCTAACTCAAAGACAACTGCAGAGGTTGAAGTAAATAAACTAAATGTTTCTAAATACCCCTGATGGTAACAAAGGCTTTAACCCGTGGAGCCCCGGCTAGTTTTGTAATGTTTGTTCACCAGAACCCGGCCGGTTTTCAAAAAATGGTTTTATTCCAGAAACAATAGCGAATGGGTTAGGAATGAAGGAAAAACCACGAAAAACCGCTCAAAAAGCTTAAAGAATGGTCCTACAGAGCCCCCGAAAACGTATTTTACAAGAGTAAAAAATTGAAGGCAATTACCCCCAAAAAACAGGTTATTGGCGCTCACACGCACGCACGTGGACTTTGAGAGTTTTCAACCATCGGCACGGTTGCGTGGGATACGTACACAGTTCCCATACAAATCTGAGCCCTCTTGAGTGGCTACACCTGAGGTTACGGTCGGCGCAATTAGGGTGACGCGTCAGACGCGTCTCTGGGGCTGTGCGTTACATACATCGCCGATGCGTCAGACGCGTCGCTGGGGCTGTACGGGTTAAAGTATCCCCAATACGCTAAAAAACGCGTCATATGTCGGAGAGGGTAAATAGTGTCATGATAGAAAACGGGATAGTGCGAGGTATGATTCCGCCTAGAGTAAATATTAGTTACTGCGATAGCATATATATATATATATATTGTTACGCTGGCCAGCTTGCCAGAATGTGCTCGTACTCGCTAGCGCTCGCCAGGGCAGTGGAATGGGCTATAATAATCGTAGAACGATGTTCTTTCTTTCTTAGTATTCATGTTGTCACAGACAGATCAGTGGTTGTCTTTATTCTTGTCTGTGACACTTGGAAGTATTTTATATTAGTGATAGAGTATAAGATGTGTAGTGTGAAGTTAAGGAGAGAGAGAGCGGAGGAAGCAGCGAGGTTGTATTATGTGCGTGTATATGCACAGTTGGTCAAGGATGAAAGTATACTGTTTTTCGTCTGCTATAGCCACACATAGTTTGTCATGTTGGCAGCCCTGGTAGCCATATCTCAGAGCCCGCCCACCTTATACAGGGTGTTTAAAAACGTGTTCCTGGACTTAGTTGTCAGACGGAAATATGAATATATTGCTCTATAATCTTTGACGTGAATATCACTTCGGAGATATTAAACACTTAATGTTATTGATAGATATACAAGAAATGCGAGAGTGAAAACGAAAATCAAAACGTCTACCTATATACGATATTTCAGTGGAATACAGGTCCATTTTCACACGTGGTAATATGTGGCTAATAATGTAGGGTATGGTGATATCAATGTTGCAGTTGGTTTGCAGGTGTTCTGCTGATAAAAATAAAAATAATAATAATAAATAAATAAATAAATAAAAATCACAAGTAAAGCCTCATTATGCTTAGAGGACTGACTCATAAACCAATGGCGCTCGCAAGATGAGTAAAATTGCTGGGTCATTACCCTATTGAACACACAGGCTTCCTTACGTCCACGTTTAGGAATTAGATTTTTGTGTATCTAAAGTAGACGAATATGGAGTGGTTATAAAAGATATTACGATATACACTTAGCATTATAACATTCATAATAAATAATGAGTAGAAAGAGGAATCTAATAATACTTGTTAATTAATAAGTAGGTAAATATTGATATTTCACTTTCATCCCCAAGACTGGATTATATGTGATCCAAAGGGCAATGAAACGTAGGCGAGCCCCGTGGCTACGCGCTGTTCCAGCGTATGCCCCCAGCTTTGTTTTGCTATCTCCATAACAGTATTTAGTCACCCTGAAGGTTTATGAATAATTCTCTAACTTTTGATATTTATGGAAACACTTTTTCGAAGCACTCCGTATATTAATTAATGTATCAATATAATAAACCCCATGTGTGTTGGGATGGTTTGGGCTAGTGGAAAGGCTGTCATGGCTGCCAACATGACAAACCATGTGTGGCTATAGCAGACGAAAAACTGTATACTTTCATCTTTGACCAACTGTACGTGTGCCTTCCTCGCTCGGGCGGGGGTTCCCACGCTCTTGATTGGCCGGCGGGCCTGGCTGCGTCATAGGATGCTTGCTCTTCATGACATAGTGGTCTGTGATTGGGTGCCGCTGTCCTAGTGTTGGGGCGGGGGGGCTCCTGCCCGCGTGTCTCATTAGAGCTTGGCATGGTGTGCTTGGTCCTAGACGTCCCTTGCAATCTGTCCCCAATCTAACCCCCTGTACTACTGTTTCTCTCTCTGAACTTCTTCTTTTCCATTACTTCTCATCTTTATTCAATTACTTATCCCTTCTGGTTCTGCATACGAATTCCATAGTCGGCCAGTCATATTACCAGCACCAGTTCTCACATATATGTTTTGCACTAGCTTTAGGGATTATTAGTCATAGTCACATGGAGTCATATTATCATTGGGTGCTTGTAATTATTGAGTTGTTCTTTGTTACTATTTAATGCTAGACAGTGGAGGGTATCTTTAGTCGTTGTCTGAGTTATGTACATGGCAAGTCAGAGCCTGTACGACTTCGACGGAGCTAAGTGCCTGTAACCCTTGTGCATATTTTTCCTTTGCGAGTGTACCAGTATACAAGCGAAGGGCTTTTGCCTACACTTACTTGTATGCTTGCTACCTCATTTTGTTGACCTTTGTGGAGCACCAGGGTAAGACCAGATACTTGAGATCTGGACTTACCAAGCGAGCCTTCTAGTCACTTAACGTAACATAAGGGAAATCTGTTCAAGGGGAGACAGTAGGCTACGAGCATGCTTGCGCTCAGCCTAGCCTCCTGGTACCTTTTTTGCCGCTGCTAGACTTTATTAGTAATAAAGACAGCATTGTGTTTATTAACTTTAACTGCGTATACTTTAGGAATTATTCACGTATTATTTTAGCCTAGGTTGATGCTTGGTGCACAACCCAGTATGGCTGTTACTTTGGCTAAGGAAGTACTGTTTTGAGTGGCTATTATTAGTGCTGTCGCAGAGTTGTTGCACTCCCTTGTTTTATATATATGTATCCTACTTATTGGTGTATTTAAAATACACGCTTTGGTGTCCTGCCCCTGCATTATTTCTGTTGAATATTCGACGAGCATCTTAGAGCATCAGACGTTTTCAGAAGATTCCATATCTGTTTGCTGTAGGACTAGACTTCCAGTGTTGTTTTCATAGAGCATTGAAGAGTTTAGTGTTGAGTAAAGACTCACACTAAAGTTAACGTAAGCACATACTCCTTTATTAGATCTTGTTATAGTTTATTTAAGCATTGTTATTACTTGAGAGCATTTTATTAACGTAAAGTACTCCTGTTGTGAGTAGGCTTTGCCGTCACCGGAAAGCCTTTGTAGAAGTGCACTAAAATCCAGTTAATTGATACCCCGTTATCCAGTAGATTAACTCTGGAGGGTTTTAAGTGTTTTGTTCACCGGCGTAATAGTTCGAGGGTTTGGAATTAGCGTTCCGTTGTTGCAGATATAGCCTATCATCTAGTCCATTATGAAGTGCCCTTGTTTATTTCGTAGTGCCGGTCGTAACAAATGGCGACCTTATACCAGTATATAGTGAACTGAATATTGCATTTTTTTTTTTGGAGAAATCTTATTGCCATTTGGGGTTGAATTTATTTCTCGCAGTGTTGGCAGTGGACATTGTTTTGAGGATATATAGAACTTGTTGGAGTTTTTTGGTGACCTAGTATTGCACTCAAGAACATCTTCGAATATTTGTTGTGAATAAAGCTACGCGAGAGTTTGGCTATTTTTGTCTTGACTTGAGAATTTTTTTGTTGACTCCCATCATGTCACTGGACGGGTCTGAACATAGTGAGGGCACAGTGCGAGAGACAGGCGAGGATTTGGAGAAGGTGGAGTTGTTAAACGGCGTTCGGGTGGTGAACAATGAGGAGGATGCTCGGATTTTTTTAGAGGAGCCTGTGTCGGCGGACCGGGTGTCGGGGCTGGACCGGTACGGACTGCAGTGTGTAGCCACGGTCTTGAGGTTGTCCGGTACTAGCGGTTTGTCGAAAGGTGAGCTGGTTACCTGTGTGCTCGGTGGGGTGCATGGGGCTTCGGGTGGAGCGGGAGCTGGGGCACCTTCGGCCCATCCCCCATTCTACTCGACTCCTATCATGGCGCCCCCTCATGCTCCGGAGCCGGGTACGTTCCCGCAGGCCGATGCCCGTTGGTGGTTGGGTATGCCTCTAGGTGGCTCACGGGGTGGGTCCCCGATAGTAGCACCCCCTCCTCAAGGTTTGTCTGCCGAGATGTTGTTTCAGCTCGAGCTCGCCAAACTTCAGCAGCAGGAGCGAAAGCATGAGGCTGAGCTCAGGCAGCAGCAGCAGCAGCGAGAGGCTGAGCTCAAGTATCAGGCTGAGTCTGCAAGGTATTGTGCCGATATTGACCTAGAGAAAACTTGTGTAGAGGTGACGAGGAACCGGGTCGCCCAGGGGGGTCGACCCCATGACCAGTCCCTGTCGCATCTACTAAAATTGGTTCCAGTGTTTGATGAGTTAGGAGTTACCGAATTCTTTCTCCAGTTCGAGAAAAAGTGCCAGGAGCACCAATGGCCCGAGGAGAAGTGGGCAGCCCTTGTTTCGTCACGATTGACGGGGAAAGCACTCAAGGCGTACGATGCTTTGCCCCTAGATTCCTGCGTGAATTATGAGGCGTTGAAAGAGGCTGTCCTGAGGGCGTATGAGTTGCAGCCAGAGACCTATAGGCTGAAATTTATAGCTGTTCCCAAGAGAAAGGAGAGTACTTTCCAGGAACACGCTAGAGAGCTGTCATGTGCATTTAGAATTGGTTAAGATCGGAGAAGGCAACTACGTTTGATGCAGTGAAGCAATTAGTGTTGTTAGAGCAATTTTTTAAATGTACTGGCAGTGACTTGACTCTTAACCTGAAAGAAAAGCAACCTAAAACTCTGCAGAAGGCGGCTGAGCTAGCTGACCTCAGGTTGTCATTAATTCGTGGGTGCGGATCTGCACAGAGAGCTGAGGCAGGTAACCAGGGGCGTACCACCCCACCCCCCCGAATTAAGGACACAACTAATTACCCATTTAAGAGTACTGGTGCCAATTTTGATCCCAAGTCGAAACCCTTCCCGTTAAAGAAAGGCCAGGGCCCTTCCTCACCTCAGAGGAAGTCCAAGAGCGAAGTGGAGTGTTTCAAGTGTCATGAGAAGGGGCATATTGCGCGCTCATGTCCTAGCACACCGCCTACAGCAGTGGTGTCACTAGAGAGCAACATCGGTGTGTCTTTGAGGTCTTCCGCGTTTGCCCGGGGTAATACGTCGGTTACGAAGTCACAGTCGGTGCAGAAGCAGCAGGACGGCTCGTCACCCGTCCAAGATGCTTTTTGTGGTCATAGGGGGCACAGCACTGTGAGGTGGGCTGGTGTGGAGCATAGGCTTGAGTTGCTGCGTGATACGGGCGCTTCCCAGACACTTGTTAAGAACTTCACTGGCAAGCCTATTAAAACGGCTCGGGTTGTGGTGGTTCCAGGCATCAATGCTACACGGTCTTACCCGCTGGTCAGAGTGGAGCTTGAGGTGGACGGTGTGACATGGGAGTTGGATGTGGGTGTGGTGGAGAAATTGCCAGTTGAGGGGGTCGACCTCCTTCTCGGCAACGACTGCGGTGCCCACTTCCGAGGTTCCACCCTTAGTCGTTGCCGAGAGGGCGGCCGACACGAGTAGGGAGGGGCAAGAGGGGCTCGAGAGATCTCAGTCCGCTCAGGTGTCACAGCCTAGTAACCAAGCTTCAGACCAGCGGAGGAAGGGTCGGAAGGAGAAAGTCAAGGCTGGTCGGGTTGAGAGTTTGGACCCAGCGACACTCCTTGGTGACTCGGTACTTGACCCAATGTTGAGCTTCAGAGTGGCCCCAGAAACTGTCCCCCCTAGTGACATGGTAGGGCGTGATAGCACTCGGCGACAGAGTAATTCCCAGGAGCAACTAGAAGATCTTAGTCTTGAGAGTTGTGGGAACGGGGCTATTGAATTCGACGAGGATGGGGAAGCATGTCATGTGAACCTGTTAAAGGAGTTTGTGAGGCAACCACCTGAGCAGCCTACTGTCCCTGTGTTGGTCTGCAGTGGCCAAGGTGGAGAAGGAGATGGGGGCAGTGGGGCACAGGTGGAGGAAAGTTGGGATTGTCATGTCTCGGCGGAGCAGTGGGCGGGGGACACGAGTCAGGTGGCTGTGGAAGCGCTTGAGGACCTGCCTGAGCAGCAGTGTGCAGTGCTTCAGCACCTGCTCGGTTCATACTGTGACGCTTCTGCATAGTAGCCACGTGCGGGCATGCGCGCGCGTCGGCTGCCCAGCCGTTTAGAAACCGGCTGGCGGCAGCCGGCCGGCAGGCTTTTCCTTAGTATATATCCTACGACAATGTAACTAATGTCTGGGATATTCTTATGTTGTTTCACAGCTTGTAGCTGCCCTTATTCTTAACCAACGCATCTTAGTATATTTTATTCTCGATAGTTGATTGTTTCATTATAATATATAAGATGTAAGTCTAGTGAGAGTGGGAGGAGATGAGCGGGAGAGAGAGACCGGCTGGGGGACGTTGCTTCGCGCGGAGAGTCCAGCTTGGGACGAGCCTGATGTTGCCACATACATTTAATTGCAACGTTAGGCTTAGTTTCGACTCACGCACGGGGTAGAGGATTTTGACCCGGCAACTGTGTTGAGTGTTGCCAAGCATGGGATGTATTCTGCATGCGTAGTGCGGGGTCCAGACAGATTCAAGACTCAGAGCTCACCTCACTGTCGTACCCTTCGGACCCCCTTGATAGCTATCCCTCTCAACCCCACTTAGAAACTTTCTCTCTTACTTTGTATACCTTCCTTCCACTACTTCACCAATCTATTTAATTATCCCATCCCCTTGATAGACCTTATATCTATTATTGTATTAACGACGAGCTCTCGGATAACTAGATAGGATTTTGGGCCTTATGCAGAGACGTAATTGTTAATGAGACCTAAGAAGCTTTTTTGTTGTCTCATATTTGGTGGTTTCATGCTTGCTAGTGTGTTCTTGTGTCAGGTTAGCAGGGGCTAGACCGGAGGGGAGGCTTTTTGCGATCCTTTGAGTAAAGTCTGCTGGTGCGAGTCCTGTGGACCCGCACGACTTTACTAGGATACCCGTGGGAGTCTGGGGGCATTTTCTTGTCTGTGTCCCTGTGTGTCTAGTGTTGTGTTGTGTGAGGGCCCTTGCCTAGTCCACTCAGCACTGCACTAGCACGTCTTGCTTTTGTTTTAGGGTCACCAGGAGAGAGTCAGATACTTGCGATCTGAGTCTCTCAAGAGAGCACCCTTTCAATTAGAGTAATTTGGCGCACAGACTTGGGAACGTCCCTAGGCTAGAGCAGGTGGCTCAGCCCGGGTATCCGAAGCCTATATCCTTCCGGCTAGACCTCTGCCACCTGGCAGATTAACAGCTAGGGGTTTATGATCACTGTATGCTTGTTATTGTGCCACAGTTTACCGTTTTTGTGAGCATTGTGAGTCAGGGTGTGGCTTAGAGACTCTGTCCGAGCAGGCTTGCCTGACTAAGAGTGAGAAGCACACCTGTATGTGGTTATGTTGCGAGTTGCTGCCTTTATTTAATTATACCTATGCCATTATACACTGTAGGTCCTATCACTAGTATTTATTCCTGTTTATAAGTTAAGAGTTCTCTAAATCCGCAACGTACTTTCTTTGCTAAGCATCAGATCCTACAGTAGCCGCATGCAGTTTAGAAACCCTCATCTTGTCTACCTGTACGATGTTTTGAGGACTGTTTGCTTTCACCTTCTTTCACGCAGGGGTGATTAGGTGTATTAATTAACGTAACGTTAAATGTACTTTCTTCTAGTTTGTTATTAAATTGTTTCTGCAATTTAATTCCGTAATCTATCTTTTCCTTGAAGCTTTAAGTCAACTTAATTGTGTGATCTTTTATATAGCCTGCTTGACTATCAGCAGTCTATAGTGCGTGCACCCTGTAACCGAGTCATAGGATACCTCGTTGTCCAGGCAGGACTCTTGAAGGTTTAGGGTGGTTTGTTGCCTGGGTTTATACATAAGGGTTGGATCTAGCGTTTTCCGTTGTTGCTTGTTGCCGCATACCTAGTCCAATAGCAAGAGCCCAGTGTTTATATATCCCAGGACGTAACAATACCCCACTGTTTGTGCCGAGCACCCAGGCCTCTCAACTCATGCGGTGCACGATGTTCCGCTGGCAGGTCACTTGAGTGTTAGTAAACCGTTGGCCTCGTTGTTTCAGTGGTTCAAGGTGGGCGACGAGGCTTTGGCATGGTTGTCAGGTCAGGGTCGACCCATGGCTGCTAAGGGTGGTGGTCAGAATCAGGACATTGAGCAGATTGGTGAGGTTGGCTGTGGAGTGGATGCGCCCGGTCGTCGCATGGCCTCCCAATGCTGCTCTAGTCGAATGCAACAGCCCTACTATAGACCGACTGTATCTGGCCGTGGCGCTGAAGGCGGTGATGCTGCGCCGGCAGGTGTAGTCGCAAGGAATGCGGGGGTGCGCATGTACAGTATGGGCGGGGAAGCCTTAGCAATTATGAACTGTGGGAGTGACTGCACAGGTGGTACAGATTGTCCCTCTCATGAACTGGCTGTTCTAGGGACAAATCTGGAGGAGGAGGGAGACTATAGTGTAGAAACTATGGTCCCGGCTGGGTTGTAGGAGGGCACTAGGCATGTTGTTCTTCGAGATAAGTTGCAACCTCTTGTTCCTAAGCGTCAAGAGAAGTTGTTTACTAGGCTGTGGCAGTACATCCGCATGTTTGTTGATTCTCCAGGCCTGATGTATGGGGTAGAATCCGACATGGAGGCTGGAGACAGTGCAAGGCTCAAATTGGCTCCCTACCGTATAAATCCTGCTCGACAGCCTGTTGTAAAAGCAGAGCTGGACTACATGTTGGAGAAGAGTCTGAGGGATAAGGGATATCGTGAGTGGTCGTTGCCAGTAACTTTGCAACCTGAGTTATGTGGCAAGATCCGTGTGTGTGTTGATTGCAAGAGTGTTGGTACATCATCCCTGACAGACGCCTATACCTTATCCAGAGTTGACGACCCCATAGACCGCATCGGGGCTGCCTCGTTTATCACTAAGGTGGAAATAGTGAAAGGTTATTGGCAGGTCCCGTTGCCGGAGAGAGCGAAGATAAGTGCCAGTCTTGTGATAGACTGGGCAGTTTATCAGTGTCAGTTGTTGTTTTGCTGCCGGAACACAAGTTGGATGTGTGGCATGTTAAGGGCATTGATAATGTTATGGCTGATTGTTTGTCACGGGAGGGTATGTGTTAAGGAGAACCCTCGCCGTTCAGTCAGTGTTTGTTTGAGAGTGGAGAAAAATTAGGCTTGCCCCTGTAGTGCAAAGCCGCCAAAAACACTATTAAAAAAAATACAAAAACCTCACATAAAAACTCTTTCTTTTGATAGTATATAAGTGCAGTATGTTACAGCAAGAATCTAAGACATCCTGAGTTTTTGTCTTAGTAGGCTAATCTTGTTGAAGCTTGCTCGTTGAGCGTAATATTGTTAAGTGATACTATTATTTTTGGGAAGTGTTGTGTAGATTTTTTGTATATAATGAAGTGTTTTCTGTTTGTGATTGTGCCTTGTTTTCACTACTTGGGGGAATAGCTGGGTGAGGCGGGTTTATGAGCATTCTGTCTGGTCAGATGTGGCGTTTACCTGAGGTTAAAACGTCCCACATCTTGGGCGGGGTGTTACGCTGGCCAGCTTGCCAGAATGTGCTCGTACTCACTAGCGCTCGCCAGGGCAGTGAAATGGGCTATAATAATCGTAGAACGATGTTCTTTCTTTCTTAATATTCATGTTGTGTTACGACCGGGACTACGAATAAAACAAGGGCACTTAATGATTGAACTAGTAATAGGGCACTATGCAACAACGGTACGCTAGATCCAAACCCTCGAACTTATATGCCGGCGAACAAAACACCTATGCCCTCCAGAGTTAATCTGCGATAGTGGGGTATCCTTAACTGGGCATAAATGTACTCTACTTCAGGCTAACCGACACTGGTATAGCCTGATAACAAACAAGATGCAAGTTACGTTAAAATGCATAAAAAGGAATCTATGGAAAGATCAATTAAATCACTGCAAGATTTAATACAATAAAAAGATGATTCAATACAGTTACTCTAAACAACAATAAACTCTTCACTCCTATCTGAAAGAAAGTGAAGTATAGTCCTACAGCATAGACCTGGAAACTTCTGAAGAAAGCCTGATGCTCATAAGATGCTCGTATCTTAAACTATGTAAAGGCAGGTGGCAGGACACCACACGTGTAAATCGAATACACAAAAAGATGGGACATATAACGTTAACTGACACGAGAATACTATAAATGCGCAACGGTAGCAATGCTCGACACTAAAAGAAGTACTTCCTCATCAACGAAACAGTCTGCTATGGTTGTGTGGCTCAGCAACAACCTAGACTAATAAATACTGTGAATAATAATGCGCACATATCAAAGAGCTTATATTAAATACTAACAAGTGTTTACTCGATTAATAATGTCTAGCTGGGACACTCTAGGTAAGGAACTGGGGTTGAGCAAGACAGGCTCGTAGCCTAGCGATGTCCTTAAGACTGTATCCTTTAAGTTACGTTAATTGACTAGGGTGCTCTCTCGATAGATCCAGATCACAAGTATCTGGTTCTATCCTGGCGACCCTCTAAAGACAAGCAAAGAGGCAGCAAAGTGAGGAACTGGTACAGGCCAAAACCCTCAGTCATCACAAAGCTGCACTCGCAAAGGATGCAACCGAAAAGACAACCCAGGCTACCACAGTACCGGTCGAAGTCGTGTAGGTATAAGCAAACAGTACACACATCGGAGACAACGACTACAGTTACCTTATCCCAGTCTAGCATTAAATAAAAGAGCAAAAACACTAAATCAATAATGGAGACACACAGAGTTCTTAACCTATACTAACTAAGAACCCTCAAACCTAGTCTAAGTACATGTAAATATCTCTGAGGACGGCGCATGCAATACAATGGGCCGGCTATGACAACCGTATGCAGAACCCAAGGGGATAAGTAATTGAATAAAGGCGAGAAGTAATGGAAAAGAAGAAGTTCAGAGAGAGAAACAGTGATAAAGGTGGTGTTCGGGGGAGAGTATGCGAAGGGATGCTAGAAACACGCGCGCCAAGCCTGTCCTGATGAGGACAGCTCCTGGGGACCTTCATGTAGGAGGTTAGTTACACAGGAGCCCGCAAAGGCGCGATGGTCGGCCAATCACGGGCCGAGATGTCACAAGACAGCAGGTGTCACGTGACACAGCAAGACACGCCGTCCAATAGCGAGCAAGAGGCAGGGATGCTCCTGCACCTACAGACACTCACTACCATCTCGCTCTGAAAGTCTCTCTCATTCCCACACTGGTACTATCATCACTACTATTGATATAAAATATAACCCATTGTCACAGACGAAAACAAAGACCACCACTGGACTGTCTGTGACAATGCGATTACTAGGAAAGAAAGAACAACATTCTCTGATAACTGTAGCCCATTTCGATGTCCCTGGCGAGCGCTAGTGGCTAACGAGAGGCGATTCTGCCAACGCTGGTAGACGTCACACCCCGCCCAAGATATGGGACGCTTAACATTAGGCGAGCACCATATCTGACAAGGCAGAATACCGACAAGACCCGCCACACCCAGCCACTCCACCAGAAATGAAATGCAAAGCTCAATCTTAAATATAACAACATATTAGCATAAAGAAAATCTTATAACCCCTCCCAAACACAATAGTATAATGTAGCCTGCAATGCTCCCTGAGCGAGCTTCACAGAGCCCAGCCTACTAAGTGAAAGACAGGTTCAACTTAGGACTTAGCTATAACATTGGCAACTTAAGAACATAAGAACATAAGAAAATGGGAGTCTGCAGAAAGCCAATTGGCCTAAGCAAGGCAGATCCCTGTCCCACACAACCCCAATTACAAAGCCCAATTATAGGCTCAACACTCTAATACCCTGAGGATCATCTTACCAAATCGGTTAGAGATTAACGCAGGATTACGGGGGTCTGCAGAGCGCTGATTGGCCCAACCCTGCTGATCCCCCTTCACACCCAACCCTTCTCGTCCATATGCTTATCCAATTTTATCTTAAAGCTCCCTATCGTTTTTAATCCCACTATAGCACTTGGTAGTCCATTCCACCCATCTACAACTCTGTTACCAAACCAATATTTGCCTATATCTTTTCTGAAACGAAATTTATCTCATTTGAAACTTACAATTAACTATAAAAAAGAAAGAGTTTTTATGTGATTTTTTTTATTTAATTATGTTGTTTTTTGACGGCTGCTCTACAGGGGCAAGCCTGGTTTTTCTCTACTCTCAAACACACACTGACTGAACGGCGAGGGTGCTCCTTAAAGCGTACACTCCCATGACAAACAATCAGCCACAACATTATCAGCGCCCTTAACATGCCACACATCCAACTTGTGTTCCGGCAGCAAAACAACACTTGGCACTGATAAACTGCCCAGTTTATCACAAGACTGGCACTTCTCTCCGCTCTTTCCGGCAACGGGACCTGCCAAAAACCTTTCACTAGTTCTACCTTCGTGATAAGCGATGCAGCCCCGATGCGGTCTATGGGATCGTCAACTCTGGATAAGGTATAGGCGTCTGTCAGGGATAATGCACACACACTCTTGCAATCAACACACACACTGATCTTGCCACTTAACACAGGTTGCAAAGTTACAGGCAACGAGTCAACGACCACTCACGATATCCCTTATCCCTCAGACCCTTCGTCCACATGTAGTCCAGCTCTGCTTTCACCACTGGCTGTCGAGCAGGATTTATACGGTAGGGAGCCACTTTGAGCCTTGCTCTGTCTCCAGCCTCTATGTCGGATTCTACCCCGTACATCAGGCCTGGAAAATGAACAAACATGCGGATGTACTGCCACAGCCTAGTAAACAACTTCTCTTGGCGCTTAGGAACAAGAGGTTGCAACTTATCTCGACGAACAAAATGCTCATTGCCCTCTCACAACCCAGCCGAGACCACAGTTTCTACACTATAGCCTCCCTCCTTCTCCACCTTTGTCTCTAGAACAGCCAGGTCACGAGAGGGACAATCTGTACCACCTGTGCAGTCACTCTCATAGTTCATAATTGCTAAGGCCTCCCCGCCGATACCGTACATGCGCACCCCGCATTCCTTGCGACTACATCTGCCTGCGCAGCATCACCGCTTTCAGCGACATGGCCAGATACAGTCGGTCTATGCTAGGGCTGTTGAATAATACTAGAGCAGCATTGGGAGGCTATGCGATGACCGGGCACATCCACTCCACAGCCAACCTCACCAATCTGCTCAATGTCCTGATTCTGACCACTACCCTTAGCAGCCATGGGTCGACCCTGACCTGACAACCATGCCAAAGCCTCGTTGCCCACCTTCAACCACTGAAACAATGAGGCCAACGGTCTACTCACACTCAAGTGACCTGTCAGCGGAACCTCGTGCACCGCAAAAGTTATGAGGCCTGGGTGCTCGGCACAAACAGTGGGGTATGAACCAAGCAGGTGCTGGAGCGCTGCACACTGCTGCTCAGGCAGGTGCTCTAGCACTTCCACAGCCACCTGGCTCGTGTCCCCCGCCCACTACTCCACCGAGACATGACAATCCCAACTCTCCTCCACCTGTGCCCCACTGCCCCCCTCTCCTTCTCCATCTTGGCCGCTGCAGACCAACACAGGGACAGTAGGTTGCTCAGGTGGTTGCCTCACAAACTCTAACAGGTTCATATGACATGTTTCCCAGTCCTCATTGAGTTCAATAGCCCCGTTACTACACTTCTGAAGCTCAGGATCATCTATCTGCAGCCGACAGATATCCGAAGGAGCGAACCCCTCTAAGTGCTCCCGGAGCAACTTATGGCCTCCCCCGATACTGGGCTGCTCGATCCTATCCTGCTTAAGTGTGTAATGTCGCTGTCTCGGAGCTTTCTCACGCCCTACCTCCTCACCAAGTGTGACAGGTTCTGGGGCCACTCCGGACCTAAATGTTGGTGCTAATACTGAGTCGCCAAGAAGAGACGCTGGATCAAAACTCACAAAACTTCTCCCAACTTTAGCTTTCTCCTTCCGACCGTTCCTCCGCTGGTCTAGAGACTGAGGAATAGGCTGTGACACCTTAGATACACGAGATCGGGTGACAACACACGCCATCTGCTGTAATTGACACCTCTCGACCAACTCCTGCCCCTCCCTACTCACGTCGGCCGCCCTCTCTGCAACGACTAAGGGTGGAACCTCAGAAGTAGGCACCGCAAAGTCGTTGCCGAGAAGAAGGTCGACGCCCTCTACTGGCAGTTTCTCTACGATTCCAACATCTATCTCTCGTGTCACACCATCAACCTCCAGCTCCACTCGAACCAACGGGTATGACCGTGTAGCATTAATACCCTGCACCACAACTACCCGTGCCGCGTTTATAGGTTGGCCTGTAAAGTTTTTCATCAGAGTCTGGGATGCACCTGTATCACGCAACAACTCCAACCCATGCTTGCAACCAGCCCAACTCACGCAGCCACGCCCTCTATGGTCGCAAAAAGCATCGCGGACAGGTTTCGAGCCTTTAGGACACTCCTTCACTGGCTGTGCCCCCGCATCTGACATATCACCCCGGCTAAATGTAGAAGACTTCAGAGACACCCCAATGTTGCTAGCCAAAGACACGACTGCTGTAGGTTGGTTACTAGGGCAGGAACGTGCAAAATGCCCCTTGTAATGACACTTAAAACACTCTACTTCACCCTGGGACTTCCCCTGAGGTGGGGAAGGGCCCTGACCTTTCTTAAACAGGATGGTTTTGGGTTTGTGATCAAAATTAGTATCATAGCTATTACTTTGGTTATTAAATGTCGCATCACTGACTCGGGGGGGGGGGGAGGGGTGGAGTGTTTCGCCCATTGTGAACTGCATCGGTCCGTTGTGCAGACCCGCACCCACGAATCAGCGATACTCTCAGGTCAGCCAACTCAGCTGCCTTTTGTAGAGTTTTAGGTTGTTTCTCTTTGATGTTCAAAGTCAGGTCGCCGCCTGTGCATTTAAAAAATTGCTCTAGAAGGAATAACTGCTCAAGCTCTTCGAACGTCGTCACCTTCTCTGACCTCAGCCAATTTCTCAAAGCATCAGACAGTTCCCGGGCATGTTCTAGAAAAGTGCACTCACGACCCTTCGTAACACCCCGAAACTTCACCCTATATGTCTCTGGTTGTAACTCGTACGCCCGCAAAACAGCTTCCTTCAATACCTCATAATCGATGCAAGACTCCAAGGGCAACTCATCATATGCCTTGAGTCCTTTGCCAACCAACCTAGAGGAAACAAGGGCTGCCCCCTTAACCTCGGGCCATTGGTGCTCCCGGCACTTCTTCTCAAAACGCAGGAAAAACTCGGTGACACCCGACTCGTCAAATGCAGGGACTAACTTAAGAATGTGCGATAAAGACTGATTAAGACCTCGATTCCCAGAACCGAGACGCTACCCTGTCGAATCCACCCAAGACTTCTCAAGCTCTATGTCTGCACAGTACTTCGTAGCCTCAACCTGAAGCTCAGCCTCACATATGGCCTTTCTCTCCTCAGCCTGAATCCTAAGCTCAGATTCCCGCTGCTGCTGCTGAATCTTAGCCTGCTCGAGCTCAAGTTTGGCGAGCTCGAGCCGAAACAACATCTCGGAAGACAAACCCTGAGGAGGGGGTGCTACTATTGGGGACCCACCCCGTGAATCACCTAGAGGCATACCCAACCGCCAGCGGGCATCGGCCTGCGGGAACGTACCCGGCTCCGGAGCCCGAGGGGGTGCCATGGTAGGAGTCGAGTGGAATGGGGGCTGGGCAGAAGGTGCCCCAGCTCCCGCTCCACCCGAAGCCCCACGCACCCCACCGAGCACACATGTAACCAGCTCACCTCTCGACAAACCGCTAGTATCGGGAAACCCTAAGACCGTGGCTACACACTGCAGTCCGTACCGGTCTAGTCCCGACACACGATCCGCTGACACAGGCTCCTCCAAAAATATCCGAGCATCCTCCTCATTGTTCA
Source organism: Paralithodes platypus (assembly GCA_032716605.1). Lineage (NCBI taxonomy): Eukaryota > Metazoa > Arthropoda > Malacostraca > Decapoda > Lithodidae > Paralithodes > Paralithodes platypus. Next base: position 17,267,454 of record CM064525.1, read on the forward strand.
CCACCCGAACGCCGCTTGACAACTCCACCTTCTGCACCACCTCGCCTGCTTCCCGTACTGTGTCCTCACTGTACACTGATCCGTCGTTCGACATAGTGTCCACCGGAAATCCTCAACGTTTATAAAAAAAAAAAAGTACCTAAACTCTCATGTAGCACTATTCACTCAAAAAAATGCTTGAAGACAACTTAAGTGCTATACTACGTTGCCAAAAAAAATTCCAATGTGTCCAAAATATTCCTCAAAAACAAATGTCCAAAAATCCTGCAATTATTTCTTAGTTCAATAAATCCTAGACTAAGGTCGCCATTTGTTATGACGACTAAGATAAGATACTAGGCAAGGTCGCAATTTGTTACGACCGGGACTACGAATAAAACAAGGGCACTTAATGATTGGACTAGTAATAGGGCACTATGCAACAACGGTACGCTAGATCCAAACCCTCGAACTTATATGCCGGCGAACAAAACACCTATACCCTCCAGAGTTAATCTGCGATAGCGGGGTATCCTTAACTGGGCATAAATGTACTCTACTTCAGGCTAACCGACACTGGTATAGCCTGATAACAAACAAGATGCAAGTTACATTAAATTACATAAAAAGGATTCTATGGAAATATCAATTAAATCACTGCAAGATTTAATACAATAAAAAGATGATTCAATACAGTTACTCTAAACAACAATAAACTCTTCACTCCTATCTGAAAGAAAGTGAAGTATAGTCCTACAGCATAGACCTGGAAACTTCTGAAGAAAGTCTGATGCTCATAAGATGCTCGTATCTTAAACTATATAAAGGCAGGAGGCAGGACACCACACGTGTAAATCGAATACACAAAAAGATAAGACATATAATGTTAACTGACACGAGAATACTATAAATGCGCAACGGTAGCAATGCTTGACACTAAAAGAAGTACTTCCTCATCAACGAAACAGTCTGCTATGTTTGTGCGGCTCAGCAACAACCTAGACTAGTAAATGCTGTGAATAATAATGCGCACATATCAAAGAGCTTATATAAAATACTAACAAGTGTTTACTCGATTAATAATGTCTAGCTGGGACACTCTAGGTAAGGAACTGGGGTTGAGCAAGACAGGCTCGTAGCCTAGCGATGTCCTTAAGACTGCATCCTTTAAGTTACGTTAATTGACTAGGGTGCTCTCTCGATAGATCCAGATCACAAGTATCTGGTTCTACCCTGGCGACCCTCTAAAGACAAGCAAAGACGCAGCAAAGTGAGGAACTGGTACAGGCCAAAACCCTCAGTCATCACAAAGCTGCACTCGCAAAGGACGCAACCAAAAAGACAACCCAGGCTACCACAGTACCGGTCGAAGTCGTGTAGGTATAAGCAAACTGTACACACATCGGAGACAACGACTACAGTTACCTTATCCCAGTCTAGCATTAAATAAAAGAGCAGAAACACTAAATCAATAATGGAGGCACACAGAGTTCTTAACCTATACTAACTAAGAATCCTCAAACCTAGTCTAAGTACATGTAAATATCTCTGAGGACGGCGCATGCAATACAATGGGCCGGCTATGAAAACCGTATGCAGAACCCAAGGGGATAAGTAATTGAATAAAGGCGAGAAGTAATGGAAAAGAAGAAGTTCAGAGAGAGAAACAGTGATAAAGGTGGTGATCGGGGGAGAGTATGCAGAGGGATGTTAGAAGCACGCGCGCCAAGCCTGTCCTGACGAGGACAGCTCCTGGGGACCCTCATGTAGGAGGTTAGTTACACAGGAGCCTGCAAAGGCGCGATGGTCGGCCAATCACGGGCCGAGACGTCACAAGACAGCAGGTGTCACGTGACACAGCAAGTCCAATAGCGAGCGAGAGGCAGGGATGCTCCCGCACCTACAAACACTCACTACCATCTCGCTCTGAAAGTCTCTCTCATTCCCACGCTGGTACTATCATCACTACTATTGATATAAAATATAACCCATTGTCACAGACGAAAACAAAGACCACCACTGGACTGTCCGTGACAATGCGATTACTAGGAAAGAAAGAACAACATTCTCTGATAACTGTAGCCCATTTCGATGTCCCTGGCGAGCGCTAGTGGCTAACGAGAGGCGATTCTGCCAATGCTGGTAGACGTCACAGTTGTCACAGACAGATCAGTGGTGGTCTTTATTCTTGTCTGTGACACTTGGAAGTATTTTATATCAGTGATAGAGTATAAGATGTGTAGTGTGAAGTTAAGGAGAGAGAGAACGAAGGAGGCAGCGAGGTTGTATTATGTGCGTGTATATGTACGTGTGCCTTCCTCGCTCGGGCGGGGGTTCGCACGGTCTTGATTGGCCGGCGGGCCTGGCTACGTCATAGGACGCTTGCTCTTCATGACGTAGTGGTCTGTGATTGGGTGCCGCTGTCCTAGTGTTGGGGCTGGGGGGCTCCTGCCCGCGTGTCTCCTTAGAGCTTGGCATGGTGTGCTTGGTCCTAGATCTGTCCTTGCAATCTGTCCCCAATATAACCCCCTGTACTACTGTTTCTCTCTCTGAACTTCTTCTTTTCCATTACTTCTCATCTTTATTCAATTACTTATCCCTTCTGGTTCTGCATACGACTTCCATAGTCGGCCAGTCGTATTACCAGCACCAGTTCTCACATATATGTTTTGCACTAGCTTTAGGGATTATTAGTCATAGTCACATGGAGTCCTATTATCATTGGGTGCTTCTAATTATTGAGTTGTTCTTTGTTACTATTTAATGCTAGACAGTGGAAGGTATCTTTAGTCGTTGTCTGAGTTATGTACATGGCAAGTCAGAGCCTGTACGACTTCGACGGAGCTAAGTGCCTGTAACCCTTGTGCATATTTTTCCTTTGCGAGTGTAGCAGTATATAAGCGAAGGGCTTTTGCCTACACTTACTTGTATGCTTGCTACCTCATTTTGTTGACCTTTGTGGAGCGCCAGGGTAAGACCAGATACTTGAGATCTGGACTTACCAAGAGAGCCTCCTAGTCACTTAACGTAACATAAGGGAAATCTGTTCAAGGGGAGACAGTAGGCTACGAGCATGCTTGCGCTCAGCCTAGCCTCCTGGTACCTTTTTTTCCGCTGCTAGATATTATTAGTAATAAAGACAGCATTGTGTTTATTAACTTTAAGTGCGTATGCTTTAGGAATTATTCACGTATTATTTTAGCCTAGGTTGATGCTTGGTGCACAACCCAGTATGGCTGTTACTTTGGCTAAGGAAGTACTGTTTTGAGTGGCTATTATTAGTGCTGTCACAGAGTTGTTGCACTCCCTTGTTTTATATATATATGTATCCTACTTATTGGTGTATTTAAGATACACGCTTTGGTGTCCTGCCCCTGCATTATTTCTGTTCTATATTCGACGAGCATCTTAGAGCATCAGACGTTTTCAGAAGATTCCATATCTGTTTGCTGTAGGACTAAACTTCCAGTGTTTTCATAGAGCATTGAAGAGTTTAGTGTTGAGTACAGACTCACACTAAAGTTAACGTAAGCACATACTCCTTTATTAAATCTTGTTATAGTTTATTTAAGCATTGTTATTACTTGAGAGCATTTTATTAATGTAAAGTACTCCTGTTGTGAGTAGGCTTTGCCGTCACCGGAAAGCCTTTGTAGAAGTGCACTAAAACCCAGTTAATTGATACCCCGTTATCCAGTAGATTAACTCTGGAGGGTTTTAAGTGTTTTGTTCACCGGCGTAATAGTTCGAGGGTTTGGAATTAGCGTACCGTTGTTGCAGATATAGCCTATCATCTAGTCCATTATTAAGTGCCCTTGTTTATTTCGTAGTGCCGGTCGTAACGCAAGGGAAGATCTATTAGAACAAATAACCCGCTATCAAATCCTTCATTCAGTGCAATTCGGCAACATTCTCTGGAATCAGACCATCCCATTAAAGTTGAGTCATTCTCAGTCCTTGCCTCGCACCCTACAGACACACAGCTATGCATTAGTGAGTCTCTCTTGTCTATTAAGGAAAAGCCTTCTCTGTCACACAACGAAATATCAGTTGACCTCCTTTGTTTTTAAACGTATTGTGTATGTAGTATATAAGTTTCTTAATTTTGTTTTGTTTTCTTCCGTTTCCAAGCAAACTATTTTTTCTATAGGTTTAACTAGTGGCAGGTCATTTGAGCATAAATCCAAAGAAGTTATCCTAACCCTGTACAATTCCTTAGTCAGCCCTCTTCTGGAATACTGCGTTCAATCCTGGTGCCCTTATTACCAAAAAGATATAAACAAGCTAGAACGAGTTCAATGTAGAGTTACCAAAATGATACCTAGCCTAAAGAACAAACCATACGAAGAGCGTCTTAGAGAATTAAATCTATTTCCTTTAACCCAGCGCAGATTAAGAGGTGACTTAATTCAAGTGTTCAAAATCATCAAAGGCATCGACAATATGAACTGTAGTAAGTACTTGACTATCGACCAATCTAATTACATGCGGGGAAACGGTTGCACAATTATTGGTAAATCTTTTAACTCCCACGAATCTAAGAATTTCTTCTTCAATCGAGTTGACAACTTGTGGAATGGGCTTCCCCGAGACGTTATAGACTGCAGCACCGTTGACTCATTTAAACTCCGCCTAGACAAATATCTCGCATCAAACCCGCGACTGACTGCGTTTGTAAATGAATAACTTTATTTTATCCCCCCCTCAGTTACTAACCCATCTGTCCCCTACTAACTTCCTAATACTGCCACGGACATTAGTTCCAGGGCAATAATTCCCTTTCCAATGTTCCCTTACCCACTCTAAACCACTGTTTGGACACTTGATCCTCAGTGTTTTGGAGGACAAGCAGCCTAGAAGGGTCACTAGATCTGTTGTTGCTTGATTTCCTTTGTACTCCTTTGTACTGTTATTTTGTTCTCCATTATCTTTTCTTAGCATTCCATTTTCATGTGTTCGTCCTTTGTTCACATTCAGTCACTTTTATCTACTGTATGTTTGAGCTATTTTAGGTATATCTATTATTGGTGTTCTCTATTGTACTGACTTTGCTTACATTTCTTCATTTCTATTTTTAAACTTTCATTTTTTTTTTTTTTTTTTTTTTTTCGATATTCCAACTACTCCCTCTCAGGCATAGGATGATAGCCTTTATACTTAACCGCTGAACACGGTGAGGCCCGTGAGGTCTTGCTCCAGTCTAGGGAGTGAGACATGCGAAGCTTCACGGCTCGAAGCAATTCCATCTCTGAAGCCGCCTCGCCTCTGCGTTTCACAGTCTCATCCCCCACACTCGGACCCTCACTCTCAGAACGCCACCTATTGAGCAAGTAACTCACTAGGCATTGCCCCCCTGTAGCATATTTTTGAATATGGGAATATTCATACAATGTTATTTAATCAGGGAACAATGCGGGTATTTTTTTGGTATTTCGGTGTGCTGTGGTAATGCACTGATACTAGGTGCAGCACAAATTCCATCTTAATAATATCTCCCATTGACATATTGGGATTCGAACCCGAGTCCATTGGGTTACCAGTCCAGTGGCAAGACCACTCCGCCACACCTCCCCTAACGTGTCCCAAATAATTGATTCGCAACATTACTATCCCGCTGTTTAGCCTTGTTTTTTAATTTTAACTGATATAACTATGTTTTTTTTGTAGATTTGCCTGATGATGGAGTAAGTCACCTCCGAAACTGTCGCCCAATAAACATGTTTTTTACATTGAATGCTTCTGGTTCTTCTATTCCTTATTCGCCTCCGCTTTCCCAAGAATGTATCGATTGCCACAATATATATATATATATATATATATATACCGGTATATATATAATTATATATATATATATATACCGGTATATATATATATAATTATATATATATATATATATATATATATATATATATATATATATATATATATATATATATATACAGTATATATATATATATATACAGTATAGACAGTATATATATATATATATATATAATGTATATTAGTCGTTACTTAAGTCGCTGATGCTTCGAATCTCAATTTGAAACAATAATTACTGTATATTCTATATATATATACATACAGGTATATGTATAATTCTCCTACTCGACGAGACAGAGAAACGGACGAGAGAACGCGGAAGTGGTCCTGGACCCTGAAAATATGAAATTTAAATTTTGTTTCTGTTCAGGCTGTCTCGTTACGGCCACCCCCAGCAATGGGGTATGTCCCTTAGTATATACATACATACATACATACATACATACATACATATTTTCTAAATATTCCCGCCAGATTATAACATTTATTGTATTTGCTTTCGAAGGTACAATAGTAATATACCTGTTATGCAACATTGTAATTTAACGTGCTTTATTGTGACTGCGTTTTCCACTTTAGGAAACTACGTCAATGTACAACTCTCTCACTGGGAGACAACGAACTTCAGTTTCATAATTTCACAACAATGATAATCAATGGACACAATATACACAGTTAAGTTTCACAAGTTTTATTTCCTTAACCTGACAAGCGCGATATAGACATAGGGGCTAGGGTAGTTATTTGTGCATTTCTAGCCCTGGATTCTGACAGAATTCGTTATATTTACAATATAAACCATTATTTGTTTTCGGTATGCTTTTATTTTACATATATGATGTATATATGAACCTTCAAGAGTGCTAAAATAAGTGGGAAAAGCATTTGGGTGGTGAAAAACGAAGATATTGGCCACCCGGTCATAATCTCAGGCGAGAGAGAGACAGGCAGCCCTCCCCTCTCGCTGTCTGGGAGTCAACTGAGACGAGCGGAGCGGTGTGTGCCGGTGTCTGGGTGTTGCATAACGATCTTTTATGCAACCCACTTGTGCTACATTATCGGGGGAGAGAAAAATAACCGATAAATTATGATAATAAGAGGAAAAATAGGTGATAATTGAGGAGGGGAGGGAGGGGGGAATAAGGTGGGGAAGGAGGGGAGGGGGGTGGGTGAGATTTACATGGATGAGTACTGGAGGGGAATTATCTCACCTAGAGACAAATTCCTTTGTTTTGATAGGCCCTTTTTTTTTATGGAAGGCTTTTTTTATGGTCCTGCTTCCGTGAGGCCTATCGCGTTCCCTATAGGAAGCCTTCCGTGAGGCCTATCGCGCTTGCCGGGTTAATAGCTAGGGTACATTCTCAGTATATGCAATGGAATAATATACAGATCGGTCCTGATATATAATGATAAGGCTGACGACCAAACATAGAATAAGTTATAACAAATAATATATGTTCACTAGAATAATAGTGATACTAAATGAACATATAAATATAATAAGGTTACTAATAGAACATGTAATTTATCAGGATGTTACTATTAGAACAAATAAATAATCATACACAGAGATGTTTAGTCTCAAATACAATAAATAGTGTCTTGAAAGAAAACGGGATAGTGCGAGGTAAGATTCCGCCTAGAGTAAATATTAGTTACTGCGATAGCATACTCGTGGCACTGAAGGTATGTAATATAAAACACTATTTGATTCTTGAATAAACAAGAAGTTAATTCAACTTGGACAGGAGATTAAACTCAAATAACTCAAAGAGTAATAATTATGAATATAAATTAATGAACGGGTTAAAGATGGAATTTTAGTCATGTATGCGTGACTGAGATTTCTAGTTGGATGATAAGTTAATGCGACTTGAATAACATAGAGTTAAAGCAACTCAAATAATACACAAAATTAATTAGACTTCATATAGCGTGATAATAATAATAGTCAAATTAAGAGACTGATTGAGAAAACACTCTGTGAACAACTTATCTATGATTTACGTACCCAAATGATGATATTACATAAAACAAGTTCTGAATAAGCTTTCACTAATTTTGACGTGTAAATATGCATATATTTATTCCCGGACAAACATATGTGTATCTCCTCATAAAGAATATAGGAGCCTATATTTGAAGGAGTATATATGTGTTTATCCCACAAATAGAAGCGTGTAATGTTCTCTCTAAATCGAGCGACAGGTAACTAGGAAATGTGAAGAATAGATCGTTTTCGATAATTACGTTAACGTGGACCTTAACACATCAAGTTAACCCTAGTTGAAATCATCGTTATCATTACTGAACAAAGAGCACTTAAAGGTTTATAAGAAGGGTAGAAGCCTGGCGAACACGTGGTCACTGCGGTAGTTATCCCTCGGTTGATCACAGGGGCTCAACGAGAGTTTCACACACTCCAGGTAGATCCCGATCCTTCTCTCTTTCTTCTTGGTCATGTTTATGCACTTGTTTTATTCTTTTTAGTTGAACGAACTGGCGTGTTCAACAAGGTTAGAACTTATTCCTGTAGCTCAAGGATGCTCCAGATTTACTCGTCCTTCTTGTGGGAAGAACTGTACGCCTGCTGCATTGCCCTGGCTTTGCCTACCTTTTCCTTGGCTCGGGCAGGTAGTACCCCTTTTTGTACCCCCTACCCTGTCTCTCAGGGTAGTAGGGGCATGGTAGAAAGTTTTTTTTTTATGTATTGTGAAGCCGTGTAGTTACATTAAAATTATAGGAAAGATGCTTCTTGATCTGGGAGGACATTCTAGATGCATTGGTAATAGGTTTAACCTCAGGCATGGCCTGTTGAGGCGCGTAATAGGGAATTACTGTTTGGGGAATGCTTAGGGAATTTGAAGGTTGTATGGTGGTGGTTAGTGAAGAAAGTAGGTAAGGGAATTTTGCTTGTTGGCTAGCATGGCTAATTGAATTTGTAATATGGTTACAAGCCTCGATGGGAGGTATTGAGGGGGTTGGTGAGGAACTTGCATAAACCGTTTTTCGCTGTAATTTAGCACTGGGTTGGACAGGCCTCGGTCGAAAGTTGGAGGACCGTTCTCGTGTCGTTGAGGTTGGGCCTGGGTGGTGGAGGGCCTGGTTTGTAGCGGTTGACTTTTTATGCTAGCAATACGGCATGAGTTGAGTGAGTTGCTAACTGAAAACTGAAGACGGGAGCAGGTGCGTAGCTTGCTTTGGCTTTTGATGGCCAAGCCCCGTCATCTCAATACTTATACTTGTATTAAAACTTGAAAGCAATATGGGGTGTCTGTAGCCTAGTTGCGCAAGACTTTTCACCATGGTATACCTGCTTCATTCTTTTGTAATACGCCAAACGTAGCGTTCAATAATACTACAGCAGCCTTATTTACCATATTTTTGTTTGCAAGGAATATTGTGTTTTATTATTGTATTGTATGGTTTGAGTGGAGGGTTTGTATACACTTACGCATTATCTACCACTTTGAAGATACGACTGCAAATGGCGCCATTTATTGGGTGAATCGACCTTTTACAGAAGGTGAGGGCAATTGTGGGGTCAATTGGATATATGATGGGTTGAGGGGGGCAGCCCCCCTTGAATTATTGTCATCCTCATATATATTGACCTGTAAGGGGCAAAAGCAGGTTGCCGGATCTTTGTTTTAGCGAGTAACAGCTATGGCGGGTGAGTCAAACTCACGCCATTTATTTGGTGAATCATGCCTGCCGCATCTCGGCATCCTACAAACCAAGAAGGAGAAGGAGGTCAAGTCAACAGAATGTTTTGTTTACGGTCGGGACTTTGATTATTTTTGGTGTTATTATTCGGTGAAATCGGGTTTTTTCAAGTTGTCGATAACGAAATTCCTTCATGGGGACTATATTGAGAAAATATGGCGAGTCTGTTAGTCCCGGTTTGCCCTAATGAATTGTTTCTAATAGCGCTGCGGTAGCGTTTTTGAAGATTATCGGATTAAAAACTACCAGGACATGCTTATTTTGATGAGCCTAGATTAATATATGTCAAGGAAAAAAACTACATTATATAAACTCTGGCGCTTAATGAAATATGAAGATAAAGGATATACAGTAATTAGATAATATATATTTATACCCTGCTGCAAGGACCACGATCATCAGGGAGTGCCGCTTTGAAGGCATTGTTCTCGCAAATCACGTGAAGGTGAAGGTATTAACGGATACAACTTTACAACGGCACCTTGTATCTACTTTTCGCTGAGTGTTGGGAAGGGAGAAGGAGCGTTGAAGAGAGCGGAAGCTGTTGGAGTGGCTTTATTACGCGTGTTTTAGTCTGTATACGTAATCGAGGTGTCCCCCGACTGTGTGCGAGCATGTGGAATATACTAGGACGTACTACCACACCCACTAAAATACAGTATACTGCATGTCCGCCTTGGCTGGGATCAACTGAACTGAAGAAAGACTGTTGACTCTGCGAGATGTGGGATGATTCAACTACTGATTATTGCAGGTAAGAACGTAGGGTTAAGGGGAGGTTTTTAGTATGTTCATTAGACTTCCATTAAGCCTAGAATTATACCCCCTGGAGCTCCTTTCAAGATAAATTTGCCCGCCAAAGGCCGGCTTCTCATAAAATACAGGTTCGCTATCGCTCGCCAGGAAACAATCGACACCTAGATGGCACGAAAGGTCTTTAACATTGACAAAAATGGAGCGAAAGTTCTTAAAGTCGCCAAACTAATGAGCCGAACGTCTTAAAACCTAAACACTAATGGGGCTAAACATGAGGAAGAAGGGGGACGAGAAAAACTACCCATCTCCCCTTAAAATTGAGTGAGGTGGGTAGTTATAGCCATTAACATCGATGTTAAGCGGAAATTACATGCTAATGTAAGTTTGTTATGGTTAGAAAGTATGTTGAATTTGATTTGATGTGTTTATACATACACTACAAGCTAACTAGTTTAGCTGGTGAGTCTGCTAATTATCGATGTCTACAGCTCCAACCACCGTATAGCCCAATTCTCGCAAGTGATCAATTGGATATTAAACTACATATGAGCCAAAAACAAAATGTTAAATAGTTAGTTGGGTTGCTTTTGAACACTTATTGTTGCTTGATAATAATAGCTTCGTAATTCGAATACTATGTTCATCAGTCATCTTGTATACCGGTACATTTTATACACATTCACCTCTTCCTTAACCCGTGGAGCCCCGGCTAGTTTTGTAATGTTTGCGCACCAGAACCTGGCCGGTTTTAAAAAAATTGTTTTATTCCAGAAACAATAGCGAATGGGTTAGGAATGAAGGAAAAACCACGAAAAACCGCTCAAAAAGCTCAAAAAGTGGTCCTACAGAGCCCCCGAAAACGGATTTTACAAGAGTAAAAAATTGAAGGCAATTATCCCAAAAAACCAGGTTATTGCGCGCTCGCACGCACGCACGTGGACTTTGAGAGTTTTCAACTATCGGCACGGTTGCGTGGGATACGTACACAGTTCCCATACAAATCTGAGCCCTCTTGAGTGGCTACACCTGAGGTTACGGACGGCGCAATTAGGGTGACGCGTCAGGCGCGTCTCTGGGGCTGTGTGTTACATACATCGCCGACGCGTCAGACGCGTCGCTGGGGCTGTACGGGTTAATAAGAAAAATACGCAAATGTGACAGTAGGCTAAAGTATAAGATTCTGTTAATAACAAAAGTTATTATTCTACGAATGCAGATATATACGGATATACGGAAATAATCGAATATACGGAAATAAACGGATATACGAAAATATACGAAAACATACGGCATAGAAGTAAACAATATAGCAGTTTCTTAATCTTCCTTAATTAAAGAAAGTAAGAATAATTAAACCCAACTTTAAAAATAACTAAGACGGACATAAATGAGGAAGGAGCCCCCTGAGGGTAGTTATTGTTGATGAAGTGTAATAAAAGATGTTGATTAATTTGGCTAAAGAAGTTACCGGTACTTAGGAAAGTATGGTATTAGTGTTGTATTATCTTTCACACACACACACACACACACACACATATATACTCTCTCTCTCTCTACTGTTGATGAAATGTAATAGAAGTTAATTAATTTGGCCGGCAGGAGGTTAATATGGCTGATGATGATGCTTAGGAAAGTTTGGTAATATAATTGTAGGAGTTTCTTTCACACACACACACTCTCTCTCTCTCTCTCCTTATTTGCTATCCTTTCCTTCCACTGTCCCTTATTCTCGGGTTAGCTAACTCTACTAGAATTAAGTCCTGACCCCCTCGCTGGGATCGTAAGTTCTGTGTGGTCAGTGTATCTAATGTAAATCTATGTAAATCTCCCCCCTTCCCTTCCTTACTTCCATCTCTCCCTCCTTCCTTCCCTCTCCCCCTCCTTCATCCCCATCCCCCTCCTCCTACCTCTCCTTCCTTCCTTTCTCCCCCCCCCCCTCCTTCCTATCCCCTCCCCTCTCCCACATCCCCTGATCGTTACTTTCTTCTCCTCTCCCCCTCCTCAACCCAACCCGTCTCCCACATATGCAAATTGATCCCAATATTTTTGTTTTAATGAGTGTGTGTGTATGTGTTAGTGTGTGTGTGTGTGTGTTTTAGGCTAAACATGAGGAAGAAGGGGGACCAACATTTAATTTCCCATCTCCCCTTAACAAACTGTTGCCTCAGAAAACCAACCACTCCTAATGCAACCATACCAATGTTCCTTCCATATGTAAACTCACTGAGGCTATACACATTTATGTGTGGTCATTTATTTTTTTATTTTTTGTTGTGGGTGTTACAGTGCATACTCTAAGGGATACAAGGGATAATTACATGATAAAAGTACACACATACAGCATATCCAGCTAATTCATGCAATATATAATGCACGATTCAATAACTATGTACACACTCGCTAATTACTTAATAAAATGTAAATATATCCACCTAGATCATGCAATGTATAATGCATGATGCAATAACTATGTACACAGTGTTACGTATCTTGATCCTCAAGTGGTTAACTTGATGAATCTAGATAGCACAGAGATATATATTAAGGTATCAGTCAGCTGAAGGCAAAACAAAAGTCAAATCTAATAAAATTATTTCCTGTTGTTGCTTCCTTCCCTTTTGGATCTTAGGACTTGGTATCCTTTATTGACTGATACTCTTTAATTAGGAAAACTACTGAAACTAATTAAAGTCATGTAGTATTTATAAAGAATTATTATTTAACCGAAGCTTAGTAGGCTATGGTTATGAACCGAAGAAGTTATATCTAAAGAAGGACTATTAATTCTATAAAAAGTCTTGAAAGATAAATATTAAAGTAAGAATATTTCTGTCTCTTACCCTTTTTGAAATGAATAGATAGTTTTATTATATGTCCTTTTATTTATATTTAATGTAATTACTCTTGGTTCGTGTCTTACGTTAATAGTATTATATTATTATTATCATCAGGATGTATATCAAAGTCACATAAAAAGTTAGATATATATTTAATAATTAGTTAAATGTATTTCTTAACCACGTAACATTGAGGTTTGATTATGAGTAAATTAAGTTACAGGATCGCTTCATAGATTCGATTCATGTCTCACTCAAATAATATGAAAAGAAAAAATAATATTTTGAAGCCAAAAGAATTTTCTTCAGCTTAGGAAATCACTAGAAGTAATATTAACACAGCCATGTTAGTCTAAGGCGCTATTACTAATATGAGACAATAGCATCACCGTACTAAGCACCGTTAAGCAATGTAAGCTTAATTAAAAGAAAATGAAAGAACTCGTACGTATTAATATAAAACAATAGTATTACTTTCATCATAACCCAATTACTTAAAGAATTGCTTTAGTCCACAAGTTAGTCAACTAAAATAGTTAAGTACATAATAATAGCGTTAACGTTAATTCCCAATCACATATCTCACTAACCAACATAACGTAAGTGTTTACACGGAACACACTTAACACACACATATATAATCTGTCTGACAGTCACAATTCCATTAAAATACTTCACCCCGTCTTCCTCCAGCTGCAAGTTCACCTTCCCCAACTCCAAATGAGACTGATTTGAATGCCCACAACTCGGGTCTTATATACTAAACAATGATGGTGTAGGAACGAATCAGGAGGCGAGTGATGGTGCGCGCCCCTATCATAGCTCCTCTAGTTGCATAGCAGGTGCCTGGTCCAATCACAGCTCCTGGCGTCGATCATACGTCATAGCGTCGGGTCATCGAAGTAGTTTGCAGGGTCCCCTATGACGCACGCAGGTGTGAAGGCTTGTTTGCTGGTATGCGGGCGAGCTGGTTTCCCACTCGCTAGTTCGCTCGCTAGTCTGCTTCGCCGTTTGGGTAGTTTGACTCCTTCAACTCTAATTCTAACTCTTAAATTAACATACAGGGCTCCGTATGTCAGACCTCCCCCCTAGAAAAGAGTTTAAGGAGTATAGTACATAATATTAAACATAATACATAAATAGATTCACCACCAGATTGGCAACAGCAAGATTATAATGAGGATATAATAAGGATATCACCCAAAGTAGGCAACGTCTCCAGGTACCACATCAGAACATAGCCGGAACGTAGCTGGAGCGTTATTCGAACTGCAAGGCATCTCACAGCTGAAGGCTTGACAGCGCACTACTAAAGCATAATATTTACCTCGCTACAAGGGAGAGCTAATTGCCAAAATCCTCTCATTAAATTAAACTTACTGCTGTATGACGCCAACCTGGTAAATGCAATCTTTAACCCGGGAGCTGCGGGGAGACTCTTAAGAGTTCCCCCGGCGCACTGCGGGGAGACTCTTAAGAGTCAGAGAAAATAAAAATCAACTTTTGACATCGAAAAAAAAAAAAAAAAATTTTTTTTTTTTTTTTTTTTTTTTTTTTTTTTTTTGGCCCCTGGGCAATGCAAAATCTCAGTCCTCTACCTCCCCTCCTTCCCCACTTTCCTCCTCTCCTTCAGTTATCACCTATTTTCCCTGTTATTCCCTTATTCTGAGGTATATTTTCGTGCTAACATTAGAAATCCGATTGGAGGGTGTGGTCATCACTGATAGCAAGCGAGTGCAAGAGAGAGAGAGAGAGTATCGATCGACTGTGTCTCAGTGGCCTTGGGGGAAATTGGCGGGAAAGCAGATTGCCTCACCCATACATTATACAACTCGCGGGCTATATCTCCGATTTTGACCATCCAAACGCTGTTTTCACTCGTTTTATTGTTGTTTCAGGTTAATACCTTTATAATCAACCCATAATAGGCGCATATGGATAAGTATTAATGCTATTAATGGCACAATGAATATTTTAGTGGCGGAAACACCTCAAATACGTCAGCACAGGGGGACGTTTCCAATTACCCCCATGCGCACTTCAGAGGTTAACAGATACATGATAGGCAATCGGCTAGCACGTTCTGGACCCCCTTAACATGTTTGACATCCAGGCAGTATTCCTGCAGCAACAAACTCCACCTGGTCAGTCGTTGGTTTTTATTTTGGAACCTATGCAAAATTTTTAAGGGGTGATGGTCAGTATACACAGTGATGGCACCAGAGGCAGATTGCACATAGACAGCAAAGTATTGAAGGGATAAAATTAATGCTAACAGCTCCTTCTCAATGACTGAATAGTTACGTTGGGCAGAATTTATTTTTTTACTGAAATAGCACACAGGATGCAATACCTCACAGTCGTCTTCCTGGAGCAACACTGCAACAACCCCGGTATTGCTCGCATCCACTGCCAGGGAAAAAGATCTGTTAAAATCAGGAGCTCTGAGTACAGGATAATTAGATAATATATATTTGGTAGCAATAAAGGCCTCTTCACATTCAGAGGACCACACAAACTTCACATCCTTACGGAGAAGATCTGTCAGAGGAGCGGTCAACTTTGAAAAATTTAAGATGAAACGCCTATAATAGCCAATCATGCCTAGGTACCTTTGGATATGTTTCTTAGTGCTAGGAGTTGGAAATTCCAGAATAGACTCTACCTTTGCTTGAGGAGGTGCAACCTGCCCCTGACCTACCGTATATCCTAGATACTGGACCGTACTCTTTACAAAGGTGCATTTCTTAAGATTAACCACCAGATTGGCATCAGCAAGATTTAAGAACAGCAATCTAAGTTGGTAAAGATGCTCCTCCCATGACTGTGAAATGATAAGAATATCATCGATGTAGACAACACACCCAGGTACCCCTTCAGTCACCAAATTCATGAGGCGCTGGAATGTAGCTGGGGCGTTTTTCAAGCCGTAGGGCATTACGTTACAGCAGAAGGCTTGATTGTTGACTACAAAGCATGATATTTCCCTCGCTCTAGGGGTGAGAGCTACTTGCCAATATCCCTTCATCAAGTCAATCTTGCTGACATATGTGGCTGTACCAATCTGGTCAATGCAGTCGTTGATCCATGGCAGTGGGTAGGTATCGTTCTTTGTGACAGCATTGACTTGCCTATAGTCCATACATAACCTATGGCTCCCGTCTGGCTTTGGCACAAGTATGACCGGACTACTCCACTGGCTTAAGGCCCTAGTGATCAGTTCGTTAGATAACATAAAGTCAAGCTCGACCTGCAGTATACTCCTGCGTTGTGGCGAGACACGGTAGGGGGATAGTTTAATGGGAGTTGCATCCCCTACGTCGATGTCGTGCACGGCCAAAGAAGTGAGCCCTGGAGTATCACGGAACACACTGGGAGACTGAGATAAAACAGAGATTAGTTGGTTCGCTTGATCAGAGGGAAGATGACATAGTTTAGATGGTAATTCCCTCCAAGCCACTGAATTATACTGAAAGTTGGATAGGCTACATGACAAGTCAAAGTCTGCATGGATACCTTCAGGCTCTGGAACAGTCTGTTGCGGGTCAGTAAGAGAACTGAAGACTTCGTCCGCACCAGGCTGTCCACAGGTCCTGACATTCACTGCCACAGTGGGAGAATCTGGAGGAGAGGAATCAGGGGACCTATGGTAGGGTTTCAACATATTTATATGGAATACTTGCGTGGCCTTTCTCCTGTCTGGGGTAGTTACTAGATAATCGGTAATGCTCACCCTCCGAATGATCTTATATGGGCCCCTGAACTTGGCAGATAAAGGTTGGCCAAAAAGGGGGAGCAGGACCAAAACCTCATCACCGGGCTGAAACTCCCTCTCACAGGCTTTTCTGTCATACCATTTCTTCATGGAGCTTTTAGCCACTGTCAAGTTTTGAGCGGCAAACTCACATGAGGATCTCAGCCGGGTTTTGAAATCTGAAACATACTTGAGGAGGTTTTGGTTCCCCTCCTGGCCAACTAGGCTATCCTGCAATAGTTGCAAAGGACCTCTTACCTGGTGACCGAAAACTAGCTCATTAGGGGAAAAACCCAGGGATACAGTTGGAACCTCACGAGTAGCAAATAAAAGAAAAGGTACCCCCTTATCCCACTCAACTCCGGTCTCTGTACAATACTTACGTAACATTCCCTTTAATGTCTGATGATATCGTTCGAGAACCCCTTGACTCTCTGGGTGGTAGGTGCTAGACTTAACATGCTAGATACCCAACTCCTTAACCCTTTATTAGCGGCTCACCACTTAAGTCGTATTTAATAAAGCTGGACTATGTGGCGGCGCTCGACATAACTCGAGTGGCAATTTCAGCACGTAATGTGGCTGAGAGAGAGAGACAAGTGGTGGCAGGAGACTAGCGAGCGTATGACTGCTCCAGACCACCGCAGCGAACCTACTGACACAAATCTCAGCTCCCTCCTCCCTCTCTCACTCGCTACATACTCAATTATGTACCGAAAGTACCGAATTACCTGCTTTTTGCACTCGCGTTGCACGGTTATTGCAAGAAAACTATCCATCATACAAGGATCGTTATGGTGTCATTCGAAAGCTCTGTTTATGCCCTTTCAGGGATAGATACTTGTTTTACGTTCTGGGTCTTATTTAGGCATGAAAATGATCACGTAAACAGCCCTATTTTGGCTAAAAACACCCCGCTGGGCGGTACACATAAATAAACCGCATAGGCCGCTCGTAAGGTGTTAAGGGACTGCTGGAAAATGTTAGAGGTAAAATTAGTTCCTTGATCACTTTGCATCTCATGGGGGAAACCCATTCTGGTGAAGAATTTGAGCAGTTCCTTGATGACAGTTGGAGCAGAGGTAGTCCTTAACCTCTGAAGTGCGCATGGGGGTAATTAGACACCTCTCCCTGTGCGCATGTATTTGAGGTGTTTCCGTCACTAAAATATTCATTGTACCATTAATAGCATTAATACTTATCCATATGCGCCTATTATGGGTTGATTATAAAGGTATTAACCTGAAACAACAATAAAACAAGTGAAAACAGCGTTTGGATGGTCAAAATCGGAGATATAGCCTGCGAGTTGTATAATGTATGGGTGAGGCAAGCTGCTTTCCTGCCAATTTCCCCCAAGGCCACTGAGACACAGTCGATCGATACTCTCTCTCTCTCTCTCTCTTGCACTCGCTTGCCATCAGTGATGACAACACCCTGCTTGCAACTCGCTAATGTTAGCACGAAAATATACCTCAGAATAAGGGAATAACAGGGAAAATAGGTGATAACTGAAGGAGAGGAGGAAAGTGGGGAAGGAGGGGAGGTAGAGGACTGAGATTTTGCATGGCCCAGGGGCCAAAAAAAAAAAAAAAAAAAAAAAATCGATATCAAAAGTTGATTTTTTTTTTCACTCACTCTTAAGAGTCTCCCCGCAGTCCGCCGGGGGAACTCTTAAGAGTCTCCCCGCAGTTCCCGGGTTAAGGGTATAGCCTCTGGGTAGCGAGTTGCCATGTCCATTATAGTTAATAAATAAAGGTTACCTTGGGAAGTCTTAGGCAATGGGCCTACAATGTCCACTACCACCCGAGTAAAAGGATTCTCGAAAACGGGCAAGGGCACCAGAGGATGTACAGGCACCTTCTGATTGGGTTTTCCTGTCATCTGGCAAGTGTGACACACTCTACAAAACTCCACTACATCTGCACGCATTCCTGGCCAGTAAAAGTGGGCTCTGATTCTGTCTAGAGTTTTTCTCACACCTAGGTGTCCTGCCAATGGTATACAATGTGCCATTTCCATGATATCTCTACGACAAGGTTTGGGGACTACTACTTGATGGACGTCCCAAGCCCCGTCATCGATTGGTCTGTGTGGCGGTCTCCATCTACGCCACAATACTCCTCCTTTGAGGTAGAAACATTCACCACCCTCCTTCTCACATTCCTCTTCACTCATGGACCTGGCAGCTAACTCCT
The DNA here is from genome assembly GCA_032716605.1 of Paralithodes platypus. Classification (NCBI taxonomy): domain Eukaryota; kingdom Metazoa; phylum Arthropoda; class Malacostraca; order Decapoda; family Lithodidae; genus Paralithodes; species Paralithodes platypus. The sequence goes on from CM064525.1 coordinate 17,286,524, forward strand.
TGCATTCACTATCATCTCTCTGTAGCTCTACCAGGCCACTAGGACAATTTGGAGGGGTTTCATGGTCATCATTAGGGTCAAGATGAGCCATAAAGGTGTCAAATAAATCCACCTCAGTCACATCATCAGGCACAGTTGGAGCGTCATTCACACTCTCATCATCCCTTTCATCAACTCTTACATTCGGTACATTTCTGTCTGAGGGAACTGCTACTTGAGACATTGAACGTGTGACAGCACACACAGGGAAAACTGTTGGCATCTCCTTTTCGAGCTCACCGGTTAGTGGCTCGTTAACAGGGGAAAGTGACAAAATGAGGTCTGGTCGGACCTTCTCACCTGCTACATCATTCCCCAAAAGGAGTGTTACCCCAGGCACAGGGATATCTTGGGACCTACACAAAGCTATGATGGCCTCACCCTGTAGTAACTCACATTCAATTTCGCCTTTTACCAAGTGTGTATAAAATTGGCCTCCAGCACCTCTCATTACAACTGGTTCGCCAGGTGGGCACTCAGTGTAAGGATTCACCATGAGGGTGCTAGTAGAACCTGTGTCTCTCAGAATTTTTACCTCATGCATACAACCATTTAATCTCACGTTGCCAGATGAAATAAAGGGACGGTAACTGTCCTGCACTGATGGTGAAATTATTATTGGCTTAACCCTAGTGGGTTGCACCACACATGCTACTACACCCCTGTCTAGATGGTTTACGTTAGCTGCTAGGTACTCCTTCTGTCGGGAGTCCTGCATTAAAGGAACTTTTGGTGCTAGGTACTCCTTCTGTCGGGAGTCCTGCATTACAGGCACATAGAGTTTGAGATACGGCGGCAACTGTCTGCCCCGATCTCTCGGTTCTCTCCTTGGCCCAGCACTGATAAGCTAGGTGGCCTCTCTTGCCACAAAAAGTACATACTTTAGGGGATACGGGAACGTTCCCTCTTTGAGCATTACTATTAGTTTGGGGCCCACCTCTGTTACCATTGCCCTGAGTCGCATTTTTAGTTGGGGGAACAATTCTATTTTGGCTAGCTGGGGAAGACGTTATAGGCTTGTGACGGGGTCTGTCAGATTTGTGATTGGGATACTTAAAATTAGAACTAGAATTATCGTAGGGCTTGTTTCCACGAAATTTGTTGTTGAGCACGCATGTGTCAGCCATGTCAGCGGCGTCGGCAAGACAATCTACCTTTTTCCCCTTTAAATGATAGGATACAGAAGAATCAATTTTCCATAGGAAATTTTCTAACAGGACCAACTCCTTCAGATCGTTGTAGCTTGTGACTTTCTTACTCTTGACCCAATGATTGAAAGTTTTAGTCATGGTCCTGGCAAATACCTTATGGGTTTCTTCTACTTTCTTCTGGTTTTTACGGAAAGATTGCCTGTAAGCCTCAGGCTGCAATTGATAGGTTTTTAGCATAGCTTCTTTGAGATTGTCATAATCCTGCCTAACCTCTGCTACTTCTGACAAATACGTGGCTCTAGCCTGCCCTGTCAAAACGGTTTGTAACATAAAAGGCCATTGATCTCTTGTCCACTTCATACCTCCAGCAACTTCCTCAAACAAAACAAAGAAATCCTGCACATTATCCTCAGTGAAAGGTGGAATGACACTGGTCATAGTCAATCCCAGAGGGGGAGCAATTACGGGAGCATTTGTATGGACATTTATTTGAGCTATACGATATTGATATTCATAATGTTCGGTCCTTATTCTGGCTTCTTCGATATTTGCTTTTATTCTGGCTTCTTCGGTATTAGCTTTTATTCTGGCTAGTTCTAATATTTGATCACCTGTAAAACCAGGTGGCAATTGTTCATCAAGTTGGCTAGGTTTACTCGAGATCCCACCAACTGCTCCGTCTCCCTCCCCGCCTTCTACAGGGAACAGGTGGGTTTTTATGGTCTGAGCCACCTCTACTTTAGACATGTTTGAGACAGTTAATTGGAGATGTGAGGCAAGCACTTTCAGTTCGGATTTTGACAGACAGTCAATATCAGGGGCCGTGGGTTCTGATTCTATGAAAACTCGAGCATCTTCGTCATTAACCCTTATTTAGCGGCGAGCAACATAAGTCGAGTTAAATAAAGCTGGACTATGTGGCGGCGCTCGACATAACTCGAGTGGCAATTTCAGCACGTAATGTGGCTGAGAGAGAGAGACAAGTGGTGGCAGGAGACTAGCGAGCGTATGACTGCTCCAGACCACCGCGGCGAACCTACTGACACAAATCTCAGCTCCCTCCTCCCTCTCTCACTCGCTACATACTCAATTATGTACTGAAAGTACCGAATTACCTGCTTTTTGCACTCGCGTTGCACGGTTATTGCAAGAAAACTATCCATCATACAAGGATCGTTATGGTGTCATTCGAAAGCTCTGTTTATGCCCTTTCAGGGATAGGTACTTGTTTTACGTTCTGGGTCTTATTTAGGCATGAAAATGATCACGTAAACAGCCTTATTTTGGCTAAAAACACCCCGCTGTGCGGTACACATAAATAAACCGCATAGGCCGCTCGTAAGGTGTTAATTAGTTGAGGCATGATTAATATTTGGTTTTTAAGTAGTGAAACATTAATGAAACTGAGTGAAACTGTATGAAACGAATCCTGGCAAGGTCGCCACTCTTCTGTTACGTATCTTGATCCTCAAGTGGTTAACTTGATGAATCTAGATAGCACAGAGATATATATTAACACCTTACGAGCGGCCTAGGCGGTTTATTTATATGTACCGCCCAGCGGGGTGTTTTTACCCAAAATAGGGCTGTTTACGTGATCATTTTCATGCCTAAATAAGACCCAGAGTGTAAAACAAGTATCTATCCCTGAAAGGGCATAAACAGAGCTTTCCAATGACACCATAACGATCCTTTTATGATGGCTAGTTTTCTTGCAACAACCGTGCAATGCGAGTGCAAAAAGCATGTAATTCGGCACTTTCCCCATACAATTCCGTATATAGCGAGTGAGAGAGGGAGGGAGGAGGTGGGATTCGTGTCAGTAGGTTCGCCGCGGTGGTCTGGAGCAGTCATACGCTCGCTACTCTCCTGCCACCACTTGTCTCTCTCTCTCAGCAACATTACGTGCTGAAATTGCCACACGACCTATGTCGAGCGCCGCCAGATAGCCCAGATTTATTATACTCGACTTATGTTGCTCGCCGCTAATTAAGGGTTAAGGTATCAGTCAGCTGAAGGCAAAACAAAAGTCAAATCTAATAAATTTATTTCCTGTTGTTGCTTCCTTCCCTTTTGGGTCTTAGGACTTGGTATCCTTTATTGACTGATACTCTTTAATTAGGAAAAATACTGAAACTAATTAAAGTCATGTAGTATTAATAAAGAATTATTATTTAACCCGTACAGCCCCAGCGACGCGCCTGACGCGTCGGCGATGTATGTAACGCACAGCCCCAGAGACGCGCCTGGCGCATCACCCTAATTGCGCCGACCGTGACCTCAGGTGTAGCCACTCAAGAGGGCTCAGATTTGTATGGGAACTGTGTACGTATCCCACGCAACCGTGCCGATGGTTGAAAACTCTCAAAGTCCACGTGCGTGCGCGCGAGCGCTCAATAACCTGGTTTTTTGGGATAATTGCCTTCAATTTTTTACTCTTGTAAAATCCATTTTCGGGGGCTCTGTAGGACCATTTTTTAAGCTTTTTGAGCGATTTTTCGTGGTTTTTCCTTCATTCCTAACCCATTCGCTATTGTTTCTGGAATAAAACCATTTTTTGAAAACCGGCCGGGTTCTGGTGCGCAAACATTACAAAACTAGCCGGGGCTCCACGGGTTAACCGAAGCTTAGTAGGCTATGGTTATGAACCGAAGAAGTTATATCTAAAGAAGGACTATTAATTCTATAAAAAGTCTTCAAAGATAAATATTAAAGTAAGAATATTTCTGTCTCTTACCCTTTTTTAAATGAATAGATAGTTTTCTTATATGTCCTCTTATTTATATTTAATGTAATTACTCTTGGTTCTTGTCTTACGTTAAGAGTATTATATTATTATTATCATCAGGATGTATATCAAAGTCACATAAAAAGTTAGATATATATTTAATAATTAGTTAAATGTATTTCTTAACCACGTAACATTGAGGTTTGATTATGAGTAAATTAAGTTACAGGATCGCTTCATAGATTCGATTCAAGTCTCACTCAAATAATATGAAAAGCAAAAATAATATTTTGAAGCCAAAAGAATTTTCTTCAGCTTAGGAAATCTCTAGAAGTAATATTAACCCGGCAAGCGCGATAGGCCTCACGGAAGGCTTCCTATAGGGAACGCGATAGGCCTCACGGAAGCAGGACCATAAAAAAAGCCTTCCATAAAAAAAAAGGGCCTATCAAAACAAAGGAATTTGTCTCTAGGTGAGATAATTCCCCTCCAGTACTCATCCATGTAAATCTCACCCACCCCCCTCCCCTCCTTCCCCACCTTATTCCCCCCTCCCTCCCCTCCTCAATTATCACCTATTTTTCCTCTTATTATCATCATTTATCGGTTATTTTTCTCTCTCCCGCGATAATGTAGCACAAGTGGGTTGCATAAAAGATCGTTATGCAACACCCAGACACCGGCACACACCGCCCCGCTCTCCTCAGTTGACTCCCAGACAGCGAGAGGGGAAGGCTGCCTGTCTCTCTCTCTCGCCTGAGATTATGACCGGGTGGCCAATATCTTCGTTTTTCAGCACCCAAATGCTTTTCCCACTTATTTTAGCACTCTTGAAGGTTCATATATACATCATATATGTAAAATAAAAGCATACCGAAAACAAATAATGGTTTATATTGTAAATATAACGAATTCTGTCAGAATCCAGGGCTAGAAATGCACAAATAACTACCCTAGCACCTACTGTCATATCGCGCTTGTCAGGTTAACACAGCCATGTTAGTCTAAGGCGATATTACTAATATGAGACAATAGCATCACCGTACTAAGCACCGTTAAGCAATGTAAGCTTAATTAAAAGAAAATGAAAGAACTCGTAAGTATTAATATAAAACAATAGTATTACTTTCATCATAACCCAATTACTTAATGTTAAAGAATTGCTTTAGTCCACAAGTTAGTCAACTAAAATAGTTAAGTACATAATAATAGCGTTAACGTTAATTCCCAATCACATATCTCACTAACCAACATAACGTAAGTGTTTACACGGAACACACTTAACACACACATATATAATCTGACTGACAGTCACAATCCCATTATAATACTTCACCCCGTCTTCCTCCAGCTGCAAGTTCACCTTCCCCAACTCCAAATGAGACTGATTTGAATGCCCACAACTCGGGTCTTATATACTAAACAATGATGGTGTAGGAACGAATCAGGAGGCGAGTGATGGTGCGCGCCCCTATCATAGCTCCTCTAGTTGCATAGCAGGTGCCTGTTCCAATCACAGCTCCTGGCGTCGATCATACGTCATGGCGTCGATCATACGTCATAGCGTCGGGTCATCGAAGTAGTTTGCAGGGTACCCTATGACGCACGCAGGTGTGAAGGCTTGTTTGCTGGTATGCCGGCGAGCTCGTTTCCCACTCGCTAGTTCGCTCGCTAGTCTGCTTCGCCGTTTGGGTAGTTTGACTCCTTCAACTCTAATTCTAACTCTTAAATTAACATACAGGGATCCGTATGTCAGAACAGTCACTAACTACATGATAAAAACACACATATATCCACTTAGATCATGTAATGTATATATGCATGATACAATAGTTGTGTACACAGTCGCAGATTTGGTCAATGTAAAGAACAAATAATCGTAAGCGATGTAAAAGACCAACCCGAGGAAATGGCTACAAATTGCCCAGCAGAACATACAATACATTACATCAACTACCTGAACTAAAGACCCAATAGTAAAAGAAATAGCCAACCTCGGCCATTTTGGTGATAATGGTGTCTTTAGCCTCTCTTACCTTTTAATTCCCACAGATCCTTAATAAGCGGTATAAAATCGTTTATTAATAGCCATGATAAACTGTCAGAACGTGTCATGATCCTCGAAGGGTTAAAACTCATATATCGCCATACTCATAAACAAAACATTCGGCAATACTAGTATTAAATGTACAGTATAGTTTAGTATTAGGATATAAATTCTACGAGTTCAATAATTTATTTATCACCCCAGTACTTGATAATAAGGTTAACAAAATGGCATTTTACAAAAATAGATGGCTGTTCTCTATTGCAATAGGATCTCTTTCTCTCTCTCTCTCTCTCTCTCTCTCTCCCCCCCCCCCTCCCCCTCTCTCTCTCTCTAAGCAAACACCACCGGTAATCAGCAGCGTGGAGGGGACAAGAACACCAAAACACACAAAGCTTCATCGATAATGCACCCTCGACCACTCATGCTCTCATGACGAAATCAGGACAATACGCCCGTAGCTCAGATATGTACAGGCAGAGACAAAAACTCTACCCCTATTTTGACAACAAACTGTGTTGCATTATAGGGATGATTGTATTGAGTTGACAGTTCATATTAGTATATGATATTCACTTTTATATACTGTATATTTCTTGTAATTCGTTAGCTTTATGCCTACATGAGAGTTTTCTCATCAAGATTCTAAGTTAATTTCGTTTTGCCTTGACTGTATGGTACACAGATATGGCGTGAATTATGTATTTAACCAGACCCTTATTATTGTATTGTGTTACTCGAACCTTTCTATAGCATTATGCAAAACCTTAGAACTTAAGAGACGGCATATGCTATAGATTTCCTCGTAAGCCAAAGAGAGATAATGAATACATGTACTGTTTATATATAGATTTCTTCGTAAACCCAAGGGAAGTAGTGAATGCAAGCCCATATCTTCCCCAGTGTTGCCAATTTAGCTGCTTTACCCCGCTAGATCTAGTGGTACTTACTTCGATCTTGCGGCAATTTCCTGCAATTAGCGACATAATTCCTAGGGATATTCTAGAGAGTTCAGATGTTTTAGAGCGATATTCTAGAGTTTGTGGCATTATTCTAGCGATTATGTATATTTATTTACTATCTACCGGCCTTCTAACGAGTTATGAGAGCGGGTTTAGCGGTGTTTTTATATGGTAACGCTGCCGCCGACCAAGGAGACATACGTTATCGCTGAGTCGAAAACCGTGTTATTATCAACTTTATTATTCAGTCAACACTCTCCCACCCAATCGAACCGAACCATTTCCAGATCCCCCTCATTTCATCCACCCTCCCCTTCCTTCCTCTTACTTCCCCATCCTTCCTCCCACCTCCCCCTTCTTCTTCCCCCCTACCCCTCCGACCTCCCCCCCCCCCCCTCTATCCCTCCCACTCCTTTTCTCCCCCTACTTCCTCCCACCTCCCCTTCGTCCCCCCCACCTCCCCTTCCTTCCCCTCCCTCCTCCCCTTCTTTCCTTCCTTCCTTCCCCTCCTTCCTTCCTCCCCCCCTCTTTCCTTCCCCCTCCCCTTCCTTCCTTCCCACCCTCCTCCCTGCCACGACCCCTAGCACATTTTACCTGCCTCATTAGTTCGACATGGGCTAAATATCTATGTCTACAGCTCCAACTTCCTTACGGCCCGAAGCATGCAATTGTTGTTCGTGTGTTTGGGCACCAAGTGTATTAGTGTTGGGATTTACGATGGTAACTGATAATTTCGTGCTCGAAGAACAACTCATTGGGAATATCTAAGTTTATTTGTACACGCTTCAGCCGGTATCACACGAGCTATTCTAAATCAACTATTATCGTCAGCACTGGTTTGGCAGATAATAAGATAGAATGTTTACGTAATTCGGTCATCTAAATGATATTATCTTATATTATATTATATATATACATATATATATATATATATATATATATATATATAGTCTAGTTTCCAATAGCACTGACAAAGATCCCAAAAATAATGCTAGAAAAATGTTGAAAATTGACCAAAAAATTACGGTGTGATACTCCCTTGATTACGCAACCCTTTTACGGGTGTTCAGAATACATCTAGGTATTGGTAAAACGCACATGCAATTAATGGAGCGATGGGTCGTTTTTCTGGTCCCTCTTCTTCCTCATGTTTAGCTTTATTAGTTTTCAGATTATAAGACACTCGGCCAGTTATTTTGGCAATTTTAAAACATTTCGCCCCATTTCTTTGTTAATATTTAGACTTTTCGTGTCATTTAGGAGTCGATTATTTCCTGGCGAGCGATAGCGAGCCTGTAATTTAAGAGTAACCGGTCTTCGATCAGGACATTTTTATATCGATTTTGTTTTTCTTTTTTTATTATCTGTTTTTTTTTTTTTTTTTGTTAAGCTTGATGTCGGTATAGGGAGGAAACTAAATAATTTTAATAAACACATATACAAATAAGCGAATAACTATGCCCATCCTCCCCCTAAGGTAGTGGGAGAGTGGTTATTATCACGAGGTTTACGATAGCCTAGACACCGAACCATTAATACTGTTTAAATAGGATTGGCTTTACACCTTACGAGCGGCCTAGGCGGTAACTTCTACGTACCGCCCAGCGGGTGGTTTTACCCTAAATGGCCTTGTTTCCGTGCTCTTTTTCATGCATAAACAAGAGTCAGAGCGTAATACAATTATGTATCCCTGAAAGGGCGTTAATTGAGCTTTCCAATGACACCAGAACCATCCTCCTACGACCACGCGTTCTCTTGCAACGATCGTGCAACACGAGTGAAAAATCCCTAAAATACGGTAATTTTTGTACATAATATCCTGTGTAGTGAGGGAGGGAGGGTGGATGTGTGTGGAGTAGACCTCAGTAGTCGCGCGGCTGCCGTGTCGAGCGGTCAGACCCGGACCTATGCTCCTCCCACTGCTCGGCTCTCTCTCAGAGCACATTACGTGCTTAATATTGCATGCGACTATAGCCGGGCCCCGCTCTTTAGGTTGGGGTTCTCTTGTCCGACTATAGCCGGGTGCCGCCAATGAGGGGTTAAAGTTAGTTGATTATCAGAAACATACTGGACGAGAATTCTCCATTTAACTCGCAAATGTATTGAGAAACTGTGGACGGATAATATACAGGGAGTTTATTTTGTTGGTGTGCATTTACCAACTCAAGTCCTTAGTCATAAGATTGTATCATTTAATGCTTCATTAACTCCCACTAAATCCTAAGCTCTATCGGGCTTAGCCATGCTATTTATCACAAAAACTAGCCAAGTGCTTTTATAAAATGTTGTCGTGAATCCTGGTATAGATACCGTAGTTTGAATTTCCCGGGTTCACGACAGCTGGTTCCTTTTTGTTTATACACATTACTTTATTTATCTTTGTGGATAAATATTACTGTGGTTGTACCAATTATATCTTAGTTTATTTTCCCTTATTATTTAATCACGTGGGACGATATAAAACCCTTAAATATATTTTATATTGTCACGACAGAAGGGAATCATAGACACACTTCACACAGACTTTTTCCCGCCAACGACAGACCGCCAGCTTATACCACATAACACCAGAACTTCCCTGATCTTTGCCTACCGACACGTCCATCACCTAATCTACACTCTTTGCATCACAGCTAAGTTCCTTTAATACTAGAAGTACTTCATAGATATTACTGGGACTACCACAGATAGTCGACATATACATAATAACAAAGTAAGTCAACCGCCGACCCGGTAACATTTTTATAGCCTAGGCCAATTCATCTTTCCAGGTTTAGTTATTTAATTTATATCCGTTTCTCCTCTACCCCCTAGGAATAATAAACAGGATATAATTGGTGCCGTGTGACCAGGATTCTGCGCCAGCTGTTATATATATTGATAAGAATTGGAGGGGTATTAGGCCTGACTTGTCTGCCTTTGTGTAGAGCTGGGCGATCCAATGGACAAATGTTGAGGGGCATACCGGGGGAGGCTGCAAGGGCATGGGGAGGGCGTCGGCCAAGAGTTTGAGCCATCGTCCGGTGGTTACCCTGTGCCCTTGAGAAAGGTGGCTCTCTTCGGCCATTCGTATGTCCGGGATTTTCCGCTGGACCGTCCAGTGCAGTGCCCTGCTTATTTTGTTAAGCAGTTCTATAGACCAGGGGTAAGGGTGGACACTGTCAGGCAGACCTCAGCCTGGGTTAGATGGGCCAGGGAGCCGGAAGGTATTAGATAGGCTACTGGATAGAGCGCGTGCCTTCTCTGAGAAGGAGGACAGGGCCGAGGAGGAGCAGTCGACGCAATAGGCTAGATCTCAAGACTATGACGACGGCTGCGGCTGTTCCTCTTTCAGAGGAGTCTTGGTCCTTCTTTCTCTTTCCTTTCCTTTCTTTTTCAGGTATTAACTTTGTAATTTGTTAAAATTTAATATAGCCTAGTAAAGTAAAATATTGTAAAGTAGAGTAATATGATATATGTAAATTTCCTTTTCTTTGATCATTTGTAAACTCACAGGGGGCACACGATCTGCATGCTTCAATTTGCTTGGTTGCTGTCGTCATCAATGTAAGTAGGTTAGCCTAGGCTTAGAATAGATTAGAATAGGTTAGCCTACAGTGACGATTAGTATTGTTGTTCCTTAAGCTTTAGTTACCGTAAATTTTTTAAGAATGGAGGAGAAAATAAAGTCATTGCGGCGGTTCAGGGCCGCCAATAAGGGAGGGATTACTAAGCTTACCTCTAATCTGTCTGATTTTATTGAACATGCTGCTACACTGCATGATGTAAGGGGTGTGAAAATCACTGTAGAATAGGCCCCAGCTGATATCCAGTCGTAAAACGTAGAGTTCTATAGCTTATATTCAGATGATCAGTTAGAGGAGGAGATGGTGAAAGATATGCAGTATGTTAATCAAGTAAACAGTCAGTTAGCTGAGTTGGATAGTGCTCTCCAGACAACCACTACTGGTAGATCTCATGATAGCACAGAAAGTAGGAAACAGAAGGGTATTAACCCTTTGGCTGCGGCTATGTTTGGGCTATTTAGGGCATATTCAGGCACTCCTGAATGATAAATCAAGCATCTGCATTAAATGAAGTGTATTCTGCCGAAAACTAGGCAAAAATTGCTTCAAAATGACACCAGAACGGATCGTGTAGGTGGTCTGGTTCACCCGCAGTGGTCCCAGTGAAACGCGGGAACCCCGCTATTATGTAACACTCGCTCGCTTGGCTACACTGGTGAGAGAGACAGAGAGAGACCCGCGCGAGACACAGCCTAGCTCAGTGAGCCGCTCGGTGCTCTGAGGGTCGGAGGTGGGGCCCCTCACGCTCCCGCCCACTGACACTCGATTTTTACGTTTTTTACAGGCTTTTATAGCCTGGAAAATTGCTGTAACTTGCCAAAACATTCCAGAACGTCACCTGCAGCGAAAGGGTTAAGCTACCCTCCCTGAAGTTGCCAGTTTTTGATGGGGATCCAACACAGTGGGTGGGTTTCTGGGAGCTCTTTGATTGTAGTGTTCACTCCCAAACGGACTTAACTGACATTCAGAAATTTACGTATCTAAAGGGACAACTTAGTGGTGAGGCTCTACAGATTGTTAGTGGGTTTAGTTTGGTCGCTGCAAGTTATGAACCAGCGGTCAATATTCTAAAAAACAGTTATGGTCAAAAGGATCGCATCAAAGCAGCTCACATAGCGAAACTGTGTAATCTCCCGCATCCTAGCCAGGAGGTCAGTGCTCTGAAAGTTTTTCCGCGTCATTTGAGTGTGCATTAGAGTCATTACGCTCTATGGATGTAACAGTAAGTGAAATGTGTGCAGTACTGTTGCATAATAAACTTCCTAGTACACTCTCTGAGGTGATTAAGCGTGAATTAAAAGACAACTGGCTGGATGTGGATGAATATGTTTGTGTGTTTAAGACTGAAATGTGCAATCTAGAAACTAGACATAATCCACTAGAACAGTTTGGGGCGACTCCCACAACAGCATATGCGGTGTATCAGAAACCCGATACCAAGCAGAAGTATGGATGTAAGTTGTGTTTAAAGACAGGACATTTTTGGGCAAAGTGTGCTAAATACAAGAACAGTCCCACCAAAGCCAATAGAGCAAGGCAGTTGAAATTGTGCGTCGGGTGCCTGTCGTCAGAACATAGAAGCCAGGGGTGTACTAACCCTAAAATTAGGCCGTACCGATTCTGCCAACAGAAACATTTTAATTATTTATGTCCGACGCCACGCCTTGAACAAACTGGACAACCAGTGGCCCCTGAACCAACAGTGACCATGGCTGTGGCTTCGGGCCGTAATGCAGTGTTGTTACCTACCATTCAGATTCCCTTGACCGACAGAAATGGTCATACCAGTAAAGTAAGAGCTTTGTTGGACCAATGTTCGCAACGTACCTTCATCTTGCGCTCTGCTTTATCGCAGCTTGATTACATTAGGGTCAGTAAGGAACAGCTAAGGCTCCAGGGATTTACTGGCTCACTTGGTAGTACTGAGTATGAAATAGTAGAGTTAACCTATCATCACAGAAGAAGGGTGCATAAATTGAGGGCCGTTGTGGTGGAGGAGTTACCAGTATACAAACCAGGGAGAGGATTAGGGATGGAGATAAATGCTATCAAGGCTCGGGGTTACAATTTAGCCGATCCAGGTATCACTGATGGAGATATGATAGGGTTACTGATTGGGGCGGACTTTTATTACCACTTTGTACATTCAGGCTATGTCAGGGAAGGAAGTATAGTTATGTTACCCACAATTTATGGTTATGCACTGAGTGGCACTTATCAGTCAGATATAGAAGAGACCCATGTAGAGTTAGTCACTGTTCTTAAGTTAGCAGTAGACCCTTTAGTGGAGATACAGGAAGATATTGGCAGGAAATCTCCAGAATTAAAGGATCTGACAGCTCTATGGGACTTGACCATATTGGTATAAGTCCTAATGAGACTGGTAAGGGTGGGGAGAGAGTCTTAAATTGATTTTCTGAAACGGTACAGTATTCCGAAGCACAGGGACAGTATATAGTGGAACTGCCGTGGAGAGATAACATAGATAAATTACCTGATAACTTTAAGTTAGCCCTGGGCAGAATGAGAGGAATGCAGCGTAAATTTATAAAAGATCCCAACTAATGTCAACAGTATACAAAGGTTCTGGATGATCAGGTAGAAAGGGGTTTTATTGAAAGGGTAGAAAACAGGAATCAAGCTGGCCATCCCATTCACTACTTCGCTCACCATGGTATTACTAAAGATAGTGTTACTACGCCTGTACGGATAGTGTTTGACTGTTCGGCTAGGATGGACGAGAGGGCGTTCGGTCTGAATGACTGTCTCCATACAGGTCCATCGCTAGTGGCTGACCTCACCCAGGTACTTCTACGCTTTAGATGCCATCAATTTGCCTGGGTGAGTGATATTGAGAAAGCATTTCTCATGGTGGGATTGAGTGAGAAGGATAGGGATGCTACTAGGTTTCTGTGGCCCGTTGATCCCTTGGATGTTGCAAGTCCTTACATTGTCTACCGGTTCCATGCAGTTCTCTTCGGGGCCACCTGTTCCCAGTTCCTCCTTAATGCTACCATTAAAAAACACCTGTCTATGATACAGGAGAACAGTGAGGTAGTAATAAGCTAAAAAGGGGGTTGTATATTGATAACTTGCAGGGGACTGGTGATGATGTAAGTGATTTGCAACAACAATGTTGGGATGCCCGTAGAATATTTTCCAGCGCTAACCTGTCTTTACGTGAGTGGGTCACAAATAATGAGAGCTTGCGGGAACTATTGCACCTGAAGGGTATAGCTTCCGCCAAACAAGACGGGGTTAAGGTACTTGGCGTAGCGTGGCTAATTGATAAGGATATGTTACAGGTTAATTTCCGCGGAAGTAGCCCTGCATTGGTTACAAAACGCGAGGCTCTAAGTCTAACCGCGAGTGTGTTCGATCCTCTAGGAGTGTTGCTACCGGTAACCATCCGGGCGCGGAGGTTCATACAGGACTTGTGGAGATTAGAGTGTGGGTGGGATGTACCCATTCCAGATGACATGAGAGCTAACTGGCAGGGTATTTATGACGATATGATAGATAGTACAGGTATCATGTTTCCTCGTCAGGTCACTAATTCGAAGAGGGTTACGCTGCACCTATTTAGTGACGCTAGCTCAGTAGCATATGGTGTAGCGGCCTATGCGGTTGGTGATGAGGTGAGTAGGTTAATAATGGCCAAAGCTAAGGTGGCGCCCATGAAGTCCCTCACCATACCTAAGATGGAATTGACTGCTGTTCTTCTCGCAGCTCGTCTGTCTCGCATGTTATATATGTGAGGCCTACGCGGACAAGCTGATTATAGAGAATATATACCTCTGGTCGGACAGCCAGATAACCCTATGCTGGCTGTCTAGTAAGAAGATTTTGCCTATCTATGTTCAGAATAGAGTTGATGAGATAAAGTCATTAGTCCCCGGCGCTCATTTTCATTATGTGTCCACAGAGGACAACCCCAGTGACTTAGTCACCAGAGGGATTTCATATGTGTCCTTAGTTGCTTCTTCGCTTTGGTGGGGAGGGCCCACATGGCTACCTCACCAAATGCTATGGCCTGATCATGGCCCAATAGGGGGCTCAATAGGAGGGGACACCACTGTGGGTTGTAACATGAATCAAGAAGGAACCCTGTCATTGCCAGTACCGGTTGCCCCTACTGCCATATTGAATTGGGACCGGTATGGCTCATATATGAAGTCATGGCATGTAATGGCATGGGTCCTTAGGTTTATTAGGACTCTTAGAGAGAAGACACAAGGAAACTATCAGGCAAAACCGGCATATTTGACGGTGCCGGAATTAAGAGCAGCAGAGTCAGCCATGATTAAGGTAGCTCAGAGAGAAGCTTACTCTGAGGAACACGCTATTTGTCAAAAGGACAGGGCACACCAAGCAATATAGTGAAGCAGTTAGGCCTCTATAGGGAGGGAGGCATGATACGCTGTAGAGGTAGGCTACACTTGTCAGCTTTACATGATAGCGCCAAGTACCCTATCCTTATCCCTAATAAACATCGTATAGCCACTCTCCTTAGTAATTACTGCCACAAAGTGTGTAACCATAGTGGTGTTAGTTATGTTGTAAATTACATAAGGCAAAGATGGTAGATCCCCAAGATTAGACAGGTAGTAAAGAAAGCCTTAAGGGGATGTATCATCTGCAAGAGATTGCAAGGTACATCATACTGTGCTGTACAGGCCCCTCCATTGCCGGAGTTTAGGGTTCAGGAAGTGAGTCCTTTCCAGGTATCGGGGGTTGACACAGGTGCCTTGCCAGTAAAAGAGAAGGGGGGTACTGTTAGTAAATTATATGTAGTCTTATTCACCTGTGCAGTTACTAGAGCGGTCCATGTAGAGACGGTGTCTAACCTCTCCTGCGAATCATTTTTGCATGTGTTCCGTAGGTTTAGTAGCAGGAGGGGTTACCCTGAGATTATGATGAGTGATAATGCCACCACATTTATTAGCGGAGCCAGTACATTACGGGAGTTGATAGATGATGCAAGGTTAAAAGGTACTCTAGCGAAATTCAAGTGCGAGTGGCGGTTTATACCGGCCAGGGCACCATGGTTCGGTGCCATATGGGAACGGGTCATTGGCATCCTAAAGGCTGGCTTGAAGAAGGTACTGGGTCGAGCATTGGTTACCTCAGAGGAACTGAATACGGTATTACTGGAGCTCGAGGCCACAGTCAATGATCGCCCGCTTGGCTACACGTACAGTGATCTTGAAGACCCTCTACCCATCACTCCTTCACAATTGGTTCATGGGAGGCGGATCAGAAGCTTTCCAAGGC
Source organism: Paralithodes platypus (assembly GCA_032716605.1). Lineage (NCBI taxonomy): Eukaryota > Metazoa > Arthropoda > Malacostraca > Decapoda > Lithodidae > Paralithodes > Paralithodes platypus. The sequence continues at coordinate 17,302,291 of CM064525.1, forward strand.
GAGAAGTCACTGATGAAGATCTCAAGGAAACGACGTGGCGTAACAACGATTCCGTCAATCAGTGCTTCCAATATGTAACGAAACTCTGACATGACCTGTGGAAAAGGTGGAGCACTGATTATTTAATATCACTCAGGGAGCAACATCGTCACTTAATGGTAAAAAGAGGGATAGCATCGCCGCAAGTTGGGGACTTCGTTCTAGTACATGTTGACGACCCCGACTTTTTTGGCGTATAGGTCGGATAATGAAACTTCTTCGTGATCCTGACCATGAATGTAGGGTAGTTCAGGTAAAAACAGGAGCCGGTTTGACCACCAGACCGGTGGTTAAGCTATACCAACTAGAGATAGATTTAGAGGTAGTGGATGGCGACAGCAAGCTGAACTCTGATAATATCCTTCCTGCTACTGGAGCGGACCGAGGTGATACCCCTCAGAGGCCGTCACGTCGGGCTGCTTTGGGTTCCTCCCAATTGTGGCGATCCATGATCGGGACGGGACAATTGTAAATACTTTGTATAGCTGGTGGCGGAGTATGTCGTGAATCCTGGTATAGATACCGTAGTTTGAATTTCCCGGGTTCACGACAGCTGGTTCCTTTTTGTTTATACGCATTACTTTATTTATCTTTGTGGATAAATATTACTGTGGTTGTACCAATTATATCTTAGTTTATTTTTCCTTATTATTTAATCACGGGGGACGCTATAAAACCCTTAAATATATTTTATATTGTCACGACAGAAGGGAATCTCAGACACACTTCACACAGACTTGTTCCTGCCAACGACAGACCGCCAGCTGCTGCCACATAACACCAGAACTTCCCTGATATTTGCCTACCGACACGTCCATCACCTAATCTACACTCTTTGCATCACAGCAATACTAGAAGTACTTCATAGATATTACTGGGACTACCACAGATAGCCGACATATACATAACAACAAAGTAAGTCAACCGCCGACCCGGTAACATTTTTATAGCCTAGGCCAATTCATCTTTCCAGGTTTAGTTATTTAATTTATATCCTTTTCTCCTCTACCCCCTAGGAATAATAAACAGGATAAATGTGTTTCCAATATATGACACATTGACTAACAATAATGGTACTTGTTGTACTTAAATTTCTAAGTTCAAGCACACTACTGAGGTGGGGGAATAATTCGACAGTTGCTAGAGTTTGTATAGTTTATTTAATAGCACAAACTCTAAATCTAACTACTAGTCCAATAGCCTACTTCCTGTTCTGGTCGAAATGAGTTCAGTACGCGAATTGAATAAAACGTTGTCCCGTGATAGATGGTACGTTGGAACCCAAGAGCTCCCGCACATACTATTCGGATGCCCGCTATTCAGGTAATGCTTCGCTTCGACTTAGATACATCGTAGGTTACCAGACTGAATTTATAATGATCGCCGTGCCCTTCGATGACTTCTAAGAGACCTGGGCTGCTCTGACTCAAACTATTACTAATTTCTTAATCCTAAATGCAAGTGGACAAATAATATATATTTCTATATCCGCTTCCGAAACCCTCAAATGGCTAACCTTTTCCCGGGCGTTACGAACACCACTCTCGGCTCATACAATAGCCCCTTTGAATACAACACTGGCCCGTGGGCCGTTTAACTCTCTATAAAGGATATAATCTTTAACTCACATTTCCCTTACAACACCGAACACGTAGTCCGTTACACATGAACATAAAAGCTTTGTCAATACAATAGTACACCTGAATACAACACTAGCCCGTAGGCCGTTTAACTCTCTATCAGAGATATAATCTTTAACTCTTAGTTCCCTTACAACACCGAACGCGTAGTCCGTTACACATGAACATAAACTCTTTGTTAATACAATATTACACCGGAATACAACACTGGCTTGTAGGCCGTTTAACTCTCTATAAAGGATATAATCTTTAACTCTTAGTTCTCTTACAACATCGAACGCGTAGTCCGTTACACATGAACATAAACTCTTTGTTAATACAATATTACACCGGAATACAACATTGCTCCCCGGACAATATTTCTGGTAGCTTCAAGAGCCGGATATGCCCTTACGTTACTTTCTATTTCAATCTTAACGGTCACTCAACCGTGCTAGGAGGTAGCAAGACTAATCATGAAGTTCCTTTATCGATGATAAGTTACGTTAAACATATTCGGACTAGTGTCCCTTCAATATGATTCGGACGTGTGTCCTTGCAATATAATTTCGGACGTGTGTCCTTACAAACTAATCCGGACGTGTGTCCTTACAATATAATTCCTATAACCCTAGCTGAAGCTCATCTCTAAAACAACTATTCACTATTTTCCCCTAAACCCAATAGTTGTTATTTAATCTGTCCCTCTTACGTTAATTAAAGAACTTCCTATAAGATCCTAAATACTTGGTAGCTAATGGCTTGGAGCCCTTTCTATCAATAAACACTAGTTACACATAACACACATCATCCGTTTCTTCTATTTCTTAGTCAAGTCAATTTCTCTTTTCGTTTGTTCTATAAGAACACATATTTTTTTTGAAGATCCCCCGAATTAGTCTAATTCCCCTCTCTCTTTTTCTTGGTTCCTCTGCAGGCCCAATATGGGTCCTGATTAAAAGTCTGTTGCTCGTGGTGGGCGTTCTGGCTGCACTACCACCTCAAAGCTGGCCAGTAGTGGTCTGGGAGGTTGTCACTCTTAGCCATCTCCTGACGTCCTGATGAAGTTGCTGGCTGCGGGTGTGCAGGCATGCAATATGGCGACAGGCCCAGGGATACTGATGGTGTATCCTCCGGGTTGGTGAGAGTGATGCAGGACTCGAGTGCTCTGCTACTGGAACTGTTGTGTGGGCTGGAGGGCTACTGTGGTGATCGCCTTGGTTCCTGGTGTGCCCGCAGGAGAGGGGGAGGCTGGGAGGAGAGGTGTTGCTTCCTTGAGGCGTGGTGCCCGTCTGACCCCGAGCGGCTCTCGTCCCCTTTCCTTTATAGGGGGGACCGGCGCGCTGATTGGCTGCCCCGCTTCGTGCTGCCAATTGTGCTTTAGCAAGCATGACTTGCAGTTTAGACTCAATCCTCTCTCGCTCTCCTTCTCCAAAGTAAGTGCCAGGAAGTTGATTGCCTTTGTCATTTAGTGGCTTACGGGAGTCAGATGCTGGCACTAAGTTGTCTGACAAAAGGCAAGTAGAAGATCCGGTACAAGGAGCAAATGAGGTAGATGTAGGAGGGTCACAAGTGGTCATGCCGGGAATTTGGACGTTTGAGGCCCAAAAAGTTCGACATGAAGGAGCGCCCTGATTGGTCGGACACTTTCCTACTTTAGTACTCATTTTATTAATGTTAATGTGCACACATTTAACTCTTATAGGGCAAGTGACCAAATTTGATCATGCGAGGGATCAAGCAAATTTGGACCTATGAGCGACCCACAAAGGGTTAAGAAAGGAGTCAAGATTTGGTTTTCATTACAGAGCATGTATAATGATAATCTTGAATGGGCTTCAAAATCTTGAAAATAGTATTCGGTTACACAATACGATTATTAAGCGTATTCTATGTGTACAAGCTTCAACCCTGTCTACGTATTCTACCGTATATTGTAGATTTGAATTTATTGAATATTATGACGCATTTTGATAGTTTGTTCTGGCTATCATTAGACGATTTTGTACATTCTAGGGAGGTTCTGTTGGAATTTATTTGGGCAAAGACTCAATTAACCCTATGACTCCCATATATCCCTCCCAATCTAATAAAATCATCTAATAATATCCAGAACGCAGAAAAAAAGCGTAATAGGATCTTGCAAGGGTTGATATCTTCTGAGAGTAACAGGACAAAAAATATAACTTCATCGATGAAAAGGTTAACTTGTGTAAATATCCAGTAGTTATCATGCTTAGGCAAAAGGAGCACACAATAACCATCTAGGCATTCTAGGGATTCAAACAATGCAAGGGACTGGAGTTCTCGTAAAGAGGCTCCAGTCCTGACGTTATTCTTGACTTTAAGTGTGCTGGCTTAATAATCCAATGGGGTTAAATAGCCTCTGAAGTCCTATTTTAACTAACTAAACTCAAACAAGGAAACGGGGTATCGGTATACTGTATATCATGGAAACTGGCCACCTTTTCTCCTGGAAATTTATAAGTAATTTATATAAGAACAAAAATAACAACAAAAAACAACAACATGACCTATACTTCATATAAATGTATATCATTACCTTTGCAAATGTGTTATGTGGGCACTATATAAAGCACTGTAAACATGAAAAATACACCCCCTATAACTCTCCCTATGAACGGTGGTTAAATTCTAGGTAGGCCCACTACTGACAAAACAGATGCTGATTTCAGTAAGTCATGGCAGGGTGAAGGGGCAAAATATGTTAGTTTTCTTTTTACTCTGAACAAAAAAAAACGTACATCAGAGTGTTTTAATATGACAGATAATGGGGTAAAAACTAAAATTTAAAATCCTCTGGTTGTTACTAATTGAAACCACTGTACAGTATATTGATGACAACTACCTAATACACACAAAATAATTGCGAGTAGAAAAGATGCCAGTTTCCTTGCTATTGACTGGAAACGCAACAAAGCAAATCGTGACAAATCAATAAGACCTAATTATGAAGAACACACTTACAGGTGTATACAACCTTGTGTTACCTGGTGTGAGTTATGTGATAATTAACAGGTGCTATGTAATTATGGAGGCGGTGGTGTTACTGATATATAGAGGATAATGGACAAACTGCTACATTAAGCACACACACACACGCTCTCTCTCTCTCTCTCTCAAATTCTACCAACACAAACACATACACACTCTCTCTCAAGTTCTATCAACACAAACACACACACACACACACACACAATTAACCAAGTGACGGTGTGTTTATCGGTACAAACGTTAATTATGCATGCTTACGATTACCTATTTCGAATTCTAAACTTAATTTTTTTTTTTTTTTTTAGGTGAGTGAGGGAGACAAAAGGCCTGTAGCGAGTACCGCCCCCAGAGTTGAAAGAGTGACAGGGCCAAAATTAAGGGACGTTCGAGCCAAAATGCCTGGACACACAGAGTTTGAAGCAATTTAAGTCATAGGAAGAGGGAAAGACTGATTATGGGAGAGAGTTCCAGAGCTCTGCTATTGAATAGAAGAAAGTCTGAGAGTAACGTTTCACTCTTGGGTTGGAGGGTTGCACAGAGTAGGGGTGGGATTGTGTTGCAAGACGGGTACCACGTATTCTACGTAGAAGAGGTGGTATACACTGGGAGAGCTCTGAGGAACACTGATTATTGTAGTAGCGATAGAATAGCGAGAGAGATGCAACATTGTGCCGAAGAGAGAGAGTTTGCAAAGAGTTGGTGAGTGGGCGGGTATTAATGATTCGAAAGGCCTTCCTTTTTACTTTGTCTAGGAGTGCGGTGTGAGAGGATCCTCCCCACACATGAGAACAATACTCTATACAAGAATGCACTGTGCCCCTGTACAGATCAAAAAGCTGTACAGGGGTAAAGAACCCCCTGAAGCGGTTGAGCACACCAAGCATCTGGGAAGCTGCTTTAGCAAGACTGGTAATATAGTCCTTCCAAGTGAGAGCAGAAGAAAAAGAGACACCAAGAATATTGAGAGATGATGAAGGATTGATATATATTTGTATTGTTGAAGAATAAGGGATAGTCCGCTGGAAGTTCCAGACGGGTAGATAGATGGAGAAATTGGGTTTTGGAAGCATTAAAGGCCACAAGGTTTTCTCTGCCCCAATTGGAAATAGTAGTTAAATCAGAAGATAAGTGTTGCATGGCTTCATTACATTTTTCTTTGAGGGACTGCTAGCTGGGGCGTTCTGGAAAAATAATTGAGTAGTGTAAGGTAGAGTCATCTGCGTATGAGTGGGTGGGACTGGAGGTACAGTTGAGAAGGTCATTTATGAAAATTAGAAAGAAAATAGGAGATAGGACTGAGCCCTGAGGAACACCGGGGTTGATAAGATGAGGAAGTGAGCGATGGCCGTCCACAACTGCAGGTATGGAACGGCTGGAAAGGAAATTAGAGACAAAGGCACAGATGGAGGGATAGAAACTGAAGGAGGGTAGTTTAGAAATTAAAGATTTGTGCCAGACTCTATCGAAGGCCTTCGATATATCTAGCGCAATAGAAAATTTCTCACCGAAGTCCCGAAAGGAGGATGACCAACAGTTAGTAAGATATGAAAGAAGATCATCAGTAGAGCGACCCTTGAGGAAGCCATACTGGCGATCTGAGAGTAAATTATGAGAAGAGAAATGCTTAAGAAATTTGGAAGCAAGAATAGTTTCAAAAACTTTAGAGATACAAGAGATGAGAGCAATTTGACGGTAGTTGGAGGGTTGACAGCGGTCACCCTTTTTTGTGACAGGTTGAATGAGAGCAAACTTACAGCATGAAGGGAAGACGTTAGAGGAGAGGCAGAGACGAAAGAGTTTGCCCAGGCAGTGAGTCAGCACGGAATCACAGTTTTTGAGTAAAACAGGAGGAACACCGTCCAGATCGTACACCTTCTTAGTATTAAGCCCAGAGAGGGTAGAGAGTACATCTTTAGAAGAGATTAGGATATTAGGCATAAGTAGGGGAAGGGGGGTGGAGAGGGAGGAATAGCACCGGAATCATCTAAGGTGGAAATTCTAGCAAAGGTTTGTCAGAGGAAGAAGTGATGGTTGTGCCATCAGAGTGGAAAAGGGGAGGGAAAGACGAGGAAGAAAAATTGTTGGAGAGGTTTTTGGCTAGATGCCAGAAAGCTTGGGAAGAGCTAGATTTGGATAGTTCTGTGTATTTATTATTGATGAAAGAGTGCTTGGCAAGTCGAAGAACAGATTTGGCTTGATTCCGGGCAGAAACATAGGAAGAATGAGATTCTTGAGTTTTAAGGCAACGGTAGTGTTTGAATGCTTCCTCCTTGTTGCGGACAGCAGTAGAACAAGCGTGAGTAAACCAAGATTTTTTTGTATTAGACTGAGAAAAAGAAAATGGAATGCCCGATAGGATTACCTTGGTAATGCGTTCAGCACTCTCCGATGGTCCTCGGCCACGGAAGCAGAAATAATTCAATGGGAAATCAAAGAAGTACTGCCAGAGAGACTCCCAGTCGCCAGCACCAAAGTGCCACAAGCGCCGCCAGCTAGGAGGATTGGGTGGCCGTACTGGAGAGATAGGACAGGTGACAGAGATAAGTTTATGGACGGGGGAGCCCAAAGGAGAGAAACGATCGACGGTATAAGAAGCAGGGTTAGAAGTTAGAAACAAGTCATGAATGTTGGGCCGATCTACCCCCTCTCCCCCCCCCCCCCCCCTCCGGGGACTCCGAGGCTGGGCGTATGTTCTTCATCTGTGTAAACATTTGGTGTGGAAGAAGGAAGTGTGGTGTGCATGTTTAGTGTAGTGAAGTGGATAGGAGGAGGAGGTGTTTGTGAGAGCTAGCTGGATTACTCTCTGTGTAAATGAGGCACAGAGGGAATCAGTAAGACATGCCAAGCAAATGAAACAGGAGTTCAAGCGACTCCTTATCAAATGCCTATAGCGTCTCCTGGGTATAGCCCTGTTCGATTGGTGCCTACAATCTACCCTCATTCCCCCTATTTGTCGCCTTGTACAACACGCAGTAGGATGCGTGGGGCATATTTCCTTCACCATAAGATGAAGGCCCCCTTACCCCCTGGGGGGGAGGGGGTAAAACTATCTATATCAAATTTAACTCAACCTCTCCAACCTAGCATAACCTACATAACCTAAAACAAATACACACACACACACACACACACGTTTCGCTCCTTTACAAAATCAATTATACTTTTCTTTGTACGTAACATCATCAATATAGTATTAGTGAACCCCTTATGTAGTATTTAAATCATCAGCGTAAAAAATATTGGGAGTAAGCGCATTATAAAAAGATGCTAATCGTTTTTAATTGTAGATAGTTGGGGGTTGAGTGCAAGAAATGTATCCAGTGGTTTTTAAAAAGTTTGACCAGTACTTCACTCAATGTCACTACTAAGTATTCCATTCCATAAGATTACCACTCGATTATAATATAAATATTTTGCCTCATAAGAGTGAAAAAAGTTACAAATTACCGTCAACAAAATTCCTATAGTAAACTTTAAGAGAGAGAGAGAGAGAGAGAGAGAGAGAGAGAGAGAGAGAGAGAGAGAGAGAGAGAGATAGCAAGATGCAGCTGCTATAATGGGGAGATGGTCGTGTATTAATGACAGTAGGGGTAGCTCAGACTTGGAGAGAAATCAAAATATATATATATTGTTATGCGGGTTGTAATCCAACTGGCTTCAGTATTATCTATTATCAATCCGGGTTTCCGATATTTAGATTTGGAATATTGCTCAACAGGGACACATCAAGCTTAGTGATAATTATTTACTCAATCAGGCCACGATAACCCAATAAACACACAGGTTAGATTACACTCTTATTTATTCAATTGCATGGTATACATAAATTGTGTACTATACTATACTATATGAAACATCAAGTGAGTAGAATGGTGAATAAGAGAGTTAACTGGGTTTACTCTCTAATGAAGTTCAGTTTGTCACTTACACAGTAAGAGAAGAGTGAAAATACGCAATGATATACAGATACATATATACACACATAAGAATCATTGACAATAATACATATGCGAGAAAAGTGTCTAACGCGAAGTATTCTGACAAAGACAAGGTAGGCTGTGGAACGTATCATTCAGCTGCGCTGGAGTATGCGTGGTAGGCAACAGGAAGTGAGGCCGCGCTCAGGTGAGAATATCAAAGGTGCCGCGCTATAGACTATAGTTCAGGTGGACTGCGGTCACGGGAAATAACAATTTGCTTTAATGCGATATTAAATCAGGGACTAAGGTTAGGCGGTTTATTTGATTCTAGGGAGGAAGATAAGTTAAAGCTGAATTCAACTATCTAAGAGTTTATTGCGAATAATCTCTCACACGAGACACGAAAAATAATATTCGATCATAGATTAGGTCAAATCACACGGGTTGAGGAATTCAGATTCACAATAAATACAGTGACTGAATTGGAATATATAAAATATAATTTATTATAGATTGGGATATATTAACCAACTACTTAAGAAATGCAGATGAAAGAGCGTGAGAAATTAACTTAATAAATAGCTATCTAGAATGGGCATACACGACGAAGTTGCACTTATGAAATACCAAATATGGCATGAAAGGAGTTCTAAATAAATTAACAAATTCCTAATAGAACGCAGAATTACTGTAGCATTGTTTATAACGTAAATACAATTATATTCAATGGATTACTATATAAAGTAATAAATAGAATCAATGGCCAAATAGTAGGCGGAATCGATAAAAGGAATATACAATCTGAATTCCTAGATTGGTGTGGAAAGAATTACATGATCCGAGTAACAGTAACGTATATCATCAGATTATTCACAAGAACTAATAGAGATTAGATATCTTCTATCTATCTATCTATATGCTCAGGCCCAATCCCCATTTTGGGGGTAGCCGACTCAAGACAGAGCAAGAACAGGAAAAACACAAATACAACATAAAACAACAAATAAACACAGATACAAAGCACAAACTCACACACATCCAGGTCACCCAGGAGAAGACCCAGATACCAGAGTCACCAAGGTCGCTCCAGCACTCCCCCCAGCCCCCGACCACCCGGAGAGGTTCCGATCTCGGCAGGCAGACATGCAGCGGAGCCAAAGCCACAAGCCCTCCCACCACACTTCCAGGCGCACTCTTCATATTAATCGTCTCCCCGGGCCAGGCGCCTGATGGACTATTATCTAGTCCAACTTGCGCCCGACCCCTTACTCCAAATGACCACGTGTTCACTCAACTATTCACAAGCATTCTCCATTCACTCCTGTCCACCACCACTTCCCCTGCCTGATCTATAGTCATTCCTCTATCATCCAAAGCCTTTCTTACACAGTCTCTCCATCTCAATGGGGGTCTTCCTGCCCTTCTATCTCCCCTTGTACCTGACTCACATATTCTCTTTGTAAGCCTTTCATCTCCCATTCGTTCAACATGACCATACCAGCTCAGCACCCTTCTGTCCACTCTGGCTGACAAATGTTCCTGCTGCTGCCCCACTCTCCTACGTATCTCTTCATTCCTCAATCTGTCTCTACGAGTAACTCCACACATACTCCTCAAGCAGCTCATCTCCATCACATCCAGCCCTCTTTTCTCCTTTTTCTTCAGAGCCCATGTCTCAGCCCCATACATCACTGTTGGCACAACAATTCCTTGATACAGTGCACTTTTTACTTTCACTCCGAGATTTCTCGTCTTCCACATACTTCCCATTGCTCCGAAAACCTTCCTTCCTTCACACACTCTCTGTTTTACCTCCACTTCCATACCTCCACTCCTGCTTATCGTTCCTCCTAGATATTTAAAACACTCTACTTGTTCCAATATTTCCCCATCCAGCCTCACATCTAGATTCACCCTATGCTCTCCCCTATTACACACCATTACTTTACTTTTATTGACGTTCACCTTCAGTTTCCTCCTTCCACAAACCACACCAAACTCTTTGACTACCCGCTGCAGTTTCTCATCAGAATCCGCCACCAATGCTGTGTCATCAGCGAACAGCTACTGATTCAACTCCCAATCTCTACCATTCTTTCCTACTAAACCCCATCCTCTTCCCATAGTTCTCCTTTTCACCTCCCTCACCACACCATCCATAAACATATTAAACAGCCATGGTGACATTACACAACTCTGTCGCAAACCTACCTTTACCTCAAACCATTCACTCAACTCACCATTTCCTACTCTCACACATGCTCTGCTCCCTCATAAAAACTCTTAACTGCTTCTAACAAATTTCCTCCTATTCCTTAAATCCTTAACACCTTCCACATTGCTTCACGGTCCACACGATCATACGCTCTTTCCAAGTCCATAAAAGCCCAAAATATCTCCTTATGCTTCTCTAAATACTTCTCGCATAACTGTGGTAAAAAAAACGAGATTAGATATCTTAATAAAGACTAAATTATAATTCAACAGAAAGGGTTCTTGACTTTCAAATAAGGGAAATAATATTATAAGTATTCTCTGGCGATAATTAGGCGGATATATGGATCCTGAATTGGGCGTAGGTTCTAGGTATATATTGGATTGAAGAAGGGAATCAGTTCACGTTATACACTTTCACTTGGACTTGGAAACACAAAGAATACTATACACATACGAATAAAATCGGAGAGTATTCTGACTAAATAACACATGTAACAATGACTATGTAATGTACGTACAATTAAGGTTCTGAAGGAATAACACAGTTTATCTTAGCAATATCTCTTACTTAACCCTTATTTAGCGGGCTAGGCGGATTATTTATATGTACCGCCCAGCGGGGTGTTTTTAGCCAAAATAGGGCTGTTTACGTGATCATTTTCATGCCTAAATAAGTCCCAGAACGTAAAACAAGTATCTATCCCTGAAAGGGCATAAACAGAGCTTTCGAATGACACCATAACGATCCTTTTATGATGGCTAGTTTTCTTGCAACAACCGCGCCACGCGAGTGCAAAAAGCATGTAATTCGGCACTTTCCCCCTACAATTCCGTATATAGCGAGTGAGAGAGGGAGGGAGGAGGTGGGATTCGTGTCATTAGGTTCTCCGCGGTGGTCTGCAGCAGTCATACGCTCGCTACTCTCCTGCCACCACTTGTCTCTCTCTCTCAGCAACATTACGTGCTGAAATTGCCACACGACCTATGTCGCGCGCCGCCACATAGTCCAGATTTATTTAACTCGACTTATGTTGCGCCCCGACACTTAGGGGTTAACACCTTACGAGCGGCCTATGCGGTTTATTTATGTGTACCGCACAGCGGGGTGTTTTTAGCCAAAATAGGGCTGTTTACGTGATCATTTTCATGCCTAAATAAGACCCAGAACGTAAAACAAGTACCTATCCCTGAAAGGGCATAAACAGAGCTTTCGAATGACACCATAACGATCCTTGTATGATGGATAGTTTTCTTGCAACAACCGCGCAACACGAGTGCAAAAACCATGTAATTCGGTACTTTCCCCATACAATTCCGTATATAGCGAGTGAGAGAGGGAGGGAGGAGGTGGGATTCGTGTCATTAGGTTCTCCGCGGTGGTCTGCAGCAGTCATACGCTCGCTACTCTCCTGCCACCACTTGTCTCTCTCTCTCAGCAACATTACGTGCTGAAATTGCCACACGACCTATGTCGCGCGCCGCCACATAGTCCAGATTTATTTAACTCGACTTATGTTGCTCGCCGCTAAATAAGGGTTAATGAATCACTGTACGGATCAAAATTAGATATCTTACACGGGTATCAAAGGTTCAAGATAGATCTTAGGCACAGATCTAGAGTTGACTATAATAGAATACTTGCACATTTTATCTTACCTTCACAATAACAGCCACAACTTAAAACACTCAGAGACACGACACTTAGGGTAAAGGTTAGGGGTAGCCATGAACGAAAATCTGGACGACGTAGGACTCGTGGTTCTGCTGGGCTGGACGTCAAGGGGAACTGCCTCTCTTTCAGGTACAGAGGAAGTTGGTTCCGAGCTCCTCTACACACACTCGTTCAGGTTGAGCTTCAATACCAATCCTTTCCAACAGCCGGCTTAACCAGTGGAAGGAACCAATAGTATTTGCTAACTTCCTTCAGTTTCAGTCAGACTATATTCGGGTTATTTTTAGGATTCAATTTAGTCTATCTCAATAACATGTGGATATCGTTATTTTGGCTATGGTGAAGGCAATTCTTAATCTGAAAATACATGGATGTTACTTATCTACACACACAGAGATTCTTGATCTCTCGATATTGCCCCCCTATTTTTAGAGGGCATTATGGTGACGTAATTGATGATTTTCTGTTCATCGTGATATCTGGCTTTTCTTATTCTGCAGGCCATAGGTTTCTCACTATTCACTTTGGTTGCACTATTCCCAGTTGTTACGATCCAGGTTCTCAAAGACACAGGGCTCTTCAACATTGGACTAGATAATGGCAAAATGCAACAACGGTAACACTAGATCCAACCCCTGCCTTAAACACTGGAAAACAAAACACCATTACCGCCCTGAGTCGTGCCTGGACAACGAGGTATCCTATGACTCGGTAACTGGTGCACACACACTAGGCTGATGCTCGATGAAACAGCCTATTCTCAAACAGTAAAAGATTACTCGATTAGGTTACACAAAGAAAAGATAGTTAACGTGATTAATTAACGTTACGGTAGATACTCAAATAACTGGCACTCCTGTATTAAAGAAAGTGCAATGCTAGTCCTGCAACATCAACTGGAAACTTCTGAAATAAGTCTGATGCTGGGAAGATGTTCGTAAAGAATCTTGAACAATTATAATGCAGAATACGGGTCACAATAAATACTAGGACATATAGTAATAATAGGCAGGCGAATAATAAAGACTGCGCAAAGGTAGTAATGCTCGACAACTAAAGAAATGCTTTGTGACACAACGCAACAGCCTACTAGGGTTGTGCAATTCAACAACAACCTCGGCTCAAAAGTGCAGTGAATAATAATGTTGCATACATCTAATAATGGGGCTTATCTCTAACCAGTGTCTGCTCAGTTAATAAAGTCTAGCTGGGGTATCAAGGCAGGGCAACAATGGGCGAGCATGCGGCTCGTAGCCTAATGTTGTCCGAAGGTGGTATAATGAAGATTACGTTATATGACGGGGATGCTCTCTTGATAAATCTAGGTCTCTAGTGCCTAGTTCTATCCTGGCGATCCCTCAGAAGTCAACACAAAGAGGCAGCACTATGTTGTGAGGGATAGGCTATGGCCCTCTCACACCACAGCGCTGTGCTCGCAAAGTAAACCCACCCGAAGACAACTTAGGCTCCCACAGTACCTGTCGATGTCGTGCAGGGCTTAGCTAACACTGCACACATCAGAGACAACGACACAGTAACCTTACCCCTAGTCTAGCTTTAGATAACCAAGCAGAATCACTCAACACCTTGCCAGGGAGACATATACCGGTCTACAACCTTCCCGAGAGAGGACCCATACGGAAAAGTCCGTCTCTCCAAACCTCAATAAAGCCTAATACATGGGAATATCTGAGAGCTTCGCGTACAATACGACTGGTCGACGGTGAACGTCTATGCTGAAACCAGAAGGGATGTTGAGTTTAATAAAGATTAGAGAATGAGAAAGGAGAAGTCGAGAGAGAGAAATAGTATGCAAAGTGGCGAGTATGGGGGACAGAATTGCAAAGGATGTAGGCGGTACGCGTGTCAGGCAAGCTCTGAGCTGGTAAAGAACACGAGGCCGCGATGGGAAGGGACTAGTTGACCACCCGGCCGCCAACACCGTCAGCGCCCAAGCGAGCCGCGTCATAGCTCACCCTGCTGCCAGGTGTACTCCCTCACCCTCTCTCGCTCGCCTCCCACACAAGCAACATTTATATTATAGCGAATATAAAATATAAGGCGCGGTCACAGACCAAAACAAAGACCATTTCTAGACTGTCTGTGGCAACACGACACTAATTACATAAAGCAGATCATTCTAGGACAACTGTAGCCCATCCCCTCATCCTGGCGAGCGCTAGCGAGCTGCAATGCCCCACGCAACCATTCTGCTAACGCCGGGAGGCGTCACCCCCCCCCAAGATATGGGACACTCAACCATGAGCCCATATCTGAACAGGCAGAATGTCGCTAGAATCTGCCACTCCTAACCACTCTGCCACTCATGGAATGCAAGCTCATTCTCCTCAAAAAAAAAATACAACAACATTTATATATAAAACAAATCTTATCACCCTTCCCAAATATAATACATTAATTCATAACATTGTGCTCCCAGAGCGAGCTTTAAGAAGCACAGCCTACTGAGGGAAAATCATCTGCACTCAGTACTCAGCTGCAATATTATCTTAAAATTAATTATCAAAAAGAAAGAGTTTTTATTTAATTTTTCATATTTTATTTTAATGTTGTTTTTGGCGGCTACTATAGATGTAGCCTAATTTTCGTCTAATCAAAGCCAACAACTCCTGCCCTGCAACCCTACGCTGATGCTACACACGCGAGCCAACAAGCATCAGCGCAAAAATACACCGCGAGCCAAGACAGGAGACTCTACCAACATACTGTGGTAGCCTACCCCGGATCCTCCACCCGCGACAAACAGTCCGCAATCACATTCTCACAACCGGCAATATGGCGAATGTCTAAGTTGTACTCTTGCAACATGAGCGACCATCTGGTCAGCCTCATATTCCGGTTGTGGAATTGATTGAGGAATTTAAGCGGGTGGTGGTCGGTATACACTACCACGACTGGCCCATAAGCAGGAACATAGACCTCAAAGTGTCTGAGCGCTAACACGATTGCCAACAGTTCCTTTTCAACAACCGAATAGTTTTTCTGTGCTGAATTAAATTTCTTTGAAAAGAAACTGACTGGATGCTCAAGACCTTCCTCGTCTGTCTGCAAAAGTACGGCACCAGCCCCTACTCCGCTGGCATCAGTCATCAACTGAAATGGTCGTTCAAAGTCCGGGGCCCTGAGGATAGGGTGAGTGCATAAAAGGTGTTTAACTACTCGAAACGCCTGCTCACACTCAGGTGCCCAGCGGAACTTTTTATCTTTGGCTAGTAGATCTGTCAAAGGAGCTAACACAGTAGAATAGCCTCTTATAAAGCGGCGGTAATACCCAATCATGCCCAAAAATCTCAGGATCTGCCGCTTGGTGGTCGGCCTGGGGAACAAGTCGATAGCCTGTATCTTCTGTTGGGGCGGGCTCACCTGCCCTAACCCAACCACAAACCCCAGATACTGCACCGTGGCTTGCACAAAGTCACACTTGCCCAGATTAACCACCAAGCCTGCTTTACTAAGTTGACTAACTAAGGCTTCTATGTGCTCACAGTGACTTTGGAAATTGTTGTCAAATATGATCACGTCATCAAGGTAGACAGTACAGTTTGGGATGTGTGCTACGATGTCGTTCATTAAGCTCTGGAAAGTGGCTGGTGCATTTTTCAGACCATATGGCATCACGTTGCAACGGTAAGTACTGCCATCCACCACAAACCCGCACACCTCTTTAGCCCGCTCAGACAGTGGTACTTGCCAGTAGCCTTTGACGAGGTCTACCTTGGTCAAGTACCTTGCTTTCCCGATCTTATCCACACTGTCATCCACCCGGGGAAGAGGATATGCATTGGTGGGGGTCAACCCATTCAACCGCCTAAAGTCAATGCAGAACCGAACTTTTCCATCAGGTTTGGGCTGCAGAGTGACAGGAGAAGTCCACCGTACTGCCCCCTTCTCGATCAAGCCTCTCGCCAGCATATACTCCAGCTCATCCCTGAGCGCTGGGAGTTTAATGGGTGGCACCCGATAAGGTATCGACTTGAAGGGGGGGTGCTCTCCTACATTGACGTCATGCACCGCTTGAGTAGTGAGGCCTGGGTGCTCGGCAAATACAGTGGGGTATGAATCGAACAGGCGCTGCACTGCCACCTGCTGTTCCTCCGGCAGGTGCGCCAGAGCATCATGCGCACATTGGCTCGAATTCCCAGCCCACTGATCAGCCGAGACATGACAA
Organism: Paralithodes platypus; assembly: GCA_032716605.1. Classification (NCBI taxonomy): domain Eukaryota; kingdom Metazoa; phylum Arthropoda; class Malacostraca; order Decapoda; family Lithodidae; genus Paralithodes; species Paralithodes platypus. Next base: position 17,318,962 of record CM064525.1, read on the forward strand.
TCCCAGTTATCATCCACCTGGTCATTGCTACCACCCTCTCCTTCTCCACCATGACCGCAGCAGGTCAACACAGAGACAGCTAGTGACTCAGGTGGGCGCCTCACATACTCCTTCAACAAATTAATGTGGCATAGTTGGTTACGCTTCTTCCGGTCTGGAGTGGCAACGAGGTAATCTAGATCGGAGATCTTTGACACCACCCGATAAGGCCCAGCGTACTTGGCAGCCAGAGGATGACCTGCCAAAGGCAACAGGATCAACACCTCTTGACCTACCTGAAACTCCCGGAGTTTCGCCTTAGTATCGTACCTGTCCTTCATACGGGCCTGCGAACTCACCAAATTATGCCCGGCCAGCTCCAAACTTCTAAGCATTCTCTCTCTGCTCTCGAGGACGTATCTCAACATAGAACATGGCTTAGCGGTACCCTCCCAAATCTCCTTCACCATGTGGAGAGGGCCCCTCACCTGATGCCCGAAAACAAGCTCATTCGGACTGAAACCGAGACTCTCTCCAGGTACTTCTCTTGCCGCGAACAAAACATACGGCAGACCAAGGTCCCAATCCTTTCCGTTCTCTGCGCAATAACATCGAAGCATGCTTTTCAGCGTGGCGTGCCACCTCTCCATCACCCCTTGACTCTCCGGGTGATACGCAGAAGAGACGACAGTGCTGATGCCATGCTGAATCATAGTTTGTTTGAACAGATTAGAGGTAAAATTAGAACCTTGGTCCGATTGCACCTCTTGCGGGTAACCATACCGCGAGCAATACAAAAGCAGGTTCCGGACAACAGTTTTCGCCATGCCATTTCTCATTGGATATGCATCAGGATAACGAGTGGCCACATCCATGATAGTTAATAGAAATATATTACCGGCACTAGTAGGGGTTAGGGGTCCGACCATATCAATGATGACCTTACTGAAGGGCGGTCCACTGACAGGAATGGGGTGCAACGGGGCTCTCGGAATTGTTTGGTTAGGTTTTCCAACCCTCTGGCACGTAAGACACCTTGCTATCCAGGTTACCACCTGCCCCTTCAACCCCGGCCACCAAAACAATTTTTCTAAAGCCGCCACCGTTTTTCTCACCCCTAGATGTCCTGCCAGTGGTATGTCATGCGCCAACCTCAGTAGGCTATCCCTGCACTCCCGTGGCACCACCAACTGGTCCACTACTCCGGACCCCTCTTGCCAACTACGTTTAGGGTCTTGAAAACGCCTATAGAGGATGCCTTCTAAATAAAAAAAATCTCCTGGCTGTGCATCACCGTCCTCGTCGAGCTCTACAGCTCCATTAGCACACGTTTGGAGCTCAGGGTCCTCTAGTTGCAACCGACGTATATCTGAGGGTGCCAAGCGATCTAACTGCTCCCGGAGCAATGCATGACCTTCCCCGATACTGGGCAGCTCCCTCTGTCTCTCTCGATGTACATAACGTTGCTGTCGTGGAGACTCGTCATGCCCAGCCTCGTCACTCTCGATGACAGGCCCAGGGGCTACTCCAGAATTAAGTAATGGTGCTAATACTGAATCACCCAGGAGAGCCGCCGAGTCAAAACTCTTAAAACCAACTCCAGCTTTAGCCTCCTCCTGTTGATCGTTCCTCCGCTGGTCTGAAGACGGAGTACTAGGCTGTGACACTTTAGCTGCCCGAGCTCGGGTAACAACACACGCCATGGGTTGTGTCTGGCACCGCTCGACCCACTCTTGCTCTTCCCTACTCACGTCGGCCGGCCTCTCGGCAACGACTAAGGGTAGAACCTCAGAAGCGGGCATTGCAAAGTTGTTGCCGAGAAGAAGGTCGACGCCCTCCACTGGCAGTTTCTCCACAATCCCGACATCCAATTCACGTGCCACACCATCCACCTCCAACTCCAACCGCACCAGCGGGTATGACCGAGTTGCATTAATACCCTGCACCACCACCACCCGAGCCGCGTTTATAGGGTAGCCAGTCAAGTTTTTCATCAGAGTCTGGGAAGTACCTGTATCGCGCAAGACCTCTACTCCATGCTTGCGCCCCGCCCACATCACACAACCACGCCCTCTATGGTCGCAAAAAACAGCCTGAGCAGGGTTCGAGCCTCCCAGGTGCTTCTGCATTGGCTGTGCCTCAGCCTCTGACGAACTGCCCCGGGCAAACTCAGATGACTTCGGAGACACACCAATGTTGCCGGCCAAAGACACAGCTGCTGTAGGTGGTTTGCTAGGACAGACTCTTGCAAAGTGCCCCTTTTTATGACAATGATAACACTCCAACTCCCCTTTGGGCTTCCCTTGGTACTGGAAAGGGCCCGGCCCCTTCTTAAATGGGACGGTGCTAGTCTTGTGGTCAGTCTTGGTATCATGGCTCTTGTACTTGTTTGCATAAGGTATATCACTAACTCGGGGGGGTGGGGCGTCACGCCCCTTGTTACCTGCCTCACTACGCTGGGCAGACCCGCACCCACGAATTAGTGATAGCCGGAGGTCAGCCATCTCAGCTGCCTCCTGTAGAGTTTTTGGTTGCTTTTCTTTAAGGTTTAACGTCAGGTCGCCGCCTGTGCATTTGAAAAACTGCTCTAAAAGCGCCAACTGTTTAATGTCGTCAAACGTAGTAGCTTTCTCCGACCTCAGCCAATTCCCAAAAGCATCGGACAGCTCCCGGGCATGTTCCAAAAAGGTGCTCTCCCGACCCTTGGTAACACCCCGGAACTTCAACCTGTACGTCTCTGGTTGTAGTTCGTATGCTCTCAGGACAGCCTCCTTGAGTTCCTCGTAGATAATACACGACTCTATCGGCAATGCATCATAAACCCTGAGTCCTTGCCCACAAGTCTAGAGGAAACAAGGGCTGCCCACTTCTCCCCAGGCCACTGGTGGATCTGGCACTTCTTCTCGAATCGTGTGAAAAATTATGTTACACCACTCTCATCAAACACCGGAACCAGTTTCAATAAGTGCGAGAGAGACTGCTCATGAACACGGTTACCAGCCCCAAGTCGCTGTCCCGTTGTCTCTACTCGCGACTTCTCTACGTCCATGTCGGCACAGTACCTAGTCAACTCTAAATCAGCTTGGATTTTTGCTAGCTTGGCTCTCTCTTCTATCTTGGCTAATTCTATTTGCTGCTCACCTGCCCTGATAGCCTTTCTCTCTTCGATCTTAGCTAATTCGAGCTGAAGCAATAATTCTGGAGATAACCCTTGAGGAGGTGAAGGTGCTACAATGTTTGAAATTACCGGTGGTCCCCCCAGGGGCAACCCACCCTGCCAGTCACCACCCACCTGTGGAAGCGTACCAGGGGTCGGCAAACTACTGGGATGGCTGGGAGTCGAGTGTAGGGGAAGCATGGCCGAAGGGCTCTGAGCACTCAACCCATCTCGCTCACCAGTCACCCTGCCCAGTACACACGTTATCAAGTTATCCTTGGTCATGCTGCTAGTAACCGCATGACCGATAGCTGTGGCCAGGCATTGAAGACCGTATCGATCCATACCCTCCAACCGCTCGGCAGTAACAGGCCATTGCAAAAATATCCTAGCATCCTCCTCACAGTTCACCCGATTAACCCTTTCATCATGCTGCTGTTCCTCAGTTTCGACATTACGTACTGTGTCTCCATTCTCCTCTGACCCGGTATAAGACATGATGCTCACAAAAATTTCTCACCACAATATTCAGAAAAGAAGTACCCCAAACTCTTATGTAGCACTATTCACTTGCCAAAAATGTCTGAAGACTCTGAAGTGCTATACTACTTTGCCAAAAAAAAATTAACGTGCCCACTATATTCCTCAATAAAACAAATGACCACAACAATCCTGCAATTATCTCTTAGTTCACAAGATCCTGAGCTAGGTCGCCATTTGTTACGATCCAGGTTCTCAAAGACACAGGGCTCTTCAACATTGGACTAGATAATGGCAAAATGCAACAACGGTAACACTAGATCCAACCCCTGCCTTAAACACTGGAAAACTAAACACCATTACCGCCCTGAGTCGTGCCGGGACAACGAGGTATCCTATGACTCGGTAACTGGTGCACACACACTAGGCTGACGCTCAATGAAACAGCCTATTCTCAAACAGTAAAAGATTACTCGATTAGGTTACACAAAGAAAAGATAGTTAACGTGATTAATTAACGTTACGGTAGATACTCAAATAACTGGCACTCCTGTATTAAAGAAAGTGCAATGCTAGTCCTGCAACATCAACTGGAAACTTCTGAAATAAGTCTGATGCTGGGAAGATGTTCGTAAAGAATCTTGAACAATTATAATGCAGAATACGGGTCACAATAAATACTAGGACATATAGTAATAATAGGCAGGCGAATAATAAAGACTGCGCAAAGGTAGTAATGCTCGACAACTAAAGAAATGCTTCGTGACACAACGCAACAGCCTACTAGGGTTGTGCAACTCAACAACAACCTCGGCTCAAAAGTGCAGTGAATAATAATGTTGCATACATCTAATAATGGGGCTTATCTCTAACCAGTGTCTGCTCAGTTAATAAAGTCTAGCTGGGGTATCAAGGCAGGGCAACAATGGGCGAGCATGCGGCTCGTAGCCTAACGTTGTCCGAAGGTGGTATAATGAAGATTACGTTATATGACGGGGATGCTCTCTTGATAAATCTAGGTCTCTAGTACCTAGTTCTATCCTGGCGATCCCTCAGAAGTCAACACAAAGAGGCAGCACTATGTTGTGAGGGATAGGCTATGGCCCTCTCACACCACAGCGCTGTGCTCGCAAAGTAAACCCACCCGAAGACAACTTAGGCTCCCACAGTACCTGTCGATGTCGTGCAGGGCTTAGCTAACACTGCACACATCGGAGACAACGACACAGTAACCTTACCCCTAGTCTAGCTTTAGATAACCAAGCAGAATCACTCAACACCTTGCCAGGGAGACATATACCGGTCTACAACCTTCCCGAGAGAGGACCCATACGGAAAAGTCCGTCTCTCCAAACCTCAATAAAGCCTAATAATTGGGAATATCTGAGAGCTTCGCGTACAATACGACTGGTTGACGGTGAACGTCTATGCTGAAACCAGAAGGGATGTTGAGTTTAATAAAGATTAGAGAATGAGAAAGGAGAAGTCGAGAGAGAGAAATAGTATGCAAAGTGGCGAGTATGGGGGACAATTGCAAAGGATGTAGGCGGTACGCGTGTCAGGCAAGCTCTGAGCTGGTAAAGAACACGAGGCCGCGATGGGAAGGGACTAGTTGACCACCCGGCCGCCAACGCCGTCAGCGCCCAAGCGAGCCGCGTCATAGCTCACCCCTCTGCCAGGTGTACTCCCTCACCCTCTCTCGCTCGCCTCCCACACAAGCAACATTTATATTATAGCGAATATAAAATATAAGGCGCGGTCACAGACCAAAACAAAGACCATTTCTAGACTGTCTGTGGCAACACGACACTAATTACATAAAGCAGATCATTCTAGGACAACTGTAGCCCATCCCCCCATCCTGGCGAGCGCTAGCGAGCTGCAATGCCCAACGCAACCATTCTGCTAACGCCGGGAGGCGTCACACAGTCTTCCCGGGAGATACTGTAGAGGGGGTACTGGGATTCCCATTGATGGCAATATTGAGATGGTTCATGGTGTTGAACTTGCATAAAAAGTTCTTCACTATATTGCAAGTCGGGCTGTAACTGGTGATATACCTTATGGGTTTGTCTCGGTATCTGCCATTGGAGGAGCCGGGGTCCCTGTGATGGGTCCGGACTCGAACTCCTTTCTCCGGCAGACTGACCTAGATTCCCGGAAATTAGAGCATGGGTAGATCCGGGAAAAGGGGTAGGCTGACCTATTCCGGCAGGTATTAAAGCCTGAGAAACTGGTCGGGTCTTATTGTCTCTCGCCTTCTGGTGTTGTCTTTTTCTGTTCCTCTTGGTGTCTTTTTATATATATACTGTATATATATATAATATATACTGTATATAATGAATGGGAGTTGCAGGGTCTGGTAAATGAGTTTGGAACAGTGTGCGAAAAACGGAATTTGAAGGTAAATGCGGGGAAGAGCAAGGTTATGGTCTTCGAAAGGGGTGAAGTCACAGAGTGTGAGGTGAAGCTGAACAGTCAGGCTATGGAGATCGTCAGCTCTTTTTAAGTATCTGGGCAGTGTGTTGAGTAAAGATGGGACTATGGATGAAGAAGTGTGGGAGAGGGTACAAAAGGGGAAGAGGGTTGTAGGAGCGCTGAAAGCAGTAACAAGAAATAGGGTGGTCAGTATGGAAGTGAAGAAGTTCTTGCATGACAGTGTGGTAATCCCGACACTGACTTACGGAAACGAAGCATGGACGTTGGTTGAGAGACTCAGACCAAGAGTGAGAGCAGTGGAAATTAATTACTTAAGAAGTGTGTGCGGAGTTACATGGAGGGATAGACAGACTAATGAAGAAGTAAGAAGGAGGTGTGGTGTGGAGGTAGATGTGCTGGAAAGTATGAAAAGGAACAACTTGAGATGGTTCGGCCATATGGAACGTATGGAAAGCGAGAAAATGACTAAGAAGGTGTACGAGAGCGAGGTGGAGGGACAGAGAGGGAGAGGTAGACCGAAGGAGAGGTGGAAGGATGGAGTGAGGAAGTATATGAACGAAGGCGGCGCTGGTTGGGGGGAGGGGCGTCGACTGACTGGGGACAGAGGTGCATGGGCGCGGTTTGTTCGTGGCCACCCCTTCGGGGATCACAGCATCAGGCAATAGATAGATAGATATACAGTATATGTATATACATATATATATATATATATATATATATATACTGTATATACTGTATATATATATACTGTATAAATATATACTGTATAAATATATATATATATATATATATATATATATATATATATATATATATATGCAAGAAGAGTTGAATATGACAGCAATAAGCTTAGCAAAATTCAGTACCTGTAGCGAGAATATACCAATTAATATATATTACATTAAGTAATATCGTACTTAACCCATACAGTACCGGTGACGTCTTTTTCTTTACACTCTGGCAACTATTAGACGGTTTTATTCAGCTTAGGAACGATGTTTACCTGTTAGAGTATTACAACTATCTCAATTTATCTTTATGGGTATCATATATCCTTTCTAAGCTTAATACAATCGTCTAAATGCAGCTGAAATAAATACGAAAAGATGTCGTCGGTTTTGTAAGGGTTAACACCAAAAGCTCCCAATTAAATTAATGAAAGCATACGATCATACGCGGATATCGTAGGCGAAAACTGGAGTACTTGTTTAGCTCCTCGACATCAAGGACTCTTCCCTACGCTACAATAAATACAAAGTAGATAAGACCTGACACCAAATGAGGCTTAAGAAATAACCGCGACAAATTACTGATAACGATAGAATGATTGGATGGCTTGCTGGAGGTCTAGGGAGGAAACTAACACGATAATAAATATATAAATACATATAAACTGATGAATAAACCCAACCCACTTGATAAAGTTGCATGGAGGTGGCAAACATACCAAACCCAAAAAGTCTTAGTGGACCCCGTGTGTGGTTTATGAGGGGCAGGTTGGCTTTTCTGGACCCCCTTCTCTTTCATGTTTAGCCCCATTAGTTATGAGATTTTAAGACGTTCGGCCCACTAGTTTGGCGATTTTAAGACCTTGCACGCCATGTCCTAGTCAATTTTAAGACCTTTCGTGCCATTTAGGTGTCGATTTTTTCCTGGCGAACGAAAGCAAGCCTGTAATTTGAAGATAAACCGGTCTTCGGCTGGGACATTTTTCTATCGAAAAATGTACAAACTTAGCTTGATGGAGGATCTCGGGGATGCGTTATTAGTTATTACCTTAAAGGGGGTCTGCGGAGGCATCTTTCTTGTGTTTAGTGGGTAAACTAAAATAAATGGATTGAATATGGTTAAGACAATATTGAAAACAAAAACTAAATAAACCAAAATACCATAATAAACACTCAAAGCCACCAGACAGAGAACCGCGACCAATTGATGACAACGACAGAATGATTGGATACTCGTGGCTGCTAACTGATGACCTGTGACTCATTCTCGATAAATGTCCACAATCATCATTAACGGGAGGAGCACCATTAACCATATCGTTGATCCTGGTTAAGCCGGTATCACACGAGCGCTTTTTCCCTCAACATTAATCCTCAACACTGGTCTGGCAGCTTATGAGGTCAACTTTTTATATATGTCTGTCACCTAATTTAATGTACCTTCAATATACTTTTCAATACCAGTGCACAAGATCGCACGAATGTTACCAGGAAAATGTTGATAATTGCATGTTGACCATATAAGCTCTCGTGTGATACCGGCTTTAGTCTCAAATCATCGTCAAGGCTGTCACACACACTCCCTGATTTCAGTTGGTTTTATCATTACTGTTTTTGCTTTTTCAAACAGTGTTTTAAATTGCCTTTAATATAACAAAAACCTACCTTCCCAGACTCCTTGAAAAAAAAAAAAAAATAGCGTCTTATAATCGAAATACTATTAAGGTTAAACTTTTTCAAAATTACAAAAGTAAAGGGAGGATAAGAAAAACAAAACCCTCTGCATCAGATAGCAGTTAATGAAGGACAGCGACCAACGAGTGATAAATACAGTATGGTTGGCTAGTGACACTGATCATTAACAGGAGGAGAAGCACCATTACCCAAACCCCCTGCTACTGGTTTGTCTCAGGAATCATCGTTAAGGTTGTCACACACTCGCCATTTCAGCTTGTTTAATTTGTATTGAGGGGTTTGATTGCCATTGTTGTTTCCGAGTAAACTGTTTTTATGTTACCCCTAAACTAAAAAAACTAAAAAAAAAAAAATGCCAGACCTCTAACCAGACCTTCTAGCTAAACTTAGGAACCATCGTTCGGGCTGTTTACATACACATACACACATACACACACACACACACACACACACACACACACACTCACACACACACGTTTGTTTAATAATTTTGAAGGTTTCGATTGTTTGTGCCATTACCAAGCAAAGTTTTTTTAGTTTACCCCCTAAATATATGATAACAAATACCGCCTTAACAGACCCACTATAAACATAACCCCTTCGGTACCGAAGACGTCTTCTTAATTATCTTTTAGTTATATTTAGATGATTTTGTTCAGTTTAAAAAGGTCCTCAAGCAAATAACTGGTTTCTAACTATCTTACTTATCACCCCTTTTCACTACCATAGATCCTTTTGAAACTGAATAACACTGTCTAAATATTACCTAGAATAGAGTTTTTTTAAATATGTCACCAGTAGAGAAGGGGTAAATTTACTGCTCGTGAGTGAAAGCGAGCTAGGAATTTAAGAGAAAACGGTCTTTGGCCTCAACATTTGTCTACAGAAAAATTTACAAATATAGCTGGAAGGAGATCAGGGTTGTTTTTATCACTTGAATGGGGTGAAGCGCATCATAACTTCTAAACTAAGGTGAATCATATTAGAATCCCCAAACTAAGGGAGGTTCCGAAAAGACCTCCCTCGCATCAAATATTGTGGTGACCATGATCATTTGCTGGAAGGCCACCATTAACCCCCCACCCCCACCCCCACCCCCATCACACCCACCCCTATCACCCCCACCCCCACCCCCACCCCCACCCCCATCACACCCACCCCTATCACCCCACACCCTTATTGTTTAGTCTCAGGAACAATCGTTAAGGGGAGATTTTCACTTAAGGATTTTTTTTCGAAACCCTTTCTCCCTCATATTTAGCCCGATTAGTTTTGAGATTTTTAGATGTTCGTCCCGTTAGTTTGGCGATTATAAGACTTCGCCCAATTTCTGTCAATTTTAAGACCTTTTGTGCCATTTAGGTGTCGATTTTTTTCCCTAGCGAGCGGTAGCGAGCCTGTGATTTAGGAGAAACCTGCCTTCGGTTGGGGCATTTTTCTACCAAAAAATTTACACATTTGCATCGAAAGGGGGGGCTAGGGGGTATTTTTAAGAAGCTTGATGAAGGTCTAGGAAACAAACTAAAAACCTCCCCTTAAGGCTGTCATATACACCCTCATTTGAGTGTGTTAGATACATCGCTGAATTGACTGATTAGGGTGGGTTCTGCCTTACTCAGATGATTAGAAAGAATGTAATACTATGAAATAGTATGTGGCGTGGAGAAGCATCATTTTCGGCCACTGTGCTCAGACTGACATGGGTGAACGTTATATCAATAATGTATTTGTATTTAATCGTAATGACTACAGATGACTTCTAACACACACACACACACACACACACACACACACACACACATAGAAAACTATTATATTCATTGGGTGGTTTGGTAGTGTTTCGTCTGAATCTTAAGGTCTTAAAATCTATGGGGCAATATTTTTGTGTCCGTAGATATATGGAAGAATCAAAATACAAAAACAAAATTAAAAACAATGCAAGTATCTTATTTATACTATCAATATTTGATTACGTTGCATAATACGAGCACGAAAATTATTGTACATATCACTGACAGTCGTCACTATTATTGTACATATCACTGACAGTCGTCACTATTGGTTCGAAACATATGTCTGTGTGTGTGTGTGTGTTTGTGGCGCCGTGATAGTTAGAGAGGGCTGCCGTCCAGAAAGGATCCGCAGCAAATCTCCGGTTCATAACCACCTGGGCTAGTTTCTGGGGTATCCGGGTGTACCGGCATATACAGTATGTTTATATGTGTGTATGTATGTATATACTCATGCACTCGAGCCACTCATGGTGGCTGACTCGAGACTGACCGAACAGAAACAACATTTAAAGTTCCAATTTTTATGGTTTGGTACCACTTTCGCGCTCCCTAACCCTTTTCTGTCTCGTCTAGTAGATGAAATTTACAAGGGGAGGAGGATTCCTAGCCTACCGTCCCCAGAAGAAAAAGTAGGACAGTAAAATAGACAGATAGAAAATAGTAAGTAAAAAGTATATAGTACAAATATATCTTGATTGTTGGTTGTAGGACAGTGTGGGCAGGCCCAATGAACCCTGCCGCAGACCAACTAAGGCAGGGAATCACAGGCGGCCGAGACGACCCGTACGCCGCAAGAAGATCTTGGTGTGCTGGAGCACCCGGTCACGGAGGGCCGGGTCCAGGCCACGGCCCCCCAGCAGGAAAGGGAGGGTAAAGTCGGTGACCCCAAAGGAACGGAGGCTGCAGCGGAGGAAGGTCCTATGGGAATAGAAGCGAGGGCAGTGAAGAAGGAAATGTTCTACCGTTTCATCCACTGTCCGGCACCATGGGCAGAAAGGGTCAGGCACCAGTCATAGATGGAAGAGGTGAGAGGCCAGCCCAACATGGCCTATGCGGAGACAGACCAGGGCAGTGTCAAGGGGCGGAGGGGGGAACGGGACCAAGGGTGAGGGGAAGAATCTAGCCTGTACTGACCAAGGGCATTGCGGGAGAGCTCACCTCTAAGGGAGGCATCCCAGAGCATCCAGCATTGGGCAAAAGCTATAGTACAAATATATATACAGTATATAGCAGTCTCTGTTTTCTAAAGGGTCACCGAAGTTACGATGTTTTCGATCTGTTTTCTAAAGGGTCTTTGCAATTTCGATGTTTTCATATGGTTGAATATGGTTTAATATTATATTTTGAAGAAGTTGGGTCACAAGCGAGTCACGAAGAGTTATGCAGAGTTCAACAAGAGTCAAGACAAGTCACGAAGAGTCAACAAGAGTCAACACGTGTTGACAGGAGTATACATGTATGTCCTTCATGTCCTTCGGACTCGTGATGGGGACAAGAAATTTCATGCAGGTTTGAAATTTCTAGGCCATGTCACGAGTACCCAGGACACACCCCGATACCAACAGTGAGTGTAACACAAATCACGAAGAGTCACGAAGAGTCATTGCCGAATATGGACATTTCAACACTCGTGTTGGACTCGGGCACCGACTTGTGTATGTGTGATGATGGCTTTAGTCTCTGTTGTCTGTGTGTATGTCTTCATATGTGTGTCCTGTTTGTATATCTGCTTTTAACCCTGTGAGTACCAGCGACGTGTTTTATATTGTAATCTAGAAATAATTAGACGATATTATGCAACGCAGAAAGAACCTGTGGTAGTTAAAGGGGTTGGATGAAATATTTTGAAGCCTAAATATCCGTCCTAGGCTGAATAAAATAATTTAATAGTTGCCAGAATATGATGTAAAGGATGTCACCGGAAGTCAAAGGGTTAATCGGTAATTATAGGTCAGGTCAGGTCATGTGATGTATTGTCTTATATACAGTATATTGTCGTTTGGTCAGGATTTGTTTTGTCGTTTGTTTGTTTGTACAGGTCACTCACACACACGTCAAGACTGAAATGACCCGTATTTATAGTGAGTAATTGACCACTAATATCCCCCCCTCCCTTCTCTCTCTCTCTCTCTCTCTCTCTCTCTCTCCATCGTTAAAGCTGTCACACACACCCTCATTTAATTGTGTGTTAAGTGTAATTTGGTACAGGGCAATTCGAGTATATATATATATAATATATATACATACATATACACATACATATATATATATATATACAAACACACATGTATATATACATAATGTATACATATATATTTTGTTATATATATATATATATATACTGTATATATGTATATATATATATATATATATAATATATATATATATATATATACTGTATATATATATATAATATATATATTATATATATATATATACATATATATATATATATATATATATATATATATATATATATATATGTCGTTTCTCATATCCTGTTCATTGTGTTCTATCATTTACTGCCCTGTCATTTTATCTGAATGACTTATAATGATGTCCTGTTCGCTTAATGACGGCTGGTTTGTTATATTACCAGGACTCTATTTACATCACATTAGCCCTCCCATTATCCAGCCACTCGATAATTGTCCCTCTCTTAATGACCGCTTCCAGTTAGGGCAACTGTTATCATTAATACACGTCCTTATCGAGAGAACCAGTCATCATGTGTTCTCTCTCTCTCTCTCTCCCTTTCCACCACATGTGCCGGATCCTTAACCAACTCTTCCAGGGAGAGTCGTTTCAATATTTACAGTATATATATATATATATTTTATAGGGCCCCTTCATCATTGACGACATCGCCTATTAGTATAATAGTCTCCATTCAACATCCCCCGCCAGCATTTTGAATATCCCACGCGGGAGTTACCATGGAGTACTCGTCACAAGTGCATGCTTAATTCCCTTATGGGATCGTCATTTTGATCGGGTACCCTACAGAAAACAACTCCATAAAATATTAAAAAGAAAAAAGAAATTAATATCTGTTATCATATGACTTGCCATATGCGTGGATTTATCATGTTTTGCTTCCCCGACACCAGGCCCTCTAGCGGCCATCTTCGCTCTTCCGCGTCCATCCTGTCAACAAGGCTTTCACCAAGCTCCGCTTCATTCGACGTTCCAGAGCTTCTAGTGAGTCCTTACTCATTTTGTATATATAAGTGTTGTAGTAACAAGGTTTAGGTTAGCTAGCACGGCTGCCAGATTGGTATGTCCGCAGGAAGTATGTGTAATTTTAGGGTACTATTGTAACAGACGTCTATGGGTCCCAGGATCGTCGTACCGCGTGTTTTTTTATTATTGTTGTGATTACGCCTTTAGCTTTTATGATACTTTAGCTAAGAGGCTACCACTCTACAAGGCATGATACAGACTGTCAGTATTGAGGAAAGTACATGCCCTTCGATTCAAGAATCAGCAAATGCTCTGGTTTAAGGGTGTCTGCACGTGGTGCTCCACCTTCCAGAGTTCGTGTTTTGCTTGTAGGCCCCTTTGGTGGGCCTCCCCTTGTCTGTGTGCTGCTGCTGGGGCTTCAGAGCGTCGTCTACCTGTGATGTTCTTCGGACCTCGTGACAGCCTAGTTAGGGGTCTCCGGTGTAGGCTTCAGGTAATTTAGGATGCTAAATTTTCTGTATTCTTTGTATATGCCTATGTATACCCCTAGTGAATGAACATGTGTGTTTGCATGTTTTGGGGGTAGGGGAGACGTCCCTATATGTATTAATCATGTGTGATATGTGGGACTTTGGTGAGTGGAGCTGTGCCTTGTCTCCCTCGCCTTAGTTTGGTAAAAAAAAAATCCGGCGGCCCCGTGCTGTGGGCTCAGGTTATCCGTCTTCAAAACGGGTAGGAACAATCAAAGATCCCGGCGTGGTTTGGCTGAACCACAGTCCTCCGGTGGAACTGCATTCCTATGGGAGCTGCTAACTCGGCCCGCCGAGTTGACTCGCCCTGACTGACCCGGCTACAAGACTCGACTTCCTCGCCCTGCGGCGCCACAAGTCGAGTGTACAAGAGTGAAAAGATTAGTTTTGCAAACTGTTCATAGATAATCAGACACTAAAAGGTCAAGGGGCCTGTGACATTTGTCACATGTAAGTAGTTAAAAGTCAGCTTAGACGAGTCCAGCGGAAGATTAGAGTAGTGTGCACTATAGCTAATTTTCCGGCGGACTCGAAATAGGATGTGTAAAACCTCGCAGGTTATCCTTATGAGCATTGATTCCTGGAATTTTTTTATTTCCAGGCTGCTGAGTAACAGCTACTCCGGCGGAGTTTGAGCGACTGATCCCGGCGGGGGGGGGGCCTTTTTTGGCACCATGCCAAGGTTTGAACTATGCATTACTCCTACCTGCTCTCTGTTGCCTATTTTCGCTCACAAACTATGCATTAAGTGCGTGAAATGCCTAGATCGTTCTAGAGGCTTGTGGTTATCTAAACGCTGTTCAATTTGCTCCGATTTGAAAACCGCTTTAGTTACTAAGAAAGACTTATCGTGTTTGGCGGCACTCCAAGAGATAAAATCTACGTTTAATTCTTATGCCAAAGACACGGCCCATAAGGCGCTCCACTATGATGATAAGACCCTATGGGACCAATTAATTATAAAGTCACCCCTTGTTAAACCCAGTTCCTCTAAATCTGTCAGACCCAAAGTCAAGTCGAAAGCCCTCAGCAAAGAAGTAGTGAGTAGTAGCAGTGGCACTGAGAGTGAGGTCACCGAGGTTCCCCCCTCCGACCGTGCTAAGAGAAGAAGATCATCCTCTCCTAAGCGGAAGTCAAGGTCAAGGTCTTGATCCCCCCACAAACAGTCTAGACACTCTTCCACCGACTCTTCCCGGTCTCTCAAACGCCGGAGAGAGGACTCTGGGGAATCGACGAGTCAGGCAAGCAGTGGCAACCGGAGGGACACCCCTCAGCCACCATCCTCGACCCCGGACACGCCTCGGCACGACTCTGGCGACTCAGAAATAGGGGCAGACGTACTGGAATCCACACCTAGTCATGATCAATCCTTAAGTGTGCCTACCAATGTTACCTTTGCCATGCCAAAATTGAATTTTGTACCCCGTAGTGTTCGATCAACAGGCCCTAGGAGAGTCCTGGCCGAACAGTACAAGGGATATCCGTCAGGGTCACACGTAGATGGTAACTCTCAGGTCATGCCAGACTCCCAGCCCTTTGTGACAGGGGGCTACTGGCATCAGTCTGAGCCATCTCAATCTCTTTTTAACGTAAATCAGGAAAGAACTGATGACAGTAACATAGATATGTTACCATCTTCGGTTCCAGATTTAATGTGGCCCCCGGCAGATCATGAATTAGAGGTACAACAGGGGAATTCTGAGTTGAGTAGGGAGCCGGAGGAAATGCTGTTCTCCCCGGCCACCCAGTCTGTCACAGGTGAGGACTCTGAAGCAAGCTCCCATTCATTCAGGGGCTCTCACAGTAAGTGTATCACTTCAGATCAAATAAGTGATTTATTGCATTAGGTTATGCAACATTATCAACTCCCTGCCTCCTCTGACCCCTCGGCTTGTCAACCTGTAGTGGCCCAGAGTCCTTCTATAGTAAGGCCCCTAGACCCCCCAGGTTTTCTTCCATTATGCCCTACCCCGGCGGTGGCTGCGGTTCCAGGCACTACACTACCGGCTACGTTTACTACCACCAGCCTAAGGGTTATTGCTGATGTCACTCCCCCTCCTTTAGATAAGGCACCACTGAGAAATGGCCCCATGCCCCTCCTCTATGGCCCTGATTGTTCATGGATTCCTGCGATCCCTCAGCTCAACTAGCTCAACTAGCTCAACCCAACGTTTCAAGGGAACTTCCGGTCCCCGGCGGATGGCAGATTGAAGTTAACAGGAGTAGAAAGTTTCGGGCAAAGGATGAGGCAGGGAGAGTTCTAGATGTGTTACTTAAAGCTATTCCAAGTTCTTACAATCCAGACTATTTTCTGTACACAGCTGCCTCAGCAGTCCCTCCCGCCACTTCTGCACGACTGTTTGCAGACTGGTCAAAAGCTGATGGCGTCAACTATGTCAAAGCTTTAAATGCTCTCACGCCGGAATTGGCTACAATTCCGGTCTTAGACCATACGCATACACCAGTCCTGCATATGGGGCAGGTTGGGCTAGGCCCCTGGGTAGATTGGGAGATAGAGGCTCAGGTGTTTGCTGCCACAATTACTTCTAAGTCTTCCCATCGGGTTCTCCAAGAAAATCATGCTTACTTTTCTTTGCCGGTAGCCAAAGCAGAAGAAGTGCCCTCAGATTTACTTACCTTTCTTGCGGCGTCCAAAGTATCTTTGCAGTCCCTAGATGAACCTTTCTCTACTCCCCCTGCTGCTCACCTCGAGCGGGATTTCAAGTTAAGATATAAGGCCTACAGGATGTTCTCTCAGTACTTAGTTAGTCGCCAGATCTCTGCCTCTCTTTCACGTACTATTTCAGCCATAGCTGACCCCCAAATTAGGAAAGCTACTGAGTTGTCTAGGAGACTTTTACTACAAAATTCCATTCAGTCTTTAGGAGACATCAGAATTGCGATCATGGAAGCGGTTCGAGCCCGCCAAGATCTGAGAGTCCATCTGGTCAGGAAGTTGCCGGCAGACATAGGTCGCCGGGTAACTCTCTCGCCGGTCCTTACTGCCCCCCTACTTAACTCAGAAACCTGGAGTCTAGTGTTTAATATGGTTAATGCTTGGAAGCAGGTTACCTCCCAACTTTGGAAGGACCCTACGAAGAAGCCCTTTCAGAAATCAAAGGGCGGTAGCAAGCCTTACCAGCCACAGGCCAAACAGTCACCAAGGGACCCCAGACCCCCTCCTCAGCAGGGAGGTAATCTGCACAAGTCCAAACAAGGTAAATACTCTGGGTACAAGGGTAAAGCCCCACAAAAGGGTAGTCAGGGGCATTCGTCCACCAAAACTAGCCAGCCACCGGATACCAAACCACCTCCCCCTCCAAAAAACTAGCCACCCATACTTTCAGTCCCCCAGTGCCATGCTTAAGGGCGCAGGATTTGAGAGTTGCCTTGAAGGACAGGCCCAGTTTTCACCTGGGTTCGTTCCGTTCATTCCGCTCGGCCTGGCCCAAGAAAACTTGGTCCAGGAAAATAGTGAGCAAAGGAATCACCTGGCGGTGGCTCCGGCGGCCTCGACTGCGTCAGCCGCTAGAATACAACAGTGTGTCTCAGGAGGAGGAGGCCATAGTCCAAGAAATGATTTCCAAACAAAGTCATGTCCTTATCCCAGTCAGTTCCAATCACCTAGTATTCACCTCATGACTCTTCTTAGTGCCAAAATGGGACAGTGTGCAGATGCGACCAGTTCTCAATCTCTCGCACCTGAACACCTTTATAGAGAATTCACCCTTCAGGATGCTTACAGTACAGCAACTCAGACTCTCACTTCCACCGCAAGGTTGGATGTGCTCGATCGATCTCAAAGATGCCTATTGGCATGTTCCTATAAACAAGAGGTTCCAAAAATTCCTCGCTCTGAGGGTCAGGCAAGAGGCTTATGTCTTCCAAAGAATACCTTTCTGTTTGAACCTGGCACCAAGAATTTTCACAAAACTAGTCCGGCAAGCCCTTTTGCCTTTATTAGTCCAGGGCATACAGGTGTTTTGGTATCTAGACGACTGGCTAGTAGTGGCAAACTCAAAGGAATTATGTCACGATCATGTAAACCAAGTGTTAGCTCATGTGAAAACCCTTGGGTTCAAGGTGAACTTGGCGAAGTCTCTCCTTGTCCCCACAAGGACTATTCAGTGGATAGGGCTGGTCTGGGATACCGCCAATCTGACTTTTACTCAGAGTGTGGACAACTGAAACAAATTTCGCAAGAAACTGTTCCGTTTTCTCCATAGTCTGGATACGACCAGGAAGACGTGGTATTCCCTGATCGGCTCTCTCAACTGGATACAATTAACTGTGAAGTTGGGCCTGCTGAAAGTCAAACGATTAATCATGGAAGGCAACAAAGTTTTTCCTCTCTCGCCGGAGAAGAAATTATGGCCAATTCCTCCATTAATCCACAGCTTACTGTCGGTCTGGGCCAAGCGGGAAGTACTCCACTCTATAACGAAATGGGTTTCTCCCCCTCTTATGGTATGGGTAGACACAGACACCTCAGGGGCACTAGGTTGGGGCTATCAGTCAAACCAAGGCCATCAAGGGCAGGGCACCTGGTCACTGGCATATCAACAAACAAGAGCTTTTAGTTCCTCTCTATTTTCTCCTAATTCACGGCATGACTTTGACAAACAAATCAATAGCGTTCCGCATGGACAACAAGACTGCAGTTTACTGTATTAAAAAACAGGGCTCAGTGAGGTCTCGAGAGTTGCTGAAGGTTTCCGAACAGATGTTCGCCCTGGCCGAATCGCTGGGCATTTTCCTGCATGCAACATATCTCCCCGGCGTGGCGAACGTCTGGGCAGGCGCTCTCTCTCGCCGGCGGAGCACTCTAGTAGAATGGACGATCAAACAGGCCATCTTCGACAAGATGATTGCAAAGCCTTACCGTCCACAAGTGGACCTGTTTGCATCCAAAGAGAACCACAGACTCCCTCTCTTCCTCACTCGTCAGGGTATAACCCCGGTGGGGGGACCCGATGCATTGCTGGTGGATTGGACCAGGTGGACGTCAATTTATCTTTTTCCTCCACCAGATTCTGTGCTAATGTGCAAAGTAATTCACAAGCTGAGGGGTTACCGGGGCCTAGTCTCGATGATCGCGCCGCTATGGCCAGCCCAGGTATGGTACCATCAATTGCAACAGTGGTGCGGGAACCCGGTGTCCCTCCCTATCTCCGCTTTCCACTTGGAAACAATTGGCAATCTTCGGACCTCGCTCAGTTTTGCCTTGTGGACGTTTACAATGCCAAATGGTTAGCTAAATTTGGGGAAAGTGTCACTAATAAACTGATGAATCAATACACTATGTCCACCAGGAGACAATATCAATCCCATTGGAAAACCTTCACAACCTGGATTGTAGAGTCAGGGCAAACGACTGCCTCAGAAGTTTTAATGTTCAAATATTAAGACTAACTATTCGATCAGAAACGATTTTCAGTAACCACTTTAAAAAATAATTTGTCTGCCATTAGAACTCCTTTTTTTGATCTCACTGGTCTTTCGATACCGCAGGCGGAGGAGAAAGGGTTTATGAGAGCGTGTTTTAAGCTTCGCCCACCACCCCATCAGCTCATGCCTACTTGGTCACTTGACAAAGCCTTATCAGTACTTCAATCGCGCAAATATAATAATGCGCCGGATTTTGATTCACTTTTGAAAAAGGCTGTATTCCTCATGGCTCTGGCCACCAGAAACAGAGTCTCTGAGCAGGCGGCGATGAGCAACAAACCTAATTGCCTTAGGTTTGGGAAATTGCACGATCATGTACAAATCGCGCCATCCCCCACATTTATAGCTAAGAACGAGCACTCTGCCCATGTATTTTCTGAATTTTCCGTCCCGGCTTTAAAGAGGGGCCTTACTCATCACCTCTTATGTCCTGTGCAAGCACTCACTAAGGTTATGAGGGATGTACACCCTTGCCAACCAGGCGCATGATGGGTCAACCAGACAGGTAGGCGTGTTACGAGAAGAAAGTTAGCTTCCTTGCTTGTTGACGTTATTAGGGTAAGTAATCCCGGCGTGATAGGCAGGGCTCAAGATATCAGGAAATGGGCAGTCTTTCTCAGGTTTCTTCAGAATTTTTTGATAGAGGACATTGCTAATACTCAATTATGGGCTTTGTTACGACTGAGGTTTAAATATATCAGGGCTCTTATTCATTGGACTAGTAATGGCATAAATGCTACAACGGAAAGCGCTAGATCCAACCTCTGATGTATATTCCCAGTGAACAAAGAACACAAATACTCTCCAGAGTTCTATATGCAATAATAGGTTATTAAACTCTCAATAAATGTGCGTCTACTCTAGGCTTAATGTTATGTGAAAACAGCCTATTACTACCTATAACCGAAGGTGCTTGGTTATGGTATGCAAAGTAAGGTGGTAAGAGAAGTTACAGCTTACGTTACTTTAATCAATAAATGTCAGGCACTCCTGCATGAAAGAAAGTGCACTAAAGTCCTTCAACACCAATAAGGAATCTTCTTTAAATGTTAGATGCTATCAAGATGCTCGAATCGGAAATGGAACCCCAAAAAGGCTGGCAGCGGAACAATGCTCGAGCAGGCTATGCTCACAAAAAGGCAGGAGATATAATGCAGTCGGAGCCAAGAATATCCTAAACGCCACAACAATAATAATAATCGCCACGACAATGCAGTATTCCTATCAACAAAAAGAGCGTAAGACGTTTGTGTCTCAATACATCAAACTAGGCTGCGAAATGCTTGTGTAATCATAAACGGGTATGCATAAAAAGAGTAATTGGTTTAATATACTTAATGTCTACTGTGACTGATAAAGTCTAGCTAGAGTCAATGATATGAGATACTGGTGCGCATGGCATGCCGCATAGCCTAGTGCAAATCTCAAGTCTGTGCGTCAAATATTACGTTATAATGAAGGGTATCTCTCTTGAGAAACCTTAATACCGAAGTATTAAGCGTTCTCCTGGCGTACCTCAAAGACAAACAACGAGCTTAGAACAGTGCAGAATGGTATAGGCAAAAAGCCCTCATTCATGCATGCTCTATTCTCAATGGCACACAGACTAGAATTTACCCAATCAACTCCAGTTCTCAGGTATGTCGTGCAGCTTTTAACTAAAGCCAACACCCATCAGAAACAATACCTTATAGTATCAGACTCCTAGTCTAGCATTATCTAATCCAGCAGAACACTAATAATTATAGGAAGCGGTACTGAACAATATGAATGCCAACCAATGCTTCGTGATCAACTTATCTTAACAACTAACATACATGGGTTATATCAGATCTTAATGCACAATACAACTGGCCAGCATGAAGCTGATTATGCAGAGTTTACCAGAGGGGGTATAATATTAATAAAAGGTGGTGAAAGATATGGAAAATGAGAGAGATAGGCAGAGGAAAAGGTTCTCAGGTGCAGTCAGGGGGACAGATATCAAAGGGATAAGAGGGATGCGTTCTAGAAACCAGATCTGAGGGAGAGAGTGGCCAGAGAGCAGTATATATACTAGCACTAGTTCGAACCGCGTGGGAAAGCGGTAACAAGTCCTCTAGCCAATGCTAAAGAAGCTAGCTAAACATGACGTCACCAAGCATGGTAAAAAACTCCTTCAACGAATCCCCACGAGGCCAGCCAGCTATGACATCATCGAGTATAGCAAAACACTGCGCGCCTCCCCACACTCTGTTCTACTCTCTCTCTCTCTCTCTCTCTCTCTCAAATCCTATCATTACTACTTAATGATATAAAACATATACTTTGCAATTAAATATATAAAGCCTTGACATGGGTGAAAACAAAGAGCCTTTCTGGACTGCCCATGGCACGAGCTTTCATATGAAATAAAGCACACAAAAATACATCAACTGTAGCCACATCCACTGCCCTGGCGATCCTAGCGAGTCACTGTAGGACAAGCCATGCGGTTCTAACGGAGGGGTCAACGTCACAGCTTCCAATCATACTTTCCTTACACGCTACGTGTCTGTCGCCCTAGATAAACCAAAGCATACCTGTGTAGCTTTACGACAACGGGTACAGTAGGTAATGTTCTATTATGTAAGTTTTGTTTTTAAAAGGGGGGGTGGGGGGTGCGGAATAGTCCATACCCCACTGTGCCCCTGGAGATTGTGATGAATCACGAGCTGTGATAAGACTGGTTCTACAGTCCATTATTTAATTTTATGTTAATTATAAAAAGATATCTAGCATAGTTGCAACTATGTACATATTCTCAGATGGTACAAATATTTTTACTTTACAAATAATTTTAAGATTAGAACGAACAGACTTCTGCAGAAGTTGTAGTTCTAGGGAACACATGCGTGTCCCAATATATCATGCATACGATCTAATGTAAAGATCTGACCATGAGCAAGCAGTTACTTAATGTCACGCACTGCTTGCAAATCTTTTTCTATGGCCGCTAGAGGGCCTGGTGTCGGGGAAGCAAAACATGAGAAATCCATGCATATAGCAAGTCATATGATAACAGATATTAAGTTACTTTTTCTTTTTTATATTTTACGGAGTTTTTTCTGTAGGATACCCGATCAAAATGACGATCCCATAAGGGAATTAAGCGTGCACTTATGACGAGTACTCCATGGTAACTTCCGCGCGGGATATTCAAAATGCTGGCGCCGGATGTTGAATGGATACTATTATACTAATAGGCGATGTCGTCAAGGATTACGGGGCCCTACTAAATATTCGGTTTTCTCTACTTCCCTTCGGGGATCAAACCTATAATATATATATATACAGTATATATATATATATATATATATATATATGTATATATATATATATATATATATATACTGTATATATATATATATGATATATATATAATATACCTGTATATATATATATACTGTATATATATTATATATATATATATTATACTGTATATATACAGTATATATATATATATACTGAATATTTATATATACAGTATACTGTATATATATACAGTATATATATATATATAATTATATGTTCATATTTTGGTGTCATTATGGATTTCACATGTTTAGTGCTATATTTGGATTCCTCACGCCGTTGCAAGACCCGCGGTAACAAACATTTATATTTTAAGACTTTGTTGTGCCCTTGTCTTATAATCTCAAAACTAATGAGCCTAAGCATGAAGGTGAAAGGGGTCTACAAAACCCAAACCTAAACCGCTCCCCTTAATAGACTGAAGGGACCAAGTGATTACCATTACCGTATTATAAGAAGAAATAAATATTATGTCATTCCTAATAACACGGGTCTTACACATCACACTTACCGGTAATATAATCCTACTCTCATAGCCATTCGCTGAAGTTGGGGTCTGAAGGAGTGTATTTTATGAGGGGGATCAGGACCTATTAGTATTGTTAGTCGCCATATTGTAACTCTTCCTGTGGTGTAATATGTCGTTTGGTCAGGCTTGAAAGTCATAGATAATTTTCAATAATTCAACTTAGTTTTATCTTTAGTTTTATTGAAATGCACTTCTCTAAAACAAGTGGAGAAAATTAGTATATACAAATTTGCTTTAAGTGATTTAAAATGTCAACAGGAGCCTGCCGGAAGATCTACACATTTATCTAGATGAGGGGTCTTGTTATTTTTGTTTAATTCATATATTTATTTATGTTTAAGCTTGATGAAAGTCTACGGAGCAAACTAAAATCTTCCCTTTAAAGTTTATGTACAGTATTAGAATTGATTACTTGCATTAAGGGAGCCCACCTCGTTTGTTTTCTCTTTCTCTCCCTCTCTCTTTGGCTTGTATATATTCGGCCCCATTCAGCCTACTATTTTAAGACGTTTACCCCCATCCAAGTGTCAATATTTTCCTGGCGAGCGGTAGCGAGCCAGCATATACTGTATATATTTTTCTTTTGACAGCAAGGTAAATTTGTACATTTTTCGATAGAAAAATGTCTCCGGCGAAGCTGGATTTCTCAATGCAATGCTGGCTCGCTATCGCTCGCCAGGAAAAATCGACACCTGGATGGGGATAAACATCTTAAAACAGTTGGCTGAATGGTGCCGAATGGGTATAAGCCAGGGAAAGAGAAAAGGAGAGAAAGATAAAAAAAAAAAACGGTGACTCCCCTTAATGAGTCGATAAATATCATCAGGTGGTATATAGTTCTTACCATGGTATGTTATCAGGCGGTATATAGTTCTTACCATAGTATGTCATCAGGCGGTATATAGTTCTTACCATGGTATGTCATCAGGCGGTATATAGTTCTTACCATAGTATGTCATCAGGCCCATGGTATGTCATCAGGCGGTATATAGTTCTTACCATAGTATGTCATCAGGCGGTATATAGTTCTTACCATAGTATGTCATCAGGCGGTATATAGTTCTTACCATAGTATGTCATCAGGCGGTATATAGTTCTTACCATAGTATGTCATCAGGCGGTATATAGTTCTTACCATAGTATGTCATCAGGCGGTATATAGTTCTTACCATAGTATGTCATCAGGCGGTATATAGTTCTTACCATAGTATGTCATGAGGCGGTATATAGTTCTTACCATAGTATGTCATCAGGCGGTATATAGTTCTTACCATAGTATGTCATCAGGCGGTATATAGTTCTTACCATAGTATGTCATCAGGCGGTATATAGTTCTTACCAAAGATACCACAAAGATACCACAGAAAGCCTTCGAAGATACCACAAAGGATGCAAATGAAAATACCCTTTTTGTCATCCTTGCTGGTTCAAATGACGTCATGCGCACCAGATCCGAAGAGTTGATGGAGAAATATCGCAAGATGATCCAGCACTACAAAAACAAGTCAAGGAATATCATCTCAGGCATTCTCCCCAAGATCGACGCACCTGACAAATTCTACGACAAGGCCTTCAGCACAAATAGCCGACTAAAATATTTGTGTCTGAGGGAAGAAGTTGAATTCATCAACCTCTGGGACAACTTCTACAACCAGCCTACTCTGTTCCGCAAGGATGGCACTCATCTAAACCCTGTGGGTTCAGCACGCATGGGTCGTCTCCTACACAAAGCAGTCCGCAGCCATGGATCAAAAAACGCCATCCGAGAAGAAGCAGCAGTGACATAAATTATCCAACGCCAAGAAAAAAACAGAGGCAACCGAGGACCACCAGCGATAAGGACCGAAGACAGCGAGGACCGAGGACAGCCATGAACATAAATGTAGATCCGACAAGAACCAAAAATATTATTAAAGAGCGTTCCATGAGTTCTAAAATAACAAATTTAAAGGTTTTCTATGCAAACGCTCATAGCATACGCAATAAATTTTCAGATTTAGAGGAGCTAGTGTTTACAGAAAATTATGATGTGATTGGCATAACAGAATCTTGGCTCAATACAGAAGATAGAGACTTTTTAGCAGAGTATTCACTTCCCGGTTATGTAATGTTTGAGAAAAGCCGAATAAATCGAAATGGAGGTGGCGTTTTACTTTATATCAAAGAAAGTCTTAACCCTACCCTCTTGTCAAAACCTCAAATTGTGAACGTCGACGCATCTTTTGTGCTAATAAAGAATAATAAAGGTACAAAAATAATACTTGCATTAATATATAGACCTCCAGCTCAATCAGTGCAACCTGACCGAGAAATTTACGAACAAATTGCAGATGTAAGTAACTCACAAGATACCGTAATTTTTAGCGACTTTAATTTACCTGTGACCAAGTGGGGCGATACTCTTACTTCACGCTCCGGACATGACTTGTATACGAACTTGCAAGAGAGTTCGCTTTATCAATTTGTTCGAACGCCAACCCGTGGTAATAACGTTCTTGACATTGTACTTGCAGCAAAAGAAGAATTAATAGAGAATTTAAATGTTGGTGATGAATTCAGTAACAGCGACCATCGTACGATAACTTTCACTTTAAAGTTTACTAGTAACGAACCAAATAGTAGCATCGAAAAAGTCCCTAATTTCAAGAAAGCAAACTTCCATAAACTTAGAGCTATGTTTAAAGAAACTGACTGGAGCTTTTTAATTCACAATAACGACATAAATACATCTTGGAAGTTATTCGAAGCCACTTACCTAAAAGCAGTGCAAGACTGCATACCATCGAAAATACGGCGTCCAGGCCATAATAATAAGCCCAAATGGTGGAATAAAGATATTTCAAACTGCCTGCTTGCTAAAAAAATTGCTAATGATAGATTAAAATCCTCACAAAATGACGAAGAACGGCTGAAATTTGTAGAGCTACGACGCAAAGCCAAAAAGTTAATTAAGCAAAGTAAAAAGACCTTAGAGTTACATATTGCGAATCAAAGTAAAACAAACCCGAAAGAATTCTATAGTTATATCAGAAAGAAAAAAGTAGTTACTTCAACTGTTGGACCGATGAAAATGGAGAATACACCAAAGACGAAGTACAAATGAGTAATGCCCTCAATACCTTCTTTGCATCAGTTTTTACAACAGAAGACCTCAGTGATATCCCTACACCATCGCCGATTCAGATTGATAATTCAGATGTTCTAAGCAATATTACCGTTACAGAGAGAGAAGTATTGAATTGTTTAGATAAACTCAAGGTAAATAAAACGCCTGGACCTAATACAATCTCGCCTAGAGTTCTAAAGGAAGCTAAGGATGAGCTCTCCAAACCACTGACATTACTATTCAATAAATCCTTGCAGTCTGGAACTATGCCCGATCAGTGGAAGCTAGCCAACGTAACACCGATATTAAAAAAAGGCAGCAAATCCCTACCCAGTAACTATCGTCCAATTAGCTTAACCTCAGTTGTATGTAAAATGCTAGAAATGGTCATACGAGACAGACTCGTAAATCACTTGGAGGAAAATAACTTACTTAAAGATACTCAACACGGCTTTCGTAAAAAACGTTCCTGTTTAACAAACCTCTTAGACTTCTTCCACGATATCCTCAACCTCTACGATGAGAGTAAAGCTTTAGATATTATATACCTTGATTTTCAAAAGGCCTTTGACAAAGTTCCCAACAAACGTTTACTGGTAAAACTAAAAGCGCATGGAATACAAGACGGTGTGTTGAAATGGATAGAAAATTGGCTCAGCGACAGAAAGCAAAGAGTAGTCATAAACGGTAAGGCATCTAAATGGACCAATGTAAGTAGCGGGGTACCCCAGGGATCGGTACTAGGACCAATTATCTTTCTAATTTACATCAACGACATACAGTAGATGAGGGTCTCACCTGTACAATCTCAAAATTTGCTGACGATACAAAAATTGCAAATAGCGTACTCTCAAAAGAACAAGTTGACGATATGCAACACAATCTAGATAAATTGTCATGTTGGGCCCAAATTTGGCAAATGAGTTTCAATGTGGATAAATATAAAGTACTACATGTCGGATACCTAAATGAGAAAGCAAACTATTCGATGAATGGCACTCAGCTTAAAAATGTAAACAGAGAAACCGATCTGGGAGTAACAATATCGAGTAACCTAAAACCGAGTCAACAATGTTCAGAAGTTGTTAAGAAGGCAAACAAAATAATTGGCTTTATAGGCAGGTCATTTGAGCATAAATCCAAAGAAGTTATCCTAACCCTTTACAATTCCTTAGTCCGCCCTCTTCTGGAATACTGCGTTCAATCCTGGTGCCCTTATTACCAAAAAGATATAAACAAGCTAGAACGAGTTCAACGTAGAGTTACCAAAATGATACCTAGCCTAAAGAACAAACCATACGAAGAGCATCTTAGAGAATTAAATCTATTTCCTTTAACCCAGCGCAGATTAAGATGTGACTTAATTCAAGTGTTCAAAATCATCAAAGGCATCGACAATATGAACTGTAGTAAGTACTTCACTATCGACCAATCTAATTACGCGCGGGAAACGGTTGCAAAATTATTGGAAAATCTTTTAACTCGCACGAATCTCAGAATTTCTTCTTCAATCGAGTTGTCAACTTGTGGAATGGGCTTCCCCGAAACGTTATAGACTGCATCACCGTTGATTCATTTAAACTCCGCCTAGACAAATAACTCGCATCAAACCCGCGACTGACTGCGTTTGTAATTGAATAACTTTATTTTATCCCCCCCTCAGTTACTAACCCATATGTCCCCTACTAACTTCCTAATCCTGCCACGGACATTAGTTCCAGGGCAGTAATTCCCTTTCCAATGTTCCCTTACCCACTCTAAACCACTGTTTGGACACTTGATCCTCAGTGTTTTGGAGGACAAGCAACCTAGAAGGGTCACTAGATCTGTTGTTGCTTGATTTCCTTTGTACTCCTTTGTACTCCTTTGTACTCCTTTGTACCATACTATGTCATGAGGCGGTATATAGTTCTTACCATAGTATGTCATCAGGCGGTATATAGTTCTTACCATAGTATGTCATCAGGCGGTATATAGTTCTTACCATAGTATGTCATCAGGCGGTATATAGTTCTTACCATAGTATGTCATCAGGCGGTATATAGTTCTTACCATAGTATGTCATCAGGCGGTATATAGTTCTTACCATAGTATGTCATCAGGCGGTATATAGTTCTTACCATAGTATGTCATCAGGCGGTATATAGTTCTTACCATAGTATGTCATCAGGCGGTATATAGTTCTTACCATAGTATGTCATCAGGCGGTATATAGTTCTTACCATAGTATGTCATCAGGCGGTATATAGTTCTTACCATAGTATGTCATCAGGCGGTATATAGTTCTTACCATAGTATGTCATCAGGCGGTATATAGTTCTTACCATAGTATGTCATCAGGCGGTATATAGTTCTTACCATAGTATGTCATCAGGCGGTATATAGTTCTTACCATAGTATGTCATGAGGCGGTATATAGTTCTTACCATAGTATGTCATCAGGCGGTATATAGTTCTTACCATAGTATGTCATCAGGCGGTATATAGTTCTTACCATAGTATGTCATCAGGCGGTATATAGTTCTTACCAAAGATACCACAAAGATACCACAAAAAGCCTTCGAAGATACCACAAAGGATGCAAATGAAAATACCCTTTTTGTCATCCTTGCTGGTTCAAATGACGTCATGCGCACCAGATCCGAAGAGTTGATGGAGAAATATCGCAAGATGATCCAGCACTACAAAAACAAGTCAAGGAATATCATCATCTCAGGCATTCTCCCCAAGATCGACGCACCTGACAAATTCTACGACAAGGCCTTCAGCACAAATAGCCGACTAAAATATTTGTGCCTGAGGGAAGAAGTTGAATTCATCAACCTCTGGGACAACTTCTACAACCAGCCTACTCTGTTCCGCAAGGATGGCACTCATCTAAACCCTGTGGGTTCAGCACGCATGGGTCGTCTCCTACACGAAGCAGTCCGCAGCCATGGATCAAAAAACGCCATCCGAGAAGAAGCAGCAGTGACATAAATTATCCAACGCCAAGAAAAAAACAGAGGCAACCGAGGACCACCAGCGATAAGGACCGAAGACAGCGAGGACCGAGGACAGCCATGAACATAAATGTAGATCCGACAAGAACCAAAAATATTATTAAAGAGCGTTCCATGAGTTCTAAAATAACAAATTTAAAGGTTTTCTATGCAAACGCTCATAGCATACGCAATAAATTTTCAGATTTAGAGGAGCTAGTGTTTACAGAAAATTATGATGTGATTGGCATAACAGAATCTTGGCTCAATACAGAAGATAGAGACTTTTTAGCAGAGTATTCACTTCCCGGTTATGTAATGTTTGAGAAAAGCCGAATAAATCGAAATGGAGGTGGCGTTTTACTTTATATCAAAGAAAGTCTTAACCCTACCCTCTTGTCAAAACCTCAAATTGTGAACGTCGACGCATCTTTTGTGCTAATAAAGAATAATAAAGGTACAAAAATAATACTTGCATTAATATATAGACCTCCAGCTCAATCAGTGCAACCTGACCGAGAAATTTACGAACAAATTGCAGATGTAAGTAACTCACAAGATACCGTAATTTTTGGCGACTTTAATTTACCTGTGACCAAGTGGGGCGATACTCTTACTTCACGCTCCGGACATGACTTGTATACGAACTTGCAAGAGAGTTCGCTTTATCAATTTGTTCGAACGCCAACCCGTGGTAATAACGTTCTTGACATTGTACTTGCAGCAAAAGAAGAATTAATAGAGAATTTAAATGTTGGTGATGAATTCAGTAACAGCGACCATCGTACGATAACTTTCACTTTAAAGTTTACTAGTAACGAACCAAATAGTAGCATCGAAAAAGTCCCTAATTTCAAGAAAGCAAACTTCCATAAACTTAGAGCTATGTTTAAAGAAACTGACTGGAGCTTTTTAATTCACAATAACGACATAAATACATCTTGGAAGTTATTCGAAGCCACTTACCTAAAAGCAGTGCAAGACTGCATACCATCGAAAATACGGCGTCCAGGCCATAATAATAAGCCCAAATGGTGGAATAAAGATATTTCAAACTGCCTGCTTGCTAAAAAAATTGCTAATGATAGATTAAAATCCTCACAAAATGACGAAGAACGGCTGAAATTTGTAGAGCTACGACGCAAAGCCAAAAAGTTAATTAAGCAAAGTAAAAAGACCTTAGAGTTACATATTGCGAATCAAAGTAAAACAAACCCGAAAGAATTCTATAGTTATATCAGAAAGAAAAAAGTAGTTACTTCAACTGTTGGACCGATGAAAATGGAGAATACACCAAAGACGAAGTACAAATGAGTAATGCCCTCAATACCTTCTTTGCATCAGTTTTTACAACAGAAGACCTCAGTGATATCCCTACACCATCGCCGATTCAGATTGATAATTCAGATGTTCTAAGCAATATTACCGTTACAGAGAGAGAAGTATTGAATTGTTTAGATAAACTCAAGGTAAATAAAACGCCTGGACCTAATACAATCTCGCCTAGAGTTCTAAAGGAAGCTAAGGATGAGCTCTCCAAACCACTGACATTACTATTCAATAAATCCTTGCAGTCTGGAACTATGCCCGATCAGTGGAAGCTAGCCAACGTAACACCGATATTAAAAAAAGGCAGCAAATCCCTACCCAGTAACTATCGTCCAATTAGCTTAACCTCAGTTGTATGTAAAATGCTAGAAATGGTCATACGAGACAGACTCGTAAATCACTTGGAGGAAAATAACTTACTTAAAGATACTCAACACGGCTTTCGTAAAAAACGTTCCTGTTTAACAAACCTCTTAGACTTCTTCCACGATATCCTCAACCTCTACGATGAGAGTAAAGCTTTAGATATTATATACCTTGATTTTCAAAAGGCCTTTGACAAAGTTCCCAACAAACGTTTACTGGTAAAACTAAAAGCGCATGGAATACAAGACGGTGTGTTGAAATGGATAGAAAATTGGCTCAGCGACAGAAAGCAAAGAGTAGTCATAAACGGTAAGGCATCTAAATGGACCAATGTAAGTAGCGGGGTACCCCAGGGATCGGTACTAGGACCAATTATCTTTCTAATTTACATCAACGACATACAGTAGATGAGGGTCTCACCTGTACAATCTCAAAATTTGCTGACGATACAAAAATTGCAAATAGCGTACTCTCAAAAGAACAAGTTGACGATATGCAACACAATCTAGATAAATTGTCATGTTGGGCCCAAATTTGGCAAATGAGTTTCAATGTGGATAAATATAAAGTACTACATGTCGGATACCTAAATGAGAAAGCAAACTATTCGATGAATGGCACTCAGCTTAAAAATGTAAACAGAGAAACCGATCTGGGAGTAACAATATCGAGTAACCTAAAACCGAGTCAACAATGTTCAGAAGTTGTTAAGAAGGCAAACAAAATAATTGGCTTTATAGGCAGGTCATTTGAGCATAAATCCAAAGAAGTTATCCTAACCCTTTACAATTCCTTAGTCCGCCCTCTTCTGGAATACTGCGTTCAATCCTGGTGCCCTTATTACCAAAAAGATATAAACAAGCTAGAACGAGTTCAACGTAGAGTTACCAAAATGATACCTAGCCTAAAGAACAAACCATACGAAGAGCATCTTAGAGAATTAAATCTATTTCCTTTAACCCAGCGCAGATTAAGATGTGACTTAATTCAAGTGTTCAAAATCATCAAAGGCATCGACAATATGAACTGTAGTAAGTACTTCACTATCGACCAATCTAATTACGCGCGGGGAAACGGTTGCAAAATTATTGGAAAATCTTTTAACTCGCACGAATCTCAGAATTTCTTCTTCAATCGAGTTGTCAACTTGTGGAATGGGCTTCCCCGAAACGTTATAGACTGCATCACCGTTGATTCATTTAAACTCCGCCTAGACAAATAACTCGCATCAAACCCGCGACTGACTGCGTTTGTAATTGAATAACTTTATTTTATCCCCCCCTCAGTTACTAACCCATATGTCCCCTACTAACTTCCTAATCCTGCCACGGACATTAGTTCCAGGGCAGTAATTCCCTTTCCAATGTTCCCTTACCCACTCTAAACCACTGTTTGGACACTTGATCCTCAGTGTTTTGGAGGACAAGCAACCTAGAAGGGTCACTAGATCTGTTGTTGCTTGATTTCCTTTGTACTCCTTTGTACTCCTTTGTACTCCTTTGTACCATACTATGTCATGAGGCGGTATATAGTTCTTACCATAGTATGTCATCAGGCGGTATATAGTTCTTACCATAGTATGTCATCAGGCGGTATATAGTCCTTACCATAGTATGTCATCAGGCGGTATATAGTTCTTACCATAGTATGTCATCAGGCAGTATATAGTTCTTACCATAGTATGTCATCAGGCGGTATATAGTTCTTACCATAGTATGTCATCAGGCGGTATATAGTTCTTACCATAGTATGTCATCAGGCGGTATATAGTTCCTACCATAGTATGTCATCAGGCGGTATATAGGTCTTACCATAGTATGTCATCAGGCGGTATATAGTTCTTACCATAGTATGTCATCAGGCGGTATATAGTTCTTACCATAGTATGTCATCAGGCGGTATATAGATCTTACCATAGTATGTCATCAGGCGGTATATAGTTCTTACCATAGTATGTCATCAGGCGGTATATAGTTCTTACCATAGTATGTCATCAGGCGGTATATAGTCCTTACCATAGTATGTCATCAGGCGGTATATAGTTCTTACCATAGTATGTCATCAGGCAGTATATAGTTCTTACCATAGTATGTCATCAGGCGGTATATAGTTCTTACCATAGTATGTCATCAGGCGGTATAAAGTTCTTACCATAGTATGTCATCAGGCGGTATATAGTTCTTACCATAGTATGTCATCAGGCGGTATATAGTTCTTACCATATTATGTCATCAGGTGGTATATAGTTCTTACCATAGTATGTCATCAGGCGGTTTATAGTTCTTACCATAGTATGTCATCAGGCGGTATATAGTTCTTACCATAGTATGTCATCAGGCGGTATATAGTTCTTACCATAGTATGTCATCAGGCGGTAGTATATAGTTGTTACCATAGTATGTCATCAGGCGGTATATAGTTCTTACCATAGTATGTCATCAGGCGGTATATAGTTCTTACCATAGTATGTCATGAGGCGGTATATAGTTCTTACCATAGTATGTCATCAGGCGGTATATAGTTCTTACCATAGTATGTCATCAGGCGGTATATAGTTCTTACCATAGTATGTCATCAGGCGGTATATAGTTCTTACCATAATATGTCATCAGGCGGTATATAGTTCTTACCATAGTATGTCATCAGGTGGTATAAAGTTCTTACCATAGTATGTCATCAGGCGGTATATAGTTCTTACCATAGAATGTCATCAGGCGGTATATAGTTCTTACCATAGTATGTCATCAGGCTGTATATAGTTCGTACCATAGTATGTCATCAGGCGGTATATAACTCTTACCATAGTATGTCATCAGGCGGTATATAGTTCTTACCATAGTATGTCATGAGGCGGTATATAGTTCTTACCATAGTATGTCATCAGGCGGTATATAGTTCTTACCATAGTATGTCATCAGGCGGTATATAGTTCTTACCATAGTATGTCATCAGGCGGTATATAGTTCTTACCATAGTATGTCATGAGGCGGTATATAGTTCTTACCATAGTATGTCATCAGGCGGTATATAGTTCTTACCATAGTATGTCATCAGGTGGTATATAGTTCTTACCATAGTATGTCATCAGGCGGTATATAGTTCTTACCATAGTATGTCATCAGGCGGTATATAGTTCTTACCATAGTATGTCATCAGGCTGTATATAGTTCTTACCATAGTATGTCATCAGGCGGTATATAGTTCTTACCACATCTTCGACACATCTTTTGTGCTAATAAAGAATAATAAAGGTACAAAAATAATACTTGCGATAATATACAGCCCTCCAGCTCAATCAGTGCAAACTGACCGAGAAATTTACGAACAAATTGCAGATGTAAGTAACTCACAAGATGCCGTAATTTTTGGCGACTTTAATTTACCTGTGACCAAGTGGGGCGATACTCTTATTTCACACTCCGGACAAGCCTTGTATACGAACTTGCAAGAGAGTTCGCTTTATCAATTTGTTCGAACGCCGACCCGTGGTAATAACGTTCTTGACATTGTACTTGCAACAAAAGAAGAATTGATAGAGAATTTGAATGTTGGTGATGAATTCAGTAACAGCGACCATCGTACGATAACTTTCACTTTAAACTTTACTAGTAACGAACCAAATAGTAGCATCGAAAAAGTCCCTAATTTCAAGAAAGCTATCTATCTATCTATCTATATGCTCAGGCCCAATCCCCATTTTGGGGGTAGCCGACTCAAGACAGAGCAAGAACAGGGAAAACACAAAAACAACATAAATCAAAAAATAAACAAAGATAAAAAACACAAACTCACACACATCCAGGTCACCCAGGAGAAGACCCAGAGACCAGGGTTACCAAGGTCGCTCCAGCACTCCCCCGGCCCCTGACCACCCGGAGAGGTTCCGATCTCGGCAGGCAGACATGCAGCGGAGCCAAAGCCACAAGCCCTCCCACCACACTTCCAGGCACACCCTTCATATTAATCGTCCCCCCGGGCCAGGCGCCTGATGGACTATTATCTAGTCGAACTTGCGCCCGACCCCTTACTCCAAATGACCACGTGTTCACTCAACTATTCACAAGCATTCTCCATTCACTCCTGTCCACCACCACTTCCCCTGCCTGATCTATAGTCATTCCTCTATCATCCAAAGCCTTTCTTACACAGTCTCTCCATCTCAATGGGGGTCTTCCTGCCCTTCTATCTCCCCTTGTACCTGACTCACATATTCTCTTTGTAAGCCTTTCATCTCCCATTCGTTCAACATGACCATACCAGCTCAGCACCCTTCTGTCCACTCTGGCTGACAAATGTTCCTGCTGCCCCACTCTCCTACGTATCTCTTCATTCCTCAATCTGTCTCTACGAGTAACTCCACACATACTCCTCAAGCAGCTCATCTCCATCACATCCAGCCCTTTTCTCCTTTTTCTTCAGAGCCCATGTCTCAGCCCCATACATCACTGTTGGCACAACAATTCCTTGATACAGTGCACTTTTACTTTCACTCCGAGATTTCTCGTCTTCCACATACTTCCCATTGCTCCGAAAACCTTCCTTCCTTCACACACTCTCTGTTCAAGAAAGCAAACTTCCATAAACTTAGAGCTATGTTTAAAGAAACTGACTGGAGCTTTTTAATTAACAATAACGACATAAATACATCTTGGAAGTTATTCGAAACCACTTACCTAAAAGCAGTGCAAGACTGTATACCATCGAAAATACGGCGTCCAGGCCATAATAATAAGCCCAAATGGTGGAATAAAGATATTTCAAACTGCTTGCTTGCTAAAAAAAAATCTAATGATAGATTAAAATCCTCACAAAATGACGAAGAACGGGTGAAATTTGTAGAGCTACGACGCAAAGCCAAAAAGTTAATTAAGCAAAGTAAAAAGACCTTAGAGTTACATATTGCGAATCAAAGTAAAACAAACCCGAACGAATTCTATAGTTATATCAGAAAGAAAAAAGTAGTTACTTCAACTGTTGGACCGTTAGTCGAAGAAAATGGAGAATACACCAAAGACGAAGTACAAATGAGTAATGCCCTCAATACCTTCTTTGCATCAGTTTTTACAACAGAAGACTTCAGTGATATCCCTACACCATCGCCGATTCAGATTGATAATTCAGATGTTCTAAGCAATATCACCGTTACAGAGAGAGAAGTATTGAATTGTTTAGATAAACTCAAGGTGAAAAAAACGCCAGGACCTGATACAATCTCGCCTAGAGTTCTAAAGGAAGCTAAGGATGAGCTCTCCAAACCACTGACATTACTATTCAATAAATCCTTGCAGTCTGGAACTATGCCTGATCAGTGGAAGCTAGCCAACGTAACACCGATATTAAAAAAAGGCAGCAAATCCCTACCCAGTAACTATTGTCCAATTAGCTTAACCTCAGTTGTATGTAAAATGCTAGAAACGGTCATACGAGACAGACTCGTAAATCACTTAGAGGAAAATAACTTACTTAAAGATACTCAACACGGCTTTCGTAAAAAACGTTCCTGTTTAACAAACCTCTTAGACTTCTTCCACGATATCCTCAACCTCTACGATGAGAGTAAAGCTGTAGATATTATATACCTTGATTTTCAAAAGGCCTTTGACAAAGTTCCCCACAAACGTTTACTGGTAAAACTAAAAGCGCATGGAATACAAGACGGTGTGTTGAAATGGATAGAAAATTGGCTCAGCGACAGAAAGCAAAGAGTAGTCATAAACGGTAAGGCATCTAAATGGACCAATGTAAGTAGCGGGGTACCCCAGGGATCGGTACTAGGACCAATTATCTTTCTAATTTACATCAACGACATACAGTAGATGAGGGTCTCACCTGTACAATCTCAAAATTTGCTGACGATACAAAAATTGCAAATAGCGTACTCTCAAAAGAACAAGTTGACGATATGCAACACAATCTAGATAAATTGTCATGTTGGGCCCAAATTTGGCAAATGAGTTTCAATGTGGATAAATATAAAGTACTACATGTCGGATACCTAAATGAGAAAGCAAACTATTCGATGAATGGCACTCAGCTTAAAAATGTAAACAGAGAAACCGATCTGGGAGTAACAATATCGAGTAACCTAAAACCGAGTCAACAATGTTCAGAAGTTGTTAAGAAGGCAAACAAAATAATTGGCTTTATAGGCAGGTCATTTGAGCATAAATCCAAAGAAGTTATCCTAACCCTTTACAATTCCTTAGTCCGCCCTCTTCTGGAATACTGCGTTCAATCCTGGTGCCCTTATTACCAAAAAGATATAAACAAGCTAGAACGAGTTCAACGTAGAGTTACCAAAATGATACCTAGCCTAAAGAACAAACCATACGAAGAGCATCTTAGAGAATTAAATCTATTTCCTTTAACCCAGCGCAGATTAAGATGTGACTTAATTCAAGTGTTCAAAATCATCAAAGGCATCGACAATATGAACTGTAGTAAGTACTTCACTATCGACCAATCTAATTACAAGCGGGGAAACGGTTGCAAAATTATTGGAAAATCTTTTAACTCGCACGAATCTCAGAATTTCTTCTTCAATCGAGTTGTCAACTTGTGGAATGGGCTTCCCCGAAACGTTATAGACTGCATCACCGTTGATTCATTTAAACTCCGCCTAGACAAATATCTCTCATCAAACCCGCGACTGACTGCGTTTGTAAATGAATAACTTTATTTTATCTCCCCCTCAGTTACTAACCCATCTGTCCTCTACTAACTTCCTAATCCTGCCACGGACATGAGTTCCAGGACAGTAATTCCCTTTCCAATGTTCCTTTACCCACTCTAAACCACTATTTGTACACTTGATCCTCAGTGTTTTGGAGGACAAGCAACCTAGAAGGGTCACTAGATATGTTGTTGCTTGATTTCCTTTGTACTCCTTTGTACTCCTTTGCACCATAGTATGTCATCAGGCGGTATATAGTTTTTACCATAGTATGTCATGAGGCGGTATATAGTTCTTACCATAGTATGTCATCAGGTGGTATATAGTTCTTACCATAGTATGTCATCAGGCGGTATATAGTTCTTACCATAGTATGTCATCAGGCGGTATATAGTTCTTACCATAGTATGTCATCAGGCGGTATATAGTTCTTACCATAGTATGTCATCAGGCGGTATATAGTTCTTACCATAGTATTTTATCAGGCGGTATATAGTTCTTACCATAGTATGTCATCAGGCAGTATATAGTTCTTACCATAGTATGTCATCAGGCGGTATATAGTTCTTACCATAGTATGTTATCAGGCGGTATATAGTTCTTACCATAGTATGTCATCAGGCAGTATATAGTTCTTACCATAGTATGTCATCAGGCGGTATATAGTTCTTACCATAGTATGTCATCAGGCGGTATATAGTTCTTACCATAGTATGTCATCAGGCGGTATATAGTTCTACCATAGTATGTCATCAGGCGGTATATAGTTCTTACCATAGTATGTCATCAGGCGGTATATAGTTCTTACCATAGTATGTCATCAGGCAGTATATAGTTCTTACCATAGTATGTCATCAGGCGGTATATAGTTCTTACCATAGTATGTCATCAGGCGGTATATAGTTCTTACCATAGTATGTCATCAGGCGGTATATAGTTCTTACCATAGTATGTCATCAGGCGGTATATAGGTCTTACCATAGTATGTCATCAGGCGGTATATAGTTCTTACCATAGTATGTCATCAGGCGGTATATAGTTCTTACCATAGTATGTCATCAGGCGGTATATAGTCCTTACCATAGTATGTCATCAGGCGGTATATAGTTCTTACCATAGTATGTCATCAGGCGGTATATAGTTCTTACCATAGTATGTCATCAGGCGGTATATAGTTCTTACCATAGTATGTCATCAGGCGGTATATAGTTCTTACCATAGTATGTCATCAGGCGGTATATAGTTCTTACCATAGTATGTCATCAGGTGGTATATAGTTCTTACCATAGTATGTCATCAGGCGGTATATAGTTCTTACCATAGTATGTCATCAGGCGGTATATAGTTCTTACCATAGTATGTCATCAGGTGGTAGTATATAGTTCTTACCATAGTATGTCTTCAGGCGGTATATAGTTCTTACCATAGTATGTCATCAGGCGGTATATAGTTCTTACCATAGTATGTCATGAGGCGGTATATAGTTCTTACCATAGTATGTCATCAGGCGGTATATAGTTCTTACCATAGTATGTCATCAGGCGGTATATAGTTCTTACCATAGTATGTCATCAGGCGGTATATAGTTCTTACCATAATATGTCATCAGGCGGTATATAGTTCTTACCATAGTATGTCATCAGGTGGTATATAGTTCTTACCATAGTATGTCATCAGGCGGTATATAGTTCTTACCATAGAATGTCATCAGGCGGTATATAGTTCTTACCATAGTATGTCATCAGGCGGTATATAGTTCGTACCATAGTATGTCATCAGGCGGTATATAACTCTTACCATAGTATGTCATCAGGCGGTATATAGTTCTTACCATAGAATGTCATGAGGCGGTATATAGTTCTTACCATAGTATGTCATCAGGCGGTATATAGTTCTTACCATAGTATGTCATCAGGCGGTATATAGTTCTTACCATAGTATGTCATCAGGCGGTATATAGTTCTTACCATAGTATGTCATGAGGCGGTATATAGTTCTTACCATAGTATGTCATCAGGCGGTATATAGTTCTTACCATAGTATGTCATCAGGTGGTATATAGTTCTTACCATAGTATGTCATCAGGCGGTATATAGTTCTTACCATAGTATGTCATCAGGCGGTATATAGTTCTTACCATAGTATGTCATCAGGCGGTATATAGTTCTTACCACATCTTCGACACATCTTTTGTGCTAATAAAGAATAATAAAGGTACAAAAATAATACTTGCGATAATATACAGCCCTCCAGCTCAATCAGTGCAAACTGACCGAGAAATTTACGAACAAATTGCAGATGTAAGTAACTCACAAGATGCCGTAATTTTTGGCGACTTTAATTTACCTGTGACCAAGTGGGGCGATACTCTTATTTCACACTCCGGACATGACTTGTATACGAACTTGCAAGAGAGTTCGCTTTATCAATTTGTTCGAACGCCGACCCGTGGTAATAACGTTCTTGACATTGTACTTGCAACAAAAGAAGAATTGATAGAGAATTTGAATGTTGGTGATGAATTCAGTAACAGCGACCATCGTACGATAACTTTCACTTTAAACTTTACTAGTAACGAACCAAATAGTAGCATCGAAAAAGTCCCTAATTTCAAGAAAGCTATCTATCTATCTATCTATATGCTCAGGCCCAATCCCCATTTTGGGGGTAGCCGACTCAAGACAGAGCAAGAACAGGGAAAACACAAAAACAACATAAATCAAAAAATAAACAAAGATAAAAAACACAAACTCACACACATCCAGGTCACCCAGGAGAAGACCCAGAGACCAGGGTTACCAAGGTCGCTCCAGCACTCCCCCGGCCCCTGACCACCCGGAGAGGTTCCGATCTCGGCAGGCAGACATGCAGCGGAGCCAAAGCCACAAGCCCTCCCACCACACTTCCAGGCACACCCTTCATATTAATCGTCCCCCCGGGCCAGTCGCCTGATGGACTATTATCTAGTCGAACTTGCGCCCGACCCCTTACTCCAAATGACCACGTGTTCACTCAACTATTCACAAGCATTCTCCATTCACTCCTGTCCACCACCACTTCCCCTGCCTGATCTATAGTCATTCCTCTATCATCCAAAGCCTTTCTTACACAGTCTCTCCATCTCAATGGGGGTCTTCCTGCCCTTCCATCTCCCCTTGTACCTGACTCATATATTCTCTTTGTAAGCCTTTCATCTCCCATTCGTTCAACATGACCATACCAGCTCAGCACCCTTCTGTCCACTCTGGCTGACAAATGTTCCTGCTGCCCCACTCTCCTACGTATCTCTTCATTCCTCAATCTGTCTCTACGAGTAACTCCACACATACTCCTCAAGCAGCTCATCTCCATCACATCCAGCCCTCTTTTCTCCTTTTTCTTCAGAGCCCATGTCTCAGCCCCATACATCACTGTTGGCACAACAATTCCTTGATACAGTGCACTTTTTACTTTCACTCCGAGATTTCTCGTCTTCCACATACTTCCCATTGCTCCGAAAACCTTCCTTCCTTCACACACTCTCTGTTCAAGAAAGCAAACTTCCATAAACTTAGAGCTATGTTTAAAGAAACTGACTGGAGCTTTTTAATTAACAATAACGACATAAATACATCTTGGAAGTTATTCGAAACCACTTACCTAAAAGCAGTGCAAGACTGTATACCATCGAAGAAAATACGGCGTCCAGGCCATAATAATAAGCCCAAATGGTGGAATAAAGATATTTCAAACTGCTTGCTTGCTAAAAAAAAATCTAATGATAGATTAAAATCCTCACAAAATGACGAAGAACGGGTGAAATTTGTAGAGCTACGACGCAAAGCCAAAAAGTTAATTAAGCAAAGTAAAAAGACCTTAGAGTTACATATTGCGAATCAAAGTAAAACAAACCCGAACGAATTCTATAGTTATATCAGAAAGAAAAAAGTAGTTACTTCAACTGTTGGACCGTTAGTCGAAGAAAATGGAGAATACACCAAAGACGAAGTACAAATGAGTAATGCCCTCAATACCTTCTTTGCATCAGTTTTTACAACAGAAGACTTCAGTGATATCCCTACACCATCGCCGATTCAGATTGATAATTCAGATGTTCTAAGCAATATCACCGTTACAGAGAGAGAAGTATTGAATTGTTTAGATAAACTCAAGGTGAAAAAAACGCCAGGACCTGATACAATCTCGCCTAGAGTTCTAAAGGAAGCTAAGGATGAGCTCTCCAAACCACTGACATTACTATTCAATAAATCCTTGCAGTCTGGAACTATGCCTGATCAGTGGAAGCTAGCCAACGTAACACCGATATTAAAAAAAGGCAGCAAATCCCTACCCAGTAACTATTGTCCAATTAGCTTAACCTCAGTTGTATGTAAAATGCTAGAAACGGTCATACGAGACAGACTCGTAAATCACTTAGAGGAAAATAACTTACTTAAAGATACTCAACACGGCTTTCGTAAAAAACGTTCCTGTTTAACAAACCTCTTAGACTTCTTCCACGATATCCTCAACCTCTACGATGAGAGTAAAGCTGTAGATATTATATACCTTGATTTTCAAAAGGCCTTTGACAAAGTTCCCCACAAACGTTTACTGCTAAAACTAAAAGCGCATGGAATACAAGACGGTGTGTTGAAATGGATAGAAAATTGCTCAGCGACAGAAAGCAAAGAGTAGTCATAAACGGTAAGGCATCTAAATGGACCAATGTAAGTAGCGGGTACCCCAGGGATCGGTACTAGGACCAATTATCTTTCTAATTTACATCAACGACATACAGTAGATGAGGGTCTCACCTGTACAATCTCAAAATTTGCTGACGATACAAAAATTGCAAATAGCGTACTCTCAAAAGAACAAGTTGACGATATGCAACACAATCTAGATAAATTGTCATGTTGGGCCCAAATTTGGCAAATAAGTTTCAATGTGGATAAATATAAAGTACTACATGTCGGATACCTAAATGAGAAAGCAAACTATTCGATGAATGGCACTCAGCTTAAAAATGTAAACAGAGAAACCGATCTGGGAGTAACAATATCGAGTAACCTAAAACCGAGTCAACAATGTTCAGAAGTTGTTAAGAAGGCAAACAAAATAATTGGCTTTATAGGCAGGTCATTTGAGCATAAATCCAAAGAAGTTATCCTAACCCTTTACAATTCCTTAGTCCGCCCTCTTCTGGAATACTGCGTTCAATCCTGGTGCCCTTATTACCAAAAAGATATAAACAAGCTAGAACGAGTTCAACGTAGAGTTACCAAAATGATACTAGCCTAAAGAACAAACCATACGAAGAGCATCTTAGAGAATTAAATCTATTTCCTTTAACCCAGCGCAGATTAAGATGTGACTTAATTCAAGTGTTCAAAATCATCAAAGGCATCGACAATATGAACTGTAGTAAGTACTTCACTATCGACCAATCTAATTACGCGCGGGAAACGGTTGCAAAATTATTGGAAAATCTTTTAACTCGCACGAATCTCAGAATTTCTTCTTCAATCGAGTTGTCAACTTGTGGAATGGGCTTCCCCGAAACGTTATAGACTGCATCACCGTTGATTCATTTAAACTCCGCCTAGACAAATATCTCTCATCAAACCCGCGACTGACTGCGTTTGTAAATGAATAACTTTATTTTATCTCCCCCTCAGTTACTAACCCCTCTGTCCTCTACTAACTTCCTAATCCTGCCACGGACATGAGTTCCAGGACAGTAATTCCCTTTCCAATGTTCCCTTACCCACTCTAAACCACTATTTGTACACTTGATCCTCAGTGTTTTGGAGGACAAGCAACCTAGAAGGGTCACTAGATCTGTTGTTGCTTGATTTCCTTTGTACTCCTTTGTACTCCTTTGCACCATAGTATGTCATCAGGCGGTATATAGTTTTTACCATAGTATGTCATGAGGCGGTATATAGTTCTTACCATAGTATGTCATCAGGTGGTATATAGTTCTTACCATAGTATGTCATCAGGCGGTATATAGTTCTTACCATAGTATGTCATCAGGCGGTATATAGTTCTTACCATAGTATGTCATCAGGCGGTATATAGTTCTTACCATAGTATGTCATCAGGCGGTATATAGTTCTTACCATATTGTCATCAGGCAGTATATAGTTCTTACCATAGTATGTCATCAGGCGGTATATAGTTCTTACCATAGTATTTTATCAGGCGGTATATAGTTCTTACCATAGTATGTCATCAGGCAGTATATAGTTCTTACCATAGTATGTCATCAGGCGGTATATAGTTCTTACCATAGTATGTCATCAGGCGGTATGGTATATAGTTCTTACCATAGTATGTCATCAGGCGGTATATAGTTCTTACCATAGTATGTCATCAGGCGGTATATAGTTCTTACCATAGTATGTCATCAGGCGGTATATAGTTCTTACCATAGTATGTCATCAGGCGGTATATAGTTCTTACCATAGTATGTCATCAGGCGGTATATAGTTCTTACCATAGTATGTCATCAGGCGGTATATAGTTCTTACCATAGTATGTCATCAGGCGGTATATAGTTCTTACCATAGTATGTCATCAGGCGGTATATAGTTCTTACCATAGTATGTCATCTGGCGGTATATAGTTCTTAGCATAGTATGTCATCAGGCGGTATATAGTTCTTACCATAGTATGTCATCA
This sequence comes from Paralithodes platypus, assembly GCA_032716605.1. Taxonomy (NCBI): domain Eukaryota; kingdom Metazoa; phylum Arthropoda; class Malacostraca; order Decapoda; family Lithodidae; genus Paralithodes; species Paralithodes platypus. Next base: position 17,363,380 of record CM064525.1, read on the forward strand.
CGCGGTATATAGTTCTTACCATAGTACATCATCAGGCGGTATATAGTTCTTACCATAGTATGTCATCAGGCGGTATATAGTTCTTACCATAGTATGTCATCAGGCAGTATATAGTTCTTACCATAGTATGTCATCAGGCGGTATATAGTTCTTACCATAGTATGTCATCAGGCGGTATATAGTTCTTACCATAGTATATCATCAGGCGGTATATAGTTTTTACCATAGTATGTCATGAGGCGGTATATAGTTCTTACCATAGTATGTCATCAGGCGGTATATAGTTCTTACCATAGTATGTCATCAGGCGGTATATAGTTCTTACCATAGTATGTCATCAGGCGGTATATAGTTCTTACCATAGTATGTCATCAGGCGGTATATAGTTCTTACCATAGTATGTCATCAGGCGGTATATAGTTCTTACCATAGTATGTCATCAGGCGGTATATAGTTCTTACCATAGTATGTCATCAGGCGGTATATAGTTCTTACCATAGTATGTCATGAGGCGGTATATAGTTCTTACCATAGTATGTCATCAGGCGGTATATAGTTCTTACCATAGTATGTCATCAGGCGGTATATAGTTCTTACCATAGTATGTCATCAGGCGGTATATAGTTCTTACCATAGTATGTCATCAGGCGGTATATAGTTCTTACCATAGTATGTCATCAGGCGGTATATAGTTCTTACCATAGTATGTCATGAGGCGGTATATAGTTCTTACCATAGTATGTCATCAGGCGGTATATAGTTCTTACCATAGTATGTCATCAGGCGGTATATAGTTCTTACCATAGTATGTCATCAGGCGGTATATAGTTCTTACCATAGTATGTCATGAGGCGGTATATAATTCTTACCATAGTATGTCATCAGGCGGTATATAGTTCTTACCATAGTATGTCATCAGGCGGTATATAGTTCTTACCATAGTATGTCATCAGGCGGTATATAGTTCTTACCATAGTATGTCATCGGGCGGTATATAGTTCTTACCATAGTATGTCATCAGGCGGTATATAGTTCTTACCATAGTATGTCATCAGGCGGTATATAGTTCTTACCATAGTATGTCATCAGGCGGTATATAGTTCTTACCATAGTATGTCATCAGGCGGTATATAGTTCTTACCATAGTATGTCATCAGGCGGTATATAGTTCTTACCATAGTATGTCATCAGGCGGTATATAGTTCTTACCATAGTATGTCATCAGGTGGTATATAGTTCTTCCCATAGTATGTCATCAGGCGGTATATAGTTCTTACCATAGTATGTCATCAGGCGGTATATAGTTCTTACCATAGTATGTCATCAGGCGGTATATAGTTCTTACCATACTATGTCATCAGGCGGTATATAGTTCTTACCATAGTATGTCATCAGGCGGTATATAGTTCTTACCATAGTATGTCATCAGGCGGTATATAGTTCTTACCATAGTATGTCATGAGGCGGTATATAGTTCTTACCATAGTATGTCATCAGGCGGTATATAGTTCTTACCATAGTATGTCATCAGGCGGTATATAGTTCTTACCATAGTATGTCATCAGGCGGTATATAGTTCTTACCATAGTATGTCATCAGGCGGTATATAGTTCTTACCATAGTGTTATGCCCTGTTTTTCTACAGGTTTAACTTGGGTAATGTGAGTTCTGAATGACTGGGTATAGAAGGCTGCATGCACAATACAAGGTATGAGGAATAGAGAACACAAAATAAACACAGTAACACGACACAAGTTCACGTTTATTGAAATAAAGAGCATAGAAAGATAGTTATATTTGCACAAAACAAATGATAGAAGGGAACTGCTAGCATTTGCGGATTTGGATGGAGCCTAGTCTCCCACTTCCAACGTTCAGGTATATTCTTCTGATCACGGGTTTAATTAGCAAGTTTATATTTTACTGGAAGACCTCAATATATTCGTATAATTCACTGTCACTGATTTTACCTCTTGCTGGCTGGTCGCGTGCCCACGTAGCAACTCACAGTTAGGATTAGACGCGTATATTATAGAACACGGAAATCTCTAGCAACCTCATGGGGGTACTGAACTAAGTTTGATATTCTTAATGCAGAAATATGTAGAACACGAATCAGTGGGCGAACGTTAGATATCACTAGAGTTTTAATATCTGAATAAGGTAATTACGAGAGTCAAGGTCGCCTGTAAAAAATCCACTGATCGCTTAGTACGTCCCAAATGGAATGGTTAAATATGAATTACACTGGGCAAGGTCTTAGCCACTTTATAGAAAGTTAATAGGTGCGTATCAAGCTAGTACTATAACACTTAGTACTAGTAACATGAATCTTGAATAGTATGGGTAGATCTGGTCCTGGTTATCTTGCTTCCGGTGATGTTGGGGGCTAACGACTGGTTCCTCGGCCGTCCAGATGGTCCAAAATGTAGGAAGTTCTCAAGTCGGATCTCTTGATGATCGTTGCTGGCTACACACTTATATACCCACGAATTTGTGTGAAGGTTATAAGGTGCACGTTAGGACTTGTACATGGACAGATGCTTCTATCAGTCTTCTCTGCCACGGAGCCTGCCGGATCTGGAATCTCTCAACTCCGGAACAACACAAGGGCAGAGCTAGAGGTAAACTGCAGGGTAGTGACCACTGGTTGGTGTCTAGCTTTCAACTGATTTGACTGGGGGCGGGAGGTAGATTTATAGGCTCGGTTCTGGACCCTGCAGACAGTAGGGATCTCGAGTCTTATGGACTTAATTGAGCTCTCAATAGATATGGGGACTAGGTAAGATGGTATTTACTGTTGTGGCACAGGGCGATAGGAAGCCTTTATATTTTCATATAACTGAGCCTTAGTAAGAGGTACTATTTTGGCTATACTGGACGTATTTAGGGGAGAGAGACTGGATCTACTTTGCGAGGAGGATGGGGACAGCTGTGATAGGAGTGTCTCTCTAGATTGTTCAATCTTCATTCTATGGTATAGCTGAGGTGCTAATTTAGTGATCAGAGCATGCAAGAAAGGTAAATGGTTTATTGTGAGGTAATAGAGGTTAGTAAAGGTGTTAGTCATTCATGGTTAGTTCATTGATAGGAAGAATTCCTGTGCTACCTGGCAATGACTCGAGAGTCAAAACAGGGGCCAGGTATACCTCCGCGGGGGTGGGGGTCTCCCTCCTCGGGTGGGCAAAAAGGGGGAGCTGGGCGCCCTCTCTGATATAGTCGTCCGGCGGCTGTGGCTAGGGGCTTGCCATATCACCAGTGTTTGTAATAACCCTCTGTGTATGAGACAGATGTGAGTGTCTTTAATACCAAAACCGAAGGTGCCTTAGCTAGCTGGTTTTACTCGGCTGGTTGTTAATTGTAGGGTTTGCTGGATATGGTGGAGACTGGGTTGCTAACTCTGCCACATTTATCTGGAAGTATGACAATAGAAGTTAGTTACTGGCGGGGCGGCTAGCCTCGCACCGACGACCATTGGGTGCAGGGTTGTGAATGTGTTGTAAGAGAATAGATGGCATGCAAGGGGCTAGTAAAGTTCTAATGTTGTTCTGGCCTACTAAGTGAAGGTAGGCTGGATAGGAGTATATATATAAAAGGTTGGAGAGCGTTAGTAACGGACAATTCAAGGATCTTCAAGAGGTATGAGAGAGAGGCTAGGTCGGACAAGAGTCGAGAAGCGCGGGTGTCTTAATGAGAGGGGGGGGAGAGTTCAAGGGCTACAGGGAAATTTTGGCCCCTAAGGTCCCTGGGCGTGGGGGTGGCATTAGGCTACAATTGATATGGAAGTTTGAAAAAGGCAGTAGAATACGTTAGCCAAATGCTACCGGGGAATGCAACTATGGGGTGGTATATGAGTCTGGAAAAGATAGAGTTATGTGATCAGTCAGAGGGTTATGGATACTATTAGTTGGCCCTGGGAACTGCGTTTTCTATTAAATATAAAATACCAACCACAGTGGCAGTTCGTAGGGGTACTTAGTTATTGTTTCGGGGTACTTATGACAGATACTGATAACCAGGTTATCTTATATAATCTCTGGTTGGGGTAAGAGGTGTAAGACACGAAGTAAATTGGCGTAGTGTGGACTGTGGATACGAAGGAGGCAAGGGGAAGACGTATGACAATTGTGGAAAGTAAATGGAAAAAGGTGAACACAATGGCGGATAAAAATACTTAACCTGAGGGTTGCATACATAGATTTATGGGGGGATGGGTCTTCAGAAGCTTAGTCTGGCAAGACAAGATGTTAGGGAATGTTAATATTAATACTTAGTTACTAGAGGAGCAATGCAAGGGGCGACTGAGCACGGGTTACATATATCTATACTCGTCATGGAAAATGATATAAGAGATCTAGGGACAGCGTGGGTGCTTTAACTTCTAAGATATATAACATCTACTTCTCGGATGCAAGAACATACATAGATATAATTATGGCTGTCTGATGTGTTGGCATTGGCTCAACGTCGGGACAGGCATGGGTGTTTTTAATATGAATGTATATTCCTGTTCATCATCTTTGTAGTTAATAAGTGTAGGACACGAGGGGTTAGTGTACGTGAGGTGTGGAAAATGGTCGGTTTTAGAAAAGGTAAATGGGTGTGTCCTGGAGCTGTTTAGCCCTGCGGGCTTGGGCCTGCCTGGAATGGCGGGCTCGGTCAGCTGGTCCTTTCGTTCTGTGGACCTTTCTTCCGGGTGTTTCTGTGTGGTGTTCGCTCGTGGCTTCTGTGGTGGGCTTCTTGTTCTGGGGCATTTTACTTCCCTCTCCTTCATTATAGGCTCGTCCTCGAGCCTCAAGGGTGAAGTTAAAAGAATCATAGTAATGGTGGGTCATTTTCAGGGTATTTAGAAAGTTCCACCAAACACGAGAGCGACGGTCAGGTTTCTTTTGCAGGTCAATGTATACCTGTAAGAATGTGTCCTCTGTGTTGTGGCGGGCGGCTGCCCGGGCTTGGTGTGGGTGTGGTACACGGGCCAAGTGTCCAGTGGGGGTCTTTACTTTAACCTTTCGTATGAATGGTTTGTAGCTTTCCCCCGTGGGGGTCGGAGTGAGGTGTGTGGGGTTGACAGGAAGTCTGTTTAGTGTGGTGAATGGGTTACTAACCGAAAGGGGATTCGCGCGTGACAACAGGGCTGGGGACGAAGGGGGAATGTGAGTCTGGGTTGTATTTGGTTTTCTTAGGCGGTGTTGTAGGTTGGGAATATATAGTGAGGCAATGCGCAAAATCGGTGTAGGTAAGGTGGGTGAAGGAGGTGTGTGGGAAGGAGGGGGTGTGTGTGTTGTGTGGCTTGGGTCCTTAGTGTCAGAACGGGGTGTTATTTTTGTATCGCTGTCTTTAAATCTGATGGGTCTGTTGATTATTCTACCTCTGGCGGTCCTGGTGGGAAGGTAGATGTTTGTCGTGGGACTTGAGTCGCTCGACGATGTTTTATAGTGAGGGGAAGCATGTTTTATAGGTAAATGACATGTGGGAGTTTTCTCGGGGGTGACTTTGGGGGGGGGTTTCTTAGGGGGGGTTGGTTGGGGGTTCGGTGAGATGAGGAGGTTGGTCGGTGTGTGGGGGGGGGTGGTGGGGATCGTGGAGGGGAAAGGGGCGGATGCGGGGGGGGCTAGACGGGTGGGTAAGGAGTGTAGATTTAAGTTGGAGGGTTGGGGGTAGGGGCGTGTGTTGTTTGATGAGGTTGGTGATTTGCTGGTGATTATTCGTCTTCTTTCCCTTTGTGGGGGAGAATTCGACGAAGAAGAAGAAGAGGAGGAGGAGGAGGAGGAGGGTAGTGGTCTGGCAGCCCTACGGAACTTGGTTAGTAGGGTGTGTTTTCTGGAGGTTTTAAACGATGTTTGTCGTGGGCGTAAGTTGTAGCGTGAGGTTACTGAGGTAGATTGTGTGGTGCGGTTGGGTGTGTACTTGGTTTGGGGTGGCGGTGGTGGTTTTCTCACTGTGGTGCCTGGTGGAGGTATGTCAGGGCTAGACGGGAGGGTTTCTGTTGTGGTCGGGGTTGTGGGTGGAGGTTTTTGTACTTGGATAAGTTGGGGAGGAACTTGACTATCAGAAGTGAAAGAAGGTGTCATGGTGGAAGAGGGTGTGATATTGGGGGCTTGGGGTTTGTGGAGGTTAGTTGGGGGGGTATGGTGAGAAAAGATTTGTCGGTTCGGTGCTGGAGGGCTTAGGTCCTTAGGGGTTTGTATGGGAATATTCGTAGCGTGAGTGAGGGGGTGAGTAGGGGTATTTACTTTAGGGTCGGACGTGTGGGGTGGGGTAATGTCTTGTGGCTTTAGAGGTTTAAACGCTCGGACGAATCTAGTTCGGAGCGTGCGAGTTACGCCGTGATAGTCGATGGTGACTTGAAAGGCATTTGGGACTTGTATTACGGTGTAGGGTCCGACATAGCGAGGGCCTAACTTGTTGGTGATAGGGAGGTTGGCTACCATTACGGTGTCATGGATGGCGAAAGGGTTTTTTTCATCGATGTTGTCAGTTTTGGTGTCTTGACAGATCTGGGCGGTATGGAGGGTGTTTTGCAGATGTTGCAATGGGTCAATTGTGGAGGTGGTGGAGGGAAGGTGAGCGTGGTGGTGGAATGGCAGTAACAGGGGGGGTACACCGTAAACACGTTCATGAGGGGAAATACCGTCTTCCCGAGGACAGGTGTTCATACCCCACTGTATCATTTTTAGTTGTGATGGCCAGTCTGAGGTATTAAGAGCAATCATTCTTGTACGTAACTGGTTGTTGATGGTGCGATGGCTGCGTTCGCAGATAGCATTTCCTTGAGGCCAGTACGGGGATGAGTGTTTAATCCTGATACCGCATTGTTGGGTGAATTGTTTCCAAACGTGTCCACTAAACTCGGGGGCATTGTCCGATAGAAGAGCAAGGGGAAGGCCGAATATAGGGAACACTTCGGTGGCAAGCAGTGTGGCGACTGTGGTGGCTGTGTGGTCTTTAACTGGGCAGGCTATTAGAAATTTTGAATATACGTCTACAAATGTGACGATATAGCGGTTGCCAGCGTAAGAAGGGAACGGGCCCATGATGTCGAGGGATAGGACTTGGAACGGTTTGTTGGCAGAAATGGTACCAGCTGGGCCTGGGGTGCGTGATCTATCCTTTCCCAATAAACACGGTTTGCAGGATTCTGTCACTCGTTGTGCAATTTTGGAGGGGTTGGGGGTCCAGTATTGGTCTGTGAAGATCTTTAACATTTTCTTTTGTCCAAGGTGTATGCCGTTTCCCTCGTGGATGGCAATCATGTAGTCGTGGGCTATGGTGGGGTCCAAGATTATGTGACCAGTGTCTGTGGCAAGTTGATCTCCCCAGCGAGTCAGTCTCCTGAAGACGTTTAACGGTATCCAGGGGGGTCTGATTCGTGCTTCCCAAGATTGAATTAGGGAGGGGGCTGGGGGGGCATTCTGTCGGGAGGTGGGGGTAGATACCAATTGAGTGTTTTGTAAGGCGGCTAGGTTGGTGGGGGGGTCTTTTGGTACTGGCAAACGTGACAGGGCGTCTGCATTAGTATGGAGTTTGCCGGGACGATATTGTATTGTAAAGTCGTAGTCCTCTAGTGTCTCTCTCCAACGTACCAAAATGGCTGAGTTGGTTTCGCACCTACGCAGCCATTGTAAAGATTGATGGTCGGTAATTATTTCGAGTTTTGCGCCTAACACAAATGACCGGAAGTGGCTGAGTGCCCAAATGATCCCTAAGCACTCTCTCTTGGTGGCTGCGTAATTCTGTTGGGGTGGGGTGAGTGTGCAGCTGGCATACGCTATCACATGTTCCTTTCCATCTCTGAATTGAGCTAATACTGCACCTATGGCGTACAGAGATACGTCGGTATAAAGACGGAAAGGTTTCTGGTAGTCAGGGAAAACGACAATAGGGGCTTGGATTAGCTTTTGCTTCAAAGTGTTAAACGCGAGGTCTCTTTCAGGTGTCCAGGCGAACGGGGTGTCTTTGTGGGTAAGTTGGTGGAGGGGTCTGGCTATGGTGGCAAAGTGGTGGACGAAACGTCTGTAGTACGTGGCTAAACCTAGAAACGAACGTACTCCTTTAACCGTGGTGGGTGGGGTTTGGTTTTGTATGGCTTGAAGTTTCTTTGGGTCTGGCGCAATACCATGTTCAGATATCACGTGTCCGAGAAAATCTACCTTATTCCGGGCAATCACGCACTTTGAGGGTTTTAATTTCAACCCGGCGGCTCGGATTCTTTGCAGGACTTGTCTCAACCTGAGGAGGTGTTCTTCCCAGGTTGGAGAGTACACAATAATATCGTCCAGATAGGCTAGGCAGGTTTCCCAGGTTAGGCCATGCAATACCGTTTCCATCAAACGGGAGAAAGTGGCGGGTCCGTTACAGAGGCCAAAAGGTAGGACGTTAAATTCATAGTGATGGCCACCACTAGTGGAAAATGCTGTTTTCTTTTGGTCCTCGGCCTTGATAGGCACTTGCCAATACCCTGCTTGCAAGTCGAGGGTAGTGAACCATTTGGATCCGTATAGGGAGTCAAGGGAATCGTCTATTCGGGGTAAGGGCGTAGCGTCTTTAATGGTTATGTCATTTAACCTCCTGTAGTCGACGCAAAAACGGGTTGTCCCATCTTTCTTTTTGACTAAGACAACAGGGGAAGACCAGGGGCTAATGGACGGGGTGGCAATCCCGGCCTCTAACATTTCCTGGACTTGGCGTTCCTCTTCCTGACGTTGTATGGGGTTCTTTCTACGGGATGGTTGTCGTATGGGGGGGCCTGTGGTGTTAATGATGTGTTGTTCTACATCCGTCTGTCCGATTTCGGTGGGTTGTTGGGCAAAGACGTCACTGAATTCCATCAGTAGGTCGTACATGCCGTTCTTTTGGTGGTCAGATAGTGTCTCAGGAAGAGGGGGCAATTGGAGGCTGGTAGGGGTGTCGTTACAATGTATGGGGAGGTCATCGAAAGTTTCGAGATCTCCTATAATGAGACCTTTCGGTAATGTCAGGGGTTCCTCTGAGATATTAGCCACGAGAATGTGGTTGATACGAGCGGGAATGATGGCGGGTTGTAAGAGGCAGCGATGGGGGTTGGGGGATGTGTTAGTGGGGGAAAATACCATGTGAGTTTGGGGTATGGGCCGCAGGTTCACCCATTTTTGATGGTGGGGGGGAATTTGGCATTTATCCTGAACTACCGCTGGGCTAATGATGGTGGGGGATTGACTGGCGAGCAGGTGCTTGGTACTTATAAGGGGGGCAAGGTCACTTTGGTGGGGGTCACGCGTGAGGGGGGGATTAACGGCGCGTGTGAGAGGATCAGTGGGGCGCGGTGTGAGGGGGTTAGAAAACGGGATTTGTTGGAGGGACTGCGGAGGGTTGGTGGGGGAAGCGTTGTCGGTGGCAGTAACAGTTTGTTTAGAGGTTATCTGGGGTTGGTGGGTTTGTCTGTCATGAGGGGGTGAGTCAAGTGTGGGGTTTTGAAGTTTATTAGGGGTGTGAATTGTGGGGGGGTGGAAGGGAGCTACTGACGAAAAACTGTCACAAGGGGGATTGGGGGGGTGGTGGAATAGCTGGGCATTTCTGGGGGCATGGTGGGAACATGGTTGTGTCCCTCGGTCAGCACGCGTGAGGGGGGGATTAACGGCGCGTGCGGGTGGTTCAGAAGGGTGCGAGGTGAGCGAGTTAGAAAACGGGATTTGCTGGGGGGACTGCGGAGGGTTGGTGGGGAAAAAGTTAGGTGTAGAACATGGGTTATTGGTGTAGGACTGGTGTATTGATTTGGGGTTGTTAACATTTCTGGGGGCATGGGGGAAACATTGTTGGGTACATTGGTCGGCATTTTCTCTGGAAACATGTGTACATAAACATTGGATAGAATTAGGGTTACATATATCAGAGTCTGTCCTGAAAACATGGGAGGATTTATTCTGGGCAGAGTTACGAGAATTGAGGGGATTACCGAGGGGGAGTTGCTTGGACTTGTCTTCTTTCGTTTGTTGAGGCATTTTTTTACTGAATTGAGTGAGGTTTTGAGAGATCTCGGGGCAAGGGGGGGTTTTAGGAGTAACCTTAGTGCTAGCTGCAACTTGGTAACCCTGAATCAGGTTTTGTTGAGGGGGAGGTTGTTTTTTCTTTTTGGGAATGGGTTTCTGCGTGATTGGTTTGTCAGAGGCTTTGGGCTGGAATTTGTTTTTGAATGAGATCAGCCTTTGGCCGCAGTCAATCTGGGCCTCTAGTTTTTGAAGGAGGTCAAGTCCAAGGAAACCATCATAATGTTTACAGTTGGAGGAAAATACTGTAAATGTGTGATAACAACGAGCATGGGGGCCAGGAGTGGTTACTGATAGGGGTAAAGTGTCTCCTAGGAGATTTAAGTAAGTATCAGCAGCTGAGATGAGTTCTGTTTTGGTGTTTAACAAAGGGCCAAATCGTCGGGGATGTTTTTCATAGTAAGATTTGAACAAACATGACTTGGCAGCTCCCGTGTCGATTAGCAAGCGGACAGGAATGTCCTTGATTTTGGCCATGTAATAAATGGGGGCAGTGCGACTAGTTATGGCGTCCCCCGCCGAGCCCATCGTGGGCGGGGGATACTTTAAAAATCCTGGGGGTCGGTATCTACCTCTTCCAGGGTTTCCTCGGTATCATCTGAGGTCATGGTATGGGGGGCAATTTCTTCCTCTTGTCCCCACTCCTCTTCATTTACAGAAATGCGAGGAGTAGAGGGGCGGGGTTTGGCAGAGTCACGAATTTGGTGGAGGGCACACTGAGCATTACAGGCAGGGAATTCATAGGGGTTGATAATGACTAAGGTAGGATTTTTACTTTGGTAGGTGTTGTAGTTGCTGTTCCGGTTGAAGATTCTGCGTGGCTGGGACGGTTGGAACCGGGGTCTACTGGGTTGGGGCTTGCCGGAAGGGTAGGTGGGTCTGTTGTTGAAAGATGAGGCTGGGTAGGCATTCTTGGGGTTTTGGTGGTTGGTTTGCTGCGGGTGCGTGGGAAACCTCTTGATTGCAGCGATTTGGGTGGGTGCTTCTGTGCGCACGGCCAAAATACGTCGGATCGTGATGAGGTCTTTTTTGTATTCGACGAAATCGTGCACCCGGAAATGGTCTTTTACTGCTGAGGGCAATATTGACACAAGGTTGACCAGAATTTGCTGTTCTTGTTGGATTTTGGTCAACGTGGGGAAAGAATTTTTTATGTGTTGGGCAAGCTTACTGACTGTGGCATCTAGATCGCCTTCGAATTTCGTGTCTAGGATACGGGTGTGGGCCACGAAAACGCCCAACGAAGGTTTAATGGCTTCTATCACTATTGTGCGAAATTCGTTCCAGGTGAGATCAGGGCGCACTTGATAGGCCACCAGGGAAACGGCTTTTCCCAGGTGTGGTAATGTTACGGCTATTTTATGTGCGTCCGTGGTATAAGTAATGTCAACTAAGGATTTCACTATGTCCATGAATACTTCGATCCCATAATTTGTTTCCTCATACTTTGGGATGAAAACGTAGTTAGGTTGCGCCATGATGTTCTCGTGTTCTAGCTGTTCCAAACTTGCAATGTAATGCAACCTTTTATCCGAATCAAGAACCACCGCTGCCGCCAATGTTATGCCCTGTTTTTCTACAGGTTTAACTTGGGTAATGTGAGTTCTGAATGACTGGGTATAGAAGGCTGCATGCACAATACAAGGTATGAGGAATAGAGAACACAAAATAAACACAGTAACACGACACAAGTTCACGTTTATTGAAATAAAGAGCATAGAAAGATAGTTATATTTGCACAAAACAAATGATAGAAGGGAACTGCTAGCATTTGCGGATTTGGATGGAGCCTAGTCTCCCACTTCCAACGTTCAGGTATATTCTTCTGATCACGGGTTTAATTAGCAAGTTTATATTTTACTGGAAGACCTCAATATATTCGTATAATTCACTGTCACTGATTTTACCTCTTGCTGGCTGGTCGCGTGCCCACGTAGCAACTCACAGTTAGGATTAGACGCGTATATTATAGAACACGGAAATCTCTAGCAACCTCATGGGGGTACTGAACTAAGTTTGATATTCTTAATGCAGAAATATGTAGAACACGAATCAGTGGGCGAACGTTAGATATCACTAGAGTTTTAATATCTGAATAAGGTAATTACGAGAGTCAAGGTCGCCTGTAAATAAAAAACACTGATCGCTTAGTACGTCCCAAATGGAATGGTTAAATATGAATTACACTGGGCAAGGTCTTAGCCACTTTATAGAAAGTTAATAGGTGCGTATCAAGCTAGTACTATAACACTTAGTACTAGTAACATGAATCTTGAATAGTATGGGTAGATCTGGTCCTGGTTATCTTGCTTCCGGTGATGTTGGGGGCTAACGACTGGTTCCTCGGCCGTCCAGATGGTCCAAAATGTAGGAAGTTCTCAAGTCGGATCTCTTGATGATCGTTGCTGGCTACACACTTATATACCCACGAATTTGTGTGAAGGTTATAAGGTGCACGTTAGGACTTGTACATGGACAGATGCTTCTATCAGTCTTCTCTGCCACGGAGTCTGCCGGATCTGGAATCTCTCAACTCCGGAACAACACAAGGGCAGAGCTAGAGGTAAACTGCAGGGTAGTGACCACTGGTTGGTGTCTAGCTTTCAACTGATTTGACTGGGGGCGGGAGGTAGATTTATAGGCTCGGTTCTGGACCCTGCAGACAGTAGGGATCTCGAGTCTTATGGACTTAATTGAGCTCTCAATAGATATGGGGACTAGGTAAGATGGTATTTACTGTTGTGGCACAGGGCGATAGGAAGCCTTTATATTTTCATATAACTGAGCCTTAGTAAGAGGTACTATTTTGGCTATACTGGACGTATTTAGGGGAGAGAGACTGGATCTACTTTGCGAGGAGGATGGGGACAGCTGTGATAGGAGTGTCTCTCTAGATTGTTCAATCTTCATTCTATGGTATAGCTGAGGTGCTAATTTAGTGATCAGAGCATGCAAGAAAGGTAAATGGTTTATTGTGAGGTAATAGAGGTTAGTAAAGGTGTTAGTCATTCATGGTTAGTTCATTGATAGGAAGAATTCCTGTGCTACCTGGCAATGACTCGAGAGTCAAAACAGGGGCCAGGTATACCTCCGCGGGGGTGGGGGTCTCCCTCCTCGGGTGGGCAAAAAGGGGGAGCTGGGCGCCCTCTCTGATATAGTCGTCCGGCGGCTGTGGCTAGGGGCTTGCCATATCACCAGTGTTTGTAATAACCCTCTGTGTATGAGACAGATGTGAGTGTCTTTAATACCAAAACCGAAGGTGCCTTAGCTAGCTGGTTTTACTCGGCTGGTTGTTAATTGTAGGGTTTGCTGGATATGGTGGAGACTGGGTTGCTAACTCTGCCACATTTATCTGGAAGTATGACAATAGAAGTTAGTTACTGGCGGGGCGGCTAGCCTCGCACCGACGACCATTGGGTGCAGGGTTGTGAATGTGTTGTAAGAGAATAGATGGCATGCAAGGGGCTAGTAAAGTTCTAATGTTGTTCTGGCCTACTAAGTGAAGGTAGGCTGGATAGGAGTATATATATAAAAGGTTGGAGAGCGTTAGTAACGGACAATTCAAGGATCTTCAAGAGGTATGAGAGAGAGGCTAGGTCGGACAAGAGTCGAGAAGCGCGGGTGTCTTAATGAGAGGGGGGGGAGAGTTCAAGGGCTACAGGGAAATTTTGCCCCTAAGGTCCCTGGGCGTGGGGGTGGCATTAGGCTACAATTGATATGGAAGTTTGAAAAGGCAGTAGAATACGTTAGCCAAATGCTACCGGGGAATGCAACTATGGGGTGGTATATGAGTCTGGAAAAGATAGAGTTATGTGATCAGTCAGAGGGTTATGGATACTATTAGTTGGCCCTGGGAACTGCGTTTTCTATTAAATATAAAATACCAACCACAGTGGCAGTTCGTAGGGGTACTTAGTTATTGTTTCGGGGTACTTATGACAGATACTGATAACCAGGTTATCTTATATAATCTCTGGTTGGGGTAAGAGGTGTAAGACACGAAGTAAATTGGCGTAGTGTGGACTGTGGATACGAAGGAGGCAAGGGGAAGACGTATGACAATTGTGGAAAGTAAATGGAAAAAGGTGAACACAATGGCGGATAAAAATACTTAACCTGAGGGTTGCATACATAGATTTATGGGGGGATGGGTCTTCAGAAGCTTAGTCTGGCAAGACAAGATGTTAGGGAATGTTAATATTAATACTTAGTTACTAGAGGAGCAATGCAAGGGGCGACTGAGCACGGGTTACATATATCTATACTCGTCATGGAAAATGATATAAGAGATCTAGGGACAGCGTGGGTGCTTTAACTTCTAAGATATATAACATCTACTTCTCGGATGCAAGAACATACATAGATATAATTATGGCTGTCTGATGTGTTGGCATTGGCTCAACGTCGGGACAGGCATGGGTGTTTTTAATATGAATGTATATTCCTGTTCATCATCTTTGTAGTTAATAAGTGTAGGACACGAGGGGTTAGTGTACGTGAGGTGTGGAAAATGGTCGGTTTTAGAAAAGGTAAATGGGTGTGTCCTGGAGCTGTTTAGCCCTGCGGGCTTGGGCCTGCCTGGAATGGCGGGCTCGGTCAGCTGGTCCTTTCGTTCTGTGGACCTTTCTTCCGGGTGTTTCTGTGTGGTGTTCGCTCGTGGCTTCTGTGGTGGGCTTCTTGTTCTGGGGCATTTTACATAGTATGTCATCAGGAGGTATAGGCAGAAGTTTAGTATGGTGTGAGGGGAGAGGTCGCCGGCGCCGCGGTCCAAGTTTTTGTATCATAACTCGGGATATTGATGATACAACTGAACCAAAATCATCCACATAACCAAACTTAGTGTCGCGGTTCTGTGTAGTGTCAAATCGAATTGATGGCATAAATATCTTCGGAGATATAACAAAAGCGTGGGAAAAACAAAAACCGTTATTCCCAAATGCCAAGCATAAACAAGGGAGTGCCAAGGGAACGATGGGTTTTTAGTCCAGTGTGCAAAGTTAAAATCGCATATTAGTGAAAGTGGCTAGATCGCGATTCATGTATGTAAACTGTATCTCATGACAAAAAAAAAAAAAATACCAGCATTTATACAGAACTTACAATTCAAAAGAAAGTTTAGGGCCAGTGTAAGTGAGCGTCCTACCACCACCGTACCAAAACACATAAATCGCTTAGCACTTGACGAGTGTCATAGGCCCCCCTCTCACCAACACCACCCCTCCCTCTTAACGTAGACACATTCTAAACCGTGGTACCGGTATACGATTTTACCGAAATGGGAACTTAAACTCGAACAGGTAAAACAAATATAAAACAAATAAAATAAAACAGAGAAGCATAATAAGTCAACTATTTAACAAATCGCATATCGCGGGATATTAGTAGTGACGTTATTGAGGAAGAAACTCTCATGCAACCATCAATAGTGTAAATTCGGACCGGGGATAAGAGAGAGAGGAAGTGGTTAGGGCAGTGATGATTCTGTTTCATAAGTTTATCGAAAGTGTTACTTAAAGTTTAAACCAAAGCCAGTGTTAATGATTGGAAGCTAGAACAAGTCCTAACCACAAAACAGTGACCCCCCCCCCCCCCTCTCTCTCTCTCTCTAGCCCCTTTCCCTCCCCTGCGTCGTTACATACAAGAAAGTCGAGTAAAATATTCTTATAGATATGAATACCAAGGACGTTTGCAGTATCTGTAGGGACAGAGTGAGAGACAAACGTGGCACAAAATGCCAAATATGCAAAGACAAGTTTCATTGGTGCTGCATAGGACTTTCACCACCGATAAACATGGCTTATAATAATAAGGGGAAGAACTTCCATTTTTGCAACAGCTGTGCCGTGTTCACAATGCAAATCATCCAGACTGTGGAAAAAACAGAGGTACAAGATAGACCTAAATATAGCCAAGAGGCGCTGTTATTCCAACAAAATTGGGGAAACACACCAAGAATTTCCCCTCATACATCCCTGACCACAACCGTATCGAATTCAAGTACTCCTATTTCGTCTCACCCAAAACAACCAACAACACCTCCCTCTGAACAAACACCACACACAACTCTTCCCACACAAAAACTCTCATCAGCCCCCTCCCTACCACCTCGAAACACCGCGACGTCACCAAATACCACACCACCGCCGCCTCCCGCCTCCCCACATGACCCGCCCCCCTCCACACCTCTGCCATCTGCCTACTTACGCCCGGCAGATCATGACACCCAGCCCCCCTCTACACCACCTCATAACACCACACCATCCCTAAACCACACCACTATTTCCCCCAACTACCAGACCTCCCCCTCCCAGACCCAGCATAGCTCACCATCTACAACCGACAGACACGTAACTCCACCCCCCTGCAGGCCTCACCCACCCATACACCAAGCCCACTATCAACCACAACCACACTTAGCTCACCACATAACCCCTCGCAGCCCCAGCCACACCTACTGGGGTTGTCTACACCAGTGTGCAGATATTATCTGGAAAGAAGGTGCTACTTTGGTCAAAAGGGCCAATATAATGGGAAGTCATGTAGATTTGCTCATCCCAAAATTTGCAACAACATAACCAGTCATGGAAAATGTAGATTTGGTGAAACCTGCAAATACCACCACCCATCCCTTTGCAAGACATCACTTGAGAACAAGACCTGCTACAATATGAAATGCCCAGCTTTTCATATTAATATTAAAGGGACTTGGAGATATGCTAGACCTAACACGAATGGTAGCCCAAAAAACTCTCTAGCTATGCGAGGACGAGACAGAGGGAAAAGGCAAGGAGGGAAAGGGCAGACGAAGAAGAAGAGACTGAGGGAGATGGAAGAGCACATAGAACACCTCGAGCACCTCCTGGCCTCCCAAGAGTGGCAAATACATCCCGAAGACTAATAGGTACACATAGTACTCCAAACAATCTCTCCCCAATCTTGTTTGCAAATATCCAAGGCCTAAAAAATAGAACCACGAACAAAGTACCATTTATTAGGGGCCTGCTAGAAGAAGGAAACGCTATATTTACGGCTATCACAGAAACTCGCATTAAAGATCAGGAAGATAGTGAGGTATGGATTCCTGGTTACAACCTAAATAGGGCGGACAGAACGCATAGATCACATGGAGGTGTAGCCTTGTACATCCATGACTCACTGATATGTACTGAATTCCTAAATAACAGTAATGAAGTGGTGGAAATACTTGGAGTTAAAATAGAATCCCTAAATTTAGCAGTTATTGTTACATACAGGCCTCCAGACTCATCCTGAGAAGAATTCAAAACCCAGTTCAACAAAATAAAATCAGAAGTGGAAACCCTGGGGAACCCAACACCAAATATTATATGGCTAGGAGACTTTAACCTACCAAACATTAAATGGAGACAACTAGAAAACCAGTTAGTGGCAAACAACATCGGAGAAGCAAATACGAGCGAGCTTTTTTAACTTTGCGATTTTTTTAGTCTTACCCAACATGTTGCTGAACCCACACAGGAAAACAATATCTTAGACCTGGTCTTCACTAACAACGACTCTCTAGTACACAGCATTAACATATCGGACACAACATACTCAGATCATAAATTAATTGAGATCAAAACAACCTTAGAAAGTGTACAGACAACCTCAGAATCGAGAACAAAAACCGGCCCCTTCAGGAAATTTAACTTCAATAACAAAAACATTAGGTGGGAAGAGGTAAATCAAGAAATGGAGGAAATAGACTGGGAAGATTTAATGAATAACCTGACACCAGCAGAATGTCTAGTCTTATTAACAGAAACCATGACCCAAATCTGTAGCCACCATATACCTGCAAGACAAACAAAACGAAGAAGCAAACAAGATCGGGAAAGGAGGAGGCTGTACAGAAGAAGAAAATTACTCACACAAAGACGCACACATCAAAATCTACAGGATAGGCAAAAGGCCGAAATAGATAGAGAAATTGTGGAAATTGAACAAAGGCTAAGAATATCATATGAACTACAACATATGGAAGAGGAGAGGAAAGCTATTGCAGGTATAAAGGAAAATTCCAAATACTTCTTTTCATACGCCAAACAAAAGGCTAAAACAACATCAAACATCGGCCCACTGAGCAAAGGGGATGGCTCTTTCACAGGGGACAAAAAGGAAATGAGCGAACTCTTAAGCAGGCAGTATGAAATGGCATTCAGTGAGCCTGATGAAACAAAAGTCATCAGAGACCAAAATATATTTTTCATGGAAACCTCCCCCACGGAAACCCCTCAGATGCTGGATATTGATTTCGGTCCAAAAGACATAGAAGAGGCCATTTCAACATGCCATCCCACTCGGCACCAGGCCCGGACTCATGGAATTCGATCCTAATGAAGAAATGTAAGGAAAACCTCTCAAAACCCCTGGCTATAATGTGGAGAAGGAGTCTAGACACTGGTGACATACAAGATAGTTTGAAAAACGCAATAATTGCCCCACTGCATAAAGGAGGGAGTAAAGCACTACCAAAAAACTACCGCCCGGTAGCTCTAACCTCTGTAACGCATGTCCACGTGTGAGCATGCTGTACAGAACGCCTAGTCATGCCCCACTCTCGCTAGGATCGTCAGGGCAGGAACTTTGGCTGTAGTCTATGTAGAGTTTCCTAACTTAGTTCATGTGAGCCGTTGTACTATAAGTATTATGAATATGTATTTTGTTTTCATCTGAGTCAACGAGTTCTATTTTATATCATTAGTTATAAGCATTGTGTGTAAAACTTATTTGTAATGATGGGAAGAGAAACAGCCACAGTTGGGGGTCAGTGGGTGCGCCAGGCGGGAGGTGGGCCAACTCACTAGCACTCCTCCCCCCCTCAGTGCTAGGGGAGCCTTTGTGTATCCCAGAGGAGAGAGAGAAATTACGTAATGGTTGTCAGTGGGCGGTCCTTAGTAGTTCACGTTGGGCTCACTAGAGGGCCGGGTATAAAAAGGGAAGTCTAGCCATTTTTTCATCAGAACTCATTAGGCAGAGCGACTTCTCATTTCCCTTGCTAACTATATATATTCTTCTGACTGATGGGAACTTTCTCTACTACCTTACATTCTTATCTCCTCTTTTCCCTGCCTGTTTAACTTCCATGGTCCCGTTGGTGCAGAGCTAGTCAGCCAACGTATTATCGCTTGAGTTCTCACGAGATACTTGCCTATTAGATAGCCTATTTTGGAAGGGTTAACTTAGAATAGGATTGATTTATGTGTGTTGCACTTGTATATGCATTTCCCTGTGTGTTATTATTATTATTCCTGTTTTCTGCTGGTCTAGGTAATGCTAGACTGGGGTAAGGCTTTTCTGTGTTACGAGTTGTTGTTTGATGCAGTGGTTAAGCGATAAACCTGCATACTCGTTTCGGTTCAGTGAAGCCTAGGTTGTCTTCGCGGCTGACTGTGTTGAGTTAATAATTTACAGTGCGTGAGGGCAAGCGCCTAACCACCCTGTATTTTATTAACAGTTTGTTTTTACTTTGTCAAGGAGCCGGGAGAAAACCAGATACAAGGGATCTGGATTTCTCAAAGTGCACTTGTTAGTTTTAACGTAATACTTTAAACAGTTGTGAGGACTTCGCTAGGCTACGAGCCGTTTTTGCTCAGTCACTGCTACCTTTTGCCCACAGTACCCCAGCTAGACTTTACTCGATTAGTAGATACAGAATAGTATTGAAGCTTTCCTTATGTATGATATTGTTTATGCACTATTGATTTCATGTGTTGCAAGCTTGGCTACTTTAGTGATTAGTGGCCCACGAGCACAATCCGAGTAGGCTATTGCCGTTGCATTTGCGGAGTACTTCTTTTTAATGTTTGCCATTTACTATTGCATATTCTTTTAATTATTCTTATGCCAATTTAAGCCTTTAATAGTATTTAATTGCCAGTGTTTTTGCTTATTGAATTACTGTTCAAAATCCGATACGTACTTCATACGAGCATCCGAGAAGCATCTAACTTTTTTCAGAAGATTCCTTGCTCGATGCTTAAGGACTATTAATTAACGTAACGTAATAGTGCCGATCCGAAGTAGAGGGTGGAGGACTTCTTAAGTTCATAGTCAAGGGTGGATTACTTCGGCTTCGGCCAACACTATTTTTTGGTGTTGTTGTTTCTTACTTCATTGTTTGATTGTTGACCAGACTAGATAATTCCTGTCTCTTTATTAGTCTGTTGTTGAACACTAGTACCGAGTTCTTGTATACCCCGTTATAGCTGATTGAACTCTGGAGGGTATTGGTGTTTTTTGTTCGGCTGGCAGTACTCAGGGGTTGGGATCGTGTGTTTCCGTTGTGGCAGCGAGCCGTATTCGAGTCCTGATTGAGAGCCCTTGTGTACCCGAGTGCCAGTTCGTAACAAATGGCGACCTTGCATAGGATTTTGTGAACAGTATAAATTTTTGCAGAGTTGTACAACATTTGTTTGTTTGTATTTTAGCGTGCATATTGAAGAATATTTTTTTTGTATGGCAATTAGTAAAGCATTTAAGAGACTCCAGTTAATTTAGTAATTAGTGCTTGCATAGGAAGTTTAACACTTTTGTCTCGAGAATTTTTTTGTGGACTTCAGTATGTCGTGCATTAGCACTGACGATGAGCGAGAGATGTCATTTGAAGGTGTGCCGTTAGTAACCAGTGAGGAGGATGCTAGAGTTTTTGTGAGTAAGCGGTACCACGTGACGGAGGAGAGACTGACTGGGGTGGATGTTTGTGGCTTGCACCTGATAGCCAAGGTTTTGGGCATTTCCAATGTAGCAGGGATGTCCAAGGGGGAGCTGATTTCCTGGGTGCTGCGTGGGCGACATGGGGTTTCGGAGGAGAGGGCGTTTGGGGGGGTTCCTCCCCAGATCCCCTCTCACTCGACTCCCACAGTGCCGTCCACTCAGTTACCGGAGGTTAGCACTCTCCCACAGAGGGATGAGAATTGGCAGATTGGAGTGCCCTCGGGTGGTGCACGTGGTGGTTCCCCAGTTTTTGCCCCCCCTCCTTCAGTAGTGGCAGCTCCCTCTTCCTGCCTGTCTCCAGATATGGTATTTAGACTTGAGCTTGCTAAGATTGAGGCTAGGAAGCAGGAGATTGAGGTTAGGAGGCAAGAGGATGTGACCAGGAGGCATGAGGCTGAGCTTAGGTACGACTCAGAGAAATATTGTGCTAAATTAGATTTAGATAAGACTCGTGCAGAGTCGACAGGGACTCGGATGGGCCATGAGGGCCAAGTAAGAGAACAGTCCTTAGCCCACTTAGTAAAATTGGTGCCGGTATTTAGTGAAACTGAAGTCACAGAATTGTTTAATCGTTTTGAGAAGAAGTGTAGGGAGCATAATTGGTCTGAAGAGAAGTGGGCAGCTCTAGTCTCCTCAAGACTTACGGGTAAGGGTCTGAAGGCTTATGATGCACTGCCTTTAGAGTCTTGCATTGACTACCCCGAATTGAAGAGAGCTGTCCTACGGACATACGAGTTGCAACCGGAAACATATCGATTGAAGTTTCGGGGTGTTACAAAGACTAGGGAGGCGACCATTCTTGAACATGCCCGGGACTTAAAAGATGCACTTAAAAACTGGACACGTTCTGAGAAAGCTGAGACGGCAGAACAGTTGACTGAGCTGTTTCTGCTCGAGCAGTTTTATAAGTGTACTGGTGCAGAAATGACTTTAAATATTAAAGAAAAGAACCCAAGAACTCTTCAAGAGGCAGCTGAGATGGCTGACCTCAGGTTGTCGCTAATCAGGGGATGTGAATCTGTAAAGCGTGTTGATGCAGTTCCCAAGGGGCGCGATACTTCAAACCCTCGAGCTCAGGACAATCACTATAGATATAAACCTCAGTTTAAAAGCCAAGATACCAGGACTGAACCAAAGACTACAGCCATCCCATTACAGAGGGGTCAGAACTCCGCCCCTTATCGGAAGAGACCGATAGGGGAAGTGGAATGTTTTCATTGTTGAAAGAAGGGGCATTATGCAAAATCTTGTCCTAGTAAGCCGCCAACTGCAGCCGTGTCTTTGGTGCGTAGCATAGGTGTGGCTGAAATGTCGTCTGGATTTACCCAGGGTAGTTTGCCAGCGGCAGGGTCACAGGCTATGTATAAGACTCAGGAAGGCTCGTCCCCTGTCCTTTTGCGCCCATAGAGGGACCGGTAGGGTAAGTTGGGTGGGTTGCCAGCATGAGGTGGAAGTTTTGCGTGATACTGGAGCTTCACAGACACTTTTGAAGAATTTCACGGGGCGACCAATTAATGCGGCACGGGTGGTTGTTGTTCAGGGTATTAATGCGACCAGGTCATACCCATTGGTTCGTGTGGAGCTGGAAGTTGATGGTGTGATTAAGGACTTAGATGTTGGGATCGTTGAGAAATTGCCAGTGGAGGGCGTCGACCTTCTTCTCGGCAACGACTTTGCGGTGCCTACTTTAGAAGTTCCACCCTTAGTCGTTGCCGAGAGGCCGGCCGACGTGAGTAGGGAGGAACAAGAGTGGGTAGTGAGTTGTCAACACCAACAGATGGCATGTGTGGTAACTCGTTCCCAAGCATTTAAGGTATCACAGCCTATTTCCCAGGCCACAGAACAGCGGAGGAAGGGAATTAAGGAGAAGCGGAAGGCTGGGAAAAGTTTGAAGAGTTTAGAACCAGTGGCTCTCCCAAAAGACCCAATAGCAGGACCTTTGACTGAGTCTTTTGTAACTCCAGTGCCTAACACAGTTGATAAAGTAGTGGAGGAGGCAGAGACTCAGAGACAGCACCGTTACCTGCAGCGAGAAAACCTGATGTCTAAGTTGGATGTTGGGGGAGGGCATGAGTTGTTGACCAAGCAGTTAGACATGTTGGCTCCCACAGACATTCGAAAGTTGCAATTAGAGGATCCAGAGGTTTTGCAGTGTACCGATGGGGCTGTGGAGTTAGAAGAAGATAGGGATGCAAAGGCAGGGGATTTTTTTTTTGTTAATGGAATTTTATACCACCAATATCAAGATCCTAAAAGGAACTGGGAGGGCGGATCAGGTACAGTTGACCAGCTGGTCGTGCCAGAGGGCTGCAGGGAAAGTTTGCTTAGGTTGGCTCATGATTCTCCATTATCAGGACATTTGGGTGCCAAGAAAACGGTGGCGGCTTTGGGGAAATTGTTTTGGTGGCCGGGGATGAAGTCTCATGTGCAGTCATGGATAAACTCATGTGATATTTGTCAACGTGTAGGGAAACCGAACCAAGTTATTCCTAAGGCTCCGTTACACCCTATTCCTGTGATTGGGCCACCCTTTAGTAAAATTATTGTTGACATGGTTGGTCCACTCCCTCCCACTAAGGCTGGAAATAAATTTTTGTTAACCATAATGGATGTTGCCACTAGATACCCCGATGCATACCCTATGACAAATGGAATGGCTAAGACGGTAGTCAGTAACTTGTTGTGGTACTTCTCAAGGTACGGGTACCCGGAGGAGATTCAGTCTGATCAGGGATCTAATTTCACCTCCAACATGTTCAAGCAAACAATGCAACAGCATGGGATAC
This sequence comes from Paralithodes platypus, assembly GCA_032716605.1. Taxonomy (NCBI): domain Eukaryota; kingdom Metazoa; phylum Arthropoda; class Malacostraca; order Decapoda; family Lithodidae; genus Paralithodes; species Paralithodes platypus. The sequence continues at coordinate 17,386,925 of CM064525.1, forward strand.
GAGCAGTAGTATCGTCAGCGTATCACCCTGAGAGTCAAGGGGTGCTTGAGCGGTGGCATGCTACACTTAAAAGCATGCTCAGGTGTTATTGTGCTGACAACGGTATGGATTGGGATCTTGGATTGCCTTATGTGCTGTTTGCTGCTCAGGAGGTACCTGGTGAGAGCCTGGGATTTAGTCCAAACGAGCTGATTTTTGGACACGGTGTCAGGGGCCCCCTTAACATGCTGAAAGAAATTTGCAGCCTTGTCCAGTAGTAAAGTATGTGCTTGAAAGCCGTGAGTGCATGCTTAAGAGTCTGGAGATGGCAGGTAGAAATTTGACAGAATCACAAGCTTTGATGAAGGACAGGTATGATCGCAAAGTGAGGCTCCGGAAGTTCACTGTAGGACAAGAGGTATTAATTTTGTTGCCTTTGGTTGGTAACCCCCTCTCTGCGAAGTACACTGGACCTTATAAAATTGTAGAAAAAATTTCAGACTTAGATTACCTTGTTGCCACTCCAGACAGGAGGAAAAAGAACCAGTTATGTCACGTGAACCTTATTAACCCGTTGAGCCCCGGCTAGTTATAATATTTTGTTCACCCCAGTCCCAAGCCATTTTCACTTATTTTTTTTTGTTTGCTAAAATGGAAGACAAGGATGAGAAATGAAAAAAAAACAAAAAAAAATCACCTCTGACCTTTTTTTTTGTGGGGGGGGGGGGGGGGGTGTTGGGGGGGGAGCTTCAAAAAAAATTTGTTGAGCCAAAATGGAAGAGAATGGTGAGAAATGAACACACAAATAAAAAAAAACTCATTTCGGTCATTTGGGGGGCGGGGGGGGGGGGGGGTTTCAATAGTTCGTCTCCCCCGCATGACCACCCGCCCGGGAGCACTAGGGTAAAAACTGAGTATGGCATTGTACGGCATACATCCTAAGGAGTATCTCACATAAATCTCAAGCCTCTAGCTCCCATACGACCGGAGTAATGAAGGTTCAAAGTGGCGGTAAACTAGGGGTGTAAACTATCCCCACTAAGCCCACCACCACCAGCCGCGCGGCTGTCTCGGCCCGCTCACACCTACTGGCCCGGCTCCCCCACACACTACGGTACCGCCCCCTCCTATTCTCCCGCCATTTCCTACCTTACGAGCCACGTAAGTGTTTTTTATATGTCGGACGCACGTGATGCGTCGCTGGGAGTTGGTGATCAAAGACTGCCGACGCAACACGTGCGACGCTGGGTCTCAACGGGTTAAAGAGTATGTGAGGCGCCCCTCTGAGCCTCTCACTGTCCCTGTGTTGGCTTGTTGCGGCCGTGGTGGAGAAGGAGAGGGGGACAGTCAAGCTTCAGAGGAGGATAGCTGGGATCAACATGTTTCAGCGGATCAGTGGGCGGGGAACTCGAGCCTAAGGGCTGACGAGGCTATAGCTCATTTGCCTGAGCCGCAGTTTGATGCTATCCGTCAGTTGTTCGGTTCATACCCCACTGTATTTGCTGAACACCCAGGCCTCACTACTCAGGCTATGCATGATGTTGACGTGGGGGACCATATACCCTTTAAGTCAATCCCGTACCGTGTGCCCCCCATAAAACTACCAGCTCTGAGGGATGAGTTGGAGTATATGCTCGGTAGAGGGTTGATAGAGAAAGGCACAGTTAAGTGGACTTCCCCCGTAACACTGCAGCCTAAGCCAGATGGCAAGGTACGCTTTTGTATTGATTTCCGTAGGTTAAACGGTTTGACTCCAACTAACCCATATCCTCTTCCTCGGGTTGATGATAGTGTTGACAAAATTGGTAATGCTCGTTTTTTGACTAAAGTAGATTTAGTAAAAGGTTACTGGCAAGTACCTTTGTCCGAGCGTGCTAAAGAGGTATGTGGTTTTTTTGTGGACGGGAGTACCTACCGGTGCAATGTTATGCCTTACGGACTTAAGAATGCACCAGCAACGTTTCAGAACCTGATGAATGAAATTGTAAAGGACATTCCAAATTGCACCGTATATTTGGACGATGTAATCATTTATGATGACGACTTTGAGAGCCATTGTGAGCACCTTGAGACCTTGTTCCGGAAACTTAGTGAAGCAGGTCTGGTAGTAAATTTGGCAAAGTGTGACTTCGTAAAAGCCACTGTGCAGTACCTTGGGTTTGTAGTGGGAAGGGGACAGGTGTGCCCTCCTCAGAACAAGGTACAGGCTATCAATAAATTTCCGCACCCAACAACCAAGAAGCAGATTACGAGATTCTTGGGTATGATAGGCTACTACAGACGCTTCATAAAAGGTTACTCAACGGTGTTGGCACCTCTCACAGATTTGTTATCTAAAGACAAAAAGTTTTTGTGGGCACCTGAGTGTGAAAAGGCTTTCACTTTGGTGAAACATTTGCTATGTACTCACCCGATACTCAGGGCCCCAGACTTTAACAGGCCTTTTCAGCTGGCAACAGATGCTAGTGGTGTAGGGGCTGGTGCCGTCTTGCTACAGACAGACAATGAAGGTGTGGAACACCCAGTAAGTTTCTTTTCTAAGAAGTTCAATGCTGCACAAAAGAACTATTCTACAATAGAAAAGGAATTACTGGCGATTGTGCTGTCGCTCAGGCACTTCGAGGTGTATGTTCCAGCCTTATGGCCCAATCGTGGTTATCTACACTGATCATCACCCTTTGAGATTCCTGAATCAATTTCACAATCGCAATATGAGACTGACCAGGTGGTCTTTGATGTTGCAGGAGTATAACCTGGACATCCGTCATATTGCTGGATGTGACAATGTGATCGCGGATTGTTTATCAAGGGTGGATGATCAGTCGTAGGCTATCACAGGTGTGTGGGTTTGAGTGGAGGAAAATAGGCTGCCCTTATAGTGCAGCCGGGAAAAACATATTAAAATATAAAAATCATATAAAAACTCTTTCTTTTGATATAGGTAATTGTATAAGTTTGTCATAGCCTATAGAGTTTGAGTAGTCCACGAACTATCAAACGGCTGAGCTGCTGTAAGCCCGCTCTGGGAGCATGATATTGTGTCGTTTTGCTATTGTTGGGAGGAGTTATAAAATGTGAAGTTTTTTTTGAATAATAAGATGTGTTTTGGTGATAAACTCAGCTTTGTTTTAGTGCCATGCGGTCGCTGGGTGTGAGGGGCTTGATGGGGTTCTGTGTTTGTCAGATTTTAGCTCAGGGTTGAGCGAGTAAAATCTTGGGGGAGGTGTGACGCATGTCCACGTGTGAGCATGCTGTACAGAACGCCTAGTCATGCCCCACTCTCGCTAGGATCGTCAGGGCAGGAACTTTGGCTGTAGTCTATGTAGAGTTTCCTAACTTAGTTCATGTGAGCCGTTGTACTATAAGTATTATGAATATGTATTTTGTTTTCATCTGAGTCAACGAGTTCTATTTTATATCATTAGTTATAAGTATTGTGTGTAAAACTTATTTGTAATGATGGGAAGAGAAACAGCCACAGTTGGGGGTCAGTGGGTGCGCCAGGCGGGAGGTGGGCCTAACTCACTAGCACTCCTCCCCCCCTCAGTGCTAGGGGAGCCTTTGTGTATCCCAGAGGAGAGAGAGAAATTACGTAATGGGTGTCAGTGGGCGGTCCTTAGTAGTTCACGTTGGGCTCACTAGAGGGCCGGGTATAAAAAGGGAAGTCTAGCCATTTTTTCATCAGAACTCATTAGGCAGAGCGACTTCTCATTTCCCTTGCTAACTATATATATATTCTTCTGACTGATGGGAACTTTCTCTACTACCTTACATTCTTATCTCCTCTTTTCCCTGCCTGTTTAACTTCCATGGTCCCGTTGGTGCAGAGCTAGTCAGCCAACGTATTATCGCTTGAGTTCTCACGAGATACTTGCCTATTAGATAGCCTATTTTGGAAGGGTTAACTTAGAATAGGATTGATTTATGTGTGTTGCACTTGTATATGCATTTCCCTGTGTGTTATTATTATTATTCCTGTTTTCTGCTGGTCTAGGTAATGCTAGACTGGGGTAAGGCTTTTCTGTGTTACGAGTTGTTGTTTGATGCAGTGGTTAAGCGATAAACCTGCATACTCGTTTCGGTTCAGTGAAGCCTAGGTTGTCTTCGCGGCTGACTGTGTTGAGTTAATAATTTACAGTGCGTGAGGGCAAGAGCCTAACCACCCTGTATTTTATTAACAGTTTGTTTTTACTTTGTCAAGGAGCCGGGAGAAAACCAGATACAAGGGATCTGGATTTCTCAAAGTGCACTTGTTAGTTTTAACGTAATACTTTAAACAGTTGTGAGGACTTCGCTAGGCTACGAGCCGTTTTTGCTCAGTCACTGCTACCTTTTGCCCACAGTACCCCAGCTAGACTTTACTCGATTAGTAGATACAGAATAGTATTGAAGCTTTCCTTATGTATGATATTGTTTATGCACTATTGATTTCATGTGTTGCAAGCTTGGCTACTTTAGTGATTAGTGGCCCACGAGCACAATCCGAGTAGGCTATTGCCGTTGCATTTGCGGAGTACTTCTTTTTAATGTTTGCCATTTACTATTGCATATTCTTTTAATTATTCTTATGCCAATTTAAGCCTTTAATAGTATTTAATTGCCAGTGTTTTTGCTTATTGAATTACTGTTCAAAATCCGATACGTACTTCTTACGAGCATCCGAAAAGCATCTAACTTTTTTCAGAAGATTCCTTGCTCGATGCTTAAGGACTATTAATTAACGTAACGTAATAGTGCCGATCCGAAGTAGAGGGTGGAGAACTTCTTAAGTTCATAGTCAAGGGTG